>JAKEEE010000055.1:1200000-1891216 GCA_021498325.1 Bactrocera minax | reverse complement strand
CTCCATGGTCCAAATATTCGCAATAATTATAATTTAATTATATCTTAGTTTAACATAGTTGAGCAGCCAGAAATGCACGTGTACAATTCAATACGCGGTATAACTATATGAGCATATATACAGAGATTTCTACATAATTTATATTGCAATGACTTTATTTTCCGAAGTTTCCGGCTTCCGCATTGGCACTGGCTTCTGCATCTGAGTTGCCACCACCGAAGCCATTAGAGTTGGCAAATGCATCGGCATTTGCATTGGCCGAACTTCCCCCGTATCCACCGGCATTAGCGTCGGCGTTGGCACTGGCATCGGCGTTGGAACTGCCAAAGTTAGGCGCTCCACCGAAACCAGGATTGTAACCGAAACCTCCTCCGAATCCAGGATTTCCGCCAAAACCGCCACCATAACGACGATTTCCGCCATAACCGCCTCCAAAGCTAGGATTTCCGCCAAAACCACCATCATAACCAGGTTGATAACCGAAGAATCCTCCAAGACCCCCTTGAGACGCCACTTGAGCATTGGCGTTAGAATTGGCATTTGAGTCACCGTATTGTGGCATAGCACAACCAACAGCCACGATTGCGGAAAGTACTACAAACAGTTTCATTGTGCGGAGAAATTCCTATACTGTCTATTAAGTCTCGTTCACAAAATCATACTAACACAGTTTCGGCCAACGTCAGCTTTTTTATAGCAAAAATTATGAAACTATAGGTGTCTTTTCCAAATTCAGCGTTTATTAGACATTTGGTTCGACAGTTAATATATTTTATGTCACACCTATATGTATGTATGTAAATGTATATTTGAGTGAACTTTGTCGGCTTAGAAATCATATGACAAGCGCGTGTAAACACAAACTGTAAAGCCAAACAAACAAAAATATAAAAATTACGTTTCTGATCTCCCTTTATTCACGCTAGAATACCAATACCACTATACTCGCATGCATTTATCTCTCGATATTATGTTAGATGTTCTTCCAAAAACTAGATTCAGCATTAATAAAATTGAATATTTAAAATTTTTTTGATTTATGTTGGATTTTTTTTTCGAAACAAGTAATGTATTCATAAATATGTATTCAAGTTCTAAAAAGTTTCTCGTGATGGTGTAAAATGGTCTACATAATTTAGGCAAACCGTTTATAAAATAATATACCTTATAATATAGTAATAATTATATGCAAACATGTAAAAAATTAGCAAAAGAAGGAAAGAATCAAGGGGTCCGAATTAGAGATTTTCCTCCAATGTTAGTTTTATGTATATATGCTTAAGAATTAAGAAAACTGCCTTCGACTACTTGTAATTAGTGAAACTAAGATGGAGTTGTAGTATTTGAAGTGTTTAGTTTGAACAAAAATGTATTTTTATTGATTTTTTATCACATTTATTCGAAATTGTATCAACTAAAAGTACCTCTGAGTTTTATATGAAATTCACCTTTGAGAGGTATACACGTCAATAGCTAGACGAAGAAAATATAAAGGTAGAGATTTTGTAGACTTTTTTCCAATAACGTCCGAACTTAGTCCTTCCTGACTTTATGGAAGCGACCCAGAAAATATCTTACATAATAGTGGAAAAATTATATTGCTGACAGTCAAGATGAGAACGTCTTACCATTACTAGTGACAATACTATATTCTCCGATGGGCTCAAAAGTAAAAATACTCGTTGCTTGATCTGCTCAATATTTCGATCCATCATATAATCATTTGGGAAACTTCAAAGTTCACGAATGAAATAATTTCTAAAATTATTCAATGAAAACCAGAAAATCCTTATAAACCGTGGCGACTATACCACAGGTGCAATATATGGGGAACCAAATGGCATTAAAATTCCAGCTCTAACTGACTGATTTAAATGACATTCCTTACAAATTACTGTATATATTCAGCAGCAATAAGTAGTGATATGTTTAATTATTTTATTAAATATTAATGAAGAAATATACCACCAAGCTCATCGGGAAATTTTTTCCACTTATCTAAATAAAACAAATTTCGTGTCACAGTGTTTGCTATCGAACTCCTTCTAAATGAATTGCGCGATTTGTCTGAAATTTTTATACTCTTGCAACATGTTGCAAAAGAGTATATTAGTTTCGTTTTTCAAACGGTTGTTTGCAAACACCTAAACCTAATCGAGTTAGATACTGACACACACATATTTATATAAATATATATATATTATTATATTATATATTATATATATTATATATATATATATATATATATATATTATATTATTATATTTAGAATAATAATTTAGATCATATATAATCATTTATATATATATATGTATATATGTATATGTATATTGTGTATATGTGTATGTATATGTATATATGTATATATATATATATATATAAATGATTATATATGATCTAAATTATTATATATATATATATATAAATGATCAGAATGAACAGACCAGTTGAAATCCGATTGACTGTCTGTCCGTCCGTCCATGCAGACGACAACTTGAAAAAAATATCTTGATGAAATTTGGTACACATGTTCTCTGTCACCGTAAGACACCAGTATCAGTTGGTATTGGAGATGGGCGTAATTGGATATCTGCCACGCGCACAAAATGCCATTAATCGAAAACTTATAAAGTGCTATAACTAAACAACAAATAAGGATAGAACGTGTAATTTGCTATAGACAAATCAGAAATCCCATATCTCAAGAACGCTATAACCAATATCAACCAAATTTATTACATGGCATTATATTTGCATCTTTATGTCACTATATTATATATAATGTTATGTCAAATTTACTTTCATTTTAAAATTGAATATAGAAGTCAGGACCCAATTACAGTATCGGAATAAAAGTTTGCATAAATATTGCTTTCAAGATATTATATCTTATGCGTAAAACTAAGCGAAATTGGCAAATAACTTTTAAAACCCCCATATGCCCAATATAAGGACTACAATGACAATGGCTGACTTTATACCATATATAACGTTAAATCTATAAGATACCATAAAGAAATTGGAGGATTATCTTTCCATGATAATAGTGTGCTCTGGTATCAAAAATGAGAATAATTGAGAACTTCCTCTAGCCCCCATATACCCAATATAAGGATTTTCAACCTCCCGTTAGACTTTATATCATATTTTTCGGTTAATATATGAGTTAGCCGTACAAAATTTGAGAGCGTCTCATTTTGATAACAGCGTGTCCGTATGCTTAAAATGAATAAAATCAGATAAGCTCTCTTAGCCCTTATATGCATAATGCAAGGATATTCAACCTCCGTTAAACTATATACCATAAATTTCAATATATGAATTACCGCTGTGAAATTCCGAGAACGTCTCTTTCTGATAACTATGCCTAAAATGGATAAACTCAGGTAAACACATATACCTATATAAGAATTTCTAACATCCGGTTGGCTTTAGACGGTATATAACGGTCAATACGTCAAATATCTTAACAAAATTCAGTGAACGTATAACATTGAACATACCATAGTTTAATGCCGAAAATGTGAAATCGGTTTACGAATTACCTCAGATCCCATATACTACATATAAAAATTTTCGTTATTCTAGTAGAATTTATGCCGAATATGTCAGTCAGTATGTGAGCTGTCTTCGTAAAATGGGGTGAAAACATGTTCTCCAGTGTAGTTGAGTAATGACAAAAATTTATGCAAAAAGTCCAAAACCTTCCTTGGCCTAAATATACCCGATATAGTGATTTACGACTTTAAACCGTTTATGTTGGTCAAGATGTGTGATATTTTAATGAAGTTAAGTCTATAGGTTTTTTTAAACATAATCTGATTTCGCGCTAAATATGAAAGAAATTGGTATAGATCATGGTCTAGGCCACTTATTCCTAGTATAATGATTTCCTTTTCTCTGGTTTACTTTTTCCTCATTTACTTTCTCATTCCTCAATCCTAATATATTTATTGAACCACTTTGGTTGAGCTTATATCGCATATATCATTTTAGAGTTGATTTAGTAGATTTTAATATAAATATCTCTGTCACGAAGCAAAATATAGTAATGAAAGTACGTGAGTCTATGACCTGTAATATAAGTTAATAAGTTACCAAATATGATTGCAATCCATTGACAATTTCTTCGGATAATGAATGTTGAATTCTTCCGCAACATTTTTTAATATAAAATTATGCCAGCACCTGAAAACCTTTCCCCGCCTCTGATCCTTGCACATTGCGAGATTATAAAATGTTCGGTTACACCTGAAATTAACCCTTTCTTACTTGTTTTTTTTTTTTTTTCTTTGATGCACAACGTGAACTGGCAAAACTCTTACCGAAACACGATCAACAAATGGTATCGTATTGGACATTTCTTTATCTGGCAGTACAGCAACTTAAAAAAACAATCATCCATAGCCACTGTGTTGAAACAATGCAAAATTATCACCTGTGATGAATGCACTATGCTACACAAACATTCGCGTTAGGCGTTGAACAGGACACTGAACAATTAAAGAAGAACTATTAGGCGGCACTCTATTATTCGCTTCAAGTGATTTCAGACAAACACTTCCCTCATTCAACTTTCAACGTACGGTGATGAGATCAACGCTTGCTTGAAACCATCGCCACTGTCGCGTAATGTTGAAAAGTACAGCTAAAAGTAAACATGTAATTTCAAATGCTTCAAGATCAAATCGCTGGCACATTCTCAAAATAATTATTAGATTTCATTAGAGATGGAAAAATTGCTTCAGGAAAATACTGCATAAAATCCAGACCGATTTCTGCAAATCGCAAAGTACTCGCATCAACCACAATTCATGACATAAGTGATTGGCAGAAAGAGTCATTTTGTCAACAATTTAAATTTTAAGATACAACTGTCATTGCAAGGTGACTTGATATCAAACAAATCGATCTATATTGTTTTCTATGCCAACGGAGCTGTAAATTATCCAAGAGAGTTTTTGAACTCATTGGATTTGCATGGCATTGCACCGTACCATCTATAATAAAAAGATGGATCCCCGGTTACTATATTTCGGAATTTGAACCCGCCATGGCTGTGTAATGGAACACGATTAGTCATTAAAAATTTATAAAAAACACTGTCAAATTCACAAAATAATTCCGAGGCGAATATGTAGTACTGACACGGATCCGAATGATTCCTTTAGGAACTCAAAAAGGTCAATGGAATTCAAAAAAATTCAATTTAAATTAGATTGATATTCACAATAACTATCAATTAGTCGCAAAACCAAACGACATCTGTTTGTGGCTTCGATTAAATAAATCAAATTTTAAACATTTCAGTTAAGTTGATGAAGTACATTGAATTAAGAAAATTAATGGTTGTTCTTTGTGCTTTGTTATTGTGTTATATAAACCAAAATATTCACTAAATATAAGTTATATGGCAAAACAATGTTTGCTGAGTCAGCTAGTAAATATATAATTTCTAAATAAAACATTGCCAGTCTAGATACGTTGCAGAGACACACCCAACTATTGACGTAAGTCTTTGAGATTTCGTGGACGTATACATATAATATCAACAGATAGTCGGTGAAAGCACTCTCTTTCTCTATTGGAATAGGTAATAGGTAAAACTTGTACCCGCTAAAAAGAAATCTGGCCTATATAAAGCTCTCTGTTAGAAACACTTTTGTTAATTTAATTTGAAGGGCTCAAGTTGGGATCTAGTTTATTTATTTCATACGACCGATCATTTTATTCATATATACTTTATTTGACATAAAATCAATGACTTCAATGAATACATTAGAAAACTTAATAAAATTAATTTCACATCCTTAAATGCCTCTAAGAGAAGATACGCCATTCCACCTTAATATATGACCAAAAAAATGTAAAAAGGGAGTAAGCGTAACGATAACCGAGTAATTCTATATGCATACTGAAATCAATAATTATAATTACGGAACGTTTTAAATCTGATTTTATTAAAGGTTTACCGAATGAGTAGCAGATCAAAATGAAAACTAATGAAATTTAGTTTTGTATTTCATTCGTATGATGGTTTTATCACAGACGTAAAGGTACACAGTATACATTTATTAAATCACTACTAAAGTTAATACCAATATTAAACCCACAAGTACGGAATTCGTGAAGGGAAACAATATGTAATTAACTAAGTGAAATATTAGTTTTAATGTTAATGAGTATAAAACCACCATAGAATCGGAAATCATTATATATATATTATAGCACATATAGTGGCTAAGGAAAGGTCTTAGCCGATGTCATCCATTTCGGGCAATAAATCATATTATAGTCAAGGAAACTTATTCATATATATCACTTAAATCCAATAAGATATCTCAAGTCTCGACTAATATTATCTGCAAGGTATAAAGTCAACCGGAGAGACTGGTTTCGCAATATATAATATGCGGGGGCTATGTTATGTTATGCATGTTTTTATTAATTTTTGCAGGAAAATTTTTTCATCCAGCATCCTGCTGACTCCAAATCGAATTATGCAAACAAGTTGTATTATTGTTGTTATTCGTTATTACTCTAATTCATTGACAGCAGTTAAATTTATTAGTTTGGGGGCAACTTTTGTAATGTGTTATTATCATCTACGTTGTAAAGCATGAAGATTAAAATTAAATTAAAATTTCTATTAAGATATTATTTTGGGGTTATTCAAATTTCAATATATTCAATATTTTGGGGTGCTCGATCTAGTCAATTCGTAACAATTCGACGTAAAAATTTACTGCGCATTTACGATATAACAATCGATTATACCGTGGATACCTCAACCCACTTCGGTCGAAAATCTTGCACAGTACAGGGTGTGACGTTCAAGCAAGAAAATTCAATCTGTTATTTTAGTCCATTTTCAAGAGCCTTAACGGAGTTTAATAGTATCTATAGAAAACTAGATTTATAGCGTTTTCTTTTGCTAGTCCTTTTGTATAGAAAAGGTCAACTCTCACTCTTACGTTTAGAGAAGAGTAGAAAATGTTGCACTTTTTCCGGGTTATAATGAAACATTTTGAGAAAAGAACAAGCGTCGATTTAGATACGTAGATTTACGTAGACGAACGTGGATTTTAGATCTATTCCTTATTTTAAAACTAAAACTAAATGTGAAACTAATGAATCTGAATAATTTCTTTATGCTTACTTTAATCCTACACTAAAATAAATGAAATATTACAAAATTTAGCTGAAGAAAGAGACCTCTCCACTTCTTAAAGTTATTAAAAACTTCGCCACATTTAGATCATAGTGAATCAATTCTATATAAGTAATATGTGCCGATTATTAAGTGGAAAAATTTTGATTTGGCAAATACTTTAATTAACTAGTATAGAGGGACCAAATTGTTGTTAACTTGAAAATTCTGTGAAAAAGCGGCTAGTAGAAATTCTCGTTTTCATGAAAAAGATTACTTAAATACTTAAGGTATTAGTATAGTAATGACTAGCAAGTTTCTCTTCCATTTGAATAAGTGTGTAAATAAGTAAGGAAGTGCTAAGTTCGGGTGTAGTCAAACATTTTATACTTTCGCAATTTGCAAGGATTAACGGCGGGAAAATACTTGCAGGTGCCGGAAAAAATTTATATTAAAAAATATTGCGTAGGAAAAGAAAGAAGAAGAAGAAGAAAAAGTCAGTCGGAGGGACGTTAGTCATTATATTAGAGGTTTGAAGTTTAGACCAAGGTATAGACCAATTTCACTCACATTCAGTGCCAAACCATATTAAGAGGAAGAAAACACTAAATTCCTTTAAAATATCACACACACAAGTTGACTTATATGCACGGTTTAAGGTCATCTGGAAAGTCGGCGATCCCTATATCGGGCACATTGGGAATGTCAGATAACATTTTATTTTGGCATCAAACTTAAATATGGTCTAGAACACATTTCCAGTCAATATTGACTAAATCAAAATTAGACAGATATATTCGGCATAAAGTCCACTAGAAAAATGATAATCATTCTTTGTAACATCTGGGGGCTGGGATAGTTCGTATATCGATTTCACAAATTTTTGCCGCCATACTATAGTATATTCAAGATTATACGTTAATTTACGCCATACACGGAAATTAGAAAATTCTCATATTAACTATGGGGTGGCTAGAGAAACAGTTGGCCGAGTCTTATCAATTTTTGGCCAGAACAGACATAATCAACAGATATTACCAGAAAAAGACATCATCTGAATTCCATTAATATATCTCTGAGAGTTCCCGATATCTTTGGTGAATGGTCTCCCATAGGCACTGGGTCCTCACATTCGGTAACTGGGGATTAGAAAAGGTAAATTCCGATTTACATCAATTTTAGGCAGGAAATGGCATACCTTTAAAGTAGTATATGTGTAAATTGTATTGTTTTTTGTATTTGTATTTACAATTAATTCTTGTAAATTTCTCTTTCCATATCTTAATTGGTGCTTGGGTAATATACAGTAAAGTGAAAAAATCAGATAGAATTTGAAATTGTGTTATATTTCGATTTCGCCAGACCCACTTTCTAAAAATTTTCACACTGGGGATGCCCCTGCCTACTGTGATTCCTGTACCCTGTACCAAATACAGATTTGCATCGTAATTTATTGCTTAATCCACTTGATAAGTTTTCGCTTGACGGCATTTTGTGGGTGTTGCAGATGTCCGATTACACCTATATGCAATATCAGAGTGCCAAGGAATATGTGTACCAAATTTTACCAAGATACGGACAGACAGACACTCGGATTTCAACTCGTCTCGTCATCCTGATCATTTATATATATATAACTCTATATCTAACTCGATTAGTATTAGGTGTTACAAACGACTGTTTGTAACCGGGGAACAAAACCATAACATTCTGTTGCAACACGTTGCGAGAGTATATAAAAATTATTTAAAACTAGTACATTTCGCAATAAAAAAGCGTCAAATTTTCATGAGTGATAGAGAATACAGTACAGCAGATAAACATATTGTTACCTACCTGATGTCATTAAATTCTCTCGAGACAGTTTGCTAAGGTTAAGCCCAGTGCTAGCAAAAGTCGTGGCAATTTTTGCTTTATTTAATGAAGGAGATTATTTAGTAGTGGCTGCCAAATCTTCAATTGCATTCCTGATAAAAAAAAACTATAATTACGCATTAAAAAATGCATCAAATGTGTTCGTTTCAGCTAGCTCAAACTAAGCATTAACCACTTTTCTTAAAACTAAAATAATATAAATTCAATTAACGGGCTTATCTGTATGCAGTTCGGTTTTACTTTTAGCATAAAAATATTTATTACAATCTTGGGCGGAAGTAAGAGCTATTATAATATAATATTATAAATATTAATAATAAAATATTATATATTAATAATATTTATATTACAATCAACCAAATTAACTAAAAAGAGATACATGCGACCGAGATGTGGATATCATTATAATAAGAAAAAGGGGCTTAGATCACGATCTAGGCTGATTTCATTTATACTTAGCGCTAAACCACATTATGTTTAAGAAATCCACTTAATTTCATTACAATATCACATGTATTAACCAGCATAAACGGTTTAAAGTCAACTGGAAAGTCGGGAATCATTAAATCGGGTACATAGCATATTCGGCATAGAGTCGGCTAGAATAACAAAAATCATGATATGTAATATTTGGGAGCTGAGGAAAATCGTTGACCGATTTCACAAATTTTCTGCAATAAACTATGGTATATCCAATATTATTCGTTCACTTTATTTTGCTAAGATATCTTACATATTGATCGATATATGCGGTATAAAGCCAACTGGAAGTTAGAAATTCTTATATTATGTATATGAGGACTAGGGGTAAGATTTGACTCGACTTTATTTAATTATTATTTTATTATTAATTTATTTGGAATCTCAACATATTACCAGAAAAAGATGTTATCTGACTTTCATTAAAATACCTGAGAGTTTGGTATGTTATAAAGCCTACTGGGAGGTTGAAAGTCCTTGTACTGGATTTATGGTTGCTATGGAAAGTGGTTACCCAATTTTATCCATTTGTAATACACATGCGCATTATTATAAGCGAAAGACGCTCCCTGAATTTCATGAATAGATCTCACAGAATGACTGATATTTTCGGTAAAGGTCAGCCATTGGCACTAGGTCCACATGTTCGGTATTTAAGGACTTAAAAATTATATTATAATTATATTCGGATTTCGATTTGTTTTTTTGTAATGCAGTGTAACAATGCAAATATAATCTTACACATCAACTTTGGTTGAAATTGGTGTAGCAGTTCTTAAGATATAGGATTTCACCAAGCCAAGCCCATTTTCCAATTTTTACAACGATCTCTTTGAAACCCTTAAGTACCACCTTGGCTGTGAAATTTAATGTTTCAGACGTGCACCTTTAGCGAGTTAACACACTTTTAGTAGTTTTCAACCTAACCATTGTACGGAAGGTGGGCGTGATTATCATCCGATTTCACTCATTTACGCAGAGTATGCTAGAGGCTTATTCTCTGTTTGGTTGATAGAGCTTTAGTGTATTTTGAGACATGTAGATTAAACCTATTAGAAACCATTGCCAATTTTTAAACGTTTTTAACCCGTGAATGCTCCTTCCCACTGTCATTCCCTCTACCAAATTGCAGTTTTAATTAGGAGCTTAGTTATAACATTTTATAGGTCTTCGTTTAACAACATTTTGTGGACGTAGCAATATTCCGATTGCGCCAATCTACAATACCAACCTCCTCAGGATGTAAAGAAACATGTGTACCAATTTTATCACGATTTCTCAATTTTTACTCAAGTTATCGCTTATGCGGACAGGCGGACCAACAGCCACATGGGGTTCTACTCGTCTGGTCATCCTGATTATTTATTTGTATATACTCTATATCTATCGCGATTAGTTTTAGTTGTTACGAACAACCGTAAGGTGAACAAAAATATTATACTCTTTTGCAACATGTTGCGAGAGTACAAAAATACTAATGAAATAGGTCAAAACGAAAGCCAAAAGGCCCATCAAAGTAACTTATTTATTAAAAATAATTTGGAAACGGTAGACGAAATCAGTAAACAGTTTTACTATATTATTATTTGCATTTCGTTCCCGTTTCACGTTTGTGATATCCTGCTTAAGAATTCAATTGAAGGCATGGATTTGAATATATATTTAATTGTCAACATATACTTTTCTTGGCATAAGTCATTATGAAAGCGCTACTCTGTGTCACTTCCTTTTGTCTACCAATTCGACCACATATGTGTTTTATTATCCGTTCCATCAGACGTTGAACACAGTATCCTTCCTTAGTAATGATAATTACTGAATTTGCAGCGAAGTTTTTTAAACGGAATAAAAAGAGTATGTTTTTGAATTTTGTATTTTAATTTACTTTTCTACTTAGTTTTTGATAAATCACATAAGCTTAGAAAAAGTCAGGCAGTTTGGGGTGAGTGCATTTTGAAAATTTTGTTTTGTTTTCTTAATAGTGAGAATTTGCATGACCACCACCGTTTGCACTAGCGGATCCTGAGCCAAAAGTTTGTGCAGAAGCATCTGCGTTAGCATTGCTGGCACCTCCATGACTGGACGAACTCGAAGACGCAGACGCGCTTGATGAACTAAAGGCGCCTTGACCGCCATAACCACCTGGACCTCCAAATCCTGCGCCGCCATGATGACCACCACCGTAACCGCCACCACGGCCGGTATGACCACCTCCATGCCCTCCACCATTTCCAACGTTTCCAGCGCTAACCTGGGCGCCAGCGTCGGCAGTAGATTCGCCACCTCCTCCGTGAGGCATGGCACAAGCAACAGCCACTGTTGCCAAAAGTACAATGAACAATTTCATGATTCGAATTCGATTTGGTTACGGGATGGAATTAGATATAACTAACTGCAAAACAAAACTAACTTCTCACCGACATCCGGTGGCAATTTTATAGCAAGCGAGTTAAGCCAAAACAAATATACTATACTTCTATTGGGAGAGTAAACCGTACACAGCCAACGATAACAGGTATGAAGGTTGTTGGGAGAAGTAAGAGATTTCACCATGATGGGTGTTTGTGCCAATCGAATATATGTGAAAAAATTTTACGCCAATAATTGCAACAATTAGCGACGAGAAAGCGTTGCTCTAATATATGAAATACTTGAAGCTAAATTAGAAGGAACTGATAAAAAAAAACCCCAAATAACTGAAATAGAAAAAGATTCGTACTCAAAGCGCTCTTTAGTAAACAAATCCAAAAGTTTCTTTTATATTTGATATACATATGCAAATTTTTGAATTAAGTGATATTAGCATTTTTGTATAATCAGTAAATAAACTCATCTACTTTCTTGCGTCATAGATTTCATGGAGAACAAATACAATAATTATAATTAATAGGATTGTCAAACGATTAAAAAATTAAAACGAACTTAAATAAAATTAACATAACATCTATTATATACCATATATATATAATGTATTTTTTGTCACTTTTTCTGTTTAACACTCATTAATTGGGAACTCTTCATAAGATTCGTTCTTGATTTGGTGTATACTGTTGGTAAATTAAATTCGAAAATTCCCGTCAGACCGGTCCCTAACATGATACAAGTCAGCAGTTTTTAATGAACTTCCCCGCAAATTAGTTTTTTTTTTTACTTTTGAATGTGTATTTTTGTTAAACCGGTTTTCACAAAGCTATAACTTACAGTAATCACCATTTTTGTACAAAAGTATAAACATCGAGCAAACTCTTTAACGAAATCTTACACATAGTTGTATCAGTATTTATACCCATTCTAAATATTTATAACCTCAATATGTTGAATGAAGTATAAAAGTTTTGTTTACCTAGCGATTGTTTGTAATACCTGAAACTAATCGAGGTATATATATGTATATATGTCTATATATATGTATATATGTATATATGTATATATACAGAAATCTATATATCTATATATATGTATATCTGTATATATGTATCTATATGTATGTTTATACGTATATATGTTCGAAATATGTATATATACATATGTATAGATATATGTACATATATATACCTCGATTAGTTTCAGGTATCAGGATCAAAGTGATCAGGATGGAGGTTTTAAATGATTTCCGGATGTTTGTCTGCCTGTGAGTCTGTCCATCTGTACGGGAAATATTCGCAACATATTATCGTTCTTCGTCCTTCTGGTTGACTATATACCCTATACGCGGTTAGTGGGGGAATATCTGAATAAAATGAAACAAATCATAGCAAGTGGCTTAACGCGAAATTTTAAACCAAATTAAGCGCTAATTTTCCCAGAAAATTTTCTTGTAACCGATATATATATTATATGATGTATACACCAATTTATGTTAAGTCGGTTGAATTAAAAGTAGATATTTGTGAAATGCGATAGTTATCATAAGTTAATTTGGAAACAAAAATGAGAGCAATAGAATTTCGAAATCATACAAAACAAAGAGGTGAAATAGTTTTGTTCTTCAATTTAAGTTGCTATAACTGGGTCAAAATTTTAAGTTACAAAACTTGAATTTGGTGCAAAGGATTACAGTAGGCTGCGGCAGCAAAATTTAAAAACATGAAACATAAAAACAAAACATGACCCTACCCTATATTATGTTTAATATCCAAATCTTACAACTACTCACGTCATAATAACCAAATTTAGTGGAAGCCTTGATTTTTAGCATTTCATAGTGTAATGTAAAAATGGGTGAAGTCGGATAATCGCCATTTCTACCCATATACAACTAAACCCGCTAAAAACATTTTTTTTTTGCTAGAACATTATTTATCAATTCGTCCCTTAATCTATATTAAAATTAAGAAATAACGTATTGTCGTTCCCCTAACCATCAATTGTATGCAATAATAACGAGTGTTAAATAACATTTCAGACGTTAAGTATGATATCCTAGTGAATGTAAATAGAATATTTAGATATTCTAGAAATTCAATAGAAATTTTAACAGTGGCACCAGTTAATCTGACACCAACAATCGACTAATAATTAATATTGCATTATATAAAAAATGATTGTAATAAAGTTTTATAAGATAGTAATAATAAATATATTAATATTTTTAAAAATTTTTAATTCTTACAAATTGCAGATTACCTAATGTACGGCTGCGCCTGAACTTAGCTCTCTCTTATGTGTTTAAGTTAAATAAGTTTCAGGAAAGCAATTATGCAGAACCTTTTAATATTTTGATACCCTAAAAAATTTATATTCAAACCGTTGCTCGCTTATTACTTGTGACTCAAAATACCTATTTCTCAATTCCACTTAACCTCTGAATACTTTCGGAAAGTACAGTGCTGCTATGCACAAAGAACTCTATTGGACAGATTGAGTAATTTTCAACAACAACTTAGTAAATTATTTAGTTTGGAAAATAGCTATCTAAATAATAATAATCTTTAACCTTACCTTTTCTTTTAATAATCATTCTAACCTTATTTTGAAACTTAATCGTTTCCAGGTATGCGGGTCTAAAGACATTTTCAAAAAATTAAGAAGACCATATTCATACATTTTCAAACAAAGATGAAATTGAAGGTGATGAAGTGCAATCTTCGTACTTAGCATACAGAAATAGATTTAATAGTTTATGAGAAATAAATATGAAATCTATTAAGGGTGGGTCCAAGACTTCGTTTCAACTAAAACTATACCCCTCACCATTACGAAGTTATGTACCAAGTTAAAGCTTAATTAGCGTCTTAGCTATATTATATTTTTTATTATTTATATTTTATATTACTTTATATTTTTCCGCTTAACGACATTTGGTAAGCAGGGAAAAATTATGCTAACCTCCACAGAGTACCAGGAGTACGTGCATGAAATAAAATTACACGGACTTTTGAATTACCATTGCCATACTTCGGTAGATAAAGTAAAATAGTATCTTAAATATATTCTTTAAACATATATATATGAAAAGACTATATATCACAGTTATTTCTGATTAAAATATATATATTAAAACATATATTATAAAGTTTTATCTTGCCCATACTTAATTGATCTTTAAATATTCTATTAAAAATGTGTACCTTACTGCTAAAGCTTAGCCGAAGCGCCTACCAAAAGACGATGAAGACGAAGAGGATGAAGCGGAAGATGAAGCACCGCCCTGTCTGCCACCAGTAGACGAACTAGAACTTGCGGATGCTGATGACGAAGAACCACCGCTGCCACGACCACCACCACCTCGACGGAAACCACCGGGACCTCCGAAACCACCACCAAATCCAAGACCACCTCCAAATCCTGGACCTCCGCCGAAACCAGGACCACCATAGCCTGAACCCCCACCAAATCCGGGACGGCCATATTCTCCACCAAATCCAGGACGGCCATATCCTCCACCAAAATCGCCACCATAACCAGGACGGCCGTATCCACCACCAAATCCCGGGCCACCGAACCCAGGTCCACCGAATTGAGGCAGAGACGAAGCAGCTGCAATCAACAGCGCCAAAACAAATAGAAATTTCATGGTGTTACAATATTTGCAACAAATGATGCTGAACAAAAATCGTGTCGATTTTTTCTTGTGAGCCTCTGCGGTGCGTGCATTTAACACACTAATGCTGTACTAATGTTGTATTGATACTATGTGAATAATATTTATACTCAACCTTTGGCCGCACAATAACGAGATTATTTAGAGTAATGATTTGCAGGTATTAAATAATATCCCAACGCACAAATGAACTAGAAACGTACGCGCTCACTCGCTCGCACACCAGCCACTTTGTAGTAGACCATGATTTGAGAATAACATATCGTTAAATATACGACATTAAAATACTCGTCGATTTTCTAACTTCAACAATATGGCAAAAATATACAAGCCGAATGGCAAATATAATAGCATAAGGAAACAAAAAACATACTCTCAAAAATGCCACTCATCCAATGAGCATTGAAAATCACGAATAGCCGATCTGCAAACAAGCCAAGAAGAGTGTTCGAAAATAATCGATGATAGCGGCAGTGTTTTCTTATTTCAAAGCAACTTGTCATTTCCAAATAAATATTTATCTTAAAAAGATAAACACAAACAAAAACAATTAAGTAACAATCGAATTCAGTCGGAACTCATGGGAATCATCCTCACCATTTTACATGATACTTTCCATATCAACATGTATTTACGAGTGCTTATAATGTCCAGAAGTATTTACATAATTTGAAAATGCATTTTTTTCATTTTCTCCAAATTCGCTTTTGTATCATCACTATCACTTGTTAGAGAATTGTAGACTGCTTCATTAATGAATTCCCACGACAAGTTCTACGATACTGGAATGTAGCCGGATTTTATCCGGCCTAGCGCCGTCCTTTCGGCGATCCAGCCATGTATATATCGTTAAGTAATAAATTACTCCTCGGTGGACTTAAATCCCGGATGAAGTAGAATTATATATTAAAGAAAATTGTTCTGAAACATGCGGCCCTTAGGGACAATGTAAGGCCTCCGAAGGTAATCGCGACATACGTACATAAGAGTCACACGACGTATTGGAGGAAAAATGAAAATGTTCAATTGTCATCACGAAAAATCGATAAATGTACCAAACTTACTTCTCTTTGGCTGAAATGTTGATCTCTGGTACAATAAAAACATGAGCAATCGCACTTTGACGCAGAACATTTCATAGTTGGCACTGGAGCAGGTGATTAGCCATTTAGCGTTATCGACACCACGATGTATAAATATGTAAATAGTAAAATGACCTGTGAGGTAATCACTATAACACATGTCGGCACATAGAGACCTGAATATACCTACAAAATTAAAATATTCTTGTCTTTCTATGAAGCAAGATATTATCTTTAGAACTTGGGATTCTCCCACAGTTCAGACGCTCATAAAAGCTAAATATGTATATGGAGAAATATAGAAGGGAAGAAATAACAGTTATGAATAATTTTTGTGTAAACTTGCGCATAGAAATACCTCACACCTACTACCTACTTATGTTATTAAGACGTATTTATTGTGTTTCATAACTGCTAACTCTATAATTATGTGCGTATACACATTTGAACTGAAAAGTTATTTATCTTCTATGTCAAAGCAGTATTTCAATATTCTTACATACAGGTATATAGCGAGAGTTAACAAGTTGGACTTGTTGTTGATCAAAAAATTATATTTTAAAACGAAGTATTTTCATGCAGCGACGTGCACCTCTTTACTTGCTTTATTTCTAATTTTAAATGACAAAATATTTAAATGACTTACGACTATTTATACTAAAATGTACAGTAATGATTGTTTTTAAATTTGTTTCCTGATTATGTTGTTTTTTCAGTTTTTGTCTGATAATGTTGTTTTTATGCTGATAAAGATGTTTGCCGCTTATGTTGTATGTTATGATCAACATGTTTTGGTCATCTTGTTTTTATGCTGATAAAGATGTTTGCCGCTTATGTTGTATGTTATGATCAACATGTTTTGGTCATCTTCTATTGTTTTGTTTCCTTATCTACCTGATAAGGAATGCATTCCTTAACTCGAGCCAAGGCCTTGAGCACTTCAAATGTTCTCAGCCGCCATGAGAAGTTAACATTAGTGACTACGGTCGCTTTGAAAATAAAAGAGTGGAAAATCCGTAAAGAGTGAAATCAAACTGTTAACATTAGGATTAACAGGAAAAGAATACATCGATGAACTAAATACCAATGTGGCTTACCAAAAATATTCATTAATACCATGGAAAACTGAGCAAAGAATTTTCACTTATCAATTTCACAATATCTATGATTGAGAGAGATTTTCATACCGTGATTGAAGCACCGATTGAAGCAAGAATTCAAGAATTGGGTATTACGAGCATTATGACGAGCATCCATAAGATGTTATGCTATAATTTCCTAATGTAGGCGTCAATCTTTCTCATTTTAAGGAAAAGCCCAAAAATTAGATCCCATCCAAAGATTTAAGAAAATGCTAAAAGAATAAATACACGGGAGGACTGTTTTAGTTTACTATATAGACGGAGAATGATGAGGTCTTTGATAATAGAGACGATACGTACTTATTGGACGAAACTAATAAAAAGTGCAGGTCAACTAGCTGAAGCAATTAAAATATATTCAAATATTTTACCTTAAATAAGTAGAATTTGACCTTTTTGTCTACAGATGTTTTGATTTTGTTTGTGAAAAATTCAAGTGCTTAAACTGAATAACAGTTTTACTTGTACAGTTCACAGAATTTTTACTGAAATCTGACCTTGTAAAGTGTGGCAATTATTCAAATCATAAGGGAAAGGAGACAGACATAATTATTGTATTAATCGATAGAATTATTTTATGATAGAGTGCAATGTTTTTTCCAGGATGTCATTTGCAGGATATGGTATACTTCCATTATAAAATCTAATTTTTTAAACAAAAATTATTTAAACCATATATTCATGGAGAATTTTAATTAAAAGATTTTTGCCATTTCTTTCGCCTTGTTATTTCTCATTAAACATACGCTTTCCTAGTTCCATTGAAAGCACGTCACAGGATGGCATGAGGACATTCGTATAAAATTATTGTAATTTAATACTTTTATAATTCGTTAACTGCGATATTTTGTAGTTAATTAAGTACAATTCGGAGTCAAATTACTGAAGCTCTCTTAATCCCCTACTTAGAAGCAATTTTGTTGTATTAAATTAAATTAAAGAAATAAAAATGTCAGTTGTTTCAATTGCTGCTTTCAGTTATTCCATAAAAGAATTAAAAAGTATAAGAGCTCAAGAGAAATAATTCTTGTATATATATATATTTTACAAAAAATTTTATGCTGAAATAAAATGTATATAATGGGTTAATAATTCACTACGGAAACGACTTACACAGTTCAATTCAGTCAAGTGAAATGAGTTAGTTGGTTTCAAAGACTTCAGACTAATATGAGTATTGGAAACAGCTTAAAACAAGCAATACTTTTCGCTTTTATATATTTCACTTAACATCTGATGGCAGGAGGATAATGTTAACATATTGTAACCCTTCTGTGCCTATTTCTGTTTTAAAAAATATAAGATAAATTTATGCCAATGGAAATAAGTAAATAAGTAACACTTTTCACCTTACATATTTACTATACTAATTTATGACATACATTAAAGTTACTTAAACGCGTAGTTAAGGAGATTATTGAGACCAATATCTTCTAGCAGTAAGCAAAGAGACGGTGAATTCATATCTTGTAGCAGGAGCACTATTATAAATCTGATTTTGAAGAAATTTTACTTCGGTTCATTGTATGCTTTAGCGATTCGTACATAAAATCGAATAAAGATTTGTACAGCAAATTAACTGACAAATGAAAACAATGAAAGTCTTAGCTTATTTAATTAAATAAGTGTTTAAGTTAATGGTTGTTGAGAACAGCATTATTCAACCGACAAACTTGCAGACTTTTGAGTATATGTCACTGTGTAACGAATTATGTAGAATCTTGAATAATATTTTTTTATAATTTTACATAGCAGCTTATGAATCTAAATAATATATCAGATATATAATCATCTAAAAGTATATTTAATTCATCTAAATGTACAATTAAGCATTTCCACTCCGTAATATTGTTGGAAACGTAAAATTGCTAATTACTCTGTTAAATGCTAATAGTTAATGATAATTAATAGAGAGGGTGAATTTATGAAGCATCTTCCGCATCATTTTGTCATATTTTCCATATATTCATGCCTAATATACATACGTATACTTAATAAACGTAATAAACGTAAACGTAAATAATAAGCTTAATTCAGGTTTGACATCATTCAATTATTCGGCAGAATTTAAACTAATTGAGAAACATTGCGTTACACACAGAAATCGCCATTGTTTAATTTTGCATACACTAAGCAATTTGTGTCCTATTTCTATGATATATAAATACTTCTTATTTGTGCTGCTAACAGTTTCTGAAAATACTGACTAAGAAGGATTCAGAGAAAGAAGTGTTCTCTCTTCCTACTTTAACCAAAATTGAAGTTCCAATGTCATATTTAAATTTTAAATTTTGAAAATTTTTTCGAAATCTTCATTAAGAAAATGATTTTAAAACGAACAATTCGTAGTATTAATGTCCTTATTTATTTATATGTGTGCTAGTCGTCAAGTCAGGAAAAATTTTTAATATATTTTATTAAATTGCTTTGTTATCTACAATCATCTGAATTTACAAACAGCCATCATCAAAAAGCAAAATTCGATTGAAATATATAATATCGAAAAAATCGGTTGATCGACTTTTATAATGGAGTCTATAAATATCGCAGAGAGTAAATCTTTAACTGTAAAAATATACTAGTAATAGCCTTATTGGAGTGGAGAAATATTTAAAAGAAAAAAAAAACAAAAAAACGAAACCGAAAACGAAAGCCGAAAGCCGAAATTATTTAATAAGTACTAAATTTTCCAGTCCATGAACTATCTGGATTCAGTAAAACAGAAGCAATACCCTTATGATAACACTCTGCACAGGGTACACATATATTACTGTACTCGTGTTAACTACTATTACCACTACAACTCATTTTTTATCAACGAATCTAAGTAAAGTGAAATTACTAATCTCATAAGTATACTTAATTTGCGAAGAGATGCTTTCGTTCATCCAACCGGTTTTTGGTTGCTCATAAAAATGTGGTGACGAATTTGTTTACATCCAAGCATGATTACTTAAAAGCATCTATTAGCACTACTGTATTGGTAAATATCTAGATCGATATGATATAGCTGAATGTTGAAAGGTGCTTCACCCAGCGGTTAGTCGCGGATGAATAAGTCGGTATTTTCAAAAACCTCACTTCGAAATACTAAGCGTGTGTAGTTTTTATGTTTTTACTTTTCGAAACATAAATATACATATATGTATGATTCTAAATTTTTCTTATTTATTTTAGCTGGTTTTTGTGAGATGGAACTACTAAGTAGCGATTATATTCAATTATATTGTAGGTTATCTACATATTTATAACGGGGAGTTGAAATCAATGAGAGTTGGAATTATTTATTTAAATTTCCACATTCAGAATTATCTTCACTTCGAACCAGTTTGGTAAACAGATTTCAGACTTTCGCCAGATGCATTTGTATGTCACTAATAAAAAATTCTTCAAGGTATAACAATTAATTAACAAAAGACTTAAGAAAGGAACGCCTGCAAAAATAAACAGCAGAGAGAAGCAAAAATAAGAGAAATCACAGCAATAAATACAATCAATAATGTCGTTGAATAAAAACCAAAGCTGCCGATAATCGTTGTATTTAAGAATTTCATTGTTTGTATGTCTGTCTGTATGAGCTTGGCACACATGGCCGGGAAGCCCCACCGGAAAATATAAACGTCATTCGAATTTCGACTGTTTGTCGTTTAGGTAGTTTATACACATATACATACAGACGAACTACTTATGTAAATGCTTCAGCTGGATTTCATAAAATATTGAAAGCTGTTTAAAGTGTTACTTCTGACAGATGTGAAGACTCACTTGCCCGAACACATGCTCAGTACTTTAAGCGACAAAACGCCGTAAGCAAACGGCGATATAAGATGGAAACCAAATAAAAGTGCTAAACAATTTATATGTATATATATTCATATATAGCACATAAGTACTTGAACCATTAAAATTCGAGTTGAAAGTCATGGAAACTGTTTTACGGATGCATGAATAGGCGGTTTTTTTTTCATCAATCTGTGCGATAATAATGACACAAAAGTAACGAAATGCTTATAAACTCAGGGACGTTGCCTGGTCTAAGCTAAAGTCAACAAAATTTTCAAAAATAATTGATTAATTGTTGGTTGGTTATTTTATTGGTTGATTAATTAATTGGTTGTTGTAATTTATTGGTGACAATATGATGAATTTCCGGTTCTATTTGGCCAAAACTAAAATAGACTATTTTTGATGTTGTTAGTTTTTTAAACCAAAGAGAACAGAAATACAGAGTTTTTTCATATGTTATTATGTACATATTTTGTACATTCACTTATAATAAAAAAAATTTGTTAATCTTCTGTATATTTGCAGATATGTTAGGGCCCTAAATGGCACCTCTCCCAAGTGCATTTGAACGAATTTTCGCAGAAATTTTAGATAGTTCAAATCTCACAATGTTAGCAGTATATAAATATAAAATAAATATTGAGAAACACAATTCCAAATTATTGGAAAATTGGTTCATTCGTCAATATCGGTAAGATGAAAATTAAAGGACAAACTCTAGAACTAAAAACCTTTAGCATTATCGGCAAATCGGAAATATTGTTGATGATTTAGAGCTGTAGATGAAACAGATCAGCAGATCATTACCCGCCGGGCATTCTCTGAGCTCTTTAAGTGTACTCTGAGCACATGTGTGTTTCATACGTACCTGCAATCTTTATTACAACGTAGAAACGATGACAGGGTCAGTTGCTTCCTGTATGTTCTATTATATACTTAATGTATATGTATGAAAACAAAATAAATTATTTAATTATGCTTTTGAAATTTATTTTAACGTATTTGGTTTTTGTTGAGCACTTCTACAAACCTGTTCATAATTAAAAATATTTACTTTTCTATTTCAATAATTTCTGTGTTGGAGTTTTCGCAAAATGTTTGCGCACTATTGTCAAACAAAAAGAATTGTTAAGGAACAGTGACGGCCCAAAACTTACTTGAACTGAAATGTACGGTACTGTAATTACTGTAATTATGGTACTGTAGTATGTAACACTGGAACAGTTGAGTAGCTTTCAACACGCTCACACTCTCACAATATAAATTGTTTGAATTTTTCAGTTTGCGACCTACTACTTTAGAGTATTCAATGCCTTAAATATGTGCAGCAATTATCCATAATAACAAATTTTCTAACAAATATCAGCACAAAAACGTATTTGCTAACACAAATCTAGGCGTGCTTTTGTTTTGTCCATTAATTTTTTACAACATGAACTATTTTATGTGAAATTTTCAAAATCAGAAAAAAGTAAAAACAATTGGTTGTTTTATTCTAAGTGAATATAGCCTAATAATACAGCGATTTAGTTAAACAGCGATTTCAAAAAATACATTAAGGTGTTGCTTTATTTTTGCCCAATACTATAGTTGCACTGAGTCAAGAGCGTTGCACTGGCAATGAATGAGCGAACCTATATTGAACGTTCCATTGTTGACATTCGATATACACTCAGTAGGTAATATATAATGTGAAATAATACAGTTAGGAAGATTTTAATATAGATATTTCAGATTTAAAGCAAAATTTAATAACGACGCTAAATAAACTACTACAAACAGTGTAAGTTAAAAATATGTCAAATTCCGTCTAATAACAAATGTAGAATTCGTAAGCAAAACTTTTTTTTATAAAATTTTACTAATAACTGGAACAAATAGTGAAAGTATATTACGTGCGGCTGCACCACAATTTAGCCCTTCCTTACTTGTATTGTTTTTTAAGTTTCACCGAAAAGCCATGAGTAGGGCTACATCTAAAATGAACGTAAAAACTTAGAATCAATTACTTAATCATCAAATCTTATTACAACACAATCGATAAGCAAATAAATAATGGCAATAAACAGTTTGAGACAGTTAAGTTTGTGCCTCAAACTGATTAAAAATACATACTCATTTAATTTTGTATTTCAAGGACACGTATTTAATTACAGTTTTGTAAACGAATAAAAGTATACAATTTTTCTTAACCTAACAGTCTGTTGAAATACATTGTACATTAGACTTCATTTGCCCATTTATGAAAAAGTTGCAAATGTCTCAAGGCATTAATTTATTAAACAAGAGAAAGTGTCTGTTTACAATTAATAATCTATTATTCATGAGGACGAAATTGTATACATGTGCATAATTATATTCAGTAGTATATTCAAAATCGCTTATTTCAAAATCGGATCATTTCTACTCCCACAAAATACTATTAACCGTTAACTAAGTCACAAATTAAGTCACAAAACTAGAACATGATACAATGAGCCACAATGGAGATGGACATTAACACCAAACATACCAACACTTAATAGACACATACCTGTACCATAGACGGTTAAATGACCGGTGTTTACGTTTCGTAATAAATATGGATGTTAGGAAGGAAATAAAAATAACGAGTCAGGACGAGTTAAATTTTGTGTACTCTAGCAATTTGCAAATATCAAAGCGGGGGCATATTATCGGGTGTCAGTAAAACTTTTTAATAAAAAAGGTCGGAATGTTGAAATTCCTTATATTAGGTATATGGGGGCTATTTTCCCCATATTTGGCACAAGGGTACATTATTGTCGTAAAAAGGTAACTCGAATTTCATTAGGATATCACACTGGTTGGCACTCAGGTTTGTATAATGCGTATCTGGGGGCTTGAAAAATTATATTCCGATTTCGTTCATCAGTACGCCCGAGATGGTATTTCATGAAGGCACGATTTGTGCAAAGTTTTATTCCGATACCTTAATTGGTAATTTATTTATATACTGTAAAGTGAAAGAATCATCAAATAAACGGAATTTAAAATTGTGACATGTATTATGTTGGCGTGATTGTAATCCGATTTCGTCCATTTTGAAACTGTAACATAGAGGTGCAAATATAATGTTACGTAGGAAACTTTGTTAAAATTGGTATAGAATATACCTGAGATATGAAAATTTCTCCTAAAAGTAGGCAGTGCCAAGCTCATTGTCGAATTCTTACACCAATTTCTTTAAAGCCCTTAAGGACCATATTTATTGTAAGATTTAATTTTCCTGACTTTCCTGAGTTTCTTCAGAGAGTGGTTATCATCCGATTTCACTTATTTTCCCAGCATATGAGGACATGCAAGAAAGTGTTATTCTGAGCACGTTTTTTTGACATAGTTACATCGGTTTGTGAGATATGTACATTGAACATATTGGAGGGCGCAACCAAACCTACTTAAAAAAATTTTTTTTTACAACAGATGCCCCTCCCTGCTGTGATTCTCTGTATTAAATTAAACGGTTATATCTTAATTTGTTGCTTAATTATAGCACTTTATGGGTTTTCGATTGACGGCACTTTGTTGGGGTGGCAGAGATATTATTTCGTCCTTCAGTAATACCTATCTTTTTATGGCACTGAACACGTGTACCCAGTGTAATCAAGACACCTCAATTTTACTCTAGTTATCGCTTGCGCGGACAGACGGACGGACAGACAGTCACCCGGAATTCAACTCGTCTCCTCATCCTGATCATTTTGACATATGTAACTCTATATTTGTTTCGATAAGTTTTAGGTGCTTCAAACAACCGTAGGGTGAACAAAACTATTACACTCTGCTGCAACATGTTGCGATAGTATAAAAATGTTGCGTAAGAATTCAACATTTATTATTCGACGAAATTTTGAATGTGCTTGAACTTTTACTTTAGGTCATATTCTCATAAAGTAAATCTAACTGAAACAAATAATCTATATTCATTATATTAGTGCCGTGGGAAGGTACTACAGCCATAATTTTTATTACCGAGTGACAAAATACTTTCAGTCCAGAACTTCTCCTTGAACCAATATACCCGAAATAGGGTTTTCAGATTTTACAGGTAACTTTGAGCCCGATGTAGTGATTTCCGACTTTCCATCTGACTTTAAACCGTTTATGTAGGAAAATATGTGTGTCTTCCTTAAATATGTTGTGGTTCAAGGCTGAAATTCCAATTTAACGTCTAAATTCCATATCTCTAAAAACATGATCTCCGATTCTCTGGTGGACACTTCCTAATATACCCAATATATTAAGTTTAGCCCTTTCGGTTGCGTTTTTACTATATATATCGGTTGAATTAATGGGTTGATTTTAATACAAATATTTTGGACAAAAAGCAAAATGTAGCAATGAAACTAATTGAGTCTATGACATATCATATAAGTTAGTAAGATACCAAATATCATTATAAACCAATCAGAATCAATCAATGTCGTCAAATAATGAATGCTGGATTCGCACATTTTTAATAAAATATACTCCCCTTTGATCTTTGAAATTTGCGATAATATAAAATAGTATAATGAACTTAGCCCTATCTTTCTTGTTTAGTTTTATTTTGTATGCAAAAATTTTGTATTTAAACTCCAATTTGTGGATTTCATAAAACAACAAAAATTAGCAAATTCAACCAATGTCATAAGCAACGAAATAACGAGCGTGTGAACAAAAATGCCACGTAGCGAATGCAAAAGCGCACGTGGCCAGCAATTATAAAGTCCCGTTATTGTCCACATCAGCACTGTAAATACAAAGGATTTGCTGTCACGGTTCATAAAGTTTTGGAAAAATAAGCTTTCAAAAGAAATAACAGTTTAAGATAACTAAATTTCACAAATGATGACGATGATTGTCACTGGTAAGACAACGCTTTCGGTATGGTTGGGAATAAAGCCAAGAATTAATTGAAGGTGGTTTTTGGGCAATGCGAAAACAATAACATGTAATTGTCGATTGTGATAAGGTAATCGGTCATTGGAGAGCAAGCGTAAATTCGCTGACAACAAACAAATACGAGTACATCCACACGAATAATCCACTTCTTCCGTTCATATTCTGCTCTTTAATTGCGATTTTTATACTCTCACAACATGTTGCAATAGATATTATACTTTTTTTCATCTAACGGTTGTTTGTAACACCTGAATCTAATCTAGATAGATATGGAGTTATATATACAAAATATAAATGATCATTCTGAGGAGGTTGGTATTGGACATGGCATCGGAATACTGACATGCCCACAAAATGCCGTTAAACGAAAGCCTATAAAATGCTATAACTAAGCTCCCAATTAAGATATGAAAGTGGAATTTGGTGCAAAGAATCCCAGTCGGGAGGGTTATCTGTAGGTGGAAATTTTTTTTAAATTTGTATATCTCCGCCTCCTTTAGGTTTAATATAGATATCTCACAAAGAACCAAAGCTACATGCGCTAAACTTTCTGAGGACAAACCTTTCCAGTACCTCCATAAACAGTGCGAAATTAAGTGAAATCGTATGATAACCACGTCCACTAACCATACAATGGTTATGTTGTAAACTATTGAAAATGCAATAAATCACTAAATAAATACGTCAGAAGCACTAATGATATTGACTGATATTGATTATAATAATGACTAATGTATATTTAAAATGCAATAAATCACTAAATGAATACGTCAGAAGCACTAATGGCGACAAAATAGCTCATTTTCCACCCATTTTTAAGTTTTATTGGCACCGTTCATACAACATACAACATAGTTTCATATTTTTGGAACATTCTATCGAGTTTCGCTTTGGTATCTCAATCAGTTATGATTCTATAATTTAATATATGACTGTCGAACGGTGTTCCTTGAAGAGCTATAACATAATTTAAATTCCATCCGATCCATTCACTTTACAGTTTATAAATCAAGCACCAATGAAGATATCGGAACAAAACTTTGCACAAATAGTGTCTTCAAGGTATGCCATCTCTCTATGACCGACTATATCCCTATGACCGACTTTATAAAGAAAAAATAAGTCAATACGTTAGACATATTTTTGAAATTCAGAGGGAACCCTCTCCTGATAATAATATGCCATTTGTTAAAAACGGGTAAAATTGGAGAAATACTTCCCCTAGCCTATATCTAATATAAGAAAATTAAACTTCCGATTAGCTTTATACGGTATATATCGGTCAATATATAATATATATTTTCAAAATTAATTCGATATTATACGGATATATTATAGTTAAATGCCAAAAATGTGTCAAATTGGTCCACGAATATGTAATGATTTTAGTTATTCTAGTAGACGACGATGTATCGGTCAATGTGTAAGGTAGCTTTATACTTGAGTAATGCCAAAAGTTAATGCCCCAATATAGTGATATTCAACTTTCCACCTGATTTTAAACAGTTTGTGCTGGTCAATATGTGTGATATTTTAATGAAATTAAGTGTTTTATTGCTTGATTGTAGTATGGTTGCGTTGAATATGAATGAAATCAGTCTAGGCTTTAGACTAAGCCCAATATCCCAAATATAATTATTTCCGATTCTCTATGCGACTTTTTTCCAATACACTCAATATATTAAGTTCAGTCCTATTTTTTGAGGTTTGTATCATATATATCCTTTGAGTTACTTGGGTTGATTTTAATATAAATATTTCGAACCCGAAGCGAAAAGTAGTAATGAAAGTACGTTAGTCTATGCCCTCTAATATGACTTAATAAGATACCAAATACTATTATAATCCATTCATGATTTCGTCAAATAATGAATGTTGAATTAATGTACAACATTTTCATACTCTCGCAACATGTTTCACTAGAGTATATTAGTTTTTTTCAGCTAACGGTTGTTTGTAACACCTAAAACTGATCGAGATAGATATGGAGTTATATGTCTCAAAATAATCAGGATGACGAGACGAACTGAATTCCAAGTGACTGTCTATCCATCCGTCCGTCCGTCCAAGCGATAAATTAAGTAAAAATTACTGAATGAAATCACAAACTTGATACAGGTGTTCCTTGGTACTACAAGAAGGTAGGTATTGCAGATGGGCGTAATCGGAGAACTGCGCGCTCACACCTATAATGTGCTATAACTAAATTCCAAAATATGATATTATATAAAACTGTAAATTAGCTCAGAACATCGCTGTAGTAAGGAACATATGAGGGTTAAAATTTTTTTTTAAGTGGGTAATACTCTGCCCCTAATAAGTTTAAGGTGCATATCTCAGAAACCACGAATTAGGAAATTTTGTGCATATTTTTACTCTAACATTCCTATGTTACATTGTGAATATGGGCTAATTCCCTCATTTTACAGTATATTACAGTCTTTATTTACAGTCTTCTGATACCGAATATGTGGACCCGGTACCTACTGCTGACTTTTTACCGCAAATATCGGTCAATCTATGAGATTTATTATTTAAATTTAGAGAAAATCTTTTCATGATAATAATGTACCCTTTTGTCAAAAATCGGCAAAATCCGGTCAATACTTCTTTCTGCTAGTCACATATACCTAAAATAAAGATTTGCGAACTCCCGGTCGATTTCATACCTTAGAAAATTTAAGTGAACGTATAATATTGGATATAATATAGCTTAATACCGAAAATATGTGAAATCGGTCGACGAATTACCCCAGCTTCCATATACTACACCTAACGGTTTGCTTAATTTTAGTGGATTTACGCCGAATACATGGGTAAAAATCTAAGTTATTTTAGTAAAAATACGTGGAAATATGTTCTAGAGCATATTTTTGTTTAATGCCAAAAAGAAATGTTATCTACTTAGACTTCCCTAGCCACAATATACTCAACATAGTGATTTCTGATTTTCCATTTTATTTTTATTTTATTTTTCATTTCATTTTTCATTTTATTTTTTATTTGTGATATTTTATTAAAATTAATTTTAAGTGCTTTCTTCAACTTTAACTTTTTCTCATAATCCCAATACATTAAATTTAGCCACTTTGGTTGAGCTTATTTCACGTGTAGTTCATTTGAGACAATTTGGTTGATTTTAATATAGATTTCTCGGACACGATGCAAAATATTGTAATGAAAGTTCGTGAATCTATGACCATTCACCGTTTCGTCCAGTTATGGATGTTGACTTTTTACGCAACTTTTTTTAATACAAAGTATTGCCGACAACTGAAAGTTACTTGCTGGTTTCGAAGTTTGATGAAGTAGAGTTCAGAACAAAAATTACATTATTTACATACTGAATTTATAATCAAATTGGTAATTGGAAAAATCACTGGAGTCTTTTCTTTAAAGAGAGACGCTTCCAAATCATATAATTATTTTTGTTCCATAAATATTTTGATCCAAAATTAAAAATTTTTGCATTTTCAATTTTCTTCATAGCTTTCAGACTCTTAAAATTTCTAAGCACTGCAAGAACTCGACTAAGGCATCGCAATGTGGATTGGAACACATATTTTATATGAAATGTCATTAATTTTGGGGTACTCTCTAATCCATAAAGAGTATTCATGAAATAAAAATGTATTCATGAAATATTCGTCATTAAAGGAGAGACGATTTGTTACATGCGTGCATTCACATTCATTATGGTTTTCATGCTGTTGTTTCTGCTTCTACATATAATGTATTTACATATTTATATATACATATAAATAAGTACAGTGTGTACATACATATGTACAAGCATACGCTTCTTATTATCATAGACGATTTTATACCATCAAAAGGATCACAAATTATTCTCGCCAAACTCTCTACATATCTCTGCATAAACGCAGACATGGTGGGAGAGAGAAAATATGGATGTGAGATTTAATTGGCAGATGGGTTAATCGTTGAAAAGGAGAATGACCGTTGAAAGGATAATGGCATTGGGCGATGCGTGTCGCGAATTAATAAAGGGAAGCAGCCTCATCAAAATATGAGATTACTTACCAAATAAAAAATACGCAGCGTGTAAGGAAAAAGCCTGTAAAAATGGAAAAATGTATGAGAGTCTGAATAAATACAAATAAAAAACAGAAAAATATGGAAATAATCAGAAAAACAAACAAAGAAGGGCAGCTAAAAAATATAAATTAATGAATTAAATGAAGATATAAGCAGAAATTGAAATGGTATTGAAAAATATAATCGGGATGAAGGTACAGTTAACAAGAATTTAAAGAATATATATCGAAAGTATTTGCTAAAGGGCTTCCAATATGTAAATATGTATATATGTGCAACTTCCAACAATTAATGAGTCTGTCAACTAATATACATACATAATGTCTGTCTATTCTTTTTGAATCGCAGTTTTGCACACATAATTTTGAATTTTTTCATTACATACTAAAAATGCAATATTCTATAATTTTTGATAACCACCAAGGTATTTTCTCCAAAGCTCTGGTTCTCTGGTTAAGAAACTAAGAATTATATTTAAATTTCATTATTTTCTTTACATCATGTGTCATCAATTAGAATGTATGGAGATAATTATATACAGACGTTTCTCTTGCGATAATACTTTTATTAGAAAATTTCTTCTAGTGTAGGTTAGCTTTTGTTATGTCTCCACAGTTTCTCCCGATAGGTTTTATACAGAAACCTCGGCGTTTTTCATGACATTTTCCAATCCATCATTAGACGTTTCGGTCTGTTCGCGTTCAATTTTTCTAAAGTCTGCGAAATATTATCATACGTGAAGGAGTTATCGCATACAGAAATATGCAACGTAACACCAGACGTAGCTAACTAATACCTAAAAATTGTAAGAAATTGAGAGCTGCACCAGTTCATCACTGATTAGCATAAATATTCAAAGGAATGTCTCCGTTGATAATTGTATTATCTTGAAAACATCTCGTTATTTTTTTTAGTCAAAATCACAAATCTAACCAAAACACATTGTTTACGTTGCTGCGTTGACATTATTACACATTTGCTTTTACACATTTGCTATTACACACATAGCTATTTTACACAGATTGCTATTGCACATTTAAGATTTTGAATTGAACTCATCTAGTTTGCCTTAAAGTATGCACCACAGAAATAAATTCTGTTGTAAGAGTAGCAACATCAATTAAACTTGATTTCTGAATGTGTAAGAAATAAATTCACATATAGGCAATGATTCGGTCAAATATTTTCGGCATTTATTTTGTAATAAAATTTTAAAGAGGTAAGTTCCATTTTTTCGTTCATTAAAGAATTTATAAATTAATTATTATCAAAATTACTTTTACTAGAATACAAACTGAGTTACGAGAAATAGTTAGTATTATTTAATTCACAAATCCCACTACATTAAAATATGAGACCAGTTTTTACAAGCAAACCACACGATATTCGTGTGGCTTACATTCGGGCAAGGACACAAATTTTTCACATTACAACAAATTATCTGTTTATTAAATATATTTCTCTTTTTAGTGCAATTTCTTAAAATTGGATGATTGGATTAGGTAAATTATTGTATGCCAGCATAGATAAAACGTGTTTTTATCTTTTCCTTTTATATTTTATATTTTTTTTTTTTATTGTATTATATTCGTATTTCTGTTGTGAAGGTAATTCACAAGAGGTGACCTATGGCACTATGCTCTTTGAATTCCTATAAACTCGCATTTATCAGCCCTAATGTTCTCATACATATATATAATTTTAGCATTACTGAAGAGGAATTTTTTTTATTGTTTCAGGTTGTGCCATCGCAAATGGTTAGAACTTTGATTAACGAATAATGCAAGGGAGCGTTTACAAAAATGATTTGAGTAACATAAAGTCTTCGGTTTTGTTATTTTAACATAGGTGAATGAAACTCATATTCATGAACAAAAGATTTTATGTCAGAAAAAGTCAAAGTAACAACTGCAGATAACAGAAGTATGTTAAATATTGTAGCGTTCAACTTTTTACAAAAGCAAACTGCTCGGCCGCCGTTAAGCCGACTGCTGGGCTTAACTCTTTATTATCCATTTCAGATATCTGCAAATTTAGGAGGAAAATTCTCAAGCTAGACTCCAAGTTTACCATATTAGTTCTTAAATTATAAAGAAATCAGCTTGCTAACTAGTAGCAAGTACTAAATTCGTTAATTAAAATGTTATGTTAAATATATATGTATAATAAAAGGCTTTTAGATAAAAGCAAAAATGTAATAGGTAGAACCTATCTAAAATGGTAAATTATAAAAAATTTAATAATTTATTTAGACGCAAAAAAATAAGTAATATATATCATATATATATATCATATATATAAATACTAATATTCAAAAACAAATCTAAACTAATTATTAAAAATTTGTAAAAATATAAAATAGGACTATAATGTATTAATGTCTCAATTTCTAATTAAATTAAATAAATAAAAAGTAAGGAAGTACTAAGTTCGGGTATACCCTAACATATTGTTCCTTGCAATGTGTAAGGATCAGAGGCGGGAAATATTTTCAGCTGTTGGCAAATCTTGATATTGTAAAATGTTGTGTAGAAGAAGCTCTAGACTGGTTGAATTAACGTTCGTGATTAGCCAAGTACACCAGAGAACATGTTTACACGTAATTTCAGGAAGATAACTCACACACGGACCCATATATTCAGTATGAAGTCTGCTAGACTAACGGAAATTACAGTTTACAGAAAATTACAATTAACAAAAAAGTCTGTACAGTATACGGGAGCTGGGATAATTCGTTGACCGATCTCACACATATTTGGCATTAAATTAAGGAATATCCACGATTATACGTATGATTAATTTTACTAAGTATATCTTACACATTGATCGATATATACAGTATAAAGCCAACCGGAAATTCGAAATTCTTATGTTAGGTATATGGGGGGTTTAAGTCTCATTTTATCAATTTTTGGCATCACGACATATTATTACCAGAAAGAGATGTTATCAGATTTCCATGAAGATACCTTATTGATTGAAAGACATATATGGTACAAAGGCAACCGGAAGTATGAAAATCCTTATGTTAGGTATATAGGCGATAAGGGAAGTAATTACCCGATTTATTCATTTTAGGCATACGGACACACTGTTATAAGAAATCGACGCTCTTTGAATTTCACAGAGATAAACTCACATATTGATCGATATACGGTGTTCAAAAAATAACGGTAATTTTCGTTTCTTGCGAAAAATATTTGTTCATTCGTCTACATTAATGTTGTCGCCTTCAAAATAGCCTCCATTTGATATCATGTATCACTTGCATGACAACAGCACATCACTTTCATCGCATGCATCACTTATGCCAACGCTTCTTCCAATCGTCGGAACACTTCTCAAACTCGATTTTTGGGATAGCCTTTAGCTCTTTCGGCGATGCGCTTTTAATGTCATCTAAACGCTTTCTTCGGATTGTTTCACGCAAAGGGCGTTGAACTTGTAGGTAGAACCCCTTTTCGACCATTTGACCTTGAGGCAAGTATTCATGATGCACTATGCCATTAAAGTCGAAGAACACAGTCCGAAAACATTCCGGTCATTTTTTGAACACACCACGTATACGGTGTAAAACAAATCGAAAGTTTGAAATTCTTATATTAGGTACAATACATATTTCATTAATTATTTAATTATTAATTAATAAACATATTTCGGTATAAAGTCAGCCATAGGGACTGATTTCTGATGGCTTGAAAAGTTATAGCCGTTTTCCATTTTGGTAAGTGAGGTAGGATACCTGGAAAGCTCTATTTGTGCTTAGTTTTGTTCCAATATCTTAATTGGTGGATGATTTATATACTGTAAAGTGAAAGAATTAGATGAAATGTTGTTCCATGACAAATAGGCGTGGTTGTTATCCGATTTCGCTCATTTTAACACTGTAATATAATGATTCACATATAATATGCATATCTGCACCAAATTAGGTTGAGATTGATATTTTGACCTAATTGATATATTGACCTAAAAGTAGGCGGTTCCACTCTCATTGTCAAAAATTGACGCGAATTCCTAAACATCGTTCCCGTACCATTTATGCTCTAAGATTTTACATTTCTGACGTGTTTCTTCAACAACTTAAGACACTTTAAACAGTTTTCAGCATAACCTTTGTATGGGAGGTGAGCGTGGTTATTCACCGATTTCACAAATTTTTAACGCATACGCTTTAAAATGCTTTAAGATGCTTGAAGAACTTATTATAAGCAAGTTTGGTTGATATAACTTTAGTGGTTTATGAGAGATGTACATTTAATCCGTTTTATATAACCCTTTTACAAAATTTTTTACCCACAGATACCCCGCCCTACTAAGATTCTCTGTACCAAATAACACGTTTACTCATATGCCTTTTTTTCTGCTTAATCGTAACACTTTATAGGTTTTCGATTACTGGCATTTTGTGGGCGTGGTAGTAATCCGATTACGTCCGTCTGCAATACCAAATTTCTAATGGAGACAGAGAACACGGGTACCAAGTTTCATCATGTCTTAATTTTTACTCAAATTACCGTTTGCACGGTTGGACAGACAGTCACCCGGAATTCAACTCGCCTCTTCATCCTGATCATTTACATATACATAGCTTTATGTCTATCTTGATTTGTTTTAGGTGTTACAAACGATAGTTAGGTAAACAAGACTGGTATACTATGTTGCAAAATGTTGCGAAAGTATGAAAACAAAATGAAAACTTAAATTTTTTTTATTTTTTGTACAATTTTTGATATTTTACAATCTCTACTTTACGTTCTCTTTTAAACGTTGAATGAGTGAAAGAGACAAGCGAATTCTAGTGGTTAAACAAAAAAACAATGTTTTGAAAATTTATGAATTGAATTGCAATGAATTTATAATTAACGAAACAGAAGCATATTTATAATGATTTTAATGAAATTAATGACACATTTGTCAGTTTCACAAATTTATCGCAAATGTATAAGGAATGTATGGTGGGACTACCGGAATTATATGGATAGAAAAAATATTAGTTATAATTTCAGGTATTGCACACAATACAATTCAATACAGAAAGCATACACGAGTTCAAGATTGAACGGACACAAAAGTTTCGAGTAGTAATCGAAACATCAAACCATGAAACAAGTCGAGTTTTTTGTCTAAAATGTGATCTTAGACTTGTTAGGAAAACAGCAGTGAGCAGACATACTTCGCGATCAAATGTTTTAAAACTAAAAAGTGGCAAAAATAAAAATCGTGAATGATGTGACCTACGCATTTCTTTGAGATGCCAATGTTGTTAATTGGCTTACTCAATTTCATTTTACGGTTACCCAACACAAATTCACGATGTTTTCTGACATTACTGCCTCTTGTGGCCGTCCTGAACAGGGTGCATTATTTGCGCTGGTGCAGTTGCGACGAAATTTAGAACACCGATACTTAGCTGTTGAATATGATAGTACATATTTGCTTTATTCATACTCTCGAAATATGCAAGGATTAGAAGCGGGGAAATGCTTTCAGGAGCTGGCATAACTTTATATTAAACAAGTAAGAAAGTGCTAAGTTCGGGTGTAACCGAACATTTTATACTCTCGCTACGTATAAGGATCAGAGGCTGGGATATCCTTTCAGCTGCCCGCACAACTTTATATTAAAAAATGTTGCAGAAGAATTCAACATTCATTATTCGACGAAATTGTTAGTGGATTGCAGTCATATTTGGTATCTTATTAACTTATATTACAGGTTATAGACTAAAGTACTTTCACTACTATATTCTGCCAAAAAATCTACCAAATTAACTCAAAAGTGATATATGCGATATAAGCTCAACCAAAGCAGTTTAATAAATATATTAGATACATGAGGAAAAAGTCAACCAGAGTCGGCTTAAACCTTGGTCTAGACCGATTTATTTCATTTTTAGCGCGAAATCACATTGTGTTTAAGAAAATGTATCCACTTAATTTCATTAAAATATCACACATATTGACCAACATAAATGGTTTAAAGTCAAACGGAAAGTCGGGAATTGTTTTATCCGGCATTTTTGGGATAGAGGAAGATCTGCACTGGTCACATTAACTCTGTTCATTATTCAAGTATATTAGGGAACATGTTCTCACCCAATTTTGTGAATGTAACTCACACAGTGACCGACATATTCGGCATAAAGTCTGCTAGAATAGCGAAAATCATTATATGTAGTATATGTGAACTGAGATAATTCGTAAACCGATTTCACGCATTTTCGGCATTAATCTATGGTATATACGATATTATACGTTCACTTTATTTTGCTAAGATATCTTAGATATTGACCGAAATATATTGTATAAAGTCTACCCGGAGGTTGAAAATCCGCATATTAGGTATATGGGGGCTAGGAATAGTATTTCCCCGATTTTCGCCATTTTTGATACCAGTTCACACTATTATCATGGAAAGATAATCCTCCAATTTCATTACGATATTTTACGGATTTACCGAAATATATCGCATAAAGTCTACCGGATGGTTGAAAATTCCTCTATTAGGTATATCGGGCTAGGGGAAGTATTTAAATAAAAAGTCAGATGCAGACACTGAGGTCCATTTATTGGGTATCTGGTGGCTCGAAAAGTTATAATGCGGTTTCGTCTATTTTTATGCATGAGATGGCATATCTTCAAAGCACTATTTGCACAAAGTTTGATTTTCATATCTTAATTGCTGCTAGATTTATCTGCTTTAAAGTGAAAGGATTAGAAAGGATTCAACATAACTTTTGTATGGGAGGTGGGCTTGGTTATTATTCGAATTTACTAATTTTCTCAGTATATGAAGAGATGCTATAAAAACTTACTGGAAACAAATTTTGTTGATATTTCTTTAACGGTTTCCGAGCTATATATATTAAACCTATTGGGGGCGGGGCCAAACCACTTTTTCAAAAAATGTTTGCCCACAAACATCCCTCCCTACTGCGATTACCTGTACCAAATTACAGGTTTGCATCTTAATTTGTTGCTTAGTAATCTGTTTTCGATTAATGGCGACATTATATTTCAACACGTCTTTTCGTTCTGATCATTTATATATATATATGTCTATATCTAAATCGTTTAGTTCCAGGTGTTACAAACAACCGTTAGGTGAACAAAACTAATATACTCTGTAGCAACATGTTTCGAAAGTGTGAAAAGATTGCACAAGTAGCGTCATTAACGTCTCGAGAATATAAAATATTCTGTTACACCCGAACCTAGCTCTCCCTAGATGTATATATATGTAGATTTGTAAAAAAAACAAATGGCCGCTAATTCTTATTCGGCTTCTGATGAATGCGATGAACTTGGTCTAACAAAGATAAATTTATTACTATTACATATATTTGTAAATTATATTCCAACTGAATGTTAATTATGAGTTTAATTTTAAGCAGAATAATTATACCACAGATTTCACGCTTCACCAATTAAACGAAAAAAACAAATGGGTTGATTAATTTCATTGATAAATTGAAAACTCAGTTGAATAAACAGGAAATCACCCACCCACAATTGGAAGGTGCACCGAATTCAGTGAGATGAATTCGCGACTCTGCTCCGATGGTTCGTGGATAAAAAAACAAGTATGTTTGTCCGCAGTAGTCTCTATTTGTTAGTTTCTTCATCGTTTACCGTTTTAATAAGAAACAGTGTATAATCAAAATTTAATTTTAATTGTACATTTGAAAAGAAAAACTTGGCCCAATATCCACCAGCGTCAAGTATCATATTATTTAATTATCGTGTGGGCACGAACAGCCGAAATACATTGCTTATTGCGGTTTTGAGTAAAATAGAGCAATACTAAAAATTAGTACACACATATTTGAAGCACTTTTATAAAGAAGATGCCAATGTGCGGTTATATTTTTAAAAAAATATTTTTCTTAACCTTACTGATACTAATTTATTACAAGAGTAATCGAAAGAAACATATTTTCGTAGTTAATTTCACATCGGCCTGTTCGCCACATTTCAATATGCGTATACCTAAACCGTTATTGTGGCCAATATTCGGCAATAATGACAATGACGCTCTGGAAGGATACGATAAGGAAACTGAGCGACGTTCAAACTGGACAACGGTAGGTGCAGCAAACGTGTACAGAACTGCTTTGATTCTATGCAATTGATAATATTTCTTTTACACACCTACGCCGTCACTACCACTTCGGTGCACACAGACTGATTGGCTAGTAAAGCACAAATACGCCGTAGGACTGCATAACATCACCACAACTGACGGCTATGAGCTTCTGTTGCATCGCATACCGAAACCAGGCAAGCAGCCGCTATTGCTGGTACACGGTTTACTGACATCATCACTCGCTTGGACATTACTCGGACCGGGGAACAGTCTAGGTCAGCTAAATACAATGTTTCGTACTGCTAAGAGGGCGAGTGCCCAAGCAACACTATTTATATTCACACTCACACATTTTAATATTTACTTACATGCGTATATGCATAACCATCCAGTTACTTTTTCAATTGTTTTCAATCCAATCCAGCTTTTCTTCTGGCCGACCGCAACTACGATGTTTGGCTTGCGAATTCACGTGGGTCTCCAAGTGCGCGCAGTCACACGCAGCTCGGAAGCATCGCTTTGGACTATTGGAGTTTCAGCTTCCATGAAATGGGCGCTTATGATTTGCCCGCCATAATGGATCACATTCGGAACGAAACCTCTTTCCAGAAGTTGCTGCTAATTGGACAATCGCTGGTGTAGTAATTGCGTTTAGCTACCGTTGACAATGTTGTTGTAAATTTCTGCATATTTGTATGCATTTGCATGTCTAAACATATTTGGGTTTTCGCAGCACTTATCTTCTTACTGTTTTTTATTCCTTGTCCACATATGTGTTCGATTAAATGTAAACGGTGTGTCTTCTTTGTTTTGTTTCTATTGTCTACGTTTAGGCGCTGAATGCGTTTTTGGTTCTCTGCTCCGTTCACTCCGAGTACAATGAGCGCATTCTGTTAATGCAAGCTTTAGCCCCAATTGTGCAGCTTCATGGCTTTGTACGTTTCAAATCGAAGGATATCCGTCGGGTTATGCATTTTGTTAAGGTGTGTAAACGACTCCTTTAGTAAGTGGGATATGCATTATAGTAATCAGAATGATAGTCGGGTTTAATACTGAAACAAGAGTTATAAAATATCTTTTTGTAGACGAATATACATACATATATATCTCTATATATATACTAGCCGACCCGGCCGCGCGTTACTGTAACAACTGTGTTACTGTGTAAAACAGTGAAATTATTATTTACGAATAATAAAATAACGAATTCAAAATGATTGCTAAAAATTTTCTTTGAGTTGATATTAAGCAGAAATCAACATTAAATGTCGAATTTTATATTTTATTAATCCCATATTCCAGCTTGTAACAAATGGTTGATATTAAGCAGAAATCAACATTAAATGTCGAATTTTATATTTTATTAATCCTATATTCCAGCTTGTAACAAAAATATATTCAATTCAATTATATTCAATATTCTTGGTAATTATGCAACTTAAAGTTGCCTGTGGGAAAAAGATGCATTTTCCAAATCTATACCTCAAATGGACATTGTTTGAACTTCTTCTTTCAACTTTCCAGTCAAAATGGTTACTTCCGTTATATAATCAAGGTGAATTCAATCGAAAAGTGATGAAACTGAAGATCACATGATGGCATACCGGGTATATCTAGAGAATTAAAAATTCAATTTGAAAATTTACACTTTCATATCCATCAATAATAGTATCGATTGATTTAAAAGACATCAAAATGCCTGGCAACAAGTGCTGTACCTCAAAGTTAATTTCGTCACCATCAACATTTTTGGCTGCCAAAACAGCCCAATTACTGTGCCAGTTACGATCCAAGTAATTATTTTATATGTTCGGGAAAATACTCTCTATTAATCCACATTTTATCTGAATGCATTGTGTGTTTGGTTGCAATATATCTTTCAAATTGGATCAAACTGCACACAGTGTGCAAAATTTTATTAAAATTAGTTCAGTAGTTTAGGAGTGCAATGCAGGGAAACAACGTGATGCGAAATTACTTTTATTTTATAATTTTAGGTGGTCTTCGAATATCAATTTTAGATCACGTCTTTAAGAGCAAATCTTCATGTCTCCAAATATCTTCGATTTTATATTTTCGCAACATGTTGCAACAGAGTATAATAGTTTTGTTCACCCAACTGTTGTTTGTAACACCTAAAATTAATTAAGATAGATATAGAGTTATGTACATATATCAAAAAGATCAGTATGACGAGACGAGTTGAATTCCCGGCGACTGTCTGTCCGTACAAGCGATAACTGGAGTAAAAATTAAGGTGTCTTGATGAAACTTTGGACATATGTTTATTGGCACTTTGACGACGTTGGTATTACAGATGAGTGAATTCGGATTACTGCCAGGGTCACAAAATGCCGTTGAGCGAAAACCTGTAAAGTGCTATAACTAAGCAAGAAGTTAAGATACAAACCAGTAATTTGCTACCAGGAATCACAGTAGATAGACGCATCTGTGATTTGAAGATTTTTAGAAGGTGAACATGACCCGTCCGCTAATAAGTTGAATATACATATCTCACAAAACTGTGAAGCTATATCGACCAAAATTGCTCAGAAAAAGATTTTTTAGTACCTTTTTTAATAGTATCGGAAGATAAGCCCGCCCACCTCCCGTACAAAGTTAACTACTAAAAGGGCCCTAACTCCCTGCAGAAACACGTCCGGAACATTAAATCTTATAGTAAATATTGTACAAAAGGGGTACATGGTAATTCGTGTAAAAATTGGACAATGGGTTTGGCACCCCCCACTTTTCGGTGAAATCCCATATCTCAGGAACCACTTAACCAATTTTGCTGCATAGCATTACTCTGGTATCTTAATGTTGCAAGGGGAAAATGGGCGAAATCTGAATACAACCTCGCCTACTTCTCATATAATACAATTTTAAATTCAATCTGCAATTCAAAGACCTCAGTGCCTATGGCTGATCTTTTACCGAAAATATCGGTCACTCTGTGAGACATCTTAATTAAATTCAGATGATGTCTTTGCTTTGTAATAATGTGTCTTGATGTCATAAATTTATAAGATGGGCCTATACTTCCCCTAGGCCCAAGTAGCTAACATGAGAATAATAAAAATTCTGGTTGACTTCATATCGTATATATTAGTCAATCTGTGAGATATTTTAACAAAATTCAGATGTAGTCTCTTTTTCTGGTAATAATATGTCCCATATATCTTATATGAGAATTTTTAAAATTCCGTGTATAGCGGTCAATATTTAAGATATCTTAGAAAAATAAAGTTAGTTAAGTATAATCTTGAATATATAATATAGCCTTGTGGCAAAAATAAGTGAAATAGTACATCGAATACGAATTATGCCAGCCCCGATATGTTACAAATAATGATTATCTTTATTCTTGTGGACTCTATGACGAATATGTCGATCTCATTTTTAGTTAATCAATATTGACTGGAAATTTGTTCTCGAGCATACTTTAGTTTAATGCCAAGAGTAAACTTTATCTGTTCAGACCTAGCCCCAAGTACCCGACATAATGATTTCCGACTTTCCAGCTGACCTAAAACGGTTAAATATGTAAATATTTGTGGCATTTTAAAAGAATTAAGTGTTTTCTTATCTATAATATGGTTTAGCACCGGATGTGAATGAAATGATCGGATCTTGATCTAAACCCCATACATCTAATATAGTGACTTATATTCCTCTGGTTGACTTTTTGCTCATATACGCAATATAATAAATTTCGTTCCTTTGGTTGAGTTTATATCGGAAATATCTCCACAGAAGATGTCTCAACAAAATTAAATAAGAATATTTCGAATAATATTATATCATTCGATATTAAAATTATGGCTGTTGAACGTTCTAACGACACTAATATCATGAATATAGATGATTTGTCTTAGTTATATTGACTTTATGAGCATATGACCTAACTTAAAAGTTAATATGATGTCAAATATGATTGCAGTCCATTCATAATTGCTTCTTCCGCAACATTTTTTAATATAAAGTTTCACCAGCACTTGAAATTATTTCCCCGCCGTTAATCCTTGCACATTGCGAGAGTATAAAATGTTCGGTTACACCCGAACTTAGCCCTCCTTACTTCTTAACCTTGGCTTATGCTTATGAAAAGACTTCAACTGCTCCAAAACGAGTGAAAAGAGCAATAATATTTTGAACTTTCAGAGAGAAAAAATTGAGTAAAATTTTTTTTCCCCGAAGCGAAGTGGAACACTAATAGAAAACAAAGTGTTACAAGTAATTTAAACAAAAAAAAACAATAAATAGCTAAGTTTGCAACCGAACATTACGAACTCTTTCAAAATGTTAGAATTGAAGGGATATGCAATATTTTAGCTGTACAAAATTTTATGATAAAATGAAAGTTGCCAATGAATTCAATATTCATTACTGATTACAATTCGACCGAAATTGTGCAATTTTTAGAGCAACTTTCTTTATACTGACCGCAATTAATTGTATTAAGATATCACAAGATCTTACCAATATATATGTGTTTCAAAGTGTCACATCAAGACCGTATTTTGAAACAAGTTGGTTGGTCAAGAAGTTGAGAGATTTGTAATTCCATCCAAAATGTCAAAAGGTGTCATTCCCATTGCCCAATTTTGAACGGATCCACATTTGATTAATATCCTTATTGGTAAAGTTAATGTTTCTGATGTCATACTTAAATTGTTATTGCACTTTTAGTAGTTTTGAACATAACCGTTTTATTGGGAGTGGACATACTTTTTACACGATTTCACCCTTGCAAACCTAAAAAGTAGTGATATAGCTCCAGCAGTTTGTGAAATATATACATTAAACGTATTAGAAGGCGGCGTTACACCCACTTTTATTTACGTTTCACCCTCCACTACCTCCAAGTAATGAGTTTCGACTTTCCTATTTTAATATGCTACCTCACATATTAATAATTTTAGGTGGACTAATTTTCTTGAGCCTAGTTGCTTTTGATACTATAGGCTTCGACATAATTAATTATTTTTATTTATGTCCAATTGGGATGCAATTGCAAGATAAAGCAGTGTTTTATAAGTTATATTTTATTTATATTAGTTATATTATAATTTTTTAAGTTAACATAAAAATGTGTTGGTTAACAAATAGTCATTTGTGAACATTATTCCCACCAAGGATACATTTTATAAACGATTTCAAAATCACTTTAGAAAACATTCGTTCTCCATTTGCAAAAGAACTTTTGGAGGCATTAAATATGAAACTGAAGAAGGGTGTGAGGAAAAGTCTCAAGGTGAGTCTTCTTTATGTAGAACATTTTCATTTATCTAATGTTCAGCAATTTCAATAAGAAGAATAGAAATCTGCTTGGGCGATTAATTTCAATTTGAGGTGCAATAGATTTGCTGCTAATTTAAAGTCGTCGTCTTTCGCTTGAAAAACCCAGCCGATATACATAGATTTCTGGGCATTAGACTTCTCCTCCAGCCTTCTCTCTGAGCTTTGATCCATCCCTAAATAAAACCCAATTCATACCATCACAGGTATGAATGCAGAGAAGACACAATAATCTAAATAATTAGAAATCGAGTAATATGCTTCAATCGAAAAAATAAACAATATAATGGAAACGAAAAATAAACAAACAAATAACAATACAATGAATTTTCCGAAATAAGGCTTTTGGGCAAAGTTTAAAAATATCCAAACTCAGACTCACTTCAAAACAACTCAAAAATAAATAAATATCGAACATGGCACATAGTAAAATGGGCGGATTGGTCGCCCAGCTCTCTTACATGAATGTAGTTAATATCCAGAGTATGATTAACTTATAACGTATATTTCGAACAAATTTCTTTCGAACGGAAGCAAGCAAAAAACATATATATTTTCTTCCATCCAGCAAAAAATTAATATATCACTTTAAGATATTATAGATAAGTAAATGTAACGCAATATTATATGTTCGGCTTAGTCATTCCTAATATTTTTATAGCATATTGAGTTAATAGTTTTACAGGTATTGCAGCGAAGTACTTATTATAAATATTTTTTTTCGACATGTAAGGCAAATTTGGCACAGGGGTCAAATGAGTTGTTCCCTCCTGGCTATCTGTGTAAGAAATGTCTTAAAATCGATTCTTTCGACCACCAAGAGTGTCTAAAAATCATGAATACTTTCGCGGGCAGTAGGCGTTACTCGAAAGTAAGTTTTCAAGAAATAAATATCTTAACAAATATTATTAACTGCTAATATTTAACACGTTAATTCCACAGTCCATTGAACAACTTCTTTATGGTCAACTTTTACAAGGTGCTTCACTAAAGGAAATCAAACATTTACAACAAATATGGAATTCCGGCGATTTCGTTGCCTTCGACTACGGCGTGGAGGGTAATCGCAAGTATTATAATTCCGTTGAACCATACAATTATAATCTCAGTCTAATAACCACCCCGCTTCTGCTCTATTTCGGCGAAAGCGATGCCATAGCAACACCCGCAGGCGTGCATAGCATTTACTCACGTTTTTTAAATGCGGTCGTCGGTGTCTATCGTATAAACGCCGTAAAATTTAACCATTTCGACTTTCTATGTGCAAACGATTTAAAAACTTTGGTTAACGAGAGAGTTATCGCTATGATGGAACAACACTTGGCCGGTAAATTGCCCTACATAATTGAATAAAACATGACAAAATAAAGATATATGTCTATTTATACTCATGTAAGTGAAAAAACTCGAATAATGTTTAACTATGAGAGTTATTTAGTTGCTAATAATTATTCATACAATATGTAATAATAAAATTCTTTTAGCGGTCACAATGAAAGACAAGTGTGGCAATAATTTATGCATTTTCTTTTCTATTACATTTGTTCCAAATTCCTTTCATACAAAATTGTTGATTTATTCAAATTACATAATTACCTAAGCCAAATAGCCACAACAAGCATTGTCATTCATGTATTTGAAAATCAACAACAAAGTTAACCAGGTTTAAATTTACTTTCTTTCTTTTCCGCTTTCTTGATGGCCTTCCAATTTTTGTCGCACTATCTAGCTCTAGCTTATATATGTGTCTTAAAGTATATACATATGTATATATAAATTTATATGGTATTTATTCACCAGTTCATAATATGTACCAAAAGTGTACTATAATGCTTTATTCAACGTTTTAGTATAGCGGAGAGGAGTCACAAATTTGTTGCTTACTATCAGTGTTACCTTTTTGATCTAAGCTCTTCAAAGTGACAGATTTTTAAAATAAAATTTGATTGGGTTTCTCTTTTGCACTTAGCAATAAATTTTACGATCTCTTACCAAAAGCAATATATATACGTTTTCGGTGAAATCCTTCTAAAATGTCGTCTTCAGAAATAAAAACTTTATTTTTCAATATTATTAGAAAATAGGAATATTGAATTGCATTCCGAATACCAAATACCAATAATCTCGTTCTGAAACCTAGTTATATATATATATTGCCATTCTTAAATTGAGATTTTACAACACGCAATTTATATAATTTATAACGTTAAATATTTATCAGCTTTGTTTGACGCTCAATTTTTTGTTTTAAAATGTATATTATTTAAGAAGTGAAGGATACTACAGGATTTAAATCTTCTTCAAATAGCTGAAACCACAAGAAAAGCGCTAATTTCCAAGTTTTAAACTTTGCTATGATACGATAAAGTTACTATATTATGGAGTTAGAAAAGTGGCGGCGATATTGGAAGTAATCCTACCGACGGACACGATCATAAAACCATAATCTTACAGCTCTGATTTGTGATAATATTTCATTACAAGTTCTTCATTAAAAAAAACATAAAAAAATTCTAACAAACATATGTACATTTTCATAACTTTGCTACCGTACTAACCTATTACGCAAATTTCATTCAATCTCTCTACTTGCACTTTGTCAGCGGCAAAAAATGTGGGTGGAAACATACACTTAACTGAAGCTCACCCACTTCTCCACTAGACTGAGGAGAAATTTATAAAACTGGCATTGAAAGAACAAAATAAATAATTGAGCATACAGAAAGTTCACAAAATGCAAAATCAGGTAAGCACTTTCCTGATGCTTTCTTCAAGTCAAATTAACTGCTTGCAAAAATAAAAAATGTGAAGCACAAAACAGTTATTTCTTCATATGAAACTGAATGCCAATACTGAAGGTACGTGCTGCCACCGCGCCCTTAACGATCGCAAAGCCGGACAATATAAGACAATAACTGATCGGCCGATATTTTTGGCAGCTCACCAAAAGCGCTCGACGCCGTATCAATAGTTGTCAAATCGCTTAGCTTTTACATACATTATTTTCATTGCTCTTTCGATCGCTTTACGAGTGTTGGTTGTTTCCACTTTGTTTCATATTTTTTATACTCTCGCAACATGTCTCTACAGAGTATTTTAGTTTTGTTCCCCTAACAGTTGTTTGTAACACCTAAAACTAATCGAGTTAGATGTAGACATACATATATATATATAAGTGATCAGGGGGAAAAGACGAATTGAAATCCGAGTCCGCCCGTCCGTCCGTGCAACAATAGCTTGACTAAAAATTAAGATATTTTAATGAAACTTGGTACACGTGCTCTTCGTCACCGTAAGACGATTAGTATTGCAGATGAGCGTAATTGGACGTCTGCCACGCCCACAAATGTCATTAATCGAAAACAGATAATGTGCTGTAACTAAGCAGAAAACTAAGATATAAACGTGTTATGTGGTATAGAGGATCCTAGTAGGACGGAGCACCTTTGGGCAAAAATATTTGTAAAACTGGGCATGGCCCCGCCCCCCAATAGGTTTAAAATATTTAGCTCGGAAACCGTTTCAGCTATATCAATCAAGCTTACTTCAACTAAGTTTTTCTAGCATCTCCTCATATACTGAGAAAATGAGTGAAATCGGATAATAACCACGCCCACCTCACATACAAAAGCTATGTTGAAAACTACTAAAAGTGTTATAACTCGCTCAACAAACATGTTAGAAACGTTAAATCTTTGAGAAAATGTGATACAGAAACGTTGCATCGGAAGCCGTGTAAAGTTTTGATGATGGGAGTGGCACCGCGCACTTTTTGGAGAAATCCCATATCTCAAGAACCCCTACACCGATTTCAACAAAATTTGGTGCATGATATTATCTTGGCATTCTTATCTCACCTTGTGAAAATGAACGAAATCGAATAAAAACAACGCCTACTTCTCATATAACCCAATTTTAAGTTTCGTCTGATAACCTCACTTTAAGGTAGATAAATCGAGAATCAATTAATATATTGGAAAAAGCTTTTCACTATTAGCACGTTCAAGATATGGCATCTCGTGCGTAAAAACAGAGGAACTCGAGTTATATCTTTTCAAGCCACCAGACACCCAATATAAGGACTTCAGTGCCTCTATCTGACTTTTTCCGAATATATCGGTAAATCTCTAAGATATCGTAATGAAGTTGAACGATTATCTTTCCATGATAATAATGTGATCTGGTGTCCAAAAAATTGGGTAAATACTTCCCCTAGCCCCTATGTACCTAATACAAGGCTTTTCAACCTCTGGGTAGACTTTATTCCATATATTTTGGTCAATATGTAAGATTTCTTAGCAAAATTAAATGAACGTGTAATATCGGATATACCGTAGTTCACTGCCGAAAATGTGCGAAATCGGTGAACGAATTTTCCCAGCTCCCATATACCACGTACCGAATGTACCGTTATACCGAATATGTCGGTCACTGTGTGAGTTAGATTCACAAAATTGCGTGAAAACATGTTCCCTAATATACTTGAATAAAGAAAAGAGTTAATGTGATCAGCGCAGATCTTCCTCTATCTCAAAAATGCCGGATAAAACAATTCCCGACTTTCCATCTGACTTTAAACCGTTTATTTTATTCAATATGAGTGATATTTTAATGAAATTAAGTGGATATGTTTTTTTAAACACATTGTGAATTCGCGCTAAATGTGAAAGAAATCGTTCCAGGCCATGGTCTAAGTCACTTATTCCTAATGTAATGATTTGCTTTCCTCTGGTTGACTTTTTCCTCTTATTTCCAATATATTGACTAAACCACTTTGGTTGAGTTTATATCGCATATATCATTTTTGAGTTAATTTGATAGATTTTAATATAAATATCTCTGACACAAAGCAAAATATAGGAACGAAAGTACATGAGTCTATAGCCTGTAATATAAGTTAATAAGATACCAAATATGGTTGCAATCCGTTGACAGTTTCGTTGAACAATGAATGTTGAATTCTTCCACAACATTTTTTTAATATTATATATAAGTATAAAATGTATGAGAGTATGAGAGTATAAAATAAATGAGAGTATAAAATGTTCGGTTACACCCGAACTTAGCACTTTCTTACTTGTTTTAATATCATTTTAATTTTTTCCCAAATATTAACACTATGCTCAACTTTGTTGGCTGCGGTGAAACGCATTCAAAAAATTCAACGCGTCGCGAATACACGTCCGGCGCTCACTGCTTGATGACCACGATGACAATAAAATATACTAGCTGAGAATGGTTAAACAGAAACGCTTAAGCCTTCAATTGATATTGTAACTGTGAATGTGTACCGCAATTTCACTTTCCATTTCGCTGGTTCAATAAAATTAGTAACGAATAAATTCAAATTTCTAAAAGTGTTAATGTTTATGAACAATAAAAAGCCTTCATTTGTGAACCGAATAAAGTAATCCGTATCAAATCCCATTCGTCTTGCCTTGCTTAACAAATGCGTCCATTCCAAAGATTTTCCAGTATCCCCCTGCTACTTTGTCTTCTTATAGTATGTAAATTTTTTCATCACAGTCATGGTCAGTTCATCGACGATTCAGAAACCGATCCAGATGATGAGGAGGATGAAAGTGTCGAAGATGAAAGCCCTGAAGAGAAAGTGGCACGAAAAAACATACAGGAGGATTCCAATCTGCCTGTGGTATGTTCTTTTCACAATTTCTATATCAGTTAGACTAATACATTACATTTGCGATTTTCTCAACAAACGGAATATTTAATAATGAAATCAACATACGTTAGAACAACAACATCAACATACAAGCGTTAGAAAATTCTACTAAAATGTTTGATAAAAATGACAATATCATACTAATTACATAGTTTCCATTTTTTTAAAACAAAATTGATGATAAAATCTTTCTTTGAAAGACCAATATGGAAAAGTTTGGAGCAAACAAGCTTTGTTATCCCATTAAAATGTGTAATAATAAATAAAATGTGTAAATGAAAGTAATAATTCAAAAGAGAAGAAAAGTTGTGTCAAGATTGGCTGATACTGAATGTAAGATTAGCCAGGTATTAAAATATTGTCAATATTCAATGTTTACAATTTTTCACAATATTACTTTACTTGCTGAAATGGAACATACTTTTTAGTTACATACATTGGGTTTTATTTATAAATAAGCACGACTTAAAACAATTCAAGTGATTTTCATAAATAATTAAATATAGAAATGTCTATACCCTAGCTACATGTTCCAACAGAGTACAATAGTTTTGTTCACCTATCGGTTGTTTGTAACACCTATAACTCTAACTTAGCGAGATAGATATAGGGTTATATGTGCCAAAATGATCAGAATAACTAGACGAGTTTAATTCCGAATGTCTATATGTCCGCCTGCCCATCCGTCGTAGTTTGAGGAAAAATTAAGATAGCTGAATGAAACTTGATATACGAATTCCTTAACACTCTGAAGAAGTCAATATTGTAGATGGGCGTAATCGGACCTCTGCCATGCCCACAAAATGGCATTGATCGAAAGCCTCTAATAAACTATAACTAAACAACAAATTAAATTAAATAAATATTATTTTGTGTAGGGAATCGCAGTGGAAGGGCATTTTTAGTTTAAAATTTTTTTTAAAGGTTTTCATGGCCCCACCTCTAATAGGCATAATGTACACATGTCACAAACTACTAAAGCTATATCAAACCAAACTGGCTTTTGGCACTTCCTGATGCACTTTGAAAATTATTGAAATCGGATTTTAACCATGCCCACCTACATAACAAAAGTATTGTTGAAAACTACTAAAAATGTTTTTATTTGATAATTAAACACTTCAGAAGAATTAAAATTTACAGCAAAGATCGCGGAAGTCCTGCTTTGGAATCGGTAAAAATACTACAATGAGAGTGACACTGCTCACTTTTCGGTGAAATCCCATATCTGACTTTACCTCAACAGAACTTTGAGGTATCTTAATGAAATTCACAGAACATCTTTTCCAGGTAATAATGCGTTCTGAGGCTAAAAATTAATAAAATCGCGAATTCCCTTAGCCCCCATACATCTAATATAAGAATTTCAAACTTCCGGTAGGCTTTATACCGTATATATCAGTCAATATGAAAATGAAAATAAGGGGACATGTTTTCTTAAGCGTTATATATCTTAGCGTAGAATATGAATGAAATCTACCTTTGTCTAATGATGGATATTTTACGCCCCTCTGGTTGACTTTTCCATCATGTATCTAATTTATTAAATTTCATCCCGTTGGTTGTATTTATATCGCGTATATCTATATCTCAATAGAAGATGTCTCTACAAAATTAAGCATGAATATTTCAATTAGTATTATGTTATTCGGTAGTGAAAACTATGGCTATTGTAATAATCAATATATTTACATACGTATGCATGTTTAAGTGTATAAAAGATAAGATAAATATTACTTCGACAATAATTTAATTACATTTTAATTTAAAATAAACACGCATTTTTATTTGCTTACATGTGCTTTGAAATACCTAATCCTCAAACAACTCCCCTCTACCAATTGTTGTTTTTGGAAACACGATCTACATTTGCATATAACTCACATTGCGACAATTATGAACACTCTGTATGTTATCATGTCAAATTGCGCTCCATATATGGCGACACTCTCATTTCTGCTGTCATGCTTCCCCATGCATTTACTGACGTAATATCCACATATGTGATATGTCCGTCAACTAGGATAAATTAATTGCTAAATATGGCTATCCGGCGGAAGTGCATCATGTTACTACTGAAGATGGATATATACTGACCATGCACCGCATCCGCCGAGAAGGAGCTCAGCCATTCTTCTTACAACACGGACTCGTTGACAGCTCAGCCGGTTACGTTATAATGGGACCGAATATCAGTTTAGGTAAGTAAACGAAAAAAGTTTTCCATTGTAATAACAATAACACTTATCTATTCAACAGTATTGCGAGCTTTGCCTTTGTTATTTTATCTAATATTGTTAAAAAGCATAAAATGCATTGGCTGATGAATATGTTAATGTTGTTGCTGTAATTGTTGTTCCCAGGGCTATTGTTATAGTTAAAGTTTGTTATTGTCCCTCCCACTACTCGCCTGATTTTGTGGCTGCCTGACCAGCGTAGTTTTTTGGTACACCAACAAATAGACTTATACACATGTATGTATGTACATATATACATGAGTTATGGCAATTTCATAATCGAACGAAACTTGATTGGTCTTTGTCAATATGCTTGTATTATGAACATAAGTCAATATGTGTGTATGTCAATACCAAGTAATTGCCGACATGATGCAATTAATTAAATGGAAATGATTCCCGTAATTTCGTATACACTTCGCAAGATTTCATTTGCATTAGTACTCTACAACTCACTCTTCATTTGCAAAACCACTGAACACACAAATATACATACACACATTCATACTCTTAAGGTTTCGTTATTTATAAAAACTTGTGCAACATTTTGGAGATTTAATACTCATGAAATTAGATCCTGTGTTGATAAATAGATATTTAATTGTACATTATTAAGATTTTTTAATGAATGGCTAATATTACCCCTTCCACAGTTATTAGTCTGCTATTTGCTCTTAAATTCGACGTATTTTTCCAGTCTAAACAAAAATAACTTACCAGTGCACTCTACACCTACTTTAAGTAATGTAATACAAAACACTGCGATTTACAGAACCATTGTCCTTAAGGACATTTTTGCGAGAAAAATTAAATTTACAGCTATTATATTTTATAATCATTAAAAGTTTTTAACTAGAGGGTCTTATTCCAATATCTAGTTAGTAAGCTTTTGTTTAGTAACCAGTTTAATTAACAGTGGAGATCGTTACTACTAACATTTAGAAATGTTCATTACCATAAACTTAGTAGTACACTCTTGTTTGGTATCGAAATTAGGTGAAATCGGTCACTGAATTACTCCAGCCTTATTCTTAACCTAAAATATGGTAATATTTACAAGAATAATAATATTATGTTTGTAAAATGTAAAAGAATTTTAGAAAAGCACAGGTTTTTAATTATCGCTACATATTATTCTCTGTTTCTCTCCACATCTGTGAGGTTGTGAACGTTACGTATTCCTGTCCTTTGTCGGATGTTTTGGAGCCATGAAAGTTGTTTCCGACTAATACTCCATTTTCCTCCTCCTTCGACTTTTCCCTGCATAATTAATTGCAAAAGCTCGTATTTGAGGATCCTCAGTATATGCCCTAGGTAGTCTGCTTTTATTTTCTTTATATTCTTTAATAACTCTCTGTTGCGGTTCATCCTTCTAAAATTTTCAGCGTTGGTAACTCTATCTGCCCGTGGAATTCTTAGGATTTTTCTAAAGAGCTATAGCTGGAAAGATTCTAACTTATTGATACATTCTATTCTCAGAGTCCAGGTTGTGGAATAGAGAAGTGCTGACCAAACACAGCATTTTAAAAAACGGATATTGGTTTCGATGTCGTGGTCATGACCACATAGTAATCTTTTGTATTTGAGGAAAGTGTTACTTAACATTTTTTACTCTTTCGATGACCGTATTGATAATCATTAAGATTAGGTTATTGCATATGTTTTTTCTACTTACAATCATGTGCTTGATCTTTTTTATATTAATACGTAGAAAAAATTCTTTACTACGTAAGTTAACTTTGTTAAGTGTTGTTGTGTTGTTGTAAGTTCTTGTAGTCCTATTAAGCTATCGGCTATAAGTGTGGTGTCATCTGCACTTTCACATCTTGGTCAATGCTGTTTATCTGTTCTCGAAAAATTATTTCTGAACATATGTTAAATAACAGGGGATTCATCCCTGTCTGACGCCTCGTGAAATAAATATTTCTTCAGGCATATCACCATTGACGCTTACATGAGCAGGTTGTTGTCAATAGAAATGTCTTAAGCAACGAATTTCTTTGCCATCTATTCCCACAGACTGAAAAATTCCATAAGCTTCTTCCTTGGGTGTTCCAAAATCTTCTCTGAAGCCAAATTGCCTTGCCCATTCATTCTTCGCATTTTCTAATAATTCTGGAGTGAAAGATTTTAAGAAATATTTTAAGTGCATGCGACATTAGACTAATTAGTCAGTATTCACTAAAGTGTCACGCATTACTTTTCTTAGGTAGCGGTATGAAGGTAGAATTTAACTAGTCTTTTGGAAATTGCCCATTGTCGTAAACTTGATTGAAAAGCTTTACCAAGAGTATCATATATTTTCCATTTATTAATTTTAAAATTTCAACTAGAATCTCGTCCGGACCTGTTACTTTGTTATTATTATTTTCCATATATTATTATTTTTCATTGATTGTACAGCTCTTTCTATTCCGTCTTTTGTAATATAATTGCTCATTAGTCTGTGGTGGGAATGAAGATTCTGGTTTGATCTCTTGTCTTCCGAAAGAAACTTTTTCAATATATTTCTTCCGTAAAAATTTCTTTTCATTTATGTAGAATACGCGGCGGCTTTTTGCAATGAATACCTGTGGCTTCTTTCAATTTTAATGTAAATTAATGGTATCGTGTAGCAATTTTAATTGTTTAACTTTTTCCCATTCGGTGTTTATCCAATTTATTTTAATTTTTCTAATTAATTTTTATTATACGAAAGATTCTTATTTCTATATTCAGTTGCCGATACATCTCAATGTTTTTTATTTTTATATTCATTTCGTTTACTTATATACTGATAACAGTTTTAATGTGTCTGCCATCCAGTTATTTTTATTTTCTGTCTTATATATTCCAAGAGAATTTTTGGCTGTGGTATAAATTATCTCTTTAAGCTCACTCCATATGCTTTCAGTATTTTCTGATGGGGTATCATTTATTGTTTGATTAATTTTGCTTTCCAATAGGCACTTTACGATTTCATCTCTCAATTTTTCTAGTTATACTTTCGCAACTTGTTACAACAAAGCATATTAGTATTGTTCATGTAACAGTTGTTTGTAATACCTAAAACTAATCGAGATAGATATGTAGTTATATATATATATAAATGATCAGGATGCCGAGACAAGTTGAATTCCGGATGACAGTCTGTCCGTGCAAGTGATAACTAGAGTAAAAAGTAAGGTGTCTTGATTAAACTTGGTAGACGTATTCTTACTTGCCCACTTGGTAGACGTATTCTTACTTGCCCACTTGGTACACGTATTACTGCCACGCCCACAAAATGCCGTTAATCGAAAACTATAAAGTGTTACAACTAAGCAGAAAAATAAAGTCATATTAGTAAACCTGTTATTTGGTGCAGAGAATCCTAGTAGGGCGGGGCATCTGTGGGTAAAAAATTTTGTAAAAGGGTTATGTAAAACAGGTTGGATGTACATATCTTACAAACTAAAGCTTTATCAATTAAATTTCCTCGGAACAAGTTTTTCAAGCATGTCCTCAAATACTGGGAAATTATGTGAAATCGGAGAGCGCTGTCCGCTTTTATGGGAAATTCTGTATCTCAGCAAATTCAACACCAATTTCAACCAAATTTGGTAAATAATATTATATTGTATATATAATATATTAGTTTGCAAAATGGGCGATCTCGTACAACAACCACGCCTACTTCTCTTATAAAACTATTTTAAATTTAATCAGATTCTTTCACTTTAAAGTATGTAAATCAAGCACCAATTAAGATATGGGTCTGGAACTTTATATAAACAGTGCTTTCGAGATATGCTATCTCACGCGTAAATTAGTCGAAATCGGACAATATTACGGTCACAGTGCGTATGCCTGACTTTATACCGAAAATATCGCTAAATGTATGAGATGTCTTAATGAAATTCAAGGAGTATCTTTTCATGATGATAATGTACCCTTGTGTCAGAAATGGGGAAAATCGGGTAAGTACTTTCCCTAGCCTCCCGTTAGACTTTATACCATATATTTCAGTCAATATGTGAGTAATTCCTATGAAATTCAGAGAGCGTCTCTTTCTAAACAATGTGTGTGTGTGTGTGTTTAAAATGGTAAAACTCGTTTAAATGATTCTCCTAGCCCTTATATACCTAGTAAAAGGGTTTTCAACCTTCCGGTGGACTCTATACCATATATAACGGTAAATATAAGAGACGTCGCAATGAAATTCGAGGATTATCTTTCCAAGATAATAATGTGTCCTTTTATCAAAAATGGGGAAAATAGCGTAAGTACTTCCCGTAGCCCATATACTTAATATAAGAATTTCAAACGAATATCTTAAAAAATTTAAGTGAGCGTATAACATTGGATATGCCATAGTTTAATGCCCAAAATTTGTGAAATCGGTCAACGAATTATCCCAGCTCCCGAACTACTTATAAAGATTTTCGTCATTCCGGCAGGCTCTATACCGAATATGTCGTCGCTATGTATTCATAAAATTACATGGAAACATGTTCTCTAGTGTACTTGTGTAATGCCAAAAGTTTATACAATCAGTCCAGACCTTCAACTAGTCCAAATATACCCGATATGAAGTTTTACGACTTTCCAGCTGACTTTAAACCTTATATGTTGGTCAATATGTGTAATATTTTAATGAATTTAAGTGAATATGTTTTCTGAAACGTAATGTGGCTTTCGCTAAATATGAGTGAAATCGACGTAGACCGTAGTCTTATTAGCCCCTATTCCTATTATTATTACTTCCATTTCTCTTTTTGACAATTTCCTCATATACTACCTACTATATTTAATTAAGCCACTATGGTGGAGTTAATTTGGTTAATTTTAATATAAATATTTCGAATACGAAGCAAAATATGGTAATGAAAGTAAGTGAGTCTATGACTTATAATATAAGTCAGTAAGATAACACATATAAACCACATATAACCCAATTACAATTTCGTCGAGTAATGAACCCCACCTAATATAAAGTGTTTTCAACTTCGGAAAAGATACCCTGGCTATTATCCTTGCACAATGTGAGAGTATAAATAGTTCGGTTACACCCGAATATAGCCTTTCCTTACATGTTATTATTGGAATTTGCTATAGTATAATATATAATGTTGGGCTGCACTTGAACTTAGCTCTTCCTTACTTGTTTTATTTTCGTTCGTATGGAAATTAATTAAAGTTGACAATAAATTAAAGTTTGAATACGTATTAGTTTAATTTTAATTCCAGCTTATCTTCTTGCGGATTATAAATACGATGTATGGCTCGGAAACGCTCGTGGCAATCGCTACTCCCGAAATCATACAAAGCTTGATCCAGATGGAAAAAAATTTTGGGACTTCAGTTGGCATGAGATTGGCATGTACGATCTGCCAGCAATGATCGATTATGTATTAAAAACTACTGGTTTCAAAAAAATTCAATATGCGGGACACTCTCAGGTAAGCAGATCTATAGTTAAATATTAATTGCTATTAAAATCAGAACAACACTGTTTACATATCGGAATACCATTAGGGTTGCACAGCGTTCTTCGTAATGTGTTCGCGGCGCCCAGAATACAATAAAAAAGTGATCATGATGCAAGCAATGGCACCGGCAGTTTATGCCTCGGAAACAGAGGAGCACCCTTATATCCGTGCCATCAACTTATACTTCCGCGTAAGTATGGAATATCTAATTCTAAACAAAGTTTTAATTTTAATTAACTACTATAATTTTTATAATATTTAAGAGTTTGGTTGGTAGCTCAGTTACTGAAATGTTTAATGGCGAGTTTCGATTTCTCTGCCGCATGACGGAGGAAACGGAGCGACTGTGCATTGAGGCAGTATTTGGAATAGTGGGACGAAATTGGAACGAATTTAATAGGGTAGGTTCTTAATCTCATAAGAGAATATAAGAATAATTTCACTGTTTACTGGTTGAACTTTAAATTTGAAGTAAAAGGTATTAAGAGTTATAAATATTGTATATTATATAAAAATAGCCATAACCACTGCATGAGTACTATGCCATAATACTATGTCATACACAAGCTTTTAAGTTCGCAAACATACAGTTTTCAGAGAAATTCGAAGTGCTGTTATCCTAGAACGAATATACATAAAAATTAAACACGAAGTTGTGGTAGAGATAATGGAAAATTCGCTGTTTCTTTAGTTTTCCGTTCAAAATTAAAGACACAAAGCAATTTTTCACTGTCCAGGGCGGTGAAAATCATTCACTTTCCCTTAACACTTTTTCAAATTGAAATGCGACAGTTAGTGAAGAAAGTAACAAAAAAGATTTGACAACGGGTGGCCAATACAATGCAATTCTAATTACCAATCTTTGTTGCTTCATAGCTCAGGTAATTTTTAAAATTTCCAATTTGTGGAGATGGAATTGGCGGCATATTAAATTTTGTGGATGTTTTATCAACAGCAGTGTCCCAAGATTTTATTTGAGTAATTGTCAGTATTTTTACACAAAATTCAGGAGAAAATAAAACAAAATTCAATAAGATTGAAAGCAGTTTAATTAAAATAATGATTAATTTTTTCTGAAATTTTTAGTAATGTTGTGTCTTACAGCTAAATTACCAATATACAACTCTTACCGCAATGAATCAAATCAATATCATTAAAAATAAGATTTTAGGTAGATATATATTTCAATATTTTATTATATATCAAAAAATTGTGCCGGTATTTCCCATTAAAATTTTAAAAGTAATTGAATTTGGCCACACTCAAGTTTAATTCCAAAAAAGATAAAAGTACTTCTTCGAAATATTCTTCCGGTATTCATACGAGAACGAAAATTATTTTAATAGCAAAATGAGTTTAAAACGAACTTTAAATTTTATGCCTGATAGCACCTTAAGTAAGCAAGAAAACCAAAATTTGGTGTCCAGGTATAGAGATATTTTTAATTCACGTTTTATAAATGCACCAGTGTCTTAAAAATATACGTGTATAGTGCGAAACTTTATATTTTCCTTATAGAAAATGTTTCCAGTTATTTTGGGTCACTATCCCGCTGGTGTTGCCGCTAAACAAGTAAAACATTTCATACAAATTATCAAAAATGGACGTTTTGCGCCCTACAGTTATAGTAGTAACAAAAATTTGGCGCTCTATAAGGAGCACATACCACCACGTTATAACATTTCCCTGGTCACAGTGCCTACCTATGTCTATTATTCAAGTAACGATTTACTTTGCCATCCCAGCGATATCGAGGCAATGTATCAGGACCTGGGTAATCCAAAAGGAAAATACTTGATACCAATGAAGGAGTTCAATCATATGGATTTCCTGTGGGCAATGAGCGTGAGGAAATTGGTTTATGCGCGCATGTTAAAAGTACTGGGAAAAATAACGGACCACAGAAAGGAGAATAGTACGACGATGGCAAGTAATAGTATCCCCCAAAACCGAAGACGGAGGATGATAATTTATTATAATCTTTAAGTACCGGACGTGATTTGAATAATAAAGCTGTTCTAGTATATCCGATTATTTATGAATATACTAATGTGAAACCAGTTAAGTCATTTTTAGCTTATTGGTAAATAAAGTAAATAAATAAACTCAAAATGAAGAAACTGATTTTGAAGATCACCGTCCAACATAATTTGTGGAAATGTTAGTCAAATTAATTATCTAGATTTTCTGTATTTAACATAATCAAAAGAGACACGAAATTTGCCAAATAAATTGCCCATACAGGATATTATATTTAACGAATGTTTACATTCTTACAACTATTACAATTTTTGCAAAAGTGGAGGCAGGGATGAGATTTGCAACTACGATTTAAAAAATTGCCACATACTACATATAATATTTAATCTTCATAGAAAAAGACAAGACCTATTTTGGAGTAGATATAATTATCCCAAACCAACACGACTTGGTCTCCAATTGCATTACAACTTTAAATCTAACTGCTGTTGAATTAAATTAATTAAGTACTCTATATCTTCGTTTTCGAAAGAATGGGTTTCATGATTATAAATATTTTTTTTGTGTAATAATTTCGAGACGTCTTAAAATGAGTAACATATTTGGCATCATCCATAATTATGCAGTGCAAAAAGAGTCTGAGCTTAAGCATCTTAGAGCTTTTTTTAAACGCTCTCTTTCAATAATAATATTATTAATTTTAAATTTTTTTTCGAAAACATATTCGGTTATGGGGCTCATAAGAACAATGTGCCCTCAATAAAAGCAACTGGAGTTGTTTAAGATTATTGCAACAAACCAGTAACAAAAAAAGTTTGTCTGAAATAAGAATTTAACTTGAAGTCCACTGTATCAAAAGTCAAATAGTAAGTCTTGTTTACAGTAAGACAAACCAAAACTATTAGTTTACAATACATCACTAAAAAATTATCTGCATGAATTTAAAATTTAAATATGTATATATCCCAATTTTTATTTACTTTTTGATGGAAATTTTCATATCTACACTATTTTGTTGAAAGCCGACTATCTCATCTATTGAAGAGTTTCGGTATTTTCCACTGAAACCGAGTTTTGTTCGACTTATTGGTGACAAATGACAAATGCTGTCTTTCAAGCATGTTGAAAATTCAGTTAAAAAATTTTCGCTTATTTTTTGCTTAAATTTTTTTTTCTCTTGCGGAGTGCACATATTTTCGACGTATGGATTTCTGTAAGAAATCGTAGTTTTGCTTTCATGGTTTCTGGAACTACTAGCTTAAATCTCAATTGTAGACACATTAAGAACATGTTTAATAATAGCAATGAGTTTCGGAATAAAATTGCCCTAATAACCACCGTGAAGAAATGTGAATAAAATTGAAATAATTTCCATATCTCAGGAATCGCTGCGAAATTTGAATCAAAATTGGTACATATTATCATATTAGTATTCTTATTTCACATTGTGAAAATGGATAACAACCACGCCTACTTCTCATATAACACAATTTTAAGTTTCATCTGATCCTTTCACTTTAAAGTATACAAACCAAGCACGAATTAAGATAATAGAATGAAACTTTGTACAAACACAAAATAATACAACAAGATATGCCATTTTATGCGTAAAAATGGTCGAAATGACTTTCCAGGCCCCCATATACCCAATATAAGGATTTCAGTGCCTATGGCTGACTTTATACCGAAAATATCGGTATATCTGTAAAATATTGTAATAAAATTAAAGGAATAATATTTCTTTAATAAAATATGCTCCTGTGTCAAAAATGCAGACAGTCGAGTAAATATCCTAGCACCCACACACCTAATGTAAGGATTTTCAACCTCCCGTTAGACTTTATACCATATATATCGGTAAATGTATGAGTAATCCCTGTGATATTCAGTGAGCGCTCTTTCGGATAACAATGTTTACGTGTGCTTAAAATGGATAAAATCGGGTAAATACTTCCCCCAGCCCCCATATACCCATAATAAGGATTTTTAACACTCAGTTTGACTTTATACAATATATTTCGGTCAATATATGAGTTAACCCTGTGAAAATCAGGTCTCTTTCTGAAAACAGTGTGTCCCTGTGCCGAAAATGGATAAAGTCTGACAGATACTTCCCCTTGCACCCATCTAGTATAAGAATTTCAAATTTTCGGTGTCCCTTATACGGTATATATCGGTCAATATGTAAGATATTTTAGCAAAATTAAGTGAACGTATAATATTGGATATAACAAATAGCAGGCTCTATGCCGAATTTGTCGGTCAGTATATAAGTTATCTTCATAAAAGTGCGTGGAAACAATTTATCTGGTGTAGTTGAGTAATACCAAAAACTAATGCAATCAGTCCAGACCTTCCCTATCCCAAATATAGCCGATATATTAATTTACGGCGTTCCAGGTGACTTTAAACTTTATATGTTGGACAATGTGAGAAATATTTTAATGAAATTAATTGGATATGCTTTCCTAAAACATAATGTGGCTTAGCGCCGAATATGAAAGAAATTGGTGCAGATTTTGGTCTGCATGTCCCTAATTAATAACTTCCGATTCTCTATTTTACCTTTTCCTATAATAAGCAATATATTAAGCCATTTTGGGTCAGCTTATATAACATATATCACTTGATTTAATTTGGTAGATTTTGTTATAAATACCTCGAGAACGAAGCCAAATATAGTAATGAAAGTTCATGGGCTGTAATTTAAGTTAATAAGATACCAAATATGAATGAAAAACACATTCATTGTTTCATGGAATAATTAATGTTGAATTCTTAAACAAATTTTTCTAATATAAAATTTTGCAGGACTTGAAAGTTTTTACCCGCCTTTGATCTACAAGTATGCACATTGCGAAAGTATAAAATGTTCGAGTACACCCGAAATTAGCCCCTCCTTACTTGTTCAAAACATTTTGTTGCTACGTGTCCAAACATTGCAATTAGTTAGTGCGTACACGCAGTGTTTTTGTTTTATTTCTGCTTTTTCTAGTTATTTCGCTTTCCACCATTTTTCACAGCTGTATTCCATGTTGTTTTTTAAATGTCTCAGTGCATCTAAAACTGCTCTTGAGTGCATCTAAAACTTTATACTATCGCAACATGTTGCTACAGAGTATATTAGTTTTGTTCACCTAACGGTTGTTTGCAATATCTAGAGCTAAACGAGTTAGATATAGACATATGTATATAAAAATGATCAGGATGAAAAGACGAGTTGAAATTCGAGTGACTGTCTGTCCGTCCGTCCGAATGTGCAAGCGATAACTTGAGTAAATAAAAAGTAAAAGAGAATCTTGGTACACGTGTTCTTTGTCACGATAAGACGGTTGGTATTGCATGTGGGCGTAATTGGACATCTGTCACGCCCACAAAATGCCAATAATCGAAAACAGATAAAGTGCTATAACTAAGTAGTAAATTAAAATATAAACGTGTAATTTGGTATAGAAGATCCTAGTAGAGTGGAGCATCTGTGGGCTAAATTTTTTGTAAAAGTGGGTGTGACCCCGACCCCCTATAGGTTTAATATATATCTTGGAAACCGTTAAAACTCTATTAATAAAACTTACTTCGAGTAAGTTTTTATAGCATCTATAAATATACAGAGAAAATGAGTGGAATCGGATAATTACCACGCCCACCTCCCATACAAAAGTAATGTTGAAAACTACTGAAAGTGCAATGATTCGCTGAAGGAACACGTTAGAAACATTAAATCTTGCAGCAAATATGTTACGGTAGGGTTGCATAGGAATCCGTGTACAGTTTTGGTGATGGGTGTTGCACCGCCCACTTTTAGGAGAAAACCCATATCCCTGTAATAGAGGTTAATAAGTTACCAAATATGATTGCAATCCATTGACAATTTCGTCGAATAATGAATGTTGAATTCTTCCGCAACGTTTTTTACTATAAAGTTATGCCAGCACCTGCCTCTGATCCTTGCACATTGCGAGAGTATAAAATGTTCGGTTGCACCCGAACTTAGCCCTTTCTTACTTGTTTATATCACTGTTTGCTTCTGAACTTGGATTAAAAATTTTCAATGCTTTCATTTTTAGTTGTAATATTTTTTTTTTATTATTATTGCACTAATTACTATTAATAAACTAATATATTTTAGCTTTTTAATTACTTATAGTTCGTTATTTTATTTTTATAATTTTTTGCTTTTATTATCGTGATTTGTAATTTTCCAAACTGCAACATAAAAGGCGAGTTGCTTTGTTTCCTGTTGGCTTTTCCATAGACTTGCCCACCTTAAATGTGCCAAACTGATAGTAGAATCTTAGATTCTATTCATGATGGTAAGAGAAAGCGTAGATTGGCTGAAATTGATTTATTTAAGGTTTATAAACAGACACACAATGGGTGCAATAAAATTGGCAGAGAACTTCAACCCGCACCGCAGGATTTCAACTTTAAAAATATGTTTGCAATTCCTTAAAAAATTGGTATTTATTTTTAGATTCGCAAGGATTCGAAGGATAGTTCGGTTGACGACATAAAGTTTTACATTTCGTCGAAATTAGAAATTGATGATATTCAGAAATAATTCGAAATATTTCGAAACGATTCGATATTCGAAAACTTTCAAGTGCTTCTTGAAAGCGCATTCTGGCCATCCGGTGCATTTTTACGTAAATTTGAGCATACACGTGTTAAGCTTACTGGAGCAAATGTCGTTAAAATACCTAAAACAGCCGCTGAAATAAAAAACTGAATGATGGAAATTCGCTGAGTATTTATATCAGAAAGTTAATCAATTAACCATATTAACTGAATTATATTTAAACAGTGAACTAAAACCTCATATTTTTTCATATTCATATAATGAGTAGTTCTATTTGCATTTCTTTCTTCTATTCCATCAGAAAAAGTTCTTGTTCCTAATACGGACTCATTTGAATTTAAATGGATCAGAATTTATATTAACAGTTATTGTATTTATTTTAGACTATCTTATATACCTCCCCAATCGGACTTATCTGTATATATGCAGCATTCTTCTGTTATAAATGGCGTTAATTCAATGGTAAATAATTTTGATTCCATAATTGTTTTGGGTGATTTCAATTTACCGTACGTCTCATGGAAAGTTATCGATGATTGCATTGTACCTGTTTGCACTCGGTTATACTTCAATAAGTTTTTAGAAAAAATGTCTGAGTTTTGCCTTAACCAAATAAATTTAATTCCGAACAAATTCCGTAATTTCTTAGACCTAAGTAATTCTTAGTTCCGTAATTCGGTGCGATCCTCTTGTTCTACAACTTTGAAAATAACTGTCGAGATAACAGACATATAGGCAATTAGTGATGTGATTGATAATAGTCGTCCTAATTGTAGCTTTTGTACTCGGTTTAACTTTGCAAAAGCTAACTTTAAAAAGTCGAATAGGAAACTTTCTAATTTAATGTGGCCAGACTAAAATGGAAATATTGAATTTAGTGTATCACGTTTCAATAAAACTATTATAAATTTATTTGAAAAGTATGTTCCAAAACTCATTGTTGCTAAAAGAAATATTACTAGTCCGTGGTTCTCTAAAGAGTTATATAAATTAAAAAATAGAAAAATTTGTGCTTTTAAATTAAAAATAAAACTGGTTTACTTGTCGACTATTCAAAATATTCGGCATTGCGTCGACAGTATTTGGATCTAAACAAAAAATTTATAATAAATACAATAATAAGGTAAAAAATATTTTTTTACGTAATCCAAAATTGTTTTATGGTTTCGTTAACTCAAAATTCAAGATTTCTAAATTTCCGTCCGCGATGAAATATAAATCTATCACGTCATGTAACAATCACATTATTTCCAACATAATTTGACATGCAAACAAATTCAGAAGTCAAATTACTGTAATAATTAAAATAAGTAAAATTATTACAGTATTTATTATTACTGTAGCAATATTGCACCAACTATTTCCGAAGGGGCTGTTTTACTTCTCAAATAAGTTAAAACCATCTTTTATCTACGACCCTGATATGATACTATCATGCTTCCTTAGAAATTGTGCCAAATATATATACTTGCCTTTGAAAAAGATATTTAATTTCTCTCTTAAACAAGGTATATATCCTTCAATATGGAAACAGTCGTTTATAATATCTTTGCATAAGAGTGGATTTAGGTCATGCGTTGAAAAATATAGGTAACTTGCAAAACTATCGGCACTACCTAAACTTTTTGAAGCCATTATCACAGATCAAATAACTTTTTTCGGAACACGGATTTCGTAAGGGAAAATCTACATTAAAAAGCTTGTTTTAATTGTAAACTATGTCTCAGAGGGTTTTAGGGAGAATAAGTTTACGCATATTACACGTATTGACTTTAACAAAGCTTTCGATAAAGGAAATTACTCAATTCTCGTGCACAATCTTGATCTTATTGGTTTTCAACAAAGATTTCTTCAATGGGTATCTTCTTATCTCAACATAGGACACAATGAGTGATACTAAATGACACTTTTTCAGATTCAATTAATATCTCTTCAGGTGCTCCGCGTGGTGGTCATCTTGGTCCGATTCTGTTCTTGCTATTTGTTAAAGATATTTCTTCTATAAAAGAGTACTCAAAAATTTTATTATTTGCCGACGATGTAAAGCTTTTTAAATCATCTTATACTTCAATAGATGAAAGACGTCTGTCACAAGCAGACTTAAACAATTTGGTTACTCGGTGGGATAGAAATGATACGCCACTTAATCTTAAAAAATGCAATACGATGTGCTTTTCCAGTAGATCTGTGTTTTCCTATCCCTAGGTAATAAATAGGTATAGTCTAGAACAAGTATTTAACTTCGTTCATTTGAGAGCTACTATGGACAAACTAAATTTTAGTATTCATGTGAGTATAACGCTTTTGAAAGCTAAAGGTGTTCTTAGTTTCGTTAAAAGATGGTCTAAAGAATTTAGAGATCCGTATATCACTAAATCTCTTTTTATTAATTTGGTATTACTCCTAGTTACCAAATCCATTCTGACAAATTGAAGTCCGTTTAAAAACAATTTTTACTCTTTGCCTTAAAACTTACAAATCTTCCTACTCTCGCTAGTCGTACGGAAATGCTTGGCATAATATTCTTAGTGAAACTCATGAATCGATCAGTTTGTAGTTCTTTTCTCTTGTCTGAAGCTAATTTTAATATCCTAGTGTGCTTATCCATGCAGTTTAGACCCCCACTGTTAAAATCATGTACATCAAATCCCGAACTAAACGAACCATTCTGCCGCATATGTCATGATTTTCAACTTTAAAAACACGTTATTATTTTCACTTAATAAATAAGTTCATATAACATTTATCATAACTTAATCTTAAATCTTAGCTGTTGAAATTTGTGTTTCTCTAGCTAAACAGTTTTAGATCTTGACACTTAGAAAACTCTCTTGCCCTGCATGACTCGACTAATTCCACCCTCGGGTCGGTTGGGCGGGAGGAGGGTAATCGCTGGGTTTGTTATTTCATTTATATAATCTTATATTGAACAAGTAAGAAAGGGCTAAGTTCGGGTGTACCCGAACATTTTATACTCTCGCAATGTGCATACTTGTAGATCAAAGGCGGATAAATACTTTCAAGTGCTGCAAAATTTTATATTAGAAAAATTTGCTCAAGAATTCAACATTCATTATTCGAAGAAACAATGAATGGGTTTCATTCATATTTGGTATCTTATTAACTTAAATTACAGGCCATGAACTTTCATTACTATATTTTGCTTCGTGTCCGAGGTATTTATATTAAAACCTACCGAATTAACTCAAGTCATATATGTGATATAAGCTGACACAAAATGGCTTAACATATTGCTTATTACAGGAAAAGGTAAACTAGAGAATCAGAAATCATTAATGAGGGACATGCAGACCAAAATCTGCACCAATTTCATTCATATTCGGCGCTAAACCACATTATGTTTTAGGAAAGCATATCCAATTAATTTCATTAAAATATTTCTCATATTGTCCAACATGTATGGTTTAAAGTCACCTGGAACTTCGTAAATTAATAAACGGGTATATTTGGGTTAGGGGAAGGACTGAACTGATTGCATTCGCTTTTGGTATTACTCAACTACACCAGATAAAATGTTTCCACGCACTTTTATGAAGATAACTCATATACTGACCGACAAATTCGGCATAGAGCCTGCTATTTGTTATATCCAATATTATACGTTCACTTAATTTTGCTAAAATATCTTACATATGGACCGATATATAGCGTATAAGGGACACCGAAAGTTTGAAATTCTTATACTAGATGGGTGCTAGGGGAAGTATCTGTCAGATCTTATCCATTTTCGGCACAGGGACACACTGTTTTCAGAATGAGACCTGAGTTTCACAGGGATAACTCATATAATGACGGAAATATACGGTATGAAGTCTACCGGAAGGTTGAAAATTTGTATATGTCTTACTTTCCCCATGTCCGCTTTTCCCCATTTTTGATACCAGAGCACGCTATTATCGTTGAAAGATAATCCTGCAATTTCATCACAATATCTTACAGATTTCCCGATATTTTCGATGAAAAGTCAGCCATAGGCACTGGGGTCCTAATATTGGGTATCTGGTGGCTCGAAAGGTTATAATCCGATTTCGTCAATTTTTACGCAAGAGATGGAATATCTTGAAGGCACTATTTGCACAAAGTTTTATTTTCATATCTTAATTGCTGCTTGATTTATCTACTTTAAAGTGAAAGGATCAGATGAAACTTAAAATTTTGTTATATGAAGTAGGCGTAGTTTTTATCCGATTTCGTCCATGAAGCAAATATAATGTCACACACCCTGAATCCTATGCAACCCTTCCGTAGTGTATTTGCTGTGAGATTTAATGTTTCTGGCGTGTCCCTTCAGGGAGTTAACGCACTTTTTGTAGTTTTCAACATAACTTTCGTATGGGAGGTGAGCGTGGTTGTTATCCGATTTAACTTACTTTCTCAGTATATGAAAGGATGCTATGAGAACTTACTAGAAGCCAGTTTTGTTGATATAGCTTTAACGGTTTCGGAAATATGTATATTAAACCTATAGGGGGGCGGGGCCATGCCCACTTTTACAATAATTTTTGCTCACGGATGCCCCATCCTACTAGGATCCTCTACACCAAATAATACCTTTACATTTTAATTTACTGCTTAGTTATAGCTGTTTTCTTAGCTTTTTCTTAGCTTTTTCTGTTTTCTATTAATGGCATTTTGTGGCAGATGTCCAATTACGCCCGTCTGCAATACCAACAAGGGGTGACAAAGAACACTTGTACCAAGTTTAATCAAAATATATTATTTTTTACTCAAGTTATCGCTTGCACGGACGGACGGACGGACGGACGGACGGACAGACAATCACTCGGATTTCAACTTGTCTTTTCATCCTGATCATTTATATATATATATGTCTATATCTAATTCGTTTAGTTCTAGGTGTTACAAACTAAAATTAGGTGAACAAAACTAATATACTCTGTAGCAACATGTTGCGAGAGTATAAAAATTACCAAATGACTTCGAAGCAAAGTGCGAGCGAAATCTTTGCATACAATACCGTACCATATTCCGCACATTTTGAAGACGTTATTCCTTGTTTCTCCTTCGCGCGTTGCACATAGGACAATTTTGTTAGCCCTATTTTTAGGTGCAATGTGGGGTCTTTACACCATGGTAATCATACGTCAGACATTACATACGCAATCTGAGTACAATCATACGAATGTACGCAAGTACGTTTGCATTTACAACAAGAAAACATACGATTTTGCTATAGTAGGGCGTTGCAATTTTGGGACATGAAGTCGGTCACATTTTAATAAAACAAAACAACAAACCAACAAAACAATAACTGTTAATGCCTGTGAAGCCAGCTATGTACTCTTGCATTCACTTTAATGGAGAATGCATACGAAGAATTCGCGCTGGCAACTTAGTACCCACAGATCGAAAAGAAACCTAAGAAATCCACATTACTTATTCTTTAGTCTTTCTTCTTGTTACTATTCGCTATCGTATTGTATTCTTATTATATTGTTTCCGTTGCACTCAAATGTCATTTGCAAGCTGCATGCTAAACAGTTCCATTTCAACTGAAACAACAATGTGAATACGCTCTCAACAGCAATGATTGTGGTGCTACTGATCATGTATATATACAGTAAATATTCTTGATCAACGAATACAAAAATATCAGTTTAAAATTGTCTTATGCGGTCTATATTATTACGTAATTCACTTTATTGTTCTAAAATTTTAGTATCATTCACAGAAAAACAAAATGACCATTTTCATATGTTGGCGAATTTAAGTAAGACACATATGTACATACATTCAATTTCAATTTGGTGATCTCAATGAAGTATTTGTAGAAGCTTCTTAAAAACCATTAGTCAAACTTCTAAAAGTACAAACAACTGCAGAACTCCTAAAAGTTCTCCCCTTGTTTGATAAAATAAAAACCCACACCGTAAATATGAGGTGAAGATCGACCAAGGTTCTAGGTATTGTATCTATAAATAGGAAATATAAATTTTCAAACAAAGAAAGGTAAATTTAAAATCCAGATATGATTTTAGTTCAAAAAACAGTCTACAGTTCCAACGGATCTTAAATCATGTAGTCAGATGAGTGCTGCAAGTGAAATGAAATCTCTCAGAAAACAAACGCTATTTTAAACTGAATATGTTAAAGTGAAGATCCTGTCATTCAGTCTTAACTGACGGCTATGCAAGGTTTGATAAAATGACCTCAGGCACAAAGTACACTCTTGCAATTGTTTAGGTACGTATACATGAAACTGACGCAACTGTGGTAGAATATTATAAAATCTGAGGAAATTATGGCATAATATGTATGGTAATTATAGTGCACAAAGTTCAAGGCCAACTCCTTATAGTTTAGATATAAACCTTCTGAAAAAATGCTTCATTAAAACACGTTTCTTGTAAAAATACAGTTAATTCCTTTTTGAAACTTGACTGCTAGTCCAATTTTACAATTTCTCACATGAAAACATTTCGTTTAAAGTTTTCATATTTCTTAAAATTTTCAAAATGTGAAAAATTATTATCGAAATAACCTCGAATGAAGGTTAGCAATTGAGAAACCACCACCATCTTCCTTCAAGTCAGTATCGTTATTATTGTTATGAGCCGTACTTTATTATCAGCGTTTCATTCAAACATTAACCGCCAATATCAAGCTCATGGCCATGATTTTCAAAACATTTTAAAAAATTTGTCATAAGTATGTTAATGTTCAGTGCGAAGATTTCATTGCATTACTCAACAAGGAAAACTAGTTTCCGATATACATTGGCTACAGAAATTAACAACTTATTTATTTATTTTATTTTTTTAATTAAAACGTTTGGTGAGCTATTTCTTTATTCCGCCTAATTTCAACATATATTGAATGCCAGACGAAATATATTTCATCAATATACTCCTTTAATAACATAATCTCTCAACAAATACTTTGGTTTCTAACTGGTAACCACCATTGTTAAATAGTTTTATTCAAATAGATCAATTAATATACAATATCTGGCATGTTTGATAGACATTTCTTTTTCTCAAAAATGAAAGTAATCGTCACGCAAAATTCCCATATTAAATATTAAGATTACGCAAAGACGAGTGTGACTACTCCCTCTTAAATAGCGTAAAGAACGCAAAATTAGGTGGAGTAATGGTGGGTAATTAATTCGCATTACTACAGATCATTTCAAAAATTTAACAAAGTGCGTGGCACTCCTCCTCTATGACTACTTGACATATTCAAACCAATTTTAATATAAAGCATTCTCAATCAGTCAGTTCATTAAGAAATTGGGCAGGATTACAGCTCAATCCTTCTTCCCATAAACCGTAATTTTGTAACCTACCATACTACGAGAATTTACAATAGGTAACTCAACATACCAAAATTAGACGATATCGCTACTGACCTTCTCCTAGTTCTCATACATTTACTCGGAGGTTCTGCATATAACATTCAGAATATGGAATAACGTAAAAACAGATGAAAATGTTTGGCTTTGTGTATTCTGATTGGCACCAAAAATTTATGGAACCAATCCATACTTCGTCGGATTAATTTATTTCTTAGCAACGTAGCAAATGAAATATATGTAAATTACTTATTTGAGAATAAGTCAACGGTAACAGCTGCAACAGTTGAACTTTCAGATAATACTCACATATAATATTTACATACTCGTACATACGTATATGCTTTCCCATGCGATGCTGTTTTCAAATAAACACAGGAGGAAGAAAACACGGTAACTGCACGATAAACAAGCTATTGGACGCGGAAGTGCTCGAGCTACATTGTCACTATTAGAGTCTTCTTTTCTCGATAAAAATGTTGACTCATAATATGGCAACATTATATAAATTATCCATGTAAAAATGGTCTATTTTTTACATAAAAAAAGAACAAAAAATGCCACCTATCATGGATCAACTATTCGATTGTTTGTTCATGTAGGAAAATTACTTGTATAGAAACGACGAGCAAATAATTGCTATCAAAAATAAAAAACTGTAATTTACGAATATAATGAAAAAACATTTAACATTTTTTTTCTTACCCCAGACTCTGAGCAAGCGTTCACAACGTATCGCAACGCAAACGAATCTTTTCACCCTAGGTAGGGAATCTCTTCGAATGACTAGATCCCAATTTCATTCCCAGATGAGGATGAGGATGAATTCATCAACTCATTCGCAATTTCCATTATTCAGCATAACAAAACCGACCGATTCATTATATTTAGTAGAAAAACTTGATTCAAAAAAATAACTATCAAAAACGATTAATAAACGATCCGTATGGCAACTGTCATACATTTTGTGAGGCGTAAAAAAGTTGCACTTTTTCTGGATTAGAGTGCAACATTTTGTGAAAAGAACAAACGAACCTGAAAAAATGTTGCGAAAAGAACACGCAAATTTGACAGCCTAAATGTAGGGTAGAATAAATACAAGGATGTGGGAAGAATGCAGGGAAACTAAATTTACTGAGTACATTTACTATATCCAAAAAATTGTTTACGTGCAACTACATAAAAAGTCTTCATAAAAGCTTTTGTTGCACCTAGGCTACAGATGTTTTAAACTAATTAGAATGGCTAAAAGCACAGATTTAGCCGTAACTTTGTGTTCACGCTTATCGTATTCCCTAGAATATAAGGCTATCACAAAAGTGAACAATCAGGTCATGGCCACTATAAATGCTGGCAAAGAAAAATCTTAAATGTATGCTAATTTATAATGAAGCAAATAATCAACTACGTTCCTCTTAAGATCACAAAATATTGGTGGTAAATATTTCTCACAATATGTACAATTTCTTAAGGTTCCTATAAGGCCGTTTCATTAATTTTCGGTTACACGCGAGTTCAGACTTTCTTTGTATGTTTTCTTTCCAAGTTGGTTTGCTATATCCTCTTTTTTACATACATAGAGGTAGTTTCTAGATGTTATGTAACATATTATAGTTTTCTCAAGTCAAACTACATACATATATATATATATTATTATATATATTATATATTATACATATATTACTATATATTATTATATATATAACTTATATATATATATATATATATATATATATCCGTTTCCGTTTTACGGAAACGATCCTCACTTACGACAGATGGGTTTTCCCATGTGCATTCTATGGAGAATTCTGAATTAGTATTGGAATAAACATTTGGTCCCAGGAATTATAAATAACCTTTCCAACAGAGATAACAAAACTCACTGTTACACTCCATGCCCAAGTACCAAATAGTAAGCAAAGTTTTTAAATAACTCTCAAGTTATTTACTCTCAAATTATATTTAGTTACTAGTTTTGTTAGAATGATACTGAAAGCAAGGCCGATTCCATCAAATCTGATTAAAATATGCTAGAATTAAAGATGTAAGAAGTACTTCGACAATTTCCTCTGCAAAACATCATTATAAACATTTAAGGAAGGGCTACGTTCGGATGCTACGTCCTAAATTGGTTTCAGCAATATAAATATCTTAATTTTAAATTAATGCGCGTAATTTTTACTATAAAGTCCGATATCATTCAAAGTCTAGAAAAAGTCTCCCCTTGTTAGGGCCAAATTATTCGCTTTTTATTTAACATACCTTTCATATTGAGCACTATATTATATACAGTACAAAGACAACATACAGAATAAAAATGGTTGTATTTTGTAAGTGGGACTATGGGGTTTGGGGCTATTTCATCTGTTCTTGTCATTAAACTAAAATAACATGTCTACTTAATTTCAGTAAGGTATCTTAATTCAACCGATATGCGAGGCCGGTCCGATAAGTACTGAGAAGACTTACTAAGACTACTGAGAAGAATTTTATTAGAAAAACGAAAATTTTTGAAAAACCGATTTATTTCTCAACGATGCTCCAACTTTTCTAACCCATCTGGAAAATATGTTTGCTGGCGGTCTGCAAAGCGAAGAATTTTTTTAAGCCTGAGAGTAAATAGAAGCCGCATGGGTCGAAATCTGGAGAATACAATGGATGAAGTTCGTAGCATAATTCGAATAGACAGACATTCATTTCGCATCGTCATCTTGATATATATTATATGTAGCCCTACATCCATCTCAATAAGTTTTAGATGCTACAAATAACCGTTAGGTGAACAGAACACAAGTGCTCTGTACAACATATTTGGAGAGTAATGGTAAATTCTCGAGAGAATATTTGGTCATTTAATCTCGATTAATCTCATAAACACAGATAGTATACATAACTGAAATGAATTATGTACATGCGTTTATTTGAAAATAGCACACAAATGTTTGCAATTGGATTTTCATTAGCTTATTAACCCATTGTTTAGCCCATTTCAGCGAATTATACCGTACTACATATGTTCGTTAAAGTTCACTAACAAACCAAGAGCGAAAATTTTAGGACAAGAGGAGATTCATTCAGCGAAAGGACTCTGTAAATCCAGCTTTTACTAATGAAATTTACTGCAGTAACTGCTTTTGGATTAAATGCGCGTCATTTTGTAGCGTGGCATAGATTTAAGGTAAGTTCATCTACAGTATTATGAAAAAATTTATTACTATTATTAAAAGATAAGCCTAAAAGTGAATCTTCATATTGATTTTCATTTTGAGAATAATTAATTTACAAACAGTAAATATCTGCGAAATATTCTAACAACCACCTCTTTTTCAGAATGTGTTTATATGTTATGAACACTGTGTATACTTTTGCGTACTTTGAAAAAAATTCCTTTTTCCTTTTGTACTTAGTGATTTAAAGTGTAGCACTGCACATTTGTACTTAACATTTGCATTGACTTGATCTGTGTAAAATACCTCAAGTAGTCTAACTTTATCCCTAGAGATAACTGCCTTTAAGATTATAACTTATCAGAATTAATTCTTCTTGGCTCACTCAGGTCGTCCATTCCTGTCTCTATCTTCTATTCTTTATTGCATAGGGTTCCACTGTGAAGAAGCTTTCTGGTACTAACAACCGCTGCTTAACGACTATAACATCTGTCATCTTATTTCCCACTATACCTTTAAATGCTTAATATGACTATACGTTCATTGCGATACTTACGCTGAAGATTGATCTCTGCGCACCAACTAATTGGATAAACAACAGCTTGGAAGTGTACCACTGAAAGTTACTCCAACTGAGGAGCTGCTGTAGAGTAGAGTCTCTACACAAATTTGCTTGCAATGGTAATGTTAAACTTACTGGTAAAATTGGTTCACTTGAAGAGAGAGGGCTAAGACCCCCCAAAATAGCCTCAGACAAGTGTCAATGAATATCTGATTGCGACAAAAAGGTACATGAGGCCTTAGGAAAAACGTTATAATAATAATTACTATTCCAAAATAGCTCGCCAAAAGACAACAATGTCTAAAGCTAATATTAATAAAGGGCTGTGCTTTGCTATTCATCATATTAGCAAAACGATTTAGTATTGGTACGATTTAGTTTGTGTGATGAGTCCAAATTAATTATATATTATAATTGTTTGGATAGTTTCACGACAAATAGCAACAAAAGCTGAGGTACAAATTGAGCAAAGGTAATGATCCCAAACAGAAATCGCTTTTGTGCAGAACCTAGTAATTGTATCATACAAATCGAAGATGCTTGCGCACCTGCCAAAAGACTTGAATTAAGTCCCATCGAAAATTTGAGGTCACTTTCCAGGGAAAGTTACGAAACAGAGTCCGACGAAGCAAAAATTTTCGAATTCCGAAAAGTCTATTGGGTCAATACCGACGCGACTACAATATGTTACTGGCGGCGATTGTGGACACACCAAGTATTACGATAATTACAATATTTTGGGCAAATTTTTGAAAGTAGATTTCCATTTTGCAAATAGTTATTTGACAAACTTAACTTGACTTCTTTAATCCCAGTATTACGGTCCTTAGCTCTTTTACAGATTTTCATTTGATGAAAGGACAAAGGCCGCTTTTGATGGGTTGGTTTTGAGTCAATTTGGCTATCATCGTTTTACTTCTTATTACTTTCATCTGCAAAGAATGTTTTCGAATTTTTTCCTCTTGCTTTAATGACAACCTCGTCCGAGAATTTTCTCTCCTTCTCTTACCCAAAGCAAGTTCGTTCACTTCTTCAGAAAATTTCCCCTCCTGGACACTTTACTCATGATGCCACTCATTCTAATTCTGTGGAATCCTCCAGGCCAGAATAAGAGAGAGTCTTCAATGAACTCAAGTGAATGTATTTCTCCTAGCATATAATCGTCAAATAATGATTTTAAACTGCTCGTATAGCATTTATATATTAAAACTGTTTCTCAAATATTTAGTGCGATATATTTTTCAAAAATCAAATTTTCAGTGTAGCCATTTAAACTAAGTTAAATACAAAACACTGTGTTATTATACTACAACATGGTAATTCACTTCACCAGCACAGGGTACAAATGGGATGCTACTAAACTGCTTTCTCGGTTAAGAACCTACAACAAAGTGCCTACGAACTGTATGCTCACAGACATACTAAACTACAATATAAATAATATACACACCCGTAAGCTGGTAAGTGTAAAGTATGTCAGTAAGTGTAAAGTATGTCAGTACGTGTTCCAGTCTCTCACTCGCTATAAGACCAGGTTACTAAAATGCAAGCTCCAAAGAGTTGTAAAGTGAAATCAATAAAATCCCAATTATAATAGCCCATGGCAGATATTTGTTTCGCAGTTACTCGTGGTATATATTTAAGTCCAACAAACTTTTGTACTTATGTATATGTTTTATATACATGAATTTTTATATATAAATGGTTTTCATGGATGTGCAAATGCAAGTTAAATACAGGTATACAACAATCTTTTATATACATTTGCATTTCTGTGTTATTTTCCATATTCTACCTATTATTTCAGCACCTACGGACTACTGTTAATTTTTAAGCTCCCACTTCGAAAAAACTCTGTCGTCCATCAACAAACTGCACTGCCTTTCTTTACTTACAAACATTCGTATTTATAGAAGTATATATTATACATACCAGGGTGGACCACCTAGCCTACAAAAGGAAAACGTAAAAGTTTGAGAAAAATGGCGATTTATACACCTGAAAATGTGTTTTCTGGAGGTCTTCAAAGTAGGCCCCCGTGGCGGCAATAACCTTCTTATTCGATTCAAATTTCTGCATGACGAGTAACCTTTTGACTTTTGGAAACATAAAGAACAGAGCCAAATCTGAAGAATACGATGGATGGGACAGCAGTTCGTAGCCGATTTCGACCAATTTGCCTATAGCGATGGCGGAGGTGTTAGCCGATGCGTTGTAATGATGGAAGAGCCTTTTTTCTTTGACAAATAGGACCGTTTTTTCTCCGATTCGACATCGAGTCAGCTCAATAATTCGGCTTTGTGCAGCCTTGTGTTTGTTTTGCACTTCTTCGGGAAGCCGGAATACCGGCCTCTAGGACAGCCTTCGCTTTCTTTGGAGTAATTTCGCCAGTGAAGTCCACTGTTTAAACAGTCTCTTGGTCTCAGGTGTGTACCAGTGGGCCCATGTTTCGTCGATGGTCACGAAACGATGCAGAAACAGCGTCGCACACTGCTGTGAAGTGGTCTGTTGCGTTTGAGGTCCGGAGTGAGAAAAAACCCCCTTGCTCCGACAGCTTTCTCATGCCCAATATTTCATGCAGTATATGGCCCATGTATTTTTTTGAGATGCCTACTCAGCTACTTAGCTAGCTCGCGCACGTTGAATCGGTCGCCCGTCAGTACGAAATCGTGAACTATTGTAGCGTTATCCGTTTCCGCCCGTTAGCCGTTTTCGAGTCGTCTGGAAGTGGCTTATCAAAACCGACTTGCGAGCACACAGAAACTTGTTACACAAATTTTTTGCAGTCGCCATCGAAGGAGAAGATTCACCGTATACAGCATCTAAGCGCCCTTTCATTTCACTGTTCAGTTTCCTTTTCAAAAACAAGAAAAGAAACAGCAATCGGTATTGCTCTTTTTACATTTTTCCAAAAACATTTTTCGCGGACACAACATCTTCCACAAGCGATCAAAACAAAACTACTTCTCTCGATTGGTATCTCAAAACATACATTTTCATTAGTTTCCTTCATTAATTTATGCAAATGTATAGGAGTTTAATGTTTTGTATTTGCGGGAAGTGGTTGTTTCCTAACAGCATCAACTTGCCTATACTCCAGCTGAATGTTATTATCGCACAAATGTAACCACTAACCTTCTTCTCGATACAATGCGTAAATCTTCCGCTGGTAATTCGCAGAAGTTAAAAGGTTGTCGGACAACGTACATTAATACATAACAAAGGTAGATTACAAAGGTAAAAACATATATGTATCATGTACATATGTATATGTTTTGTTACAAGCATTGTCCTCTTACTATTTATTACCAATATATACTTCGCAATGAAAATAATTCGAACCAAGTAAGTAATGGCTAAGTTCGGGTGTAACCGAACATTTTATACTCTCCCAATATGCCAAGATCAAAGGAGGGAAACACTTCCAGGTGTTGGCAAAACTTTATTTTACAAAATGTTGAGTAAGAATTCAACATTTATTATTCGACGAAATTGTGAATGGATTGCAATAATATTTGGCATTTTATTAACTTTACTTTAGGTCATATACTCATAAAGTCAATCTAACTAAAGCAAATTATCTATATTCATGATATTTGAGCTATGGGAAGGTACAACAGCCATAACTTTTATTGCCGACTGACATAATATTATTCGAAATAATTATAATATATTGTGTAAACGATTAAAACGTCAACCAAAGGGACGTAAGTCACTATATTACAGGTATGGGATTTAGACCAAAGTCTAGATCGATTTCATTGATATTCAGCACTAAACCATGTTATGGTAAAGAAAGCACTTAATTCTTTTAAAATATCACATGTGTAGACCTATATAAACGGTTTAAAGTCAGTTAGAAAGTCGGGAATCGCTGTATTGGGTGTATTAGGGCAAGGGGAAGATCCGAGATTAAATCAAAGTATGCTCGAGAACAAATTTCCCCAATTTGGCAGATAGTATATGGGGGCTAGGGTAATTCGTTTATCGATTTCGCCCATTCTCGCTCCAAACTACAGTATATCCAAGATTATACGTTCCCTTAATTTTGCTAAGATATCTTTTGTAATAAATAAATTCTTGTATTCGGTATATGTAGGTCATGGGAAGTATTGACCTTATTTTATCTATTAAATTTAGTTGAAATTGGAGTAGTAGTTCCTGAGATATAAGATTTCGCCTAAAAGTGGAGGGTGCCACACCAATTATCCAAATTCACCGACTGTAATGGAGTCCTTCTGCACCATCTCTACTTTATAATTTAAAGTTTCTGGTGTGTTTCTTTAGTGAGTTATTGCACTTTTACTAGTTTTCAGCATAACCGTTATATGGGGGGTGGGTCCTATTTCACCCATTTTCGTACTCTATGAGGAGGTGCTGACAGGACTTGCTCTCAGCAAATTTGGCTTATTTGACATTAGTGGTTTTGGAATACGTACATTAAACCTATTAAGAGCGTAGCACAATTTTTCCTCAAGTTACCGCTTGCACGGACGGATGAATTGAAAAACAGACATTTGGCCTGCTTGCAACATGTTGCAACAGAGCATATGACAGGATATATGCAACAGGATGACGAGACAAGTTGAATTCCGGGTGAATGTCTGTCCGTCGATCTATGAGTTGAGAGAAATTGAGATACTTTGATAAAACTTAGCACACATGTTCCTTCGCACTCGGGGAAGGCTGATATTGTAGACGACCGTAATCGGACTACTGCAACGCCCAAAAATTGCCGTTAAACGAAAACCTTTAAAATGCTATAACTAAGCTCTCAATTATAAGACTAGACTTTGGTACAGGGAGTTACAGTAGGAGGGGCATTTGTGGGTTGTATTTTGGGCATGGTTCCGCCCCTAGAGGTTTAATATTCATATGTCACAAACCACTAGACCTGCATCCACCAATCCAGACAAATATTTCTACCACTCCTTAACACATTGAAAAAATTAGTGGAATCGAATAATAACCACGCGCACCTCCGTACAAAGGTTATATTGAAAATTACTAAAAGTAAACCTTTGCAAAAAGCTTGCCTACAAGGTATGCCATCTCAGATACCGAATTTGTTGACCCAGTGCTTATGGCTGCCTTTTTACCGAAAATATTGGCCAATCTGAAAGATATGTTATAAAAATTCAGATCACATCTTTGTTTGATAATACTGTACACTGGTGTAAATATGGGTAAAATCGACTAAATACTTCCCTTAGCGGCCATATATCTAATATAAGAATTTCAAACTTGTAGTTGGCTTTATATTCTATATATCGGTCAATATGTCAGACATCTTAGCAAACTTAAGTGAACATATAATATTAGATGTACCATAGTTTAATGCAGAAAATTAGTAAAATCGATCTACGAATTATCCCAGGTCCCATATACTATATATAGTAATTTTCGTGATTCTAGCAAACTTTCGCCGATTTTGTCGGTCAATGTGTAATCTTCATAACATTGCATGGAAACATGCTCTCCTAGCACAAACATACCTGATATTTGATTTTACGACTTTCCAGCTGACTTTAAACTGACTTTAAACCGACTTTAACTTTGACTTTAAACTTTTATGTTGATCAATATGTGTAATATTTTAACGAAATTAAGTGGATATGTTTTCTTAAACATAGTGTGTTTTAGCATTAAACATGAATGAAATCGGTCTAGACCGTGTCTAAGCCCCTTATTCCTAATACAGTAATTTCCGTTCCTCTGGTCGACTTTTTCCTGATTTACTTGATATATTTAATCAAGCCGTTTTGGTCGAGTTTACGTGCTGTGTTCAAGAAATAACGGGAATATTCTTCTACCGTGTTCTTCGACCTTAATGACATATTGCATCGTGAATTCTTGCCTCAATGTGAAACGGTCAATAAAGAGTTCAACGCCGTTTGCATGAAGCTGTCCGAAAAAAACGCCCGAACTTGTGGAAAAACAATTCATGACTCTTGCTCAATTTTGCACAATTCTGCTCACCTTCGTTCGTAAATTCTTGGCCAAAAACAATACTGTAACAATACCCCAGCCTTTATATTCGCCGGACATGGCTCCGTGTGACTTTTTCCTATTTCCAAAATTAAAGAGAACCTTGAAGGCCCAGAAAACATTTTCTCAAGCTTACATTATTTTAATGCCAAAGCTTAAAGCAATCAGTCCCGACACTCCCCTAGCCCAAATATAATATATGAAATCGGTCTGGACCTCGGTCTAAAAATGGTCCCTAAGATAATGATTTCCAATTCTCTGGTTCGATTTTTCCTCATACAGCCAATATATTAAATTTAGCTCCTTTGATTGAGTTTATATCACATACATATGTATATGTCATTTGAGTTATTTAGATTCATTTTAATATAAATATCTCGGACACGAACCAAAATTTAGTAATGAAACTAAGTGAGTCTATGACCTATTAATCCATTCACGGTTTCGTCGAATAATAAATTTTGAATTCATTTCACTTTCACTTTCACATGTTTCATGTAACACTTATTCTGTTGTCACTACCGATATGATATTATATGACAGATGGTCTGGTTATCATTACATTTTATTTATTTCCACATCGCAGCCTCAGGTAATGAAATTAATTGTTTTACCAAATTTCAATTCAGTAACGTTTTCAAAACTCTTTTCAAAAACGTTAAAACCTTTACATTGGGTGAGACTCTGTGAATCTCACAAAATTTAAACATTTTATGCATTTTGGAATAACACCGATTGGTATGTGTGGTAACGGTAAATAAGTCGATTCCACCAATCAGCCACATTAATCTAGCTAATACTAATTAATCTATCCATCAAAATTTTTAGTCAAATTATCCGAAAAAAAGACAGACATCGAAAATCAAATCATCTCACCATTTTATTTACTTTGCTTTATATTTCTATATCTTCCTCGATTATTTTGTTGGTGGTATGAATAACCACTATGTGAAAACAATTACTATTCTCTGTACACAATATGCTGCGAGAGTATAAACATTTTGAAAGTGAATTTATGGGAATCGCCTCTAGTATGTATTACAATGTCTACATTTTCGTTCAAAGTACATAGTAAAATGGATACGAAGGAAAAGTGTTGGGAAAATAACTTTGAATATACATATATACATACACATATACATACGTACATATTCAAATTCAAATGCATAGGTCGGCTACGCAAAGCCATTCAAATAAATAGAGCAAATAATTCGCCAATTTTTTCGGTACATCTAGACTATAAGTCAAAATAAATTGTTAACAATTTAAAAGTCAGATAATGATACTTAAATTTTCACAATTGTACCAGTTCCTTAAGCTGTTGAAAATTATTGTGTATTTCCGCGTATCGTTTCCACATACATATATGAACGGGCTGTGTGCATTTATGTATTTTCTCGCACAATTTCACTTTAATGATTTTATGCAAAATTCACTTTTTATACTCTCATAACATGTTGCACTGAGTATAATAATTTTTTCCCCTTAAGAATTGTTTGCAACATTTAACTTATTTATATATATAAAAACCAGACGAATTGATTTAGCTCTTTAGATAATTACGTATACAATTAAGCAAACTCGGAATAAAAAGGTTTTAAGAACTTATAGTTGCAGTTACATTTACATTTTTTGATTATATATACCCATATACCTCACGAACTACTTGAGCCGTCACAACCAAACGCATTGTATTCCAATAAGTAACGTTAGAGTAATTTCCGTTCGTCAACTTATAACGAATATCTTGCATAATAATAGAGATACCTTAATGAAACTAAGTATAGCTCCCTGAACCCCCTGAACCTTATAAGAATCGCTTTTAAAAATTGATCATAATTAATTTCTTCAATCCATCCAATTAGCTTTAATATGACTCTCTCAATCTGAAAGCAATTCCAAAAATTTTTAAAATAAAAAAAAGCATAGGATTTACGTTTCCGTCCAAACATAATCCCTCCTTACTTGCTACGAGTAAACTCATTTCAATTGTTGAGATATAGTAATTTTGGAGTATTTAATATATTCAGGATTATGAAATTCTACGCCTCCTTTAAAAGCTACCTTCGTCGCCGCTGCATGCCGCAGTTAACATAAGCTATTCACACTAAAATCTTAATGCAGACGTTCTCCTTGATAGTTGCGTTAAATTGGCCTTCGTCTCCGAATACTGACACCAAATGCGTCTACTGAGATAACCAAAATATTGACATTAAAACGATAAAAAGCTAAAGTTAAAGTAAAAATTTATTTGACAACTTGTTCAAAATGTTTGCTTTAAGCACATTCAATCTTAGAACTACCGCAAATACGGAAAGAAGTGCGTAAATCATCTTGATTCTACTTATAAATAAAAACTTGCATTAAAATTTTGAAGCAAAATCACCTGTAAAAAACTAAAAATGTTTCACTTATACTATAAATTACTATTATTGTGTTGCTGTTGTTGTATGCTAGGCAAAGGTTAAAAATATAATTAACTAAAATTGGTGGATTCGTGTAATATATAATAAAATACAATATAAATTACAGCAAAACGTAGGTTTCTTGAGCAAGAAACTGTGGAGTTTTTAATGCGAAATGGAAATTTTGATATAAATCCGTTACACTGCCGTTTAGCACTCAGAAATATGTGTCCACATAAATACTTGGAATTTCGTTTGTATACTGAGTGAGTATTACTAAAGAAATAAATGAAAGGAATAAACAAGTAGGGAAGGACTCAGGCCGGGGAACAGTGAACAATAGATAATCCTGCAATTTTTAAAAATAGAGGCATGTCTTATAATTTATGATGTCTACAAACTTTAGAAATTGTGAATCGACTGAACTCGTAACATCAAATTCATTATGCTAAGTGTGACATACTCGTCCAATTGATTTGTGACATCTCCTCCACTAACTGATATGGGTGGTATAAACATATCCACTTTATTTCACTAAAATATCCCACATAATAATACACATGTATGTATATAAATTTGGAGATGGTGATGTTGTGCAGGGGAATTAAATGCCTTGTGTTGGCTCAGTAGCCGGTTACCAATTACATATGTATATTCAGATTTTTCTTTTATTGCTTTACATTCTTAGATTTTCCATTTCTCATTCATTTCAGTGAGGAATTTATGCTACTACTAAATGCTATTACTAATTATGCTACTACTGAAGTAGGAGTAAATAATATCGATAATTAGATACAGTTATAATTATGAATCTTTAACATTTAATGTGAGTGGTAATCTCCAAAAATATAGTATAAAGCCAACCTTAGATTCGAACATCATTGCATTGGGTAAATGGGGGCTGGGAAACATATGAAAAGTTTTAACACAAATCACATAACTTCATTAATATAGCTCACATTTCGTGTCTGTGTATGGGGCTGTTGCACACATATTCGGTATATGTGCGATGAGAAATGTATGTTTTCATTCTAGTATCAAATATTAAAGTACATATTGTGCTAAATTTTATATTTATACCTTCATTAATATTTTCTAGAGTAATATCGTTTCTGACGGTATGCAAGATGGCAACCTATGAGAACTGGGAGCGATTGTAGTCCGATTCTTAAACTACAAATTACTCCTAAAAGTAGGCAGCGCACGATCATTGTAAAATTATTGATCATATCTCCATTAAAGCATATGTTTAGGTAATTTTACGTTTATGATGTAACACAAAATACTTTTATTTGCTTCGGACGTCTCCCATAACCTTTATATGGGGGGTGGGGTGGACGTGGTTATTACCCGATTCCTCTTATTCCGCCAACATGCAATACCAACCTCTTCAGAGTGCCAAATAACACAAGTACCAAATTTCATAAAGATATATCAATATCATATATCATACAGATACCCTTTCACTCAAGTTATCGCTTGAACAGATAGACCGACATCAGGAAATCAATTCGTCCCGTCAATCTGATATTTTTGATATATATATAAATGTATATCTCTCACAATTAGTTTTAGGCGTTCCAAACAAACGTTGGGTGAACAAAACTTTTATACTCCATTATGAACTATCTCTTTAATGCTACTAGACGTTATTTTCAATATTTTGAATAGAGTATAAGAATCAAGGAAAATTAGTTTTATATAGGAATATAAGCCACTCAGTGAACTTGCCCGCCTTTGACAAAGGTTTCACCCACGCGCTATTAAACTTGCTTCCTACAACTCAAGTGCATTGTCCTCCACTCACGCAAGACATATTGAGTAAAATGCTTCCATTTTTGCCACAATGTAGCCAGCCACTCAAGAGCGCGAGCAACCAAGTGTAACAGGCAAAAGCTACACTTTCCAAAGACCTGGTGATAGTAATGAATGGGAAATACATATTGTTAGCGGCAAACATTCGATGACGCACATTTATTAGTAACGCAAGCAATCGGAGTAACGTAAAAGTGCTAACCCGCAGTGTGTCAGTGCATTACAAAAGTAAGATGCTTCAGTGCTTTGAAAGTGAAGTATAGCAAGTCCTCAAAAATAATTAAAATCAGTGTACGGATGTAAAATTAAAAAAATATATGTATATAGTTTACCACTTTTTATTGAAAAAATTTACATTAAAGCAAATACAAATTAAGAAATGAAATTCGCCCTACCACTTCTGCTAACCTTTTGCTTTGCTTACAAAGGTAGTGTAATTTAAAAATAAATTTCATGCAATACACACATAATTGAGTACTTGTTTACATTAACAGAGGCACCTGCTATTCTTTTCAATCAAATGGATGTAAAAAGTCTCTTAACCAGCGGAGCTTTGGATTTAAATGTGTTACGATGCTTTCTTCACAATAAGAATATTTGTCCAAGCCCATATATAATGTACCGTTTGTATGCTCCGTAAGTGCTGTTCTCAAGAAATCGGTTTGATAGTTTCCAGCGGTATAAAATCGACATTTATTAATAACAGGAAATACTGATATATTTGTACATATATATGTATATATATAGATTTTTATTGTTTCATATGGGAAACGTCTGTAAATATATTTAAAAGCCAGTTAAATGTAGTGAACGATAGCAGATAGTAGATAGTGAACGGTCTGTGTAGCATTAAAACTAATCGTTAATAAATAAGAAACAGCTAAGTTCTGGTATAACCGAACATTTTATACTCTCGGAATTTGTGAGACTCAAAGACGATGAAATATTTTCAGGTGTTGACAGAACTTTATATTAAAAAGTATGCAAATGTTGATATTATCGCCATGTAGTCAGCCAGAGGACCCCGCATTCGGTATCCTCCGATTTCGACCATTTTTATACCTATTGCCGAAGGCTTATGGATTATAGTGCCGGAAGACTTGCGCTAGATAGTATATGACAGTATTGTTCAATATAAAGAAATGGAAAACAATGATGTTCATTAGAATTTAAAGTCACTTGGAAGATTTTAATTAATTTGTAAGTTTTTCGTGAAATTACTAAATCCCTTTGCGTTAAATGATTATTTTTCTAGTTGATTAATATTGGCATTTTTAAAGAATCTGAAAAATTCTTTACTAACTATCAATTTTTAGAAAGCAGAGTTTAAGCACAATTATTACAATTATAATTAATAGTTTAATCATGTTACAAAGTTTCACACAAAAAAGTGTGAAGGTACATAATTCTTAAAAAATGTATAATATATTTAAAGAGCGACCAATTTTTGAATATAAATTTTGGTAAATTATTCAGTTAGAAACGCTCATGAAATAGATAAAAAATAAAGTATACATAGTGTACATACATATCTTAATGATATTCAACAAGGGTTGATAGTAATCAATAATATACACAAACTGACAACTGCCGACTCAGTTGCCAGCGAAGGTAGTCTATATCCATTCGTAGTATAAATTTTGGTAAGCTATTGTAACATATACTATATACTAACATATACATATACTATATGCATGTAACAGCAACTATATTCACGCTATTATAAATACATAATATAGGTCTTAGATGACACATGGCATACCTCGAAGGCACTATTTGTACAACGTTTCATACCGGTATCTTCATTAGTGCTTGGTTTATATTCTGCAAAGTAAAAAGAATCAGTTAGAATTTAAAATTGTGTTATATGGGCAATAGGCGTGGTTGTAGTCCGTTTTCGCACTGTAACATAAAGGTCTCAGGATAATGTTATGCAGTAAATTTAGTCGTAATTGGTAGACAGTGCATGTGGTATGGAATTTTACCTAAAAGACGGCGATGATACTCCCATTGTCCATATTTATCACCGACTATGGAGTCCTTCCATTTCATCTTTACTGTCAAATTTAATGCTTCTGACGTGTTTCTTAATTGATTTATCATACTTTCAGTAATTATCAACATAGCGGATATATAGGAGATGGGCGTGGTTATCATCCAGTTTCACCCATTTTTACACTGTATGAGGAGGTATCGGAGGGATTTGTCCTCAGAAAGTTTGGTTGATATAGCTTCAGTAATTTGGGAGATATGTACATTAAACCTATTAGGAGGCGGGGCCTTGTCCACTTTTTTAAAATGTTCAACCACAGATGACATTCCCCACCCTGTACCAAATTACAGCATTGTATGTTAATTGGCGGCATAGGTATAGCACTTCATAGCATTTAAATTAAAGACATTTCGTGGACGTTGCAGTAGTCCGATCACGCCCATCTACAACAATAACCTTCTTAGAGTACCAGGGGACACATGTACCAAGTTTCATTCAGATTTCTCAATTTTTACTCAAGTTATCGCTTGCACGAACGGACTGACGGACGGACAGTCAGACAACCGTTACACCGGTATTACAAACAACCGTTAAGTGAAAAAAACTACTCTACTCTGTGACAATATGTTGCCAGAGTATAATCATATAAACAGCATCATATATAGCATAAAAAATGTTTATACGCTGGTTTTAGGATAAAGAATAAATCTAGCGTTGAAAGTCATATAATTAGCAAACCTAAGAATTTTAATATTATACGGAGCACCGAGCATTAGAGAAGTTCATGTTTGGCGTGTCACTCTGTATCTATTAAAAAGATGAACGAATTTTAGAAGTTAATAACACAATGTGTAGCAACAATTTAGATGATTCTTATGCTTTATTAGGGATCCGAATCCTTGCAGAGGATTCTGTAAATTATATAAAACTCAAGAGATCCACAACACAGAAGAGAAATAACGCAGAGAAGCATCGAACAAGTGTGAATCAAATAATTGCGGTATTTTTGGAACCCAAATATCTTTCTCATTTTAATTTAAAGATATGCTTAGACCAAAATCCAAAATAATACCGATGTCATTGAATTGCTATTTGATATTTTCCTCTTTGCTCTAAGACTGGTGATTTAATGGTATTAAAACACAAATAAAGTTAATTAAATAATAATAATATAATAATTACAAGGAATTATATAATAATTACCAGAAAGGATTTGCTGTGTAGCACAAAATAATAAAATATGAGCGGAACATTTTATTTTTATCCAATAAGAATAATTTTAATATGTCACGAGAAGAGCACACTTGCCTCAAACCATTTATGACGAAGCACGCAAAAATGTTGTATTAAAAGTTTCATTGTCAAAAAGGATGGTCGCTGCGTCTGTCGGATTTGAATGAGGTCAATAGAATGACCGGTTTACTACTGTTGACAACGTTAGCTTATTTGAATCAAACGATAGTGGTATTATATAGAATTTGCTTCGTGGACAGACGGTAACTGGCGTTGAGCTTAAGCAAACTGGTTCGAGGAGAACGCAAAGAATCGTTTCGCCGGCTGAAGAAAATTGGCGAGCCGGTTACACTACACTACTGAATTCAAATATGGTTGTTACTAGTTTCGGTTGGTCTATTGCCTTTGGTTTGTTTTAGTTATGCCGGTTACAGCATTCCAAGTGCAGAAAAATATTTAAACACAAGATTAATTGATTCAAGATTTTCTTGAATTAAATTCAAGAAAAGATTCAAATCACCGCCAAGTCAAAATTTATTTAGAGTGCAAGATGTTTGAAGGCCGGTGAGAGCTTGTAAGATACACCGTTGGCGAAATGCATACACATATGTAAATAGTGCGATCCAACTAAAATTGTCCATTCCGTATTGAATTTCTTAATTTATACGCCGAGAATGCCGCCATAGAATTTACAACTATAGATTGCATCAGTTATATCTCTCTGAGGCAGTTTGAGCAAATCGAACCGCGTTGCTAAGGAATCACTCAAAGTTTACATTACATTGCGGATTACATCGGATTACATTGCAATTTTGATAAGAAAATCACCAAGGCAATTAATGGAATTTTAGGGTGAGATAGAGACCGGAAACAAAAATTTCATTCAAAAGCATGGTTAAGACGTCAGTAATAAAATTTGATATATTTATAATTTTACACTCCTTTGGTTTGTAGTATTATTTATCCATAATTTTAATATTTTGCCAAAATATGTCGATAAAACTTTCACTAGGTGTTAATATTTAATTTTTTTTATTCCCCTTTCAAAATCATAAGCAACTTAGTAATTGCTCTAATTAACGTGTTAGATAAACTTTATACATATGCATATGTATAAAAGTAAAAGGTGATTTCAACTCTCAACTTTTGAGCGTGTCACGAATGAGTGAAAGAATTTTCAATTGCTAATTACTTAATTTGTTTTACTCTACTCCACATTAAAAATAAATGTTCGTTAGCAATTAGTAATTGTGCATATGCTTTCTGAAATGAAAAATACAATGGAAACCTCCCAGCAGAAATTGATCAAATTCAACGTCAACAGACTCTTATGGATGCAAATGAATGCACACAAATATAATATTGTGGTAAACACGAATGCCAAAGCAAAACAGAATCGACGATAAGTTGCCAGAATCAGCCTGACAGCGAAACTCGTAGTTGCCAGAAAGCTGGAGTGGCGATCTGTTTTAACGATCTACTATATAATCGGAATATAGTATAATCTTTTCAATCGGAATTAGAGGAATCAACCACGAAAATGGAGGAAAGGTAAGAGGTTCAATGTTCATCAAAGGTTATGGACATGAACACGATTTTGGCTGGAATGTCGCAGATGTCATCACAAATGTTGGCACAACAATCCTAATTGTTCACGCAGATATCATCACAAATAAAAGAGGGGTCGTTTCCGTTCCAGGTTTTTAAGCTTCAATTTGAAAAGACGACAGCCGCAAATTATTAGAACGCTGAAGGTAAAGACGCTGCATTATTCGTTGCATTAAAAGAGTCTGCAGCAGAAATCTTACAAACCATTCCCACTTGTGAATCGAGTAATTATGAAACGTTGATGGGTTCAGTAGAAAAACGCTAGGAAACGGTAGGGAGCACAGGAAGCAGATCTTCCACATCGAGTTGCTAAATCGACACCAGAAAGCCAATGAGTTTCTGCACGAATTTGCTATGGAAATTTAGAGACAAGCTCATTTGGCTCATGCACTCAAATCCGCGGAGTACATTGAAGACATAAAAACTCAGAGCTTCGTTAATATGTAGAATACGAAATGTGACTATGCGCTATGCTGCGTTAGCAAGTACAAAAGTGACGCTTGCAAAAACCGTCTCGAATGCTTTATCGCACGAAACTGTATTACTGCTTAGTAATCGAACATTTAAAGCTCGTCAAGTGGAATTACAAGAGCACACTTGCGTGAATTAATCACTTGAAAAAATGGATAAGATACCTTAGAATTTTACCGAAATGCGTAAAAAAAAGTATGGCGTCGTTAAATGTTTCAACCTCGGAAAAAGCGGTAGTATTGCACGCTACTGTAATACCGAATCGAACCGGTCCACTAATCCAACTGTACGCAAACGCAAAGCTGAGGAAGATCAAGCCGCTTTCAAATCAAACTAATCGTTAAACTAAAGCGCGCCAGCCGAAAAGGGCATGGGCTGGCTCCCGCAAGTGTATGCCCTGTAACTTCCATCTCACAAATAAGCAGGATTACGAGTAACGTTAGCATTAGTGGATGTGTGAATGGCAAAAAGCGCTGTGGATACATTTTCTTTAATTCGACCTGAGCTGGTTAATAAAACAATAAGACCATTAGCTGGGGTAAGGTTAAGGCAAGGTTAGACGAGTATTAATAACAAAGAAGCAGCAGATTCCACAAAAATCAGAAACAGTTATTTGGGCAGAAATAGATGGACACGATGGAGCAAACAAGTTGTAGGTTGTCGAGGCCGCAGAAGAATCTACACTAAATTTACTTATAGAAGAAACCCTGGCAATTCCAAGACAAGACAAACGGGTTCCAGTAAGAGTACTTAAAGAGTTCAAGACACCAATCCAACCTTCTAAAGGAGCTATATTAAAGTGGTGCTACATTAAAGTGGAGCTATATTAAAGAAAATGGATTAATTGAACGATCAGAGAGTGAAGAAGAAAGGTGAAAACATGAGATTCTGTGTGGATTATAGAAGGTTGAATGATATACCGAAGAAAGGCAATTATCCACTACCTAGAACCGATGACAGGACTTTATCAGGCATGAATTGGTTCTCAACACTTGATTTTAAATGTGGGGTTTGGCAAGTGGAAGTAAAGGAAGAACACAAAGAAAAGACGGCTTTCAGTGTTGGAGATGGTCTATGGCAATTCACCGCAATGCCCATTGGATAATATAATGCTCCTGCCGGCTTTAAGAGACTTAAGGACCAGGGATAAAAGCATTGTACTGGAAAACCTATTTGCTGTACCTCGGCGATGTCACCGTTCTGCGTAAAATCTTCGATGAACACCTTAAGAGCCAGGAAAATGCTCCTTTTCCTTCTGGAGGAAGGTGTTCTAAAGCCGAGCCTGACGAAGTGCGCCCTGTTTAAAAAGGAAATAAGCTACTTAGGATACAAAGTAACAATAGAGGACATTTGAACAGTTCGCGAAAAGATAGAAGCAGTAGAAGATTGAACTATGTACCTATTAGCGGCGATTTTTTCCATATTTTGCCAGCGTACCTAATAGCTTCCACGAACTCAAGAAAAAAACAAATCCTTTGAGTGGGGTAAGAACAGGAAACTAGAAAAAAAACTACTAGGAAACAAAGAAAATAGAAGAAATAGTTATGTACTGCGCCACTGTTGGCATATCCGATCCCAGGCTCAACGCTTATTTTGGATACAGATGTTAGTGGAAACGAAATAGAAGGCAATCTATAGCAAGTCATTGGCGGGCATGAGAAAGTGGTTGCGTATTGTAGTGGGACGATAAGCAAGCCAGAGAGAACTTATTGTGTAACTCGGAGGAAATTACTGGCGTTGGTGAAATGCATCAAATATTTTCATAAATACCTGTATGGCCAGCGATTTCGAGTAAGGACAAATCATGCAGCATTAAAATGGCTTCTAAAAATCAGAAACCCTGAGGGGCAGTTGGCACGTGGATTGAGAGACTCCAAAGTTCGACTAAAGTCCGACTGCTCTATAAAGCATCGAAAAGGTAGTAGTCATAAAAATGTGGATGCGATTTCCCGTCGTCCCTGTAATTTCGAATGCAGACATTGCTCAAAATCTGAGGCCAAAGAAAATGGTATAGATATCCGATTAATGACAATGACATCGACAGAAGACTGGGACCTAAACGAACTATGAAAATGTCAACAGGAAGATCCCGATTTGAAACTTGTAATACGTGGAGTGGAGCTGAACAAACGTCCAACAAGAGAACAAATAGCTGCCGAAAGCCCAGTCGCAAAGGCATATTCGGCACAAAGAAACAGTTTAAAGTTATGAAAGGGCACGTGGGAATCACGAAAATCGTGGAGACTCACGAAACCGTTTTTGGGTTGGTTGTCAATCATTTATGGAGTACATTGCCAATTGTGCTGAATTGCACCAAGAGGGTCGAATCAGTACAATTCGGGTGCGCCATTTGAGCGAATTGTCATAGATGTAGCTGGTCCATTTCCCACCAGTAAAATAGGAAACATATATGTTTTAGTGGCAATGGACAATTTCAGTAAATGGTCGGAGGTATACCTAATTCCTTATCAAGACGCTGTAAACAGTAGCGGACATATTCATCAACAATTGGGTAACGAGATGTGGTTTTCCAATAGAATTACATTCATAGAATACATCTCTGGGTATCCGGAAAACTCGTACACCCGCAATCCGATGGCAAAATACGACATGGCAATGCACTCTGAATGGTGATTAGGTGTTGTTATATGTTGTGTTCCCACAACGGAAGAAAGGCTTATCTGCTAAAGTTCAGTGTAGTTGGGAAGGACCATATCAAGTTATAAAACGACTCAACGATGGCAGTATATCACCTACGAACCATTGCAAGACTTATTAATAATATGAAGGCAGTTCACTTAGAACGGTTTGCAGCATTTGATACCGCAAATATGTCTAATAGATACGATCAGGTGGAGGGCAGTGTAGCGAAAACGGATGCCAGAACAAAATAGAATTGACGATAAATTGCCAGAATCAGCCAAGCAGCGAAATTCATAGTTGCCAGAATGTTCGAGTGCGATATCGTGGCGAACACCAATGCCAAAACAAAACAGAATCGACGATAACTTGCCAGAATCAGCGAGACATCGAAACTCGTAGTTGTCAGACTGTTCGAATGGTGATCTGTTGATAACGATCTACTATAAAAGGTTCCGGAGTGGCAGCAGAGACAGTTCTAATTAAAGTGTTACCGAGTAAAGTGTAAACGAGTTATAAGTAAGAAGATGCAAACTCAAATAACGAGTAATAAAGTGTTAAGTTATTTGAATTAGAAATAAAGACAAGTATATATATATAGTCATTAAATTGTGACTTTTAGTTAACAATACAGTGATCGAACTCAGAGTATAGTTCCAACGTAAACGATTAATCTAGTAAATCGGTTACGATATTATACAAGCTATGTTCGGGAATATGTAACGGGAATTTTCGCTTTTTGAAAAAAATATTTATTCATTCGTCTATATTAATGCTACCGCCTTCAAAATAGTCTCCATTAGATATTATGCACTTATGCCAGCGCTTCTTCCAATCGTCAAAACACTTCTCAAACTCGATTTTTGAGATAACTTTGGGATTTAATGTCATCTATACTTGTAAAACGACGGGCCTTTAAGGTTCTCTTTAATTTTGGAAATAGAAAAGGGTTACAAGGAGCCATGTCTGGCGAATATGGAGACTAGGGCATTACAGTATTGCTTTTGACCAAGAATTCACGAACAAGCAACGAAGTGTGAGCAGAATTAAGCAAAAGTGAGCAAGAGCCATGAATTGTTTTTCCACAAATACGGGTGTTTTCTTCGGATTGCTTCACACAAACGGCGTTGAACTTGTAGGTAGTATTCCTTATTGATCGTTTGACCTTGAGGCAAGAAGTCATGATGCACGATGCCATTAAAATCGAAGAACATTCCCGTTATTTTGTGAACACACCTCGTATGCTGGCTAAAAATTTCATATCATTTTTAAGCAAAAACCTTTGTGACTGCAAAAACCAAACCGCATCTGGATTCATCAACAGCTCCAAATACAATCAAAATCATCGATTCGTTAGTTATATATATATTTTTGTTCGATTATGAACTAGCGCAGAAAAGAATTGCCGCAAACGCAAATATTTATGTACAATATGAACGTTTCTTTGATATCTTCAGAGTCAAATACTCCATCCTCTGATATACACTGACTCACATTACAAATGTTACACCAAAAAAACTATTTGATTTTTTAACTTAAAATATAAATAGTAAGCAGAGTATGCTAATTGTTTCAAAACTTCCTCTTTATTTCAAATAAGACATATATTTTTTATTGACATGAAGAAAGCAACCAAAATTTATGCTATGCTATAACGAAATGAACATAATTACATTTATTGTGCGTTCAGTGTAACTCGCACTTAAAATGCGACAGTTATCGCGGCGCTCCGGGTGTCTCATTTATAGTGTCAATCAGTGTATTTATGTAGTTTCTAATTCTAGGTTTCAATTCTATATGCGTGTACCAGTCTAAACAATAACAAAGCTGTAAGAGAATTGCAATGTTTTGTGGAATATTTTATCACTTAGCAGTAGTTACCGTATACAAACATTTACGCATGTATTTCTATTAAGTTTTACATTTCACTTTCGCAGTTTGGAATTACATGTTCATTCATCGCTATGTAACAAAAACAAGATGCGCATGACACTGTAACATTTGACAACTCGTTACACTGTTGGCAACTGGGCAAAAGTAAATTGAAACAGTAATGTTCAAAATGTACAATATGTATATGTATTAAGTAACCACTGCCTATTTACAGATACAATGCGTAGAGTGTCGACAAAAGTCTGCATACAGCCCATGTTTTAGTTGATGTGAAAATACAAAAACGTTTTAGTAAAGTATGTTGATATTGTAATACTCTCGCAACATGTTGCTAGAGAGTATATTAGTTTTGTTCACCTAACGGTTGTTTGTAACACTTAGAACTAAACGAATTAGATATAGGCATATATATATATATAAATGATCAGGATGAAAAACGAGTTGAAATCCGAGTGACTGTCTGTCCGTCCGTACAAGCGATAACTTGAGTAATAAGTAAGATATTTTGATGAAACTTGGTACACGCGTTCTTTGTCACCGTAAGACGAGTGGTATTGCAGATGGGCGTAATTGGACATCTACCACGCCCACAAAAGGCCATTAATCGAAAATAGATAAAGTCCTATAACTAAGCAGAAAATTAAGACATAAACGTGTAATTTGGTATAGAGGATTCTAGTAGGATGAGGCATCTGTGGGCAGAAACTTTCGTAAAATTTGGTATGGCCTCGCCCCCAAATAGGTTTAATATATATATCTCGGAAACCGACTCGGAAACTTGCTCCGACTAAGTTTTTCTAGCGTCTCTTTATATACTGAAAGTGTGAAATCGGAAAATAACCACGCCCACCTTCCATACAAAATTTATGTTGAAAACTTCTACCCTCCGCTGCCCCGCCCTACTGGGATCCTCTGCACCAAATAACACGTTTTATCTTAGTTTTCTGCTTAGTTATAGCACATTATCTGTTTTCGATTAATGGCATTTTGTGGGCGTGTCAGATTTCCAATTACGCCCATCTGAAACACCAACCGTCTTACGGCGACGAAGAACACGGGTACCAAGTCTCATCAAAATATCTTAATTATTACTCAAGTTATCGCTTGCACGGACGGACAGACAGTCACTCGGATTTCAACTTGTCTTTTCATCCTGATCATTTATATATATATATATATGTCTATATCTAACTCGTTTAGTTCTAGGTGTTACAAACAACCGTTAGGTGAACAAAGCTAATATACCCTCTAGCAATATATTGCGAGAGTATAAAAACGATGAATAAGCTATTCTCAGGGCAAATCTCATTCTCACGTTTTGAGAAGGTTAGAAAATGTTGCACTTTTTCGGGGTTAGAATGCAACATTTTGAGAAAAGAACAAACCGACATGAAAAAATATTGAGAAGGGAACACACAAATTTAACAGGCCGAACGTAGGGCAGAATAAATTCAACATTTTCCTGAGAAAAGAAAACCCTCTTAGTTTCATTACCACATTTTCCTTGGGTCCCGAGATATTTGTATTATGTTAAAGTCAATCCAATTAACCCGATATATGCGATATAAATTCAACCAAAAGGGCTAAACTTAATATATTGGGTATATTAGGAAAAGCTCAATTAGAGAATCTGAAATCAGTATATTAAGGATAGGGTGTTTACACCGATTTTACTACTTTTCAGCTCTAAACCAAATTTTCATTAAAATATCACACATATTTTCTAACATAAACGATTTAACGTTAGGTGGAAAGTCGGAAATCAATACTCGAATTCAAAGTCAGCTTTAAAGTCGGAATAATCTTTTTCGGGTATATTGGGGTTAGGAGACGGTTTGGACTGAATGCAGCGACTTTTGGCATTACACAAGGAAACTCGAGAATATGTTTCCACGAAATTTTACGAAGATAACTCACACACTGACCAACATATTCGCAATAGAGTCTTCTATAATAACGAAAATCATCACCATAATTTTTATCACCGAATGACATTGTATAATTCGAAATATTCTTATTTAATTCTATTAAAATATCTTCTATGGAGATATTTGCGATGTAAACTCAACCAAATAAACGAAATTTAATATGCGTATATGAAAATCACCCAGAGGGACGTAAATCATAATATTAGAGGTATGGGGTTTAGACCAAGGTGTAGACCGATTTCGTTCATATTCAGCGCTAAACCATATTATGGTTAAGAAAACAATTAATTCGGAAATCGCTACATCGATTACATTGGGGCTAGGGAAAGGTCTGAGTAGGTGTTACAAACAACCGCTAGGTGAGCAAAACTAATATAGTCTGTAGCAACATGTTGTGAAGGTATAAAAATCCATTACTCAACATAAAACAACAAAATTATGGAAGAAAAACTTAAAAATTGTGTTGGCAAAAGTCTACATACAGTACGAAGCTCGTACTATATAACTGCTTTGATAACGTTTAAGTGCCGATAGTTTTTCTTTGTTTTCTTTTTCTTTACTGTTTGGCAATTATTGCATTTATTTGTGGTTTGAACATTTAAATAGTACAAAGGCTCCGCGAGCAAAAAGTACAAAGAAATATCTCCAGCCGTAAGGAATTTGGTGGAAAAAATCGAAAAGAAAAAAATCAAATGTGGAAATTTCAAAAATTTTTAACCTTGGGTAAAGCAGCAGTACAGATAAATATAAAAAACTTGAAAAACAGTGGTTCTACCGAAAAAAACCGCGCAGTGACCGCTTGAAGAAACTATCTAGTAGGGACTTCAGTTTGATTCAAAGAGTGATCAAAGGAGTGGACAAAAATCCAAAATCATATTCTCCAGAATTGGAGAAAATCCAATCCGAACACATAGCAAGTGCATCACTAAAGAGTATCCATCCAAGAGCAATACGCAAGAGCATCCAAATTCGAAACGATAACGGGTTCCACAGTGGAACACCACACAGCATTGGAACAACATTACATTAACATTACAAAATTAACCACTTTAGTATAATCAAAACCACGGCGGCTTAAAGCGTGTATAAATGCCAATGAGGTTCCAACGAAATGCTAAATTGTCTTAATATCTAGAATTACGTAAAGTTTTCATACTAAAATAAGTACTTAAATACGCACATGAGTAAAAACTTAGATATCTTAATAAAACTTGGCACTAATATTCCTTATATGTATGTATGAAGGTATGTATTGTGGACGGCCGTAATCGCAATAGTGCCACGCCCACAAAATGTCGCCAAACGAAAACCAATAAATGGTTTAACTAAGCTCCCAATGAATATATATGTAAATTAAATTTGGTTAAGAGAATCATGGTAGAAATTTTTTAATAAGTGGGCATGGCCCCGTTTAATGTACCAATAGGTTTAATATATATGTATATCTCACAAACCACTGAAGCTATATCCACCAAACTAACTGAGAAAAGAAAAATTCGGCACCTCCTTAGATGGTACGAAAATGGATGAAATCGGATTAAAACCACGCCCACTTCCCATATAACGCTTATATTGAAAAATGATGAAAGTGGGTTAACTCGCTGAAGAAACATGCTTCTGGCAAGAAGCATTGAATTTCAGTCAGGTTAATACCTAAGGACTTCCAAGGATTTGGTGCAAAATTTAGAGAGTGGGAGTGGCACCACCCACCATCAGGTGAATTTCTATATCTCGGGAACTACTAAACCAATTTCAACGGCATTTAGTGTCTGGTATTACATTTGCATCCTTATATTACAGTGCGAAAATGGGCGAAATCGGAATACAACCACGTCTACCTCCCATATATCACAATTTGAAATTCCATATTATTCTTTCCCTTTACAGTATATAAATCAACTAAAAATAACGCTATCGGAACGAAAATTTGTACAAAGGGTACCTTCAGGATATGCCAGGTCACGTCTAAAAAATGTCGAAAATCGGATTATATCTTTTCAAGTCCCCAGATAACGAATATGTGGACCCGGTTGGCTGTATATCTTATATATCGGTTAAACTGCCGTTGAGATAGCTAGTAAAATTCAGACAGCATATTTTCCTGGTAATAGTGTGTCCTGATCTTAAGAAATTATGAAAGCGGGAAGCATTGGTCCGCCCACATATAGCTAATATGATACGAGTAGTTTTAAAAATTCCGGTTGACTTTATACCGCGCATATCGATTAATATATAAGATATCTTAATAAAACTCAGACAACGTATTTTCTTGATAATAATGTCTTCTGATGCTGAATTGATAACATCTGACCAATACTTTCCCTACCCCTCTATACCTAATATTAGAATTTTCACAATTCTATACATAGCCGTCAATATGTAAAACTTCTTAGAAAAATAAAATTAATTAACGTATAATATTGAATGTACTACAGTTTGGTGGAAATAATATGTAAATCGCTATAAGAATTACCCCAACCCCATATATTACAAATAATGCTTATCGTTGTTACAGTGAACTTTGTTATATCATATCTGTCTAATTTTTAGTTAATAAATATTGACTGGAAATGTGTTCTCGAGCATACTTTAGTTTAAAGCCAAATGTTATCTACTCAGACCTTTCCCTAGCCCCAATGTAATCGATGTAGCGATTTCCGAATTAATTGTTTTCTTAACCATAATATGGTTTAGCGCTGAATATGAACGAAATCGGTCTACACCTTGGTCTAAACCCCATACCTCTAATATTATGATTTACGTTCCCCTGGGTGATTTTTCATCATATACGAATATTAAATTTCGTTTATTTGGTTGAGTTTACATCGCAAATATCTCCATAGAAGATATTTTAATAAAATTAAATAAGAATATTTCGAATTATACTATGTCATTCGGTGATAAAAATTATGGTGATGATTTTCGTTATTATAGAAGACTCTATTCCGAATATGTTGGTCAGTGTGTGAGTTATCTTCATAAAATCTCGTGGAAACATATTCTCGAGTTTCCTTGTGTAATGCCAAGAGTCGCTGCATTCAGTCCAAACCGTCTCCTAACCCCAATATACCCGAAGAAGATTATTCCGACTTTAAAGCTGACTTTGAATCCGAGTATTGATTTCCGACTTTCCACCTAACGTTAAACCGTTTATGTTAGAAAATATGTGTGATATTTTAATGAAATTAAGTGGGTATGCTTTCTTAAACATACTGTGGTTTAGAGCTGAATAGTAGTAAAATCGGTGTAAACACCCTATCCTTAATATACTGATTTCAGATTCTCTAATTGAGCTTTTCCTAATATACCCAATATATTAAGTTTAGCCCTTTTGGTTGAATTTATATCGCATATATCGGGTTAATTGGATTGACTTTAACATAATACAAATATCTCGGGCCCCAAGGAAAATGTGGTAATGAAACTAAGAGGGTTTTCTTTTCTCAGGAAAATGTTGAATTTATTCTGCCCTACGTTCGGGCTGTTAAATTTGTGTGTTCCCTTCTCAATATTTTTTCATGTCGGTTTGTTCTTTTCTCAAAATGTTGCATTCTAACCCCGAAAAAGTGCAACATTTTCTAACCTTCTCAAAACGTGAGAATGAGATTTGCCCTGAGAATAGCTTATTCATCGTTTTTATACTCTCGCAATATATTGCTAGAGGGTATATTAGTTTTGTTCACCTAACGGTTGTTTGTAACACCTAGAACTAAACGAGTTAGATATAGACATATATATATATATATAAATGATCAGGATGAAAAGACAAGTTGAAATCCGAGTGACTGTCTGTCCGTCCGTGCAAGCGATAACTTGAGTAATAATTAAGATATTTTGATGAGACTTGGTACACGTGTTCTTCGTCGCCGTAAAACGGTTGGTGTTTCAGATGGGCGTAATTGGACATCTGCCACGCCCACAAAATGCCATAATCGAAAACAGATAAAAAGCTCTAACTATGCAGCAAATTAAGACATATACGTGTAATATGGTATGGAGGATCCTAGTAGGATTAGTCATCTGTGGGCAGAAATTTTTGTAAAAGTGGGTATGGCCCCGCCACCCCAATAGGTTTAATAAATATATCTCGGAAACCGTTAAAGCTGTATCAATCAAAATTGTTCCGACTAAGTTTTTCTAGCATTTCTTTATATACTAAGAAAACGAGTGAAATCGGATACTAACCACGCCCACCTCCCATACAAAAGTTATGTTGAAAACTACTAAAAGTGCGATAACTCGCTCAACAAACAAATTAGAAACATTAAATGTTAAAAAAAAAACATTGAAAAGTTAGAAACATTAAAACATAAAATATTCTTGCAGAATATATGATACAGAAACGTTGCATAGGAAACCGTGTAAAGTTTTGATGATGGGAGTGGCACCACCCAATTTTAGGAGAAATCCCATATCTCAAGAACCCCTTAACCGATTTCAAAATTTGGTATGTGACATTATATTTGCATTCCTACGTCGCATTGTTAAAATCGACGAAATTGGATAAAAACCAAGTCTACTTTTCATATAACGCAATTTTAAGTTTCATCTGATCCTTTCACTTTAAAGTAGATAAATCGAGCAGCAATTAAGACATGAAAAGCAAACTTTGTACAAATAGTGCTTTCAAAATATGCCATCTCATGCGTAAAAATACACGAAATCATATTATAACTTTTCAAGCCACCAGGTACCCAATATTAGGACCTCAGTGCCTCTATCTGACTTTTTATCGAAAACATCGGGAAATCTGTAAAATATTGTAATGAAGTTTGAGGATTATCTTTGTATGATAATAGTGTACTTTGTTATCAAAAATGGTGAATATAGGTTAAATACTGCCCGTAGCCCCCATAAATTTAATATACGGATTTTCAAAGTTCCAGTAGACTTTATACCACATAAAACGCTAAATCTGTAAGCTATCGTAATGAAATTCGAGGATTAACTTTCCAAGATAAAAATGTGATATGGTGTCAAAAATGGGGAAAATTGGGTAAACACTTCCCCTAGCCCCAATATACCTAATATAAGGATTTTTAACGTTCTTGTAGACTTTCTACCATATATAACGGTCAATATATGAGTTATCTCTTTGAAATTCAGAGAATCTCTCTTCCTGAAACAGTGTGTCCATGTGCTTAAAATGATTAAAATCAGGTAAGCATTTCCGCTAGCCCCCTTACACCTAATACGAGGATTTTCAACCACCGGGTAGACTTTATACCATATATACATATAATGATTTTCGCTATTCTAGCAGACTTCATGCCGAATATGTCGGTCACTATGTGAGTTACATTCACAAAATTGGGTGAAAACATGTTCCCTAATATACTTAATATACTTGAATAATGAAGAGAGTTAATGTGATCAGTGCATATATTCCTCTATCCGAAAATGCCCGACATAAGAATTCCCGACTTTCCATCTGACTTTAAACCGTTTATGTTAGTCAATAGGTGTGATATTTTAATGAAATTAAGTGGATAGTTTTCTTAAACACAATGTGGATTCGCCCTAAATATGAAAGAAATCGGTCTAGATCATGGTCTAAGCCCCTTATTCCTAATGTATGTAATCATTTTCTTTTCTCTGGTTGAATTTTCCCTCATATATCTAATATATTCATTAAACCAATTTGGTTGAGTTTATATCACATATATCACTTTTGAGTTAATTTGATAGATTTGATTATAAATATCTCTGACACGAAGCAAAATATAGCAATGAAAGTACATGAGTCTATGACCTGTAATATAAGTTAATAAGATACCAAATATGATTGCAATCCACCGACAACTTCGTCGAATAATGGATGCTGAATTCTTCCGCAACATTTTTTAATATAAAATTACGCCAGCACCTGAAAGTATATTCCAGGCTCGGATCCTTGCACATTGCGAGAGTAAAAATTGGAAAACCGTGTGTCTTTTGCAATATCTATAAAGGGGACCGAGATATATTTATGGGCAGTACTGTCCAAGTAAAAGCCATGAGAAGGAGAAATATAGATATATAGTCAATAAATTCTAAATACCGAAAGATGCAAACTCCCGCATATAGATTTCTTTAAATTAGTTTTGGACCATAGAAAATTAAATAAAATTTATTCTACGTACGAAAAAATGTTTCAGCTCTGACGTCATCTAACGTCATATGAACGGTTACATGACTGAAACTGTGCTTGCCTTGCTTGCCCTTGGATAAAAAGTATGAATCACACTCCACAAAGACATTGTGACATGTTATTGTGACATGATATTGTGACAATATCATTATTAAAAAAACGCCTTATATAACAATGTCGGACCATTAGTGAAATACTAATGGATGTTTTACGTTTTCAAAGTATTTTTTATCACTATAGAGTATATGATATTCTTATTTGTTTTCACAGAAAATCATCTCGTCATGGGATTGCTCTGAATATACAAAATCCATTAACTCTATTCAGAGGTGGTTTCAATCATCATCGCGAAACTGCATTTATTGTACATGGGTTCAACGGTACAGCAGTCGACGTACATTTGCAGTTTTTAAAAGATGGTGAGTTCACATACATACGTAAATATTGGATCTATAACTATATTCCTTTCGTTCTTCATTCAAGATTTTAACGCTTATTTAAGAAAAACGTGTTCCATAGTATTATTGAAAGTATTGCGCATCTGAAGCTATAATATTTTCCCATCTTTCTGGCAATTGAATAAATCAAGCCAATTTTCGACACCCTGTTCTAATGTGAACCGTATTCCAGTGACTGGGTTCTGCAACGACAGAAGTCAGAAAGGGCAATATCTGCGCTATAAGGAGTATAAGGAAAAACTTCCCAGCCGCTGTTTTCCAAATAGTTTTTAACCGGTCTTGCAACATGAGGCCGAGCTTTTCCTCGTGTCTAGTCGCAAATTCCGGGCGTTTTTCGGCAATCGCTCACTTCAATTTGATGAGTTGTTATCGGTAGTGTTCCTCATTAATGGTTTCACCCCGTTTTAGAAGCTCATAATAGAACATTCGTTGTTGATGCCACGAAATTCAGAACATTATCAAATATGTTTCATATGTTTCAAATATGATTTTTATACTCTCGCAACATGTTGCTACAGAGCATATTAGTTTTGTTCACCTAACGGTTGTTTGCAACACCTAAATCTAATCGAGTTACATATAGGCATATATATATATAAGTGATCAGGGTGAAAAGACGAATTGAGTGACGATCCGAGTGACTGTCTGTCCGTCCGTCCGTCCGTCCGTCCGTGCAACAATAACTTGAGTAAAAATTAAGATATTTTGATGAAACTTGATACACGTGTTCTTCGTCACCGTAAGACGGTTAGCATTGCAGATGAGCGTAAATGGACGTCTGCCACGCCCACAAAATGTCATTAACCGAAAACAGATAATGCGCCATAACTAAGCAGTAAACTAAGATAAAACGTGTTATTTGGTGCAGAGGATCCTAGTAGGGCGGGGCATCTGTGGGCAAAAATGTAGTATGTGACATTTACATTTACATTCTTATGTCACACTGAGGGAATGGACGAAATCGGATGAAAACCACGCCTACTTCTCATATAACACAATTTTAAGTTTCATCTGATCATTTCACTTTAAAGCAGATAAATCGAGCAGCAATTAAGATATGAATATCAAACTTTTTACAAACAACGTTTTCGAGAAGCGCGTAAAAATTTTTCATGCGAAAGATAGACGAAATCGGATTACAACTTTTCAAACCTCCAGATACCCAATATTAGGACCTCAGTGCCTCTATCTGACTTTTTATCGAAAACATCGGGAAATCTGTAAAATATTGTAATGAAGTTTGAGGATTATCTTTATATGATAATAGTGTACTTTGTTATCAAAAATGGTGAAAATCGGGTAAATACTACACCTAGCCCCCATATACCTAATATAAGGATTTTCAACCTTCCTGTAGACTTTATGCCATATATAACGTTCAATATATGAGTTATCTCTATGAAATTTAGAGATCGTCTCTTTCTGAGAACAGTGTGTCCATGTGCTTAAAATGACTAAAAATCGGGTAAGCACTTCCCCTAGCCGCATGTACCTAATATACGTATTTTCAACCTCTGGGTAGACTTTATATCATATATAACGGTAAATTTGTAAGATATCGAAATGAAATTGGAGGATTATATTTCCATGATAATATTGTGATCTAGTATCAAAAAAGGCGAAAATACTTGGTGAATACTTCCCCAAGTCCCCATATACTTAATATACGGATTTTCAACTTTCCGGTAGACTTTATACCCTATATTTCATTAAATCTGTAAAATATTTCTGTAAACCTGTAAACGTTTCCCCGCCTCTGATCCTTGCACATTGCGAGAGTATAAAATGTTCAGTTACACCCGAACTTACCCCTTTCTTACTAGTTTAATATAAAATTATGCCAGCACCTGAAAGCATTTCCCCGCCTCTGGTTCTTGCACGTTGCGAGAGTATAAAATGTTCGGTTACACCCAAACTTAACCTTTTCTTGCTTGTTTGCATTTAGGGTTATCATAATGGATCCAAAACATTTCTTTTTGTAGCGTTCAAGCAGCATTTCTGATATGTAAAATTGTCTCTCAACGTCTCTTGGCTTCAATTCATATGGCACCCAATATACTTTCTTTTGAATGTATCCGGCTGCTTGTAAACGTTTTGAAATAACTGCTTCAGGGGCTCCCAATAATTCCGCGAGCTCTTCTTGTGTTTGGTAACAATCTTCATCGAGTAATGCTTCCAGTTCCTCATCTTAAAACTTTTTTAGCCGCCCAGAACGTTTTGCGTCTTCCAAGTCAAAATCACCACTTTGAAATCGTGCAAACCACTTTTGGCACGCTCACTCAACAAGAGCATGTTCACCATAAACTTCCACTAAAATGCGATGACTTTCGACTAAGGTTTTCTTGGTATTAAAGTAATGAGGAAGAACTCCCCGCAAAAACATTTTCCAGGCACAAAGTTCGACATATTTGAATGAAAAAAATGGTTGTTGTTTACGCTTCAAATTAATGATATATACTGAAAAAGACGCACAAGGGCAGTAGCTTTCCAACGCATGTTCGGATCTCTTCATGTTCATCTCTTCGTCCGCACGTTATAGACCTAATGTAAAATTTAAAATAAATTAAAATAATTTTAATACAAATGTTTATCCTGTAATTTCCAGCATACTTGTTTCGTGACTTTAATGTTATCACTGTCGATTGGCGGCCATTAACACGTTATCCATGCTACTTACATGCTTTGATTAACACCCGCTTGACAGCTCAGTGTACTGCCCAGGTAAGTATTAAGTTAACGGTTATGTTCATCAATTCGTCAGGAGTTTGACATCATTTTGACATTTCATTCCGACATTTCATAGCACAATTGTGCTAACTTACATCAACCGTACACTTACGCTCTATCGTTCAGTCGTTTTCGAGAATCACATTCATCAGTGCACATCAGTGATAAAGGGATATATGTATATACAGCTCTCATGTCACTTCAAATTGAGAGAGTAAATTACCTACCCGTCTTTGACAGTTCACTGGATCGGGTAGAATCCGAAGTGATTTACGTGGGTACCTGCCTTTGATCAGCTCGACTCCACGGTGTTCAAAAACACAACTGATCAATACAATGCGTCGATCAGCGCCCCGTTAAAAATAGCTTTTTGCTAAAATCAACGGTAACGATCGGCATTGTGGAATGGCACAAATAACCACCTTGGTGGGGTTCGAGGCCTACCCAAAACCTCTGCCTTTCTATGGGTCGGGCACCCGGTTGCAATGCAACTCCACATTTGAACTGTACCGCCCCAGACAGTTCTACCCGCATTCAGGTTTTAAACCACAGCCACCACGATACTCCCCGAAGGGCCTACCGCAATGAGCAGGATGGAGCTGCAAGTACAACCCACAACTCCACCGGGCCCCTGCTCCCCGTGGCACCAATTTTAAGTCTCCGGTAAGACCTTGTAGCCCGAAGGCTACTTCCAGTTGAGTTACCCATTCATCTCGACTGGTGGCATTTGTAGCTTGAACTACAATGCCTCGCTTTAAGTGCATGTATAGTACATTTAAAGTGATATAAACCTAGTTCAAGCTAAGTAATATAGCACCGTTTCTGACATGGCTGAGCCTATAGATTGAGCAAAGTCTATTTCAAATACAGTGCACTTTTTGGATTTTAGTCGCCTCGTACGACAGGCATGCCTACCGCGGGTTATTCTTATCCCCCGACCCGCAGGGGGACTGGATCGGGTAGGTATGACATTCATCAACTAAATAAACTGACTGGAACGACCAGATTGAAATCCTGGAAAAAATTTTTCAACAGAGGCATTTGTACCGCCGTGCAAGATCACAAATAAAAATGTTAAATAATAAAAAGAAAAGAAAACGCGAAACTTAAATGTTTTGTGATCTGCAACTTAGGGGTATTAATTTGCCATTGAAAATGATACGAACCATTAATTCATTGGCAGTAGACAAGTTTAGTTCACTTAATTTATTATTACAAGCTTAAAGACAGGTCGTTTTAATATACCATGGAATAAAACAATATATTTAAATATTTACTCTATATATTAAAAGGTCAATATATAATAATTTTTAATCGTAATAAATGTTGGCTGTTTTAATTTAAATGCCCTAAAATTAGTATTTTGTATGATGTGGAAACAATGCAAAATGTTATAAAAAACGCAAATTTTGAGGCGCTCTTAGACTGGAATAGGTTGGGTATCCCTTTATCACTGTCGCACATGATCGTGTTGCTAAGGCAAATATGCCCTACGAGAAATGATTCAGGATTATGAATGCTTTGTCGTGTCACGCATTACATTTTATGTTTTAGTAATATAAATACAATAAAGTTAAAGTTTTGAGTTCCAATATATTTATTTCAATCGTAAAATATATAGATGAAGAAAGAAGTACGAAAATGGTTGTTTCACGAGGGAATGAAAAAAATTCTCAAAATTTAAGGGTACATAGTTCTCACTGGATGTCTTTACTTTCGTACTCACTCACACAGTGGCAGTTCCTCTCTACTACACTACAACTCTACAACCACTATCATACACACTTCTATAACAAATGAGAAGGCAACCGAGAAAGTAAATAACGCTTTGTCTCAGTTGGAAGCTCCAAGCGTGATAAAAAAAATTTAAAATATTGAACCAATCGCTGAATCCGTCGACCATGATTTTTTTTTTAACTGCAACAAGTAATAGCACAATTATAAAAAAAAGTAAAAAAGGCAGCTGGCGTAACGTCCTTATATGCTTGACCAAATTCTGTAAAACTACTTTATTTCTTTTGAAGTTTGCCAACATTGCTCTAGAGTGAAATATAAACAAGATACTTAAATACAAATTCAATGATTCAACGCATTTTTCTTCAAATCATATTTCAATGAACATATATTTGATATGACATTTAAATAAAGATGGACGGTATGAACAAATTCAAATTTCATAACAAGAGAAAGGTCTTTTATTTCTAATTTATGCGAAAGAAGAAACCAAATCAATGTATTCAATGAACTCTCAGTTCTCATTTAATTAAATTTTTATTTCTCATTTTAATTCTCATTTAATTAGTCTCAGTTAATATTAAATAGTTTGCAAAAGTCAAAAATTAACTTTTATTATAAATTAATGGTTAACTGAGTAATTAAGCTCAGCAGAAGATCCCCATACATACATATATGATCTTTAACAAATCGGGTTTAAACACGTGATATAAGTAAATACTAAATGCATATGAACTTATTGGTAGTAAATATATATTATGATGTGTATGTAAATGTGATATATGTAAGTGATATATAAATAAATATTGTGGCGAACACGAACGCGAGAATCGGCGATAACTTGCCAGAATCAGCCAGACATCGAAACTCGTAGTTGCCAGAAAGCTGGAGTGGCGACCTGTTGTAACGATGTACTATATAAGGGCTGCCGGAGCGGCAGCCGGACACAGTTCTAATTAAAGTGTCACCGAGTAAAGTGTAAACAAGTTATAAGTAAGAAGTTGCAAACTCGAATAACGAATAGCAAGTTATTGAATTAGAAATAAAGAGAAGTCTATAGTAATTAAATTGTGACTTTTATTTAACAATACAGTGATCGAACTCAAAGTAGGGTTTTAACGTAAGCGATTAATCTAGTAAATCCGTTGCAATATTATGGCATACATTTTTAGTCAATTGCTACAAATACGCAAACACAGTGTATAATGTATACATTTCTAAAAAGTATAACATATGGAGACTGCTACACGTTCAATATTTACTGATGCGATCCAGTATAGCGATAATAATTGAACCTTTAGCATTCAATATTGATGGATCGTGATCCATATGACAAAATATTGGAATATTTTGAAATCCAGACCGCGGATCGTGGATCGCGTAATAAATATTGAACGTTTAGCAAATTTTGTGATATGAATTTGCGAAACAGAGGAAGGAAATCTTGATATAATTAAAAATCGCTCTTTTTTTATTAAAAATGTTGTATTTATTTATATTCATATACGAAATTTCTCATTTTCAAAGATTTGGTGAATTTTTCACTTTCAAGGAACCAATATTTGCTCCAATACTTTCTTCGAAATTTTTTCTTCAAAGCCAAACACACTTTCCTTCGATTTTCTTACGTTTTGTAGAAAAGTGTACGAAAAATTAAAAAAATTTTGAAGCAAAACCTTTTTTTTTCTATCTTTCCTTCATAAACACCATTTACCACATGTAAATACTGGCGCGGTAAATATTGAACGCGTAAGATTCACCCGCGATCCATCAATCATCAATGTGGATCGTGATATATGGATCCTAATATCCTAATCGCGATCCATATTGAACGTATAGTACGCTCCTATGTTTGTGTACATATGTATGAGTGTATCATAAGCAAAATTACAAAAAAAATCAATAATTTGAAGCTCTGCGGCAATTTGTTTATTATTTATTTATTTTTGTTTACAATATATCAATAATTAAAACACAATTTTCAGTAGACTTTAAAATTAAAGAGAATTCCACTTCTCTTGAACAAAAGACTGTACTTTGGCTTATGTAGCGTCTTAAGAATGTTTATACGGACATATTTAGTTAAAATTCAGGAACCTGATTTAACATTGATTTGAAATTTGTTATATATATCTAGTAAAGGTACAGAGTATAATTATTTTATCTACCTTATACAATGACAGAGTACAGCGATCGTTCGTAAGATAAGATGCTTCAACTTGAAAATTACCATCTTTTAACGCCTATTATAATGGACATAATTACCGCGATATTTCCAGGATATCTATATTTAAATGCCAACCAACATTTTTATGAGAAAACTTATATTTTTCGCCTTCTATTTTGAGTCTGTTAAATCATTATCATATTCCTTTCAGGTTTATTCATTCCTTACGCATCATGGAGCTGTTCGTGAAAAAATCACATGCATTGGTCATTCCCTTGGTGCACACATTTGCGGTATGATTTCAAATCATTTATCAATAAAACAACATCGTATTATCGGTAAGTAAATTTTTAATATTGCACATAGACTTCATAAAGAAATTTTGCAGGTCTCGACCCAGCACGGCCACTTATCGAACGTAAAAAAAATCACATCTTCCGTTTATCCATAGATGATGCGAGCGTTATACAAGTGATTCACACCAATGCAGGCTTCTTAGGACAGGAAGAGAATATAGGTCATCTAAACTATTGCGTTAATGGTGGCAGATTTCAACCATTTTGTAAAGGAAATCCTATAAGTAAGTTAGAGAAAGCATGTTTTCGAAAAATCATGGTCAGTTAGCGCAAGGTTTTATATACATCTCAAAATTAAATATAGAAAATTCGAGCTAAAGTCATATTTTACTTAGGGACATTAGAAATAATTTATGAAGAAGAAATTGTTGCTTGATTGGTTCCTACCTGTATATGAACTACTGCTTTCTTAAAATTACTCTCGCAGAATGCGTTCAAAAATGAAAACTTTTATTACGACAACTCGAGCACCGTTGGGGAGAGAATGACGAGGAAAGGAAAAAACTGAGTTATCGGTGTTCATCTCAACACATATCTATGTTTGAAATCAGACCATTGCCATGAACACAAAACGAAATTTTTCGAAAAAACATAAAGTACTATAACTCAGCCGCTAATAAAACTAGAAATGTCTTTAAAATTTAACATGAGAGGCCCCGTGCGGTAAGGCATGAGTGGTTTGAAAAATTATCAAAGTAGTCAAAATCATCGCATCTTCTTTTAAGCACAAGATATCTCAATAATATTTCGCTTAACATAGTGTGATGTGATATCAAAAATTAATGAAATCATCGGTCCATACCCTTCAATGCCCTATTTACCCAGTATAATTATTACCGGCTCTCTGTTTGGCTTTATACCATATATAGCAATTAGAATAAAATTATCCTCAGTAAACTTAGCAGTTCGTAATTCAGTACTAAAAATTAATTACATCAGAACATACTATCTATCGTTTCAGACCATTTCCTAGTACGGCAAATGTTCCTTTTGAGAAACGAGACCTGAATTCTTTTGGCATCTGTATACACACACACAACTAGACGATGACCGAACAACAAAACAATGACAATTCTTTATCGAAAGTATGTCTTAAAGCCAGATTCTTAAACAAATTAAAACGGGTTGTATCGTCATGAACGCTCACTCTATTGTTGCTGATATATAAAACATTGGTGGTCGGCAAACTTACACATTCAAACGATTTATATTGTGAGAGTACGTGCGTATTGACAGCTACGCCACTATCCCAGTGGTACATATTACATCCCAAAATTTTCAGTTCAAGTGACTTGAAGCACATCACTGATTTCTGAACAATTGTTTTTGAACGGCAATAGTGCGCAAAATTTTTCGAAAGCTCCTGTTCGAATTAATAACTTAATATTTATAATTTTCGAGTATTGTCAAGAAATTAATGAAATAGAGAAGTACAAACTTATATTTTTACATATATATGTATTTATGTATAAAGACAACCGGAAGTTTTATCCCTTTTAGGCACACGGATATACTGTTATCGGAAAGAGACGCTATTTGAATTCCACGGGTATAACTGGTATATTGACTTGCTCTGAGAAAGTTTGATTGATATAGCTTTAGCGGTTTGTGAAATACGTACATTAAACTCGGCGGGCTATGCCCACTTTTAAAAACGTTTTTAACCACAGTTGTCCCTCCCAATTTCGATATTCTGTACCAAATTACAGATTTGAATCTTATATTGTTGCTCAGTTCCACTTTATAGGTTTTCGATTAACTTCATTTTGTGGGCATTGAACAATAGCAACTTCTTATGGTGACGGAAAACTCGTGTAATAAGTTTGATCAAGATATTTTAAATTTTACTCAGGTTATCGCTTGCACGGATGGACAGACAGTCACCAATTCAACTCGCCTCGTCATCCTGTTCATTTATATATATAAACCTTTACCTATATCTTTTAGTTTTAAGTGTTACAAGCAACATTTGGGTGAACAAAACTAATATACACTGTTGCAACATGTTGCAAGGTTATAAAAATGCTGCAAATCAATTCGATATAAGTTATTCGACGAAATTGTGAATTGATTGTAATCATAGTTGACATCATATTAACTGTTGATTTAGGTCATATACTCATAAAGTCAATCTAACTAAGAAAAATCATCTATATATATTCTGTGGGAATATCACCACAGTAAAAACAGCAATAATTTTTATTACCGAATGATATATAGATAATCGAAATATTCTTATTTAATTTTGTTGAGACATCTTCTATGGAGATACATGCGATATACATATGTAATTCAACCAAACGGACGAAATTTAGTATACTGTGTATATGAGGAAAAAGTCAACTAGACGGACCTAAATCATTATATTACAGGTATGGGGTTTAGCACTGGTACTGATATCTTACGACTAATTGGCAAGAAGGTTTCGAAATTCTACAAAATTGATGAAGCGATGATAAATGGAAAAAACTCCCTACTAAAAGTGTACTCCAACATCGTTGTACCTGTTTGGGAGAAATGGCGTAAACAACTACCAGCGGTTGTTTGATACGACATACCTCGTTGCTATTTCAGAAATGGTGGATTTGCAGCACAGTGAAGATGCCTTCGTTGTTGTTTCTTATCTTCGACCTTAAACTTCATCGGGTAAAATTGATGTGGGTTTCGTTTGTGCCGGGTCAAAAGTCGCTTGTGCACTATTCAGCTTCGGCAGGTGTATTGAGCACTCGTCCCATGAAATACATTCGCGACGAACTCTCTCTCAACATTACAGACTGCATCCTGTGGAGTAACTCAAAATCGGTCATCAAATGAATCTAAAGTGAGCATCGTCGTTGAAGCCTTCATACACCAAAGAATATGGTTTAAGACTGAATTTTAATGAAGTAGATCTATACCATGGTCTTAACCACACACCTCTAATATAATGACTTACGTCCTCTGGTTTACTTTTTGCTCATATACACAATATATTAACCTCAACCAAAGATTCCAGTTTATATCGTAAATATCTCCACACTCGATGTCTTAACAAAATTAAATAAGAATATTTCGAATAATATTATGTCATTCGGTAAAAAACATTTTGGCTGTTGCACCTTCCCACAGGATTTTACTTTACGACTATAAAACCTTAAGCAAAAGTTAATATGATAGCAAATGTGATTCCAATCTCTAAAAAAATTTAAAGGTTTATTTAAGAAAACAAATTATTCAAAGCATTAAGCATCTGAAGCTATAACATTTTCCCGTCTTTCTGACAATTTGGGGGTTCCATTAAAAATTGAATCATTTTGACTTAGCGGCCAAGAATGAATCGAGCCAATTTCTAATACCCTGTTCTGATGTGAACCATATTCCAGTTAGAGGGTTCTGCATCGACGACAGTCAGAAGGGGCAATATCTGCACTATAAGGAGTATGAGGAAAAACTTCCCAGCCGCTGTTTTCCAAGTTGTTTTTAACCGGTCTTGAAACATGAGGCCGAGCGTTGCCTCATGTCTAGTCCACTTCAATTTGATGAGTTGTTATCGGTAGCGTTCCCCATTAATGGTTTCACCCCGTTTTAGAAGCTCATAATAGAACATGCCTTGTTGATGCTACCAAATTCAGAACATTTACTTGGCGTCATTGATATCTATATGTAGTCAAAATCACCAGTTTTAAATCGCGCAGACCACTTTTGGCACGTTCGCTCAGCAAGAGCATGTTCACCATAAACTTACACTAAAACACGATGACTTTCGCCTAAGGTTTTCTTGATATTAAAGTAATGAAGAAGAACTTCCCACAAAAACACTCTTACAAAAAATGGTTGTTGTTTACGCTTCAAATTAATGACATATACTGAAAAAGACGCGCAAGGAAAGTAGCTTTCCAAAGCATGTTCGGAATATTTTAACAATGGAATTATTATGAAGTTACGCCATCTCTTGGCAAACGGCACGAAGTTTTGCCTACAACTGAAAAAACTTTCCCGCCTTTGATTCTTGCAAATTTCAGAGTAGAAATGTTCGGCTACACCCGAACTTAACTCTTCCTTACTTGTTAATCATAATAAATGTTAGATGTTTTAATTTAAATGCACAAAAGTGAGTATTTCGCATATCGGTCTGTCAAAACAAAATTTTATAAAAATGTTAATTTTGAGACGCTTTCACACTAGAATAAGTATAAAAATGGATATGCAGATATCCATTTACCATTTATAATGGGTTTACGGATCTAGAGCAAGTTCTAAGGTCGTTTTGATATCTCAAATATTGACCGATGTATATATATATACAGATCTTTTATCATTTGTGAAGTAACAAAATATAATTCAAATAAGTCAGGTAATTCAATAAATATGTAATTTTTTCTAAAATAGGGCTGGAGTTTTTGACCCACAACGCTGTAACATATCCTGGCATAAATTTAAGGTTGCTAACATTATTCCTTAGACAGTTATCGCAAAGTGTTGTCAAAAATTTCTAATAAAATTCAGTGGCTGTCATCGAATTTGATGTAACGAAAACCACACATAAGGAACTTCACTAATGGATCCTCAGTAGTTATTAGGTATTTAGTGTTTAAATAAGGCATTATAACACATTGCCTCAATGCGTTTTGAAACCGTTGAAAATGTAGAGAAATTTATATCCACATGTGGGTATTTTTAAAACTGGGAAATTTTAATGGCAATTTTATTACCAACACTACACTTTTTAAATCTACTCTCGCAACATGTTGCAACAGGGTTCAATAGTTTTGTTCACCCAAACGTTGTGTGTAACACCTGAAACTAATCTACGTTACAGTTACATTAGTTAAAAATATATAAACTATCTGGATGCCGAGACGACTTGAATTCCGGGTGACTGTCCATTCGCCTGTTCATGCAAGGGATACATTGCGCCAAAATTGGGATACCTTGATAAGACTTGGTACACATGTTTCTTGGAACTCTGAGGAGGTTGATGTTGCAGATGGGCAGATACTGCCTCGGCCACAAAATTCCATTAAACAAAGCCCTATAAAATGGTATAACTAAGCAACAAATTAACGTATGGAATAACGTAACGTATTAATGGAATTTGGTACAGAGAATCACAATAGGGAGGAGCATCTGAAGGTTAACAGTTTTTTGAAAGCGTTTTAATTTTTTAAAAGAATTTGTGAAACCAGAGCCTATGGCTGACTTTTTGCCGAAAATATCGATCAATCTGTGACATATGTTATTGAAATTTTGAATAAATCTTTGCCTGATTATACTGAGCCCTGATGTCAAAAATAGGTAAAATTGGATAAACTTTCATTGGCGCTCATATACCTCGTATAAAGATTTTCGAACTTCCAGTTAATTTTGTACAGTATATATCGTTCTATATGTGAGTTATTTCAGTGGAATTAAAATAGCGTCTCGTGCTGATAACAGTGTATCCTCTCTACTTCCTCTACTCCCATATACCTAATGTAAGGGTTTCCGAACTTCCAGTTTACTTTATACCATAACAATCTCTGAGGTATTTTAATGCGATTTAATGCTGAGGCTATAGTTTAATTCCGTCAACAAATTACACCAGCTGCCATAATCTAAATATATGATTAAGTTATTGTAGAAGACTTTATGCCGAATATGTTGGTTAAGGTGGTAGTTATCTTCATAAAATTTCATGGAAACATATTCTTGAGTAAATTTGTGTAATGCCAGAAATTGTTGCAATCAGTCCAGAGTTTTCCCTACCCCCAATATACCCGATATAGAAATTTCCGACTTTAAATCTGACTTTAAACGCGATGTATGATGTGCGACTTTCCATCTGACTTCAAAGCGTTTATGTTGGACAATATGTGTGATATTTTAATGAAACTAAGTGGACATGATTTCTTAAACATAATGTGGTGTAGCGCTGAATATGAATGAAATCGGTCTAGACCTTGGTATATACTCCATTTCCCCAATATAATGATTTCCAATTCTCTGGTTTACTTTCTCCTGTACTATACCCAATATACTAAGTTTAGACCTTTTAGTTGAGTTTATATCCCATATATCATTTGAGTTAATTGGAAAAATGTAGTAATGAAGCTAAGTTAGTTTATGACCTATAATAATATATAAAATTTAGTAAGTTAGTAAGCAAATATGATTATAATCCAATCACAATGTCGTCGAATAATGAATGTTGAATTCTTACGCAACATTTTTTAATATAATTTTTTTTAACACATGAAAATATAGCTCCAGCTTTGATCTTTGAAAATTTCGAGTGTATAAAATATTGTAAATGAATGTAAATGTAAATGAACTAAACCATTCCTTACTTCTTTTTTAAAGAGATGACGAGATACATGATTGTCTATTGTGAGTGAGCTATTCATTCATATTGCAATACGTCTATCCGTTCGTACGTCTGCACAACAAATAATTTAGTTAAAAATTTAGATATATGCATATTCCACAGCACCTATAGATTGAATATGCATATCTCATAAAGGCCCTTAGGATATATTGTAAGAAGGAGCAAAATCGGACAATAACTTCGCTACTTCATGACACTAGAAACATAAAAGTTTGTAAAGCCTGGTACATGGCAACGTTCATAAAACAAAATCAATCAATCCATATTTTAGCTTAATCGTCACGGATTACAGTGAATATTCAAATTTCCATCTGTTCGTTTGACTTTAAAATTTATATCTCAAATAATGAGTAAGATGTCTTTATGGAACAAATAAGCATGTTACATACATACATATATGACACACATCTCGAAAGTGTTCATATTATTTATATTCTGACAAATTGCGGGGTGTCTGACTTTCAGCTAACCAAAACTTAGATAGGAAGCTACTTGATTTGGTATTATTTATCTAAAGGCTGTTCTAAATCTGTACATTTACTTTTCTAATATCTAAATATTTGAATTTCTTAGGACGATCCCGTTGTTCGCATTTCTTAAGCATTTGCTTCCTCGCCAGTGCTATGTTCAAACATAAAAAATTTTTTGGTGAATTGTGCCCGAATGGCTGTATAGGAGGCTCTAAACGTTTACCGGTTAGTGGGAAAAGTCCTTTTGGAGTTGTTACACAAACAAACGAATATAATATTGGCAATGATGCCCCTGACGAGTAAGTATTGAATGAATTTTGACTTCTAATACACATTTATACATACTAATTATGGTTTTAACACAGCGCCAGAGGTTGTTACTGCATCGATATGCCGTTTGTAAAACATTGCCCGTTTAATGACTAAAATTGCAATCGTGCAATTGTCGATGTGTATATATACGGTGTGTTATATATGTATATAAGAACAATTTAGGATAATTAAGGTAGTTATTAGGATAACCACGAAACCATACTTTTGTTCGAAAGTAAAATTTTATAAACTTTATTTATTTAATACATTACATTTGTCACTGAAAATAAAACTACTTATATAGATATGAAGTTAGTTAGAGAACCAAATTGTTCTTGCTGAATTATTCTGTTTATATTTCCAAGTATATACCTATGTGTGTGTGTAAATAGATATAAGGAAAATTGTATGCGTCCTTTCGCAGTAGTTATGCAACAATGCGGCTAAGAGAAATAAATATAATAAATTCTAAATACAGAAAGAATTTAAACATAAAAACCGTAAATAATTTGATGTTATCCATAAATTTTTTTAATGATATTACAGCTTTTGTATGTGGCTGTCTACGTAAAGTAAATTAAAAAATAAGATTTCTCAAATTCTCAAAAATTCTCGCCCATCCAGAAACCCAACGTGAAATTAAAAACAAAATCCACACGACTATGCTCGTAGTTCGCGAGCAATAAATTACCTTTTTCTATATGTACATATGTGCATAATATATATAAGCAATATAATAATAATAATTTAATATAATAAAAATAGCAATATAATAATAACTAATTAATAAATTTTAATAATAATTGCCGTTTTACGTCCATGTATGGAGAATATCAACTGATTTTACCTGTTGTTAAAACAAAAAATTCCAAAAGCAAAATAGTAATACTAACCTTTGTGTACTATTATTTGAAATAGTTTTCTTAGGATGAAAAATAGAATCACCAACTATTTGCTTTTTGGAGAACCGAACTTTAATTTCCAATTTGTTATCTTTGTCCATCCGTGCTTATTTTTTGTCAATTGGAATGTCACTTAAAGGAAATATGGGCTAATTTTCTTGTGCTTCAAGGTAGGTTCTTCCGATTTCTTTGGTTTTATTTTATTTTAAAGTTTCGTCTAGTATTTTCCTGACGCACTGTTAGTTTGTGGTACTACTGTTGTTACATACTTATAATAGTACACCGCTCCATTGTCCTTAAATACTATTCTTAGGGTCTCGATCATCTTCATACTCACATACTAAGTCCAAATTAATCGGCGTGATCTTGGATACATTGCCTTCGTCGACTGCGTCGATGTAAAGCAGATCCTTCTTCAATTGAAATTTATTTGCGCCAAGCAGTCTGTTCTGAATAAAATTCAAAAACTGGAAACGATTCAGAAATTGTGCGGATTTGAATTGAGAAGACAAGTCTGTTTATGAAGATCTTTGTACCAATCTTTACAATCGCTATGGGTTATAAATAGTAGTAGAAAAAATTCGAAAACCCCTAAAATTATGAAAATATATCGCCATTAAAACTACAAAAATTTTGTGTAAAACTTGGAATAGGGTTTCATAGTTCTCATAATATACTAGAGGTACATATGTCAAACAATTGCGGGGCTATAAAATTTTCGCTTACACCCGAACATAGCCCTTCCTTACTCGTTACTCAAGTAATCGCTTGTACGGACGGACAAACAGACAGTCATTCTGAAACCAGGTCGTCTCGTCATTCTAACCATTTATATATATATAACTCTATATCTATCTCGATTAGGTTTAGGTTTAGGTTATTTTAGGTGTTGCAAACTACCGTTAGGCGAACAAAACTATTATACCGTTGTAATATGCTGCCAGAGTATAAAAATTATGATATCCTTGGCACTATAAGGAAGTTGAAATTACAGATGGGCGTAATCGGATTACTGCCACACCCACAAAATGCCGTTAAGTGAAAACCTGTAAAGTGCCATAACTGAGCAACAAATTAAGAAACAAAACTGTAATTCGGTACACACAAAAGCTATAACAACCAAACCGTCACAGTACAAGTTTTTCTATCACCTCTTCATAGACCTGGAAAATGAGTGAAATCGGATGAGAACTCCTAAAAGTGCGTTAACTCGCTGAAGAAATAGGTCTAAAGCATTACATTTCACGGCCGAGATCGAACTTAAGATAATGGTTTGAAAGTTTTGAACTGCTGTACTAATTTCAACCAAATTTGGTGCATGACATTATATTTGTACCCTTATATTACAGTGTGAAAATGGACCAAAACGGTTTAAAACCACACCTACTTTCCATTAATAACAGTTTTAAATTCCTTTGTTGTTTGCACAAAGAGTAGCTTTAGGTTATGCCGACTTTTTACCGAAAATATCTGTCAATCTGTTGTCATTTTGGTTCTGATTGGATCGGTCAATTTTTTAGAAATTCAAAAAAAATCCTTGACTGAAAATATTGTGCCCTAGGATCGAAAATGGGTAAAAACATCCCCTAGTGTAAATACATATACCTAATATAAGAATTTTCAAATTATGATTGACTTTATACAGTTTATATCGTATGTATGATGCCTTAGCAAAATTAAGTGAACATATAATAATGGATATGCTATAGTTTAATTCCGAAAATGTGTGAAATTGGTCAACGAATTACCCCAATTATTATATGCTAAGTAATATAGGGATTTCCGATTTTGAAGCTGGCTTTAAACCCGATGTAGTGATGTTCGACTTTCCACCGGACCTTGAACCGTTTACGTTGGAAAATATGTGTGATATTTTAATGAAATTAAGTGACTATGCTTTCTTGTATATGATGTGGTTTAGCGCTGAATATGAATGAAATCGTTTTAGATATTGGTTTAAGCCCCTAATTTCGGATTCTCTTGTTGTCCTTTTCCTAATATTTGAGTTAATGGGGTTAATTTTAATATAAATATTTCGAACACGAAACAAAATGTAGAAATGAAACTAAATACTATAGTATAAGTTAGTAAGATACAAAATATGATTATCATCCAATCACAATTTCGTAGAATAATGAATTTTGAAGTCTTACGCGAGTTTTTTTAAGTTTTGTTGACACCTGAAAATATGCCTCCAGCTTTGATCTTTAAAAATTGGGGGGATCTAAAAATTTAATTTTAAAATTAAAAAAATTTAAATGTTCGGTTACACCCGAACTTACCTCTTCCTTACTTGTTTTTACCTACAAATGGATAACTGAAGTCCAAATGGAAACGAAATTGATGCAAACTCAGGATTTCTGACAATAGAGTTGACTTCGTAACTTTCATTTTGGTTAATAAGATAGAAATATCAATAACATTGATGAGACTGCTAAACTAAGTTTAGTATCAAACGTTCATAAAATCTGTTAGCAACTTCACCTACACCTCTTTTATCCAAGTATAATTATTTCCACCGCTCTGCTTTGAAGTGGTAATACGTAACCCAGCTGCTTAGAATGCTGATATGTATAACTTTTGTGCGCTTTGCGGATAATTGTAATAATTGTCCCCTATTAAAAAGCGTTTGTCGAACTTGAAAAGGTTGGGTTACCATCATTCTTGATCTGATAATCAAACACCTCCGGAATATCGGCTAGCTTGTCGTCATCGACTGCATCAATGTAAATTTTTTTGTTCAGAAATATGTTCCGCCTAAAATTCGGCGAAAATATCGGGGAATTGGGAAGAAATATATAACTATACGGCTCTTTATTATTAAGCTCTCCCAAAAACCTAGGGCACCTAGGATTTCAGTTAATCTTAATAATAAAATCTAAACTGTGGATATTATTAAAATTTCAATATGTTGCAGAGTGTAATAGTTTTTTTCACCCGAGGGTTGTTCTTAACACCTAATGTTAATCAACATAGATATACATATGTACACATATCAAAATGATTAGGATGAAGAGACAAGTTGAATTCTGGATTTCTGTTTGGCCGTCCATATGCGCAAGCAGTAACTTAAGTAAAATTTTAGATATCCTGACAAAAATGTGTGTTTCTTTTTACTCTGCGTAGATTAGCATTGCAAAAGGACGAAGTCGAACCATTGCCACGCCCACAAAATGCCGTTAATAGAAAAGTTATAAAGTACTATAACTATGTCATATATCACACTACAATTGTTCTGTGATTTAAAATTTCTTAAAAGTGGACGTGGCCCTGACCTCTAATAGTTTTAATGTACACATCTCAAAACACTACTGAAGCTATTATAGACCAAACTTTTGGATGTATCTCCGTTCAGCATTTCTTGATACAGCGTGAAAATAGGTGAAATCTGATAGTAACCACGCCCATCTCAGATACATAGGTTATGTTAGAAACTACTATAATTGTGATAAATATCTAACGAAGAGTGCCATAAGCATTGAGTTAAGTATTTTCAGTATTTTAAGTTAACTTATTGAGTCGGTAACTAATATAATGATTTCCGTCCCAATGTTTGTCTTTTCCCTCATATTCCTCTAATATTGTCAGTATCAAAGGAAAGTATTTACCTCGAATTCTATTCATTTTAAGGATATATTTAACAATTAAAATTACATCACAAAAATGTAAGCGTCGCAATTTTGTTACCAATAAACAATAGTGTGTAAAAGTTAAAAACAACGACGTTAACTTACATACTATAAATTGAAAACTTGTCAGAGAGTATATGAACATAATAATAATACTAGTACATAATAATAGATTAATCGCCTATGTTTAAACTCTACTCTGAGTTCGATCACTGGCTTGTTAAATAAAGGTTACAATTTAATGGGTATACACTTGTCCTTATTTCTAATTCAACTAACTCACTTTACTCGACAACACTCTAATTACAACTGTGTCTTCTGCCACTCGGGCAGCCCCTATATAGTAGATCATTACCAAAACATCCCCAATCAAACATTCTGGCAACTACGAACTTTTCTGTCTTGCTGATTCTGGCAAGTTATTGTCAATTCTGTTTTGTTCTGATATTCGTGTTCGCCGCACTGCCCTCCCTCCTAAGACTGATCATCCCTGTTAGACATATTTGCGGAACCAAACGCAGTAAGCCGTTCTAAAGGAAATATTTTCATTTTATTCCTATTATTATTACCATTTTATTCCAATGGTCTGTATGCAATATACTATCATCATTGAGTCGTTTAATAACTTGGTATGGTCCTTTTCAACTACACTGCAATTTAGGAGATAAGCCTTTCTTCCGTTGTGAGTTATACAACAACACTCAATATCCTTCAGCAAACCACTCAATAGAGTTCATTGCCTTGTCGTATTTTGCCTTCATTTTATCACTCATAATTGGCGTATCCTGTCTCAACATAGCATGTATTTCACCCGTATCTTCTTCTGGGATATTGTTGGTTTCCTTAGCATTCCTGCTTCCATTTGGGTTAATTCCACAATTCAAATCAATCGGTAACCGAACATTATTACCAAAAATCATCCTTCCTGGGGTCTGCCCCGTCGTTTCATGTACAGCAATCCGATAAGCCATCAGGAACAAGGATATATGGGGATCCCAATCTTTTTGAAATTTGCCTACCACTTTCCTCAAATATCGGATGTAATGCAGTTCGAGGATGTAATGCAGTTGCACTTGTTTTCCCGATACCCAGTTCTATTCCTGGACCTCGGACATTTAGCTGCAATGCACTCACTCTAATTCTCCATCCACAGCACTCCGTAATTGATTGACGACAACCTACACAATAAAAACTTTGCTTTAATTTCTCCAAGGTTTTCGTAATTCCCATGTGCCATCCACATGGACCGTTATGCAGCTCGTTGAGAAGCTCTGGAATTCTTACTTTCGGAATAATCATAAGAGCTCGGGAGCTTTGCATATCTTCGCTTTCCCATACTCGATGCAAGTAGCCGGACACCAACTTTAAACTGTTCCCCTGTGCCGAATATGCCTTTGCGACTGGGCTTTCGGCAGCTATTTCTTCTTTCGTTGGACGTTTGTTCTGTTCCATTCCATGCATTACAAGTTTTAGATCGGGATCTTCCTGCTGACATTATCGTAGTTCTTTCGGGTCCCAATCTGTCGATGTCATTGTCATTAACCTGACATCTATAATGTCATCCTTGGCCTCAGCTTTTGAGCAATACCTGCATTCCAAATTATATGGACGGCGGGACATCGCATCCGCATTTCCATGACTACTACCTTTTCGATGCTCCATAGGGAAGTCGTAACTTTGGAGTCTCTCAATCCACCGTGCCAACTGCCCCCTTGGTTCTTGAATTGTAGAGGCCATTTTAATGCTCCGTGATCTGTTACTAGACATCGCTGACCATATAGGTACTTATGAAAATATTTGATGCATTTCGCCAACGCCAGTAATTCCCTCCCAATAATTTTTCCGGCCGGCTTACTTATCGTCTGGCTATAATACGCCACCACTTTCTCACGCCCGTCATAGACTTCTGATAGGACGTCTCCTAATGCATATCCACTAGCATCCGTATCCAAAATAAATGTTGATCCTGGGATCGGATATGCTAAATTGGCGCAATAAATAACCGTCTCTTCAGAGTTTGGAAAGCCACATCCTGTTCTTTATTCCACTCAAATGCTATGCTCTTTTTCATGAGTTCATGGAGGCTACTAGCTACGCTGGCAAAATTCGGAACAAATCGTCGATAATAGGTACACAGTCCAAGGAAACTTCGCAATTCGTGTAAATTTTTAGGAAGTGGTCAATCTTTTACTCTTTTTTACAATCTTACTTACAATCTTTTTATCTTCGTTTACTGCCACTTGCCAATAACCACTTTTCAGATCAGGTGTTGAGAACCAATTCGTGCGTGAGAACGAGTCCGGAGCGTCATCGATTCTAGGTAGTGGATAACTCTCTTTCTTCGTTACATCATTCAACCTTCTATAATCCACACAGAACCTCATATTTTCATCTTTCTTCTTCACCAGTACTGCAGGTAAACTCCAAGAACTCTCTGATAGTTCGATTAGGCCACTTTCGCTCATTTCGCGATGGTCTGGCTTACAACTGCTTCTGATTTTGGTGGAATCAGCTGTTTTCGTGTTATTAGTACTCGTCTAATACTGTAGTTGTTATCATAACCGAACATGACTTCCATATTGGTATAAGTCATTATCCTGTTTTCCTTGTCGATTTTGATCCCTTGATTAGCTAAAAAGTCTACTCCTATTATGATTTCATCGACGATGTCTGTCACTATAAAATTTGTAACACGGCTACCTTCCCAATTGCGATCTCACACGTTACTTCCCCGACAACTTGAGTATTTTCTCCAGTTGCAGTACGTAACTTTGCCCCCGTTAGTGGTCTTATTTTTTTAATAGCCATATCAGATCGAATTATGGGAATGTGACGCACCCATATCCACAGTCAGTGTGGGCTTTTTGCCGACCACACACCCATTAACGGTAACGTTACTGCGGTAACGTGTTGCTGCTTATTTGTGAGATGGAGATTACAAGGCATTCACTTGTGGGAGCCAGTCCGTGCCCTTTTCGGCTGGTTCGCTTTAGTTTAACGACTTGTCTGATTTGAAAGCTATTTGATCTTCCTCAGCTTTGCGTTTGCGTGAGACTCATCGGCTTTCTTGCGGCGACTTTGTAACTCGATGTGGAAAATCTTCTTTCTGTGTTCACTAGCATAATGTCTTTCTACTGCGCCCATCAAAGTTTCATAACTACTTTAAGAACGGTTTGTAAGATTCCTGAGGCAGGTCAATATGTATCAATACCACCATCAAATCTTGGCAAAGGCATTAAACAATTATGCTGTTTAAAATATTGTAACGGATTTTCTAAAATTGATCGTTCACGTCGAAACTCTACCCTGAATTTGATAACGGGATTATTCAATTAAAGTCACAATTTAATGGCTATACACTTTTCTTTATTTCTTATTTAATAACTTGACACTTTGTTACTCGCTATTCGAGCTTACTTATAATGCACTTGTACTTAACTTAACAACACTCTTATGTTAACTGTGTCCTGCTGCTACTCCGGCAGCTCTTATATAGTAGATCGCTACTAACAGATCGTCACTCGAACATTCTGGCAACTACTACTTCGCTTTCTGTCTGATTCTGGCAACCTATCGCCGATTTTGTTTTGCTTTGACATTCGAGTTTGCTACAGTATCGCCATTCGAACATACTGGCAACAACTAGTTTTGATGTCTGGTAGATTCTGGCAAGTTGTCGTCAATTCTGGAATTCATATTCGCCACAATATTTATATTCAGTTTTGAATGAATATTTTGAGGATATTGTCCGATGCTAGAACAAAAATTCAAACAAATTTAAAGATCTCTTCCAGGAGATTTAAAAATTTGTGCAAGAATTTTTAACGCTTATTTTAAAGACGTTTCGGCTAGTGAGATGTGAAGGAAGTATTATTTTCAATTAAAAAAATATGACCCTACATTTTATAGCGGACTGTGCCCAGTATGTCCAATCTCTTGTCAACGGAAATTTTTCTTCCACTTTTCTATAAAATTATATATATTAATGTTTGCTAATTAACTACATAATTATTATTTATTTTAATTACTTCATACTTCTTCATTTAGTTTGGTTTAGTTTAAAATATTTTCCGTTAAATAGAACTAACTCCTGCGCTTCCATTCCATTTTTCTTTATTAACAGTAGCCTTTCTGCATAATTCCTTTTAAAGTAAATACAATAAATAAGAATGTAATAAATACATTATTACGAATTAATAACATATTCTATAGCTTGCTTAATATGTATGATCATCACTCGAACATTCTGGCAACTACGAGGTTCGCTATCTGGTTGATTCTGGCATCTTATCGCCGATTCTGTTCTGATCTGTCGCCACTCTGACATTCGAGTCCGTTGCAATATCGCCATTCGAACATTCTGGCAACCATTAGTTTCGATGTCTGGCAGATTCTGGCAAGTTGTCGTCAATTTTGGAATTCATATTCGCGCAATATTTATAAATTGATGATTAATTAATATGTGTATTTAATATATATGAATTCTAATAATCGAAAAATATTTGAAAATTTATCAGAAATATGCTTAAAGTAATAAATATTTCGGCAAAACACGGCAACACTCTATAGCAGATTTGTGCTTTTTTTGAGGCATTCGGCCCCTTTAGTGGTAGAATATTTGAGTCAAACCTAATGAAGGGCTTAATGTTTTGCCCCTTCTCTTCCTCATTCTATTTCATTCTTATTGTAATTTCTTTCATTCTAAAAGCATTCGCCTGCGTATGTATGAGTGAAAAACTAAGATTTGTTACTTGTAGGTCTGTACAATTATTCTGTCAACTACTAGTTTCGATGTCTGATTAGTATTCGGCAATCGGCAAGTTATCGCTGATTCTGTAATTCGTGTTCGCTGCAATATGTTTTTTGCACGTAATATGCAAATATGTATACAAATATGCATAATAGAAAAGAAATATTTTATAAAATGGTGAATAAAGGTAAAAATTATATCAGGAATAATGTTTTTGTGTACTACTTAAATGAAGGGTATAGGAATTTGAGAATATGATTTGAAAGAGAATGTGGAAAATTGCTCGGCAACTCGAATCGCCCGTATGAATACAATGGCCAACATCAAGAAAGTATTTCCCGATAATGAGCAAAAAAGTTTCCGTGTTTAAACTCGGATATATATTCCACTATTATATTGAACTGAAGAATATTAAAATTTATTATAAAAGCTTTTGTAAATCAACCATAGCTTTTCTCTATTTTACGTGTTTAGCATTATTAAAGAATTCGTTACCTCTCTTTTGGTGAATTACTACAAGACTGCCAGGTAAAAAATTACGACACACAACGTCAACGTTCATAGTTTCTATAAATAAAGCCCTCCATTCATGATGTCATGAAAAGTGTATTGTTCTGCCCAAAATATAGCGGAACTAAACAACTTTTGAAATATCTATCTATAAATTTTTCCAATATAGGACAATATAACAGAACAACTTAGTTGGTTGTTACTTTATACATATGTATAAACAACCATGTAAAGAAAACTATTATACGCAGTGTAGCGTGATCGAAGGGTATAAATATTAGGCAATGTCAATAAACAATTCTACTTCCATTTGACATTTCGTGTTTGTTCCCGGCCTATGTATATACATATGTAGGTACATATATTTATATTCTGAATAAAAGTAAAAATCACCGGGAAATTAAATAATGGATTACGAATTAGAATTGGTCGATTCCTTATCAGCATTAGCTTATAAAGGCCCGTGCCTTAAAGTGGATGGTCTAGTTAAAGCGCTAGATGGTGGTCCTCGAGATTCTGATTTTCGTGGACTTATTGGTTGGTTAACCGAAGAACTGCATGTCTTGCGAAAAACAGATGAGCATGTGGCAGAGTTACAGGAACAAAGTGAATTTTCAATGGAACTTTCTGCCATGTTAAAAGAGCTCGGATGCCCTTATCAACGCTTTGTTACAGGCCCGTTAACCGAAAGGTACGAAACTCGAGAGGCATGTGCTCAGTTACTCGACTACCTTTTAACTGAATTAATGGCTACAAAAATGTCTTATCGTTTGCGACCTGCCCAACAAGCACTTATTATTCCTAAATCTGAAACTAATACGGCGCGTTCTCTGGAACAGGTATCTCGAGATGTTGGACTGGGTAAACCACCAGAAAATATTTCGCCAAAAGCTTTTTTTGATAAACTCAATTTTAAAGTTGAAGAGCTTATACGGCAAGCCAAACCCGGGGTGTTGAGCGAACCGTTATTGAATTTAAAACAACCTCTAACTGAAATTCAGTGGAAAGAATTGGACGCAATACATTCTGATCTCCAAGCGGAATATAATATGCGTAGGCAAATGTTACTGACACGCCTTGAAGTAACTATACAAAGTTTTCAATGGTCTGATAAAATGCGGTCAAGAGAAAATGAAATCGCTGGTCGTTATCAAAAGAAATTGCAAGAATTAGATCCTTTACGTTATGGTAATGAAGATACAAACGTTGTAGCCTTTCTTGCTGCACGTGCCGATTTGGCTATTATTGAAAAAACAAGTTCTGTGCAAGTGCGAAAAAACACTGGTTGCAAAATACAGAAGCATGTAATAGGAAGTGTCCCAGATCGGGGTGGCCGAGCGTATGAGCACGCTCCCCCGCCTCCAGAAATGCCGTCTTGGCAACAGCAACGTTCTTCAGCCCCTGCCGGAGGTGCAGGAGGAAACTTTCGAGGTGGGAGAGGTGGAAGTGGCCACTGGCAGCAATATTCAAACGCACCACAGCAACAACGACAATTTCAACCATTCGAACAACGTCAATCAACCGACCAAGTAATTCTAAACTACTTTTGGAATATGAGAAATTATTAGCTTGATTATTTAATAAATCACATTTATTCTTATATGAAGGGTCGGAACCAGAATTGGGTAAGCGGTAGAGGACGAGTTCAAGGAGGAGGCTGGTCCCAACATAGTAACAATGGTGCTTTTCAAGATAATGGTGGACGCGGCGGTGGTGGCGGCAACTCTTTCCGCGGACGCTCAAATTATCATCGGGGAGGTACTAGTGGTGGTGCCCGTCATTAAATTTAATTAAACGACCCTATGGTCGCAGGCACAGAATATACTGGAAATAAAATAATTATATATGTATATGAATTAAGTAATTAATTAATTTTGTGCTTAACTTATTTATTGTACACTCTACAAAGTATATTAGTTTTGTTCACTTAACGATTGTTTGTAACACCTGGAACTAATCGAGATAGATATGGAGTTATATATATATTAATGCTCAGGATGACGAGACGAGTTGAATTCCGTGCAAGCGACAACTTGAGTAAAAATTAATATATCTTGATGAAACTTAGTACACGTATTCCTTGGCATCATTTTAAAGTTCGTATTTCACATGAACGTATTCGGACTATTGGCACACCCACGAAATGTCGTTAAGCAACAAATTAAGATGCAAACCTGTAATTTGGTACAGGTAATCACAGTAGGGAGGGATGTTTGTGGGCAGAAATTTAAAAAAGTGGCCATAGCCCCGCCCCTGGTAGGTTTATTACATATACCTTCCAACGCATTTAAGCTATATCAACCAAGCTTACTGAGAACAAATCCTTTGTGCACATCCATAAACGGATGAAATCTGATAATAACCACACCCCCATCCAATACAGGTTAAACAAAGGTTAAAGGCTACTTAAAGTGCGACAACTGACTAAATACACAATTAATATGGAAGAGATGCGTAGGAATCGATACAGAAATTGGACAGTGTGGGACCGCTCACTTTTAGGCGAGATCCGATATCTCAGGAACGACTTCACCGATTTCAACTTTGGTGCATAGCATTATCCTGACTTTATGTTACAGAGTTACAAAAAGCACACCTACTTCCCATATAATGCAATTTAAAGTTCAATCTTATTCTTTAATTTTACTGTATGTAACTTAAGGGCCAATTAGGATATCGGAATAGAAATTTACACAAATAGTTCCCTAAACGTGTCCTGTCCAAAAATGATGGAAATTGGAGCATATCTTTTCAAGCTCCCAGATACCGAATATGTGAACCTCGGTGCTTATGGCTGAATTTTTACGAAAGTATCGGTCAATTTGTGAGATATATAAATGAAATTTTGAGGGCATCTTTCTTTGGTAATAATGTGCACTTGTGCCAAAAATGGGCAAAATCGAGTTAATACTTCTCTTAGCTTCCACACACCTAATACAGAAATTTTCGCAGTTCCGGTTGACTTTATACCGTATATAATGGTCAATCTGAGAGACATCTTAATGAAATTCGTCTTTTCTGGTGAATTTGAATGAAATCGGTCGAGACCTTGGGCTAACCCCAAAACACTAATATAATGATTTACGTCTTCTGGTTAACTTTTTTCTTATATGCACGATATCGTAAATATCTCCATAGAAGATGTCTCAACAAGTAACAAGTAACAGATTACTAGACAAGAGTAATATGTCATTCGATAATAAAAATTAAATACGGTAATCAAATAATTAAAATTTGCCTACACCTGAAAGTATTTCCCCACCTTTGATCCTTACAAATTGCCTGTGTATAAAACGCTCGGTTACACCCGATTTAATATATTTGTATTTAGTCATGAGCAAATTTCAATAAATTCGGTGATAACAGCTGTCATCAAATCTAAAAATGGATATATGTTATTTAAAACTGTTATTTGTATTCAAATTCGTATACTTACATGAGTGCGGATTTAATTTACGCATGTAGAGAATAATGTAAGCTGTTGAGTTAACGTGCAGTTGGTTGTTGTGGGAACAGTGGCATTTTTAATCATTACCCAAATCATTTTTTAACAAAATTCATATGATACTTTGAATGTTTCAAACTTAAAAGCAAAACTTGGAATTAATATATCATTCTAAAGATTGTCTAGCATCATTAAGAAAGAATTTACACGATATTTAATTTAAACCAAGATAAATAAGTATAATAATTAAAAGTTTATCAAAAATTAACAATTTTTATATAAATGTTTAGAAGTAGACATCAGAAAGGTTGTTTTTCTGTGTTTTACAGTTTAGGGAGCAGTCCGTTACAATTTTGGTCTACACATGTAAGTTTACCTCCTAATTTAACACTTTTTATAAATCTCTTTGTCTTCAGATCCAAAACGGTTACGTTAAAAGGGTTGTAGACGAAGATGTCAAATCTGTTGTCATGGAGATTATGGGTTCAAATGTATCCACCACATATATATCAGGGCCACGAGATTCTAAAATGTCCTTTGGTATCAAACTACCGTTTTTAGTTTTGCTTATAAAGAATCTACATAAATATTTCACTTTTGAGGTTAAAGTAAGTAGCAGACTAATAAAATTATGTGCAAATATTTGCAATACAAATCATATATTAATATTAAACAAAGATTTTAGATGATCAACGGTTTATGCGACGTTTTCGGGTTTCAAATTTTCAAAGCAAAACATCTGTAAAGCCCTTTTGCACGGCTATGCCAATGGGTATGTCTCCTGGTTGGAATCAAATTCATTTTAACTTAGCGGACTTTACACGCCGAGCTTATGGTACCAATTACATGGAAACCGTTCGTCTTCAAATACATGCGAATGTACGCATAAGGCGCATATATTTCACTGATCGCTTATATTCAGAAGAAGATCTGCCGAATGAATTTCGTTTGGTTTCAAAACCTGCAGAAAAGAAGAAACAACGTGACTACACAATTCCTGCTGCCCGCCCTCCATCGCCGGCGAAATCAGCTGCTACAACTGAACGAGCTGGTTCTCCGACTGGTGAGCCTTCAGCCGCTGAACCTTCAGAAGTACCTACTGAAACAGATATTGAAAAATATTACTAATTGTATAATTTGGAAACATTAGCAAACTGTCATCTAAAACGAAAAGTTTTCTAATGTCATTTTTTGAAACCATAATAGTATTAGTATAAATCCATACTCAAAATTATAGTGCACTATTTTATTTTTTATATTATATTTGGTCTAATAAAACCGATTTATTCACATTATTACGAAATTTGTCTAAATTTTAATTTCGGTAGTCACAAATATCCTAAGGAACCAATCCCAGACACAAATTAAACAATTCTAAATTTTATTAAATTATTACGTTCCATGTAGTTACTGTCGAACAATATTCTCAATTGACACTTCGTTTCCAAAGGCCTGATGTAACAAGTCCTTTTCCACATTTTTCAGCGCACAATGATATTCAGTGATTTCCAAAGCTTCCCACTCAGCTTTAAAAGCTGCTTTGGGATCTTGGGGCATTGTCATTGCTGCACCAGTCATTGCATCTGCTTGTGCTTGTGTTTGATCTGCTTGATTATTTTCGCCAAGTACTAATGTGTAAATAGACCGAAGACCAAAGACATTTAAGAAATACCATGAAGCTGACGATACCCAAGCAGCATCTAGGGAAGCAAGTTCCACACCACGTTGCAACATAGGTTTAAAACGTAAAGTTAGCGGAAAAGGCACTTTAGTGGTTACAAAACCTGAAAACATCCAATTAATCCAACCACCGATTATTACCATTGGTAGAACATTTATAAAGTTTCCTTTCACCATGTCTGTTAACATAGCAGTTGAATTTTGTGCTACGGGTGCCCGTTTTTGGGTTTTGAAGTAGCCAGTTTCTTCGTGATTGAAAAAGTTCTTTCGCATAGCAAATGAATGAGCAGTAAGATATTTGCCATTTTCACGTAAAAGACGAGCTCGAATCATTGCCTGGCTGTTGAAAAAAAATAAGGAGTATTTAAGAGAGAGATAAAGTGGTATCATTTACACAGGACTTGCCTATCTTGAATTTGTGTGATTTCGGCTTTCTTCTGGGAGGATATTAATACAGAGACGTAGTGTCGAATGACACCGACAAAAAATGTAATGAGCACGATGGGAAGGAATACCCAAACACGTATATTTGGATCGATAAGTAATTCAGTCATATTGCCAAAGCTTATGTAGAACAAATATGACTTATTTCAACAAAAAGACCCTTTTTACTGTGTTGAATATAATCACTTACACTTTTCTGTCAGTTGTACTGACGATGCCATTGACAACTGTTTTAAATTTTCGTTCACAACGTACGGCTCCACAGGAAATAATTATTGTCAATCAGTTGCTAGATTTATATTCAGATAAGACTTTACCATTGGCACTATATCTTGACATTTGTTATCCTGATAAAATCATTAGCAAAATAGCGTCGAGCGAGTTCTTCGAGCCTTGAAGAGTTTAAAGAAACTTACGAGGAAAATGGAAGAAGTATATTAAAAATCTTAATTTACGATGAAAGCACCTTTTAAAAGTCAGTAATTTAGTAATTTTTGAATTATATCTATTGACCGTATCAAGGATAATATTTCATAAATAAAATATGTGCATTCATATATGCATATTTATTAATAATTATCATGTTGAAATCAACTACACATAGCCACACATAAGAATTTATATATGTATCTAAGTTCCTATTATTTTTCATTAGCCCTGAAGAAAGAAACTTTGTATACATTGTCGCTTCAGATTTTTTTTTCCAAACAAACTACTAAAATTGCAGTTTAATACCGACACTAGTTATCAGGTTAATTGCTCTGATTAATAGTTAAAATCTGTTGTCTATAGAGATATACTATAGATATATATATATAGTTTTCTTTACTCTCAAAGTGTTCATTTATTTCTTCTCCTTTTTGTTTATTCTCTCAGTGCTGTCAAAACAAATAAGGTTCCAAGCAGTGATAAAGGGATATACAATTTTCCTGTCACTTAAAATTGAGAGAGTAAATCACGTACCCGACAGTTCACTGGATCTTGTAGGTATGACATTTATCAACTAAATAAAAAGACTGGAACGACCAGATTGGAAACCTGCAAAAAAAAATTTCAACAGAGACATTTGTAACCGCCGTGCAAGGTAACAAATAAAAATGTTAAGTAATAAAAAAAAAAAGAAAACGCGCAATTTAAATGTAATTGAAGCAATGTTTTGTGATCTGCAGCTTAGGGACATTAATTTGCCTTGAAAATGATACTAATCATGTATTAATTGACAGTAGACAAGTTTAGTTCACTTAATTTATTATTGAAAGCTTAGACACGTTGCTTCACAAAAAAATTATTCAAATATTTGCTATATAAATGTATATATATATTATAATAAATATGTATATTATAAAAAAATCCCAAAAAAAATATTGAAATATTTACTTTATACATTAAAGGGTCAATATATAACAGTTTTTAATCGTAATAAATATTGGGCATTTCAATTTAAATGCCCAAAAATGAGTATTTTCTATGATCTGGCAACAATGCAAAATGTTATTAAAACGCTAATTTTGAGGCGCACACTGGAATAAGCTGGGCATCTCTTTAAAACTGGCTCCAAGTATAATCTACGGAAATGTTGTTAACTAATCCTTCAAAAGTTTCGACAAAAGTATTATATTTGCAAAATCCGGACCCGTGGAACTAAAATTTATTTTCATAGATGCTTTTAAATGTATAAATTGCCTCTTAGAACTAAAGCTTTCCCCAATGTATAAATTTACAAAAGGTAAATTCTGAACTTCCGGGGTAGTTATAGATTGCGACTCACTTTACAAATGGGTATTAAAATACATTAAAAATTAAATTACCTGTATTGTATTAAATCACGCTGAAGCTCGTTTAATCGACCAGTGGTTTATTTGTTTCTATATTTATTTAAATGAATATCAAATGTTTAAATTTTTATTCCGAGTAGAAACTAATCAATTGTATGCTTGGTTACTTAATATATTTGCCATACCAAAGTTTTCATATCTACTGTGAACTTTTACATTCTGACGTTTTAATATCTTGTTTGACATTTAACATCAGTTTTTGAATCAAAACTAATAAATATATGCTGAAAAATTATTTTCGTAAGTTATAATATTTTATTCAAGCAATTATAGTTATGGAAAAAAATGAGAGATCAACAACCCCGCAACCTGCTCCTGATCAGCAGACCCAAGGCGACGCTTCCTCTAGTGCAACAAATCAGCAGTCGGCTGCGCACCCTCAATGTAAAAGACCTCGTCCGGATCTGAGTTCACTACCCACCCGCCAGTATTTAGATCAAACTGTAGCACCGATATTATTACACGGATTACAGACGTTGGCGCGAGAACGACCTGCAGACCCTATCAGTTTTTTGGCAGCATATCTGCTCAAAAACAAAAATCGCTGTGAGGAATCGATACCAGAAAATATTTAAAAGATGTCAATAAAGAATGTACTCGGCCAATTAAGGTGACACTTACCCGAAAAGCTAGAAATTTTTAGTATTTAAGATGAATTTCAACTTTTGTAATTACATGCTGAGTTACCTCAATAATTTTCAAGATTCAACAATTTAAATCTGACAATTATATTTCGTGTATTATATAAAACATCTAATCTAGCTTTGCCTGATAAAAATATTTATGTTGAAGTGAAAATTAAATATTTATTGAAATATAAATTAAAAACAATTAAGGAAGGGCTAATTTCGGATGTAACTGAACATTTTAAAGGAGTAAGTTCAGGTGTAACCAAACATTTTATACTCTCGCAATGTGCAAGGATGAAAGGCTGTGAGATACTTTCAGGTTTGCGTGACTTTTACGTAACTTACGTACTTCTGTGTAAGAATTCAAAATTCATTACTTGATGAAATCGGGAATGGACCACAATCATATTTGGCATCTTATTAGCTTGTATTACAGGTTATAAGCTTACGTACTTTCATTACTATATTTTGCTTAGTGTCTGAGGTATTCATATTAAAATCAACCAAATTAACTTAAATGAGATATATGTGATATAAACTCAACTAAAGTGACTTAATTAAATATATTGGGGATATTAGGAAAGTTAACCAGAGAAACAAAAATTATTATATGAGGGATAAGGCACTTAGACCACGTTCTAGACTGATTTAATTCACATTTAACGCTAAATCACATTATGTTTCAGAACATATGCAATTAATTTCATTTAAATATCACACATATTGACCAGCATAAACGGTTTAAAATCAGTAAATTATTATACCGTGTATATTTGGGCTAGGGGAAGGTTTGGACTGATTGCATTAACTTTTAGCATTACTCTATTTCACTAGAGAACATGTTTCCAAATACTGACCGAATACTGAAAATAATTATATGATATGTAGTATGGGAATACATAATATGCAAGCTGGGGTAATTCGTCGACCGATTTCACACATTTTCGGCATTATACTGTCGTGTATGGTTGTCTTAATTTTGCTAAGACATCAACATATTGGTCGATGTATATGGTATAAAGCCAACCGGAATATTGAAATTCTTATATTAGTTATATGGGGCTGGGGATAAGACTTGACCCGATTTTATCCATTTTTGGCATCACGACATATTATTACCAGAAAAATATGTTCTCTGACTTATCATAAAGATTGAACGATATATATATGGTTTTAGTAATGTGTATCTCGCGTTGTATAAGAGCGATCAAGTTACGCTAAATGAGAAGAAAGAAATATTAGAAATGAAATGAAATAAGATTTCGTACTAAAAAAAACTTCTGACAGTTGTGTGATTGTTTGAGCACGCGTCAAAGATGTACCCCAACAATGAGAAAATACGCGACACAGTTTTTCTTCGATAAAGACGGAAATAGTGTTTATGGTCCTGATACCGTAGCAACAATCACGCGCAATTTTCGATTGGTCGATTCCGTTCCGGTAATTTGATGCACCTCTGGAAGGCAAAATACCGATAAAAGTAATGGAAATTGTAGAATATGAACGTCATGTAAGCACAATTTCGGGGAGCTAAACGTTCTACAAAAAGCCATTTGGAACAAATTAAATAAGGCTGTCCCAGTTTTTTTGCCAATAGGGACGAGGGTTTCTATGACAGCGGTATTATGAAATTGCCTTCAAAATTCAAGAATGCCTTCGGATCCAAATATAATGCAATGTACTAAATTTGGTTGAAATTGATATTAGTTCTTGAGATATGGAATTTCACCGAAAAATGGACGATGTTACGCCTATTGTCCAAACTTCACACGGATTTTTTTCATTACATTACATTAAACTTATTACGGAGTCATGCCCACTTTTTGAAAAATTTGAGCCCACAAATGCCTCTCCTAACGGCGATTTTCTACTAAATTAGAGGTTTATATCTTAATATGTCGCTTAGTTATAGCACTTTATAGGATTTCACTTAACGGCCTTTGTGGGCGTGGCAGTAGTCAGATTACGCTCATCTGCAATAACAATATTCTTACGGTGACAAAGAACATGCGTACCAAGTTTCAAGATATCTTAATTTTTACTCAAATTATCGCTTGCAAGGTCAGATGCACGAACAGACTGCCATCCGGAATTCAATTGGTCTCACCATCCTGATAATTTTGATATTATATATATATATATTAGTTTTAGATGTTGCAAACAACCGTTAGGTGAAAAAACTATTATACTCTGTTGCAACATATTGCGAGAGTATATATATATAACGCATATATTCGGAATTTCAATCATCTAATTCCGTTTCACTGACTCCAAACATACCGGCCAGTAGGCATCCGTAATTAAGAGCGTTATTAGTTGTTATTTCATTTGGAGGTATTATTGGACCTTCGTCTCCTTGATATATGTATGGAAGACGTAGAATCCAATAGGCGCTTTGAGTTAACTTCGGTGGATTTGGCAAACCCATACTGAATATGTATTCTCGTTCTCCGGTTCGCACCTATAAATGCGAAAAATCGTACTAATTAAAATCACAATACAGCAAGAATAACAATACCTTCGGGTCTAGAATTACATTCACAGGTGCCTTTGGTGTTACCACATGAACACGCATTAATTGTGCCACATCTGCTTTATGCGATCGACAAGGACATGGAAAATATAGGGGCATATTATTATAGACCACTTTGCTTCCACTGTCTCGTAATATGCCTGCAATAAAAAAACATAAAATATAAATTTTATACATATTCTGCTTTTTTTCTTACCTGAACCACCACGCAAAATCTTATCTGCCGAACTCATCATAAATCTATGTCCACGGGGGCACTCATACTCACATCCAACAAATATCTTCAAAATGTGCACTTCACCCATTTTTCGAATACGGATTTTTTCATATGCCCAAGATGTTGAATGCTCCAAGCGCACATGCACATCCCATGGAAGCAAAAAATTGGCGCCCGAAAGAAATCCACTTTGAAAGTGCTCCAATAATCCGGTATTGTGACTATAAACGGAACTAGGACCTACACAAACTAGGGACCAGCTCGGAAAACGCGGAAGTAAACCTGGGGGAGACTCAGTATGAACCATACCAGGTAAATATTCTGTTGTGGATGGTTGCCTGTAAATACTACGTTCTTTTTCTTCCGCTTTTTGTGTACTTTTGTCCTTAAGTTGTATTACTAATTCATTTGGCGACTCATCTGAGCTTGGTATATCAGCATCAACGGCTATTTTATTCAGCTCATCAGTGGAAATTAAACTAAGATTGGTATGTGTGCCCTGTGATGCAGTAAGTGGCTGAGAACACTCATCGGAAGCAACGGATTTAGGAGAACGTAAATCATGATGATGAACTAAATCAATTGAGTCTTGTATCGATAGTTTGGGGAAGGCGATTTCGAATTCTGCAGCCCTGCATCAATTAAATTAATAAAAATATGCAAACATGTACTCAAAAATTAAAGAAAATATACGTATTATTTTATAATTACTAACCTGTAATCATTAATAGAAGGTTCAAAAACAGGAAAATGCACTTTTTTCACTTTAGCACACAGATTACAATTATTTGCCATATATTCGTAGAATTCATAATTAGCCTGCCTTATTGTATAGGGATCTTCACGCCTGCCTTGCGTTCGACCGCAATTACAGGTTGAGACAAATACATGTGCACTACTATGCTCTGAAAGTTCCTTAACGACGTGTTTGGGTAGTATGCATGGGTTACCGCGCAAACTGGGCACTTCACATTGTTGTTTACCATTTCGCCAACATCGTTCGCACATTTCGCGAAGCTTATTTTCGTTTACAGCAGTTCGAGTACCTCGCGCATATTTCATATACAAAATAACAGCTTCATCAACCTTGACAAATTACAATTTCAACTGTGATAAATATAATGAATCAAACTAATATGGTAATTTACCAATTTTTTATGTACTGTATGGCTGTAGTGAGTCAACGAAGGGTTATGGTACATAGCAAAGGCTTTTTGTAAACCAATATCACAACAAGAATTAAAGAATCTGAAAAGTTTTAAAATTATGCATTATTTTATCTTGAAGCAATTTTAAATTATTGACATTTACTCATCATCTACGTCCATTATTTTATTGAAATTTTCTAAATATGATTTCTGAAATAAAATACAAATAACCTTTATCAATTTCGCTCTACTGAATGTGTAGAAATGTTTGTTAATTACATAATCTAAATCGTTAGCCTCAAAATTCGGATTATCTGGATTTTCGATGAAAATTTTATGCAGCATTTTAAAAGTATCGTACCACGCTTTAGATGAAGGTATCTTTAAAAACAACGAGGGCAAATGTATTTTTTCTTTTCAAGAAGTATAAGTTTGTACGTACCACAAAATGATTCTTTCCTTTAAATTTAGTTGAATTATCATCAAAACCCATTTCAAGTGCCTCATTGACATGATCCATCAGCAAATCCATAAAATTACGCTTTTTGTGAAGGATTTTGTCCGCAGATTGATGCTTATGTTCTGTATTACATTGTATTAATGGTTTTCCAAATCCCTATCAATAAAATGTGTTAGCTACAAATAATATCGATATCCAAAAAAAGTTTCATACTTTGAATGGTCTCAAATCTTCAAAATCATCTTCATCTTCTTTAAAATTTGGTTTTTGTAAGAAGGTTTGTAAAAGTGATATTGACTTTAACAAGGGATCTCTGCGCATCAACGAATTGGTGTTATAATAGACAAACCGCTTATTGCTCGGAATAGAAAAAAGTGACATCGCGCTATAGGGAAAAATTTCTTGACAAAAAGTATACTTATATTGTATAAAAAATAACAACCTATTGTTGGTAATGATAAATTCATTACGGAGCATTTTGTAAATACTATCCTCCACTTCAAACTCCAGTTTAGAAATACAATCAGTTGCTTTTTCTTAAAAAAATAGCATGATATTATTATACGCGTTTATGTTTACGTTATTTCTTTAAATTACCATAACCATCCGGGTAGTTTTCAAAGATAAACAGTATACGCGGTGTACATAGGCGGGCAGATTTGCCCAAAAAGGTACCTGTGCTCGAATTTTTTACAAGTTTTGGTAAGAATTTTAATACGTATTTGTCCCTATTTAAAAATATTTTTATTGTATCACAAAATATTTCAAATGTTGCAAAACTCATACCTTATAATTTTTAAAGCTCTGAAGATCATCAACAGAGATGCATCAAAAGTGACACTTAATTCAACAAAGACTATTAGGTGACAGACCTGTGTTACAAAAAGGAGCATACGCGCAAAGCGATTACGTACACGCTGATTAAATAACAAGAAATGTCCATAAGTATCATGAGTTAAATCATCTTCGAGCATTCTCTGCATACATGCCGCGTCAAATGTTGTTTCAAAGTGTAAAAAGAGCATTGACTTCTTGCGATTATAATAGAACTGAATGGTGCCCTTATTACAAAGAAACCGACTAATGAGCTATTTATTCATTTGTTTTTGCAGCTTACCTCTTGCGGTTCATGTTCTAACATGCTAGGATCACTCTCTAAAACTCCTATTGACACCATTTTATTGCAATCCGAAAATGCCGACTTACCTATTACACCAACCACAACCAATTTTTCATCATTGTGAAAAAGATGTTCGCTGAAATTTCCTTTTTAAATTTGATGATATGATGTCTAGTAAAATCATATGCTTACACCAAATCTGCAGGAATGTGAGGAAATTTCCAACTTTGATACTCGGGCATCTTCCTCACAGTTACAATTAACAATTAACAATTTAATTAATTATTATTTAATTGAATTTAAAAAGAAAATAAAAACTCTTATTTACAACAGCTTGCTGCAGCTGACACAATTCTAGGGGGCTGCTACACGTTCAATATTTACTGATGCGATCCAGTATTCCGATATTTATTGAACGTGTAGCATACAATATTGATAGACCGCGATCCATATCACAAAATATTTTAATATTTTGAAATCCAGATCGCATGATAATTATGAACTTATAGTACATTTTGTGATATGGATCCGAAGTATTGAAATAATAAAAAAACTCTCAATTTTTATTTATATGCATATACAAAATTTCCCATTTTGGTGAATTTTTCGCTATCTAGGAACCATTTTTTGCTAAAATACTTTCTTTGAAACATTTCTTCAAAGCCAAACACGATTTCCTTCGGATTTCTTGTGACATTTTGAATAATAATTAAATGACGAAAAATTAAACAAATATTGAAAAAAAATCTTTTTTTTCTCTCTACCCTGAGTTCGATCACTGGATTGTTCAATTAAAGTCACAATTTAATGGCTATCCACTTTTTTTATTTCTTATTTAATAAATTACACCTTGTTACTCGTTGTTCGAGCTTACTTGTACTTAACTAGATTCACTTGTACTTAACTTGGCAACCCTCTTATTCGAACTATGTATGTCTTGCTGCCTGCCACTCCGGCAGCCTTGATATAGTAGATCGTTACCAACGGATCATCACTCACATTCTGGCAACCACTAGTTTCGATGTCTGGTAGATTCTGGCAAGTTATCTGGACGTCAATTCTGGAACGCGTATTCGCCACACTGCCTTCCCTAAGTCTGATCGTACCGATTAGACATATTTGCGGTGTCATACGCTCCAAGACGTTCTAAATGAACTACCTTCATTTTATTCCTTTGTCTTCCAATAGTCTGGTGTATGCGATATACAACATCGTTGAGTCGTTTGACAACTTGGTATGGTCCTTCACAACTTTCCTACACTGTAATTTAGGAGATAATACTTTCTTCCGTTGTGGGTTATATAACAACACCCAGTCTCCTTCAGCAAACCCTTATGAGTTCTTTACCTTGTCCTATTTTGCTTTCATTTTATCACTCATGATTTGCGTGCGCTGTCTCATCATAGTATGTATTCCTTTCATCTCGTCTTCTAGGGTACTGTTGGTTTCCCTGACATTCCTTTCACCATTGGGGTTAATTCCGAACATCAAATCAATCGGTACCCGAAGGTCACTTCGAAAAGTTACCGTTGCTGCAGTCTGCTCAGTTGTTTCGTGTATAGCAGACCGATAAGCCATCAGGAACAAGGGTATATGAGTATCCCATTCTTTTTGAAAGTTGTTTACCACTTTCTTTAAATATTCTTCAAAGGTTCGATTGAATCATTTTACAATACCATCGGACTGCGGATGTAACGAGTTTTTGGCACATATCCTGGATTAGCGCTGATTCGAAATTCTTCCCTTGATCAAAATGTAATTCTAGAGAAACACCATATCTCGTTACCCAGTTGTTTATGAATATGTCCACTGAATGTCCCGCTGAAACGATAGCCTCTTGGTTAGGAATCGGGTATACTACTGGCCATTTACTGAAATAGTCCATGACTACCAAAACGTATTTGTTTCCTAATTTACTGATGGGAAATGGACCATCTACATCCATGGGGATTCGCTCGAATGGCGCCCTTGAATTATACTGCTGCATTTGGTCATGACTCGTGGATCTCGGCCCTTTGGCTGCAATGCATTCAGCACAATTGACAATCCACTCCGTAACTGATTAACGACAACCAACCCAATAAAACCTTTGTTTTACTTTCTCCAAGGTTTTCGTGACTCCCCTGTGCCCTCCATAGGGACCGTTGGGCAGCTCGCTGAAAATTTCGAGAATTCTTACTTTCGAAATGATCATAAGAGCTCGGGAGCTTTGCCCATCTCCGCTTTCCCATACTCGATGTAAGCAGCCGGATACCAAGTTTAAACAGTTCCACTATACCCAATATGCTTTTCCGAGTGAACTTTCTGCAGCTATTTCTTCTCTCGTTGGACGTTTTTTCAGTTCCATTCCATGCATTACAAGTTTCAGTTCTGGATCTTCCTGTTGATATTTTCCTAGTTCTTTCGGGTCCCAGTCTTCTGTCGATGTCATTGTCATTAATAGGACATCTATAATACCTTCAATGGCTTCAGCTTTTGAGCAATGTCTGCATTCCAAATTACAGGGACGACGAGACATCGCATCAATATTTCCATGACTACTACCCTTGCGATGCTCTATAGAGAAGTCATAACTTTGGAGTCTCTCCGATTGGTTTGGTTTGAAAGCTCTTTGATCTTCCTCAAATTTGCGTTTGTGTTCCGTTGGATTATTGAACCTACTACATTCTTTATTACAGTTTCGTGCAATATGACCGCTTTTCCTGCAGTTGAAGCATTTAAGCACGCCATCATTTTTCTTATGCGATTCGGTAAAAGTCTCCAGTATTTTATCCAATTTTTCGAGTAATCGATTTACCCATGTGGGTTCTTATATTTCTACTTGATGAGGTTTAAATGTGCTATTACTAAGCAGAGAAGCCCTTTCGTGCGTTAGAGCATTCGAGACGGTTTCTGCAAACGTCTATTTCGGACATGCTGGCGCAGCATAGCGAGTAGCCTCGTTTCATATTCCATTATCGAAGCTCTGAATTTTTATGTCCTCGATGTATTCCACGGATTTGTGTGCATGAGCTAATCTCTCAATCTCCGTAGCAAATTCTTGCAGAGACTCTTTGGCTTTCTAGCGACGACTTTGTAACTCAATGTGGAAAATCTTCTTCCTGTGCTCACTACCATAACGTCTTTCTACAGAGCCCATCAAAATTTCGTAACTACTCGATTCACATTTGGGAATGGCTTCTAAAATTTCTGCTGCAGATCCTTTTAGTGCAACGAATAATTCAGCGACTTTATCTTTAGCGTTCCAATTATTTGCATCTGCGGTCTTTTCAAATTGAAGTTTAAAAATCTGGAACGGAATTGTGCCATCAAAGGATGGAGTTTTTACTTTGGCAGTGGCTGTTGACATAATTGGACTATTTAATTATAGCTATCGTGGAGACGATTTTTTAATTCATCCACTTCAGCCTTAATTTTATCCTGCTCTTCCGAAATCTGTGTCGACACCTCTGTCATTGTCATCACCTGTTCTGAAATCTGCAGTGACGCCTCTTTTATTTGTGATGTCACCTGCGTCGATATACGTGCCTCCTGCTCTTTCAATTGCGATAACACCTCCGCTATTTGTGAGGTCACCTGCTCTTTCAACTGCGAGGTCAATTGGGATTATTGTGCCAACATCTGCGATGACGTACGTGTCTCCTGCTCTTTCATCTGCGAGGACACCTGCGATGATACCTGCGATATTGCAGCCAAAATCATGTTCATGTCCATAACTTTTGATGAACCTTGACCCTCTTCACTTTCCTCCATCTGCGTTGATGATTCCTTTAGTTTCGATTGAAAAACGTATTCGTCAACATTAATGTTATCTGCTTCCTTGGCCTCTCGCAACCGTGATTGCAATTCGGATTTTATTCCATTTTTTGGCAAACCACGTCGCTCCAGTTCCTTTTTAGTTGTTGAATCTTCAGTTCATTCAACTATGCCATTTTTAAAATAATCTCTTATGAGACTGTATTTGACGATCCCACTTCTGACACCAATTTTAACGGATTTCCTAAATTAATCGTTCACGTTGAAACTCTACCCTGAGTTCAATCACTGGATTGTTCAATTAAAGTAACAATTTAATGGCTATACACTTTTCTTTATTTCTAATTTAATAACTCAACACTTTGTTTTTCGTTATTTGAGCTTACTTATAATTCACTTGTACTTAACTTGGCAAGACCCTTATTCGAACTATGTCTTGCTGCCACTCCGGCAGCCCTTATATAGTGGATCGTTACCAACTGATCATCACTAGAACATTCTGGTAACCACTAGTTTCGATCTCTGGTAGATTTTGGCAAGATATCTGGACGTCAATTCTGGAATTCCTATTCGCCACAATAATAAGAAGTAAATACTGGTGCGGTAAATACTGAACGTGTAGCATTCACCCGCCAAGGATGAAATTATGCGAACCCTCTCATTTTTCCCTGAAACTTGTTGGCTGATTAAGTTGGTAGTGATGTAGATCAGGGAATTTTGAACAGCTGATATCAAAAAAGATGGGATTCCAGAAATAAACCCGCTAAAAGTAATTCAGAAAAATTCGGTGTGAAATAAAATTATAACGAGCGACACAGATTATATAGAGTTTTGAGCAACTAAAGGTTTCTAGCTATTCTTTACGATAAATGAGAATTACTTGTATTTAATACGTTTCTCATAACATGTTATGGGTAAACTTTAGAATACCATCCCCTGAATTCGAGTAAAATGAGTATGGGCAGATAGAGGAGATTCCCCACATCACGAATATATTGTATATTGTCGCCGCAAAATTATAGTTTCTAAGTTATTTGCATTTGAAATTGAAAGTTTAATAAATTTAAATGTGTAATTTTTCGTATTATAATAAATTTTACACTTGTACTGTGCATTTCTCATACACTAACACTTCACTAAATTGTTTCTACATATTTATTTTTTATTAATTATTGCAAAAATACTTTTAATTCAACATTTTAATTTTTATTCAGATTGATTTATTCAGAAAAAACAAAAAGTTGCATTTTGACAAATAAGAAAGGTTCACGGTATAAGTTTAAAATTTATTATAATTCGAAAAATTACACATTTGAAACTGTTAAATTTTTAACTTAAAATGCAAATATTTTAAAATTTATAAGTTTGCGGCGGCAATATTTATATATATTCGTAATCTGGAGAACGTCCTCTATTCACCGATAGCCGTAATGCCGAATTCGGGGGATGGTATTCTAAAGCCCATCTCATTTTATTATGAATTGTTTATTTGTAATTTTGTTTTTTATATTTATATATATTATTAAATGTTATTATAAGAATTTCGAAAATTTTGAGTTATTTATCTACGTACTCATTTAGTACTTATTTATAATATGTATGTACGTATTTAAGGTTGGATATGCGTTATATAGACCCACGGGAGGACCGTTCAAAATATCCAAAAGTTATTTTCAAAATAGCCAATCTATTATTTATTACATTCGCATTATTGGCAAGGGTTATAAAAAATATGAGTTTTGACAGCTCTTTCACAAATCAAAGAATTTTGCACCATGTCATCCTTGTACCTGCGATCTGTCACAAATCCATCAACAAGGATGACATGATGCGTGAGAGAGCTGTTCAAACTCACATTGTTTATAACCCTTGCCAATGATGCGACTGTAATAAATAATAGATTGGCTATTTTGAAAATAACTTTTGGATATTTTGAACGGTCCTCCCGTGGGTCTATATAACACATATCCAACCTTAAATACGTACATACATATTATGAATAAGTACTCGATCAATACGTACATAAATAACTCAAAATTTTCGAAATTCATATAATAACATTTAATAATATATATAAACATAAAAAACAAAATTACAAAGAAGCAATTCATAATAATATGTTTTGAAAAACGTATTAAACACAAGTATTATTCGTTTATAGCAAAGAATAGCTAAAAACCATTAATTGCTCAAAACTCTATAAAATCTGTGTTGCTCTTCGAAATTTTATTTCACAGTGATTTTTTAAGTTACTCTTAGCGGGTTTAATTCTGGCAACGCACCTTTTTTAATATCAGCTGTTCAAAGTTCCCTGATCTCCATCGCTACCAACTTAATCAGGGAATGCCTTTCAGAGAAAAATTAGAGAGTTTGTATTAGGTCATCCTTGGTTGAACCTGGAAAAAGTAATCTAAAAATTTTCTAATTTCTGCTTCCTATATCTTTAGAATCTTTTGTGTGTCTACCCTTAAGAAATGTAATCATCAGTGACAAGAGAAATTAAACTATCGATATTTTGAAAGTATAATATATTGATAAGTAAAAGTAATCTGTAATAAATTGTAAGCAGCTTACTGAAAAATAGCAGTTGTTTTCCTAAGATTGTTTATGTTTGGTAAATATTTTTCATTATTCCCCAAAAAGAAGTATTGATCGAAGTAAATATGGGGTGTGATGGTGGAACTATACCGCGCCGAGATGAACTTGTGCGCACTGCTAAAAAGCCAGAACAGGTAAGCCCAACTGTTTTGGTACTTTGTTTTTATTATTATCAATATTTGTTCTTTTTTCAGAAAGATAAAGATGCTGAACGGGAGTTTCGCTGGTTACATTGTGCCCTTACTCAAGAACGTCTACAAGAGCCAATTGTAATGTGCGGTTTTGGACGCTTATACTCTAAACAAAACATCATTGAGCAGTTGTTGGAAAAGGAAAAGAAGCTCGAGTCTATCAAACATATTCGTACTATAAAAGATATCAAAACACTTAAGCTAACACCTAACCCGGCATTCACAGTCGAAGAAAAAACAGTAGGGCTATTAGATACTCGCCACGCTCCTTACATATGCAGGTTGATAGGTCTTGAAATGTCAGGAAAATTTCGATTTGTAGGTTTATGGTCTTGTGGTTGTGTAATATCGGAGCGTGCTCTCAAACAAATTAAACGAAATGATAGTGGTGACAGTACATGTCCTCTTTGTTTGGAACCTTTCAGTGTTGAAGATGTGGTTGTACTTAATGGGTCCGAGGAAGACTTGGAATTTATGCAAGCAAAAATGGAAATACGTAACATAAAACGCAAAGCCAGTAAAAAAGATAAAAAAGGCCAGAAAATTTCGGAAATCGCAACTACTGATAAATTATCAGTTCAGAAAATAGTTCGCGAAGAAAAAAAGCAAGATTTTGGAAAGGCAGAGAAGCTGAAAAAAAAAGAAAATCAGAACGACAGTAAACCCTCCACAAGTAAACATTCAACGGTTGGATCAAAAAAGCTGCTCGCAAACCTAAAGCGTTCGGTTGTGACGGAAGATGCATTAGACGATCCGGAATTAAAGCGTTTAAAGAATAACTATAGTGTTGCGAGAGATCCTAAAGCCAGCGATGTATACAAATCATTGTTTACTACACATAAAAGCGAAAAAGAACAATCACGAGCACATTGGGTCACGTACAATCCATTCTACAATTAGTTGTTAAAAGCAAATAAGTTGAGTGTTGTTCATACATACACAAGAAATAAAAATTCTTTATTTACTTGACAATTTTTTTTTTTAACCATGCTAAGATTACAATTAAATATTCATAGAAAATATAAGCAATACTGAATAAGTACAGGTAAAAAATGTCTGCGGGGGTCATATATGTAAAAGATTCTTATATCAAAAACGTAACACTTAACATTTTTACGTAAATTATACAATGAGTGAATGATGGACTAAACTTTGTTTTTTATATTGTATTACTGACAAGGTTTTCATTTATATAAAATAATATTCATGCTTCTGTTTCCACTTCTTCTTCAGCACCGTAATCATCAAACGAATTCAGATCGAAATCTTGTTTTACGGTTCCTATGCTCGCATTTCTATTGTTGTCATAATTTTCAATACGTTTAAAGCTACCATGTCTTACTAATTTTCCCTCGCTCTTCCTAATATCGACATCCATGGCAATTTGTGGCAAAACACCGCCAGTGCGCAAAATTAATTGTAATTGTTGTATATATTGTTGTTCCTGTAAACGACGTTCATCTTCGCTCGCATAATCACAAGCCATTTGCATTTGTGTTGTGGTATTGTTTACAGTTTCTTTCAGTAACACAGCATGCTTCTGTGTAACATGTAATGCCAATGAACTTACGTCTTTATGCAATGCTCCGCAAACGATACAAACTAGTGTTTCCTCCAAAGGCACAACACCATCTGGCAATTGAATATGATTCGTCATATTCAAAGCTATGTTGTTTTGTCGAGCAGTAAAATGTGTCTGTATGTGTTTGTTTAGATAGGCCTGCTGACTATAGGATTTACCGCAGATATGGCAAGAGTATGACTTTTCCCCAGAATGAATTTTCATATGAACGCTAAGGCTAGAAGCTTGCGTAAATGCTTTATCACAGAGCTTGCATTGAAAAGGACGTTCCCCAGTGTGAATACGCATATGTATTCCAAGGCTGCCTGATTGTGTGAAAGAACGATCACAAATAGAGCATGTAAAAGGCTTTTCTCCCATATGACATTTCATATGCTGCACTAACTCCGATGATGTTCTAAAAGCTGCATGGCAAATGGAACACTGATAAACAAGTTGTTGGGTGTGCATTTGCAGATGTTTCTCGAGTAAATCTTCTTGTTTAAAAGATATGTCACATTCAGGACAATTGAAAACTTCCGTATCATCATGTGATTTGAGATGTAATACAAGTGAGCTGGAGTTTATGAAACCTTTAATGATAATTTAGAGAATAAAAACATGTAGGGAAGGAGATGCGTTAAAAATAACTACCTTTATCACATAAATGACACTGATGTGGTTTTCGTATAGAATGAGATCGGACGTGTACCATTAGGCTGCTTGATTGTGTAAAAGCCTGTGAGTAATAAAAATTTTTGTTTATTAATATTATTATATCGAACAAAGTTTTCTTCTTTTATTCACCTTTGGACATAATTCGCATTTATACGGTTTCTCACCACTATGAATTCTAATATGAGTATTCAAACTGCCGATGTGCGTGAAGGTCTTATCACAGATTGCACACTTAAATGGCTTGTTTGTAATATGGCATCGTACATGTTTCGAAAGGTCTCCGGCGTTTTGAAACGAGGCTTCACAATGTGCACATTGAAAACATTTTTGGTCTCCATTTGTTAAAGCAGCAAATTGTGCATTCTGTGCTGCGCTGCGTCTTCCTCTCCCTGGCTTAGAAATAACGGGCATTAAAGTCATACCAGTTGACACTTCTTGAGTTTTCTCGCTAATATTTTCCGGCCTTGGCTTAAGTAATATGATCGAAGTAGATTCACGAGGATCCGCAATCTTTAATTTAAACATGGGATACGTAGACTCACTGGTTGTACACAAAGAATTTGTGGACTCATCGCCGACAATCTCTTCATAAATAGCTTGTGGCACTGTGTTGGTACTTACTGACGTCATACGTGTGTAATCCTCATAATGACCTTGAGGGTCGTTCGAACTTGTATCTCTAGTTACCGAATTAGAATTGGAGACGCTAACAGTGGTAGAACTACTGCTAGAAGTTTGAGAAGAACTACTGGAGGAATCATCGTCCGAATCCGAACCGCTGTCCGAATCATCATCTCCATCAATGCCTTCCATATCAACTATTTCGCAAACTGGCTCAAGCACCCAGCTATAATCTTGATCATCATCATCAGATGCCATTTTACCACCTTCATCGCTTTCTAGTGGTTGCGGATGTTGACTGCTCATGTGTTGATATAACATATAAGGATTTACAAAGTATGCCGAACAGCACATACAATGAAATGTTAAATCTGGTTGCACAGAATTCGTATCTGATTTCGATGTAGCAGAAACAGTTAATTCTTTCAATGCGGGTATTATAGGCGTTATGGTGAGTGGAAGATTCATGTTTGAGATATTGAAGGAATCTAGCTGAACTGCCATTCTGTTATTAGTTCTTTTGCAAAATATAAAGTTGATAATTTAAGGCTAAATAAATATCAGGATTATTATTACAAATAACGTGAGGCGTTTAATATCTTTAAGTATTATATTTATGTAATATAGGTTTTTACCTCTTGTTTGAACTTTTATGATTTAACTTCGTTTCTAAGCACTTGTTAAGATTGCTAATTTTGTATGACTGTATTTCTCCATTTCATTTAAAAGTAAGCTCACTTTTCAATTAATTTAGTTTCATACATAAATTGACTTTTCCACAAAATTACTTATATCTTCATACATAAGTTTTCACCACTTGTGGCAGTTTCACTGACTCAACTCAAATTTGCAAATAGGCCTGAATTTATTATTGACATCAAATCGTACAAGCTTAAATTTTTGCTTTTCACATTTTAAAAATTAGTTCTTCGATGTTGTAAAGCGTCCGCTGCCTGAATGCACGCCATAATTGTTTTTGTTGATAATATTTGTTTTTTTACTATCAAATGCCCCACAGCGTCGGAAATGCTTAGTGCGGATTCAGACATGGAAACTTTTGTTGCCACGACTACCAGTTTGTCGGCAAGAGGGTGATGAGGAAAGGCGAAGAGCATCGAGTTAATCGTGATCGGATAACGCTTTATGTTCTTATTCGTAATAGTTCGCTGCTATGTAGTTCGGCATCCTTTTTTATTATTAATTTCTTACCATGCTTCCAATTGCATTCGGTTTGAAAAGAATATTTTAACGGATTTACTAAATTAATCGTTCATGTTAAAACTCCAATCTGAGTTCGATCACTGGATTGTTAAATAACAGCCACCATTTAATGGCTATACACTTGTCCTTAGCCCCTATTACATGTCAGCCCCTATATAGTAGATCGTTACCAACACATCGCCAATCGAACATTCTGGTAACTACGAATTTCGCTGTCTGGCTGATTCTACCAAGTTATCGTCGATTCTGTTTTATTTTGGCATTCGTGTTCGCCATAATATCCATTGTATTGTCCAATGATAATATCGCACTCGAACATTCTGGCAATTACAAATTTCGCTGTCTGGCTGATTCTGGCAAGTTATCGTCAGTTCGTTTTCTTTCTCCGTTGTGGGTTATATAACAACATACAATCCCCATTCAGAGTGCGTCGCCATGTCGTAATTTGCCTTATTTTTATCTCTCGAAATTTGCGTACACGGTCTCACCATAGCATGTACGTTGCGAGTTCTTCAACCAACCTTCTTTCAATCGTCGAAACGCTTGTCAAACTCGATTTGTGTGGTAGCCTTTAGCTTTTTCAGCGATGCGCTTTTAATGTTATCTATACTTGTAAAACGACGGCCCTTTAAAGTGCTCTTTATTTTTGGAAATAGGAAAAACTCATACGAAGCAATGCCTGACGAATAGGGAGGCTGGGGCATCGTTAATGTATTGTTTTTGGCCAAGATTAAAGTCGAAGAACACAATCGAAGAACATTCCCGTTATTTTTTGAACATACCACGTATTTCTCTCAGCTCGTCTTCTAGGCTACTATTGGATTATTAGCATTCCTTCCCTCATTGGTATTAATTCCAAACTTCAAATCAATCGTTAGGCGAAGAATATTACCAAAAATTACCCTTGCTGGAGTCTGCCCCGTTGTTTCATGTACAGCAAATCGATAAACCATCAGGAATAAGGATATATGGTGCAACAATCTTTCTGATACTTGTCTATAACTTTTCTCAAATAATCTTATAAAGTTTAATTGAATTGTTCTACCATGTCATCCGACTGCGGATGTAATGCAGTTATACATGTCTTCCGAATACCAAGTTTCTGACACATCTCCTGAATTAGAGCTGATTCAAATTCCTCCATTGGTTAGAATGTAATTCCATTGGAACACTATATCTCGTTACCCAGTTGTTGATGAATACGTCCGCTACTATTTCAGTCTCTTGATTAGAAAGAGTGTATACTTCTGGCCATTTACTGAAATAGTCCACTACTACCAAAACATTGACTCCTTCATCTGCCCACGACTCTTGGTTCTCGGCCTTTTAGCTGAAATGCCCAACCCAATAAAACCTTTGCTTTAATTTCTCGAAAGTTTTCGTGATTCCCATGTGCCTTTCACATGGACCGTTGTGCAGCTCGTTAAGAATTTAAGGTATCTTTTACTTTTGGAATAAACATAAGAGCTCGGAAGCTTTGTCTATCTTCGCTTCTTATACTCGATGCAAGCAGCCAGACACCAACTTTAAACAGTTCCATTTTGCCCAATATGCCTTTCCGACTGAGTTTTCTGTAGCTAATTCTTCTCTCGTTTGATGTTTATTCAGTTCCACTCCACTTATTACAAGTTTCAAATCTGACAAGCTGACATTTTCGTAGTTACTTCAAGTCCCAGTTTCTGCCGATGTTATTGTCATTAATCAGACATCTATAACGTCTTCTTTCGCCTCTTTGCTTTATAGAGAAGTCATAAATTTGGAGTCTCTCAATCCACATTACCAACTACCCGTCCAGGTTCCCGAATTGAAGAAGCCATTTTAATACTGCGTGATCTGCGCTTACTCTAAATCACTGGTCATACAAGTACTTATGAAAATGTTTGATGTACTTCACCAACGCCAGGAATTCCTTCCGAGTTACATAATAATTTCTCTCTGGCTTGCATTACGTATACAAATAATGCAAATAACGCTATAATATGCAAATATTTTCTCATACCCGTCAATGACTTGTGGTAGAACGCCTCTTATTGCATACCCACCAGCATCCGTATCCAAAATCCGTGTTGAGCCTGAGGCCGGATATGCTAACATTGGCGCAGTACATAACCGTTTCTTCAGAGTATGGAAAGCCACTTCCTGTTCTTTACTGCACTCAAAAGCTTTGTTCTTTTTCGTGAGTTCATCGCCAATAATAAAACGAATCGCCAATAATAGGTACACAGTTCAAGAAAACTTCACAATTCATGTATTGTTTTAGCATTAGGCCAATCTTTTACTGCCTCTATCTTTTCGCGAGTGGTCTAAATGTCCTCTGCCTTTGTATTCTAAGTAGCTTATTGCCTTTCTGAACAGGGAGCACTTCCTCGGGCTCAGGTTTAGACCAGCGCTAGCTATCAGTTGGAAAGTTCTTCCAGGTTCTTAAGGTTTAAAGTTCTTCCAGGTTTTCCCAGGTTCTTAATGATATCGTCAAGGTACATCAAACAGGTCTTCCAGTGTTATCTTTTTAATACCACGTCCTTAAGTCTCTCAAAGGTGCAGAAGCGTTACAGGACAGATCAACCCCAGGACTGTACTCTGAACATTACCAGTGAAATACAAATAAACCTGGACCTATTTAAGATATTGCCAGACTTTAGAAACCAATACCGATCATGGAGGAAACGTGCCTGGACACACATGGAGAACATCAAAGGTTACGCTACAACACCCACTTACTACACCTCAGCTTCGATTCTACATTTAAAAATCTAAAGGGAGGCAGCTGATATTTTAATAAATCACGACACAAACTTCACCTTCAACTCCATAATCAATCGCCTCGACACGTATTCAGAGAAGGCCTTTATACGTCTTACTGGAAGAAATGAAAATAATGATACAAGGAAAACGTACGCTGGCAGAATTCCATTGCGAAGTCAGCAAGGCATTGCATCTTTGCAGGATCGACAGTGTTTTTTTGTCTTTAAAGACAATTATATTCAATTTTTCAATTATATTCAAATTTGTCAATTAAAGACAAATATATATATAATATATAAAATATATATAATTTAATTAATAATCTTCATGTTAGCTTAATGAAGTGCGTTTATACTTATGCGTATGTGCTCGATATGCTCTTTAGGAGAAGAAGGTCTCAAGGTATTATCTATACTTCTTTGAAAAATTTATGGAGCATTATTCAGTTCGAACTGAACTGTTCGGCATGCGAACAAATGACTAGCCAAACATACGCGACGTTTGTAAGCAAGAAGTATAAGACTGTGAAATTTGTCTTAAAAATAAATACGAACCAATATGTTCAGCATCAAAACCATATAAAGTAGGAGAATACATACACTTAGACTTATTCTAAATGGCTAAATAACATAAATATTAGCTCAACCGATAATTACTCAAAATTCTTTCATTTAAAACAAATGCTATCAAAGAAAGATACCTAACAAGTAAGGAAGGGCTAAGTTCGGGTGTAATCGAACGTTTCCTACTCTCGCAATTTGCAAGGATCAAAGGCGGAGAAATACTTTTAAGTTCTGCCAAAACTTTATATCAAACAATTAAAGAGGCTAAGTTCGGGCGTAATAGAAGAAAGGAAAAAAACAGAGAAACAGAAATCATTACAATAAAAATAAGGGACTTAGACCATGGCCCCTTATTCCATGGCGCTAAATTCATATTTAGCGCGAAACCAAATTATGTTTAAGAAAACATATCTACTCAATTTCATTAAAATATCACATAAACCTATAATGATTAATCCGGTATATTTGGGCTAGGTGAAATCTGAACTGATTGAATTAACTTTCGCCATTACTCAAATACACTAGAGAACATGTTTCTACACAATCTTATGATGATAACTGATATTTGAAGATAACACACTGACCAACATATGCGTTATAGTCTGTTATAATAACAAAAATCATGATATGTAATATATCGCAGCTGAGGAAAATCGTTGACCGAAACTATGGTAAATTGTATATTATAATTTCACTTAATTTTGGTAAGATATCTTACATATTGACCGATATACACTGCATAAAGCCAACCGGATATTTAAAGTTCTTATATTAGGTGTATGGGGCTAGGGGAAGTATTTACCCGATTTAATTTTATTCATACGGACACACTGTTGTCAGAGACGCTCTGTGAATTTCACCAAGGTGTGAAAGTCACATATGGGCCGATATATATGGTAAAAAGTCTACCGGAAATTTGAGAATCCTTGTATAAGGTATATGTGGGCTTGGGGAATTATTTACCCGATTTTCCCCATTTTTAACACAAAGGTACATTATTATTATGAAAAAATACCCCTTGAATTTCAATAACACATCTCATAGGTTGACCGATATTTTCGGTAGAAAGTCACTATTGGCACTGGGTCCACATATTCGGATTCAGCTTTACAATAGATGAACTCCCTACTTTGATCCTCTGTACTTGTGGCTTAGTTATAGCACCTTATAGTTTTTCGCTTAACAGAATTTCAGCAGTAATCTGATTTGGCCTATCTGCAATACTTGCTTGTTCAGATTGCCAGTAAATATGTATACCAAGAAAATCAATTCGTTAGGTTAAAAATCTTACCGGATGTCAATTGCAGAACATGCTTGGAAAAATACGAGGTAGAAACATTTCCACACTTCCTTCTTGACTGAGCTGGCAGGAATAGAAATTAAACGCCTAAGCAGGTTTGTGATGGGTTCAATGGGCTTTGTCGACACTTAAGATCTAGTTGCAGGCGTTCCTTTTCTGGCTCCCAGAAAAATCGATTTTTCGAAAATTTTCGATTCCCTCCATATTTAGGATCAGCCATAGAACTTAACTTAACAACGTACAGAGTAGCTCTCAATAGACCTAAGCGAAAAATTTTAAACAGAATCCAAACGGCTTATGGAGTGAGTGTTTACTGCCAACGACTAGTATTAGTAAGCAAGCTGAGATATAATGTAGGTACCAATTGTTGATGGTGTGAATACGTCTTGGAAGGGTGGGAATTGTTCCCACGACGTTGGGTTCTATATACCAGGAACGAACTCGTTGTAAGATGTACAATTGTAATAGGTCTGTAATTTCTTCGCATGCTTGATAAAATTTTACTGTAATCTTTAGAAATAAGGCGTATTTTTACCATGATAAGTTTCTTATCTTATAATTCGTTTAATAATCACCTGATTGTCGCAAAAAGAAAAAACAGCTAATCTAAAATTTCATACAAATATTTTATGCGATTTCAATTCATTATGAATCTAAATAACAAATTAACACCCCTTTTCCGGAAGGCTACTGGATTATAGTTGTCAGTATACTTGCGTTGAATATTATAACAGGATTTTACTTTGCGGATGGCTACTGAGTTTACATTTTTGGTAAGCACTGTTTTCATAGTATTTGGCAGCAAAAGCTCAATTTTGTGACATAAATCGTAAGATGAAACATGAAGAAATTGAAAACAATGTCGTTCATGAGAATTTAAAATTGTTTGGTAGATTTGAATTAATTTGCACCTTCGTCGTGTAGTTATTGAATTTCTGTGCGTTAAATGGCTCAGGTTTCAAGTTGATTAATATTGTAAATTTTTAGGATTCTGGAGGATTATTGACTACCAAATTATAAGAATGCAACGTTTAGACGTTTATTTATAATTATATTAGTCTGATTATATTAATGCATAAATAGACAATGTAAATTCTTAAAAAATATTTCGCAACAAAAGTGTGAATGTAAATATTACTTGGAAAATTCAGTGTTTAAAAAACAACGAGTTTTGTAAAGATCGGTTTCCTGTTTTTGACAATTTTTTGAACTATAAAAACAAGAGTTAATAGTAATCCAGAATATACACAAAAGTGCGACTGCCTACTCATTTGCTTGTGGAAGGTAGTCGATATCCATTCGTAATGTAAATTTTGGTATACTGTTGTCGAACGGCAACTATCCTCTCACTATAATGGATACGTAATAGGGGTGTAATTATTGAAGTGAATAACTTCCATTCTTAATTTCAAAATGTTTAAAGTGTTGAAACATAACCCCATGAGTCAAGCTTCTTGTTCAACAACTGCAATGAGGATTCGGCTAACTTCGATAGCAGTTCCGCCAACTTATGCTTTGTGTAAACTTTATACAGTTGTCGAGTTTCCGAGGCGATCTCGTCTGACAGCTTAACACATCCTTGATAATCCCCTGAGACGTGTAAAACTTTATGTAATAAAAGTACCACCTCGGGTATGCAGATGCTACGTAATTTTTCTAATTGTATTTGACGATTTTTCCAATCTAACGCACTGATGTTTACAGGATCTTTTGATGTATCTGGATCAATTAACCATCCCTTTTCTGGGAAAAGCAATATATTGAATAATGCATCTCGTGTTACTATTAATGAAAAAGTTTACTAAGAAGATAATAAAAAGTTAAAATTTATAGTTTTTTAGCTTACATTTAGTTTGCTCTTCAAGATGCGATTCCCAGCGTTTAAGTTCTGCATGATAAACTTGCTCTTTATGCTCTGATGCAACTCGTTCAGTAAAATTTGCACCAACTGTAACAAGATTCGGTTCTTTTGGACGATTATGCAATAGACGTGACCATTCCTCAAAACTGTCGATAGCAGCTAAGTAAATTTTATAACTAAGATATTCCTTAATACTACACTCTTCACGAGAAGGGAAGTTATCTTTTGAACCATATATGTTAATTATTTGCGATAGAGAATCGGCAGGGACAATTTTATAAACTGCGCGTACACATTCTGATTTGTTCTCACCAAAAAAAGTACGTATCATCGCATTTGCTTGCCACAAAAGGTCGCCACGTTGAGTTGGCAAAAAAGTTAGCCATTCCAACGAACTAATTTTTCGGTGATCGAGAAGGGAAATTTCGCCAATTTGAAGTTTTTCGCGAGGTATAGCAGCTTTATCGGTATTCTTTGGCATACGCTGACATATACTACCTACTGTATGGCGAGTGATATTCTCTACATCAAGCCCCGCATTAAAGGCCTCCGTGAGCGCTGCTAAGCGATTGGCAGTCTCCGTAATTCCTTCGAGGAATTTGGAATATAATAACATTTGAATTTTTCCAGGCAATGCAGCAGTGTAAAAAGCTACTAATTGTGGGTCTCCCATTTTTATTAAACATTCAACATAGGCTGCAACTATACAGTCGGCTGTTTCTTCCTTATCAACACGTCCAATTTGTCGCATAAAAAGAACAATGTGCGTTATGAATCGTAGAAGATGAGGGGATAATTTTTCACGTGGATCGTTGGTATTATCAGACTCCTCAACCCAACGGCGCATTATTTGTAACAACTCCCCTATATTATCCAATATCAAGTGCTTTTGTATTGCTACTACTTTACTGCAAGCGTAATCGCGGACGGCTGCATCTTTGTGAACCGATAGTTCTTCGAAAATTTGTTCCAATGACATTTTTGTATTCCAATAAGTATCTGGTAGCGGAAGGTAAGCCTTAATGCAGCAAGCACGTATTTCACTCTCGACACGTATATCAATTTGCACTTTAAGATATGCCCAAAATAAATCCTCCCACGAACTAATTAATAATGCTTTTAAAGACTCGATATGACCACAAAAAGCTCCAGCTATTGCGCGTGTATATTCATCAAATTTATTGGAGTCAGCCATTAGCCAGGCACATTTCTTCCAAATATCACGACGTGGATTTCCTTCAATTGGCAGTTTTTTCTGAGTATTCAATTGTGTTTCATAGTTGGGATCTTCATGTAGACGCCAACCTTCTAGTATGGCAGCGCGCCATGTTTGTCCACTATATTTACAAATAGCCATTGCTTCATCAATGCGGCCTTGACGAATTTCCGTAAAAATACAACGAGATAGACGTAAATTGTCTTCACCATCTAGCGCATGAAGTGGGCGACGTTCACGAATGGGAGCATCCGGATCCAAGGATTTGACAATATCCACCCCAGTTCCAAAAGCTACACCACGATTTTGTAGTTGAAAAAGAGTGTTTTCCCAACCTGGTGCAGGATTAGTAACATGTCCCACTTGAGGTTGGGAGTCCTTTCGATCGTAACATGCTTCAAGCCAATCGACCATCAGTTGGTACTCTCGTAATGTAGAGTTGCCTATATATTAGAAAAAAATTATTTATTTCTTATTTTTATTAATTATACAAATATATTTATATTTTATTTTATTTTTATTATATTAAATTTATATTACTTCATACATGCATAGAGTTGGGCAATAACTTCTTTCTCTGATCCTCCTAAGGGCGGCATATTACAATCCATACCATCTGTTTGAACCATTATCCTATCTTTGTATAGAGCAAATAACAGTTTCCATGTTTTCATTTCTTGGTCCAACCACAAGCAATTGTTAATTTGACATTTGGACATAGTTGTACTCTGCTGAAAGCCTTTTCGCAATTCATCAGATACACCAGCACATGTCTGTATCAAATTTTGTATAGTATCGAAAACTTCAGAGTCATTTGTGCGCCCTTGCAAAACTTCTAGGAATTGAGGAAATAACAAATCTGTTTTTTCCTTAAGCAAGAATATATTTTGATTTTCCTCCAACGTGGACCTATCACTAATGTTCAAACTATCACAAGCAGTCTCATTGTAGCTCCCGAAATATGTGCCAAAATTATTGTATGACCGTTGTCTTTGGGACTGATCTAAAACATGGGACAATTCGTTTGGTAGTAACGTGATGGAGAATTCATTGATGTTCGTATTTTGCTGGGAACATAATTCCTTAGGTGTTTGGTGCTTTATTTGTATGAGACCGCGTTTCGAGGAAGCAAACATACTATTTGACATTTTACTAGTATTTGGTATTATAAAACTAAAAACTTTATTCTACTAAATTATTTATTTTAAATAATGAACTAAACGCTGGTATAAGAAATTGCTGGTTATTCCTTCTCCTTCTTACTATTTGACTTATTTTCAGATGCAACTTTTGTGTCGTTTTATTTTAGACTTGCTTTTATTTTGACAGATGACAGATCGATGTATGCTTTTGTAAGAGTATGTTCAAATAAAAAGTTTTCGAGGGGTAGTAAAGTAAAGCGAAGGATATGTTGTGCAACTATCATCTTTTTATGTTTTGAGAAGCAGCTGTCGCCATTTTTATCATTTATTTGATATATTTATATTGTTTTTCAATTGGATCGGCATTTTTAAAATATATATGTAAGTTTATTTTACCGAATCTGTTAAGATGAAAATAATATAACAAGAAATATTAAATATCAGTTAGAAGGACGGAAAGCAGTGATAAATGGATACTCAACTTATTACAGTGCGAGAGCGTCTGAAAACTAGTATTTTTTTTATAATTTAAATTAAAACATCCAACATTTATTACGATTAAAAATTGTTACATATTGACCTTTTAATGTATAAGGTAAATATTTAAATATATTTTTTGCGATTTCATGGTATATTAAAACAACGTGTCTTTAAGCTTACAATAATAAATAAAGTGAACTAAACTTGTTTACTGCCAATTAATACGTGTTTGGTATCATTTACAATGGCAAATTAATACAATGGCAAATCACAAAACATTGCTTCAATTGCATTTAAATATCGCGCTTCCTTTTCTTTTTATTATTTCAGTCCAGTCCAGTCCAGTTCCAGTATTTCTAGTTGATAAATGTCATACCTACCCGATCCAGTCAACTGTCAAAGTCGGGTAGGTGATTTCTCTCTCAATTTTAAGTGGCAGGAGAGTTGTTCGTCCCGTTATCACTATCCTATGTTTGCTTCGCTTCTATGTCAAAGTATGAAGGGTCAAGCAAAGAGAGGAAATTTGCATATAAATCAGCCATAAAAAAGAAATTACAGGGTGCAAATTTCGTTCAAATAAATTGAGAGTAATAAATAGCTAAAGTATTTACAACAACTTCATCATACCGGGGCGAATACGAATGTCTGAATCAACAACAACTTGCCAGAATCTGACAGATATCGAAATTCGTTGTTGCTAGAAAGTTCGAATGGCGATATTGCAGCGAACACGAATGCCAGAACAAAATAGAATCGACGACAAGTTGCCAGAATCAGCCAGATAGCGAAACTGTAGTTGCCAGAATGTTCGAGAGGTGATCTGTTGGTAACGGTATATTATATAAGGGCTGCCATAGAGGCAGCAGAGTAGAGTTTTAATTAGAGTGTTGCCAAGTTATGTGCAAAAGTAAGCTCGAAAAACGAGTAAAAAACTGTTAAGTTATGAAATTAGAAAAAAAGAAAAGAGTACAGTCATTAAATTTTGACTTTTATTGAACAATCCAGTGATCGAACTCAGAGTACAGTTTCAATGTGAACGACAATTTTAGTAAATCTGTTACAATATCTAAGTAAGTTAAACGTTGTGTGCCAAACGGTAGAAAATTGAAAATGAAATTTTGACATGTGCGTGGTGAATGCGAACAATAAAATTTAATTTAGCCGGAGAGCTAGATAAAATTTTTACAACTTATAAGTGTGAATAAAGATATGCATTCATGCCGAACCGAATTTAAAAGAAGCGCCGCATACATATCAAGCAAGCTGTAGAATATGTTATTAATTCGTAATAATGTATTTATTACATTCTTATTTATTGTATTTACTTTAAAAGGAATTATGCAGAAAGGCTGCTGTTAATAAAGAAAAATGGAATGGAAGCGCAGGAGTTAGTTCTATTTAACGGAAAATATTTTAAACTAAACCAAACTAAATGAAGAAGTATGAAGTAATTAAAATAAATAATAATTATGTAGTTAATTAGCAAACATTAATATATATAATTTTATAGAAAAGTGGAAGAAAAATTTCCGTTGACAAGAGATTGGACATACTGGGCACAGTCCGCTATAAAATGTAGGGTCATATTTTTTTAATTGAAAATAATACTTCCTTCACATCTCACTAGCCGAAACGTCTTTAAAATAAGCGTTAAAAATTCTTGCACAAATTTTTAAACCTCCTGGAAGAGATCTTTAAATTTGTTTGAATTTTTGTTCTAGCATCGGACAATATCCTCAAAATATTCATTCAAAACTGAATATAAATATTGTGGCGAATATGAATTCCAGAATTGACGACAACTTGCCAGAATCTACCAGACATCAAAACTAGTTGTTGCCAGTATGTTCGAATGGCGATACTGTAGCAAACTCGAATGTCAAAGCAAAACAAAATCGGCGATAGGTTGCCAGAATCAGGCAGAAAGCGAAGTAGTAGTTGCCAGAATGTTCGAGTGACGATCTGTTAGTAACGATCTACTATATAAGAGCTGCCGGAGTAGCAGCAGGACACAGTTAAAATAAGAGTGTTGTTAAGTTAAGTACAAGTGCATTATAAGTAAGCTCAAATAGCGAGTAACAAAGTGTCAAGTTATTAAATAGGAAATAAAGAAAAGTGTATAGCCATTAAATTGTGACTTTAATTGAACAATCCTGTGATCGAACTCAGGGTAGAGTTTCAACGTGAACGATTAATTTAGAAAATCCGTTACAATATGTAAATAAGTATGTACATATATGGAATGCAAGCAGCATAGTAGTAGGCTAGATCTTGACTAAAATTCTGAATTGAAAATAAATCTTCAAATGAATTCTATCTTCGGGTCCCATTAGTATTGCCATTAGCAAAGCACGGAATTTTCTTTGAATTTTTTTTATTACACTCTCGCAACATGTTGCTACAAAGTATATTAGTTTTGTTCACCTAACGCTTGTTTGTAACACCTAGAACTAATCGAGTTAGATATAGACATGTATATATATAAATAAATGATCAGGAGGAAAAGACGAGTTGAAATCCGAGTGACTGTCTGTCCGTCCGTCGTCCGTCCGTGCAAACGATAACTTGAGTAAAAATTAAGATATATTGATGAAACTTGGTACTCGTATTCTTTGTCACCGTAAGACGGTTGGTATTGCAGATGGGCGTAATTAGACATCTGCCACGCCTCTTCATATACTGAGGAAATGAGTGAAATCGGATGATAACCACGCCCACCTCCCATACAGAAGTTATGTTGAAAATCGGATCGGACCGGATCGGATAAAATATAATAAAAATAAATAATACCGGATAAAAGCCAAGCCTACTTCTCATATAACACAACTTTAAGTTACATCTGATCTTTTCCTTTAAAGTATTGGGTTGTTCGGAAAGTCATTTCGTTTTTTTTGGGGAACATGAAAGACAATTTTCGTATAATGAATAAATATTTTATTAAATTATATATTGGCCATTCTGGTCCAACACCTTTTGCCATCTTTCTGGCAGTAACATAATTCCCCTCTCATAAAAGTTTTGGTCCTTGCTGGCAAAAAACTCGTCCAGGTGGTTTTTGACATCTTCATTTGAGGTAAAGGTTTTGCCATCCAAAAAATTTTGCAGGGACCGGAACAAATAGTAGTCGGAAGGCGCCAGATCTGGAGAATATGGTGGATGTTGCAGTACGTCCCATTCAAGCTGTAAAAGTTTTTGGCGAGTGACCAAACTTGTGTGAGGTCTCGCATTATCCTGGTGGAACACTACACCCTTCCTGTTGATTAATTCGGGCCTCTTCTCTTTAAGTGAATCATTCAATTTGTCCAGCTGATGACAATAGACTTCTGAATTAATCGTTGTATTGTCCGGCAAAAGCTCAAAAAAAACGATTCCTTTGACATCCCACCAAACGGAGAGCATCACCTTTTTTTGGTGAATGTTGGCTTTTGACACGCTTTGAGCCGGTTCATCTTTTCTGCTCCATGACCTCTTGCGTTTAACATTGTTGTATACAACCCATTTTTCGTCCCCAGTAATAATCCGCTTCAAAAATGGATCATTTTCTAGACGTTTGAGGAGCGAATCACACGCGTCAACACGACGACACAAATTTCGCTCGGTAAGGACATGGGGCACCCACACATCGAGCTTCGAGGTTAAGTCCATGCCTTTCAAATGGCCATAAACAGTTGAATTCGACAAATTTAACCTCTCACCGATCTCTCGTGTGGTGATTCGCCGATTTGCATCAACTAATGCCTTTATCGCATCTTTGTCAGCTTCGACCGGCCTTCCAGACCGTGGTGCATCTTCGACATCAAAATTGCCGGATCGAAATTTTGCAAACCAGTTCTGGCACTGGCGTACTGTTAACACGCCTTCTCCATACACATCCGTCAATTTTTTTCTCGCTTGGACAGCATTTTTACCTTTTCTGAAGTTAAAAAGTAAAATATGACGAAAATGCTGCTTATTGCTCTCCATATTTAAAAAGGCACCAACCAAAAACTACTGGGTAGAATTAATAGAACTTTTTCACACACAAGCCTTGCAATATCAGCTCTCATGACATATAATGGTTATGGGGCTTAAGTGTGAAGTTAGTTTCGAAAAAACGTAATTAAGTCCTCTGGCGGGAAAAAACGAAATGACTTTCCGAACAACCCAATAGATAAATCGAGCAGCAATTAAAATATGAAAATCAAGCTTTGTACAAATAGTGTTTTCAAGATACGCCATCTCATGCGTAAAAATAGACGAAATTGGATTATTACTTTTCAAGCCACCAGATACCCAATATTAGGACCTCAGTGTCTCTATCTGACTTTTTATCGAAAATATCGGGAAATCTGTAAGATATTGTAATGAAATTGGAGGATTATCTCTCTATGATAAGAATGTGGTCTGCTGTCGAAAATTGGAAAATTCGGGTAAACACTTCTCCTAAGCCCCATATACATAGTATAAAAATTTTCAACTTTCTGTCGACTTTCTACCATATATTTTGGTAAATCTGTAAAATATCGTTATGAAATTAGAGGATTATCTTTCCATGATAATAATGTGCTCTTGTGTCAAAAATGGTGAAAATCGTGTAAGCACTTCCCCTAGCCCCGATCTACCTAATATACGGATTCTCAACCTCTGGGTACACTTTATACCATATATTTCGGCCAATATGTAAGATATCTCAGCAAAATTAAGAGAACGTGTAATATTGGATATACCATAGTTTACTGCCGAAAATGTGTGTAATCGGTCAAAGAATTATCCCAGCTCCCATATACTACATATAATGATTTTCGCTATTCTAGCAGATTCTATTATGCCGAATATGTCGGTCACTGTGTGAGTTCTTCACAAAATTGGGTGGAAACATGTTCTCTAATATAATTGAATAATGAAAAGAGTTAATGTGATGTTTTCTGAAAACACAATGTGAATTCGTGCTAAATATGAAAGAAATCGGTTTAGATCATGGTCTAAGCCCGTTATTCCTAATGTAAGGATTTGCCTTTCTCTGGTTGACTTTTCCTCATATATCTAATATAGATTCATTAAACCACTTTGGTTGATCTTATATCGCATATATCACTTTTGAGTTTATTTGATAGATTTTAAAATAAATATCTCTGACACGAAGCAAAATATAGCAATGAAAGTACATGAATCTGTACCTGTAATATAAGTTAATAAGATACCAAATATGATTGCAATCCATTACAATTTCGTCGAATAATGAATGTTGAATTCTTGCGCAACATTTTTTAATATAAAGTTATGCAAGCACCTGAAAACAGTTCCCCGTCTTTGATCCTCGCACAGTGCGAGAGTATAAAATGTTTCTTTTGCACCCGAACTTAGCCCTTTCTTACTTGTTTTACAAATATATTTAATAATTTGAATTGCTTTGTGTTTGTGTGTTGTTAAATTGATTATTTGTTTGTTTTGAATTTCAATTGTCAAAATTTTACATTCCATATTAAATTTTTTCACCCTTATTCAACACAGAGAAAAAGGTTTCCGATTCGCATACACCCATATTATCATTCTATGAATATATAGTGAACTAATTGAACTTTTATTTTAATTTATTTATATTTTTACGTGCCATACATGGAAAAAAAATTTAAAAATTGGGTGGGCTTTTGAATAGCATCCCCCGAATTCGGGGTTAAGATGGGTATGCGCTGATAGAGGAGGCTCTCCAGATTAGGAATAAATATATATAGCCCCCGCGGACTTATAGTTTTTAAGATATTTGTGTTTAAAATCCAAAATTTAACATTTTTAAGTATTTATATATTCGATTAATAATGAATTTTACACTTATACTATGCACTTTTCAGACATTAACATATTAGTAAAGTGCTTCTACTTATTTGTTTATTTTTTTATTAATTATTGCAAAAATAGCTTAATTCAATATTTCACTTTTTGTTTAATTTGATTTATTCACACAAAAACAAAAGGGTTGCTTGCCAACAAATAATAAGTGTTACCTACATATTCCGCAAACGAATTAAAATAGAGTTTAAAATTCCATCTAATCTTGCATAACAATATGTAAATGAAGCTCCAATAAAGCTATCGGAATGAAACTTTGCACAAATATTGTCATAAAGGTGCCTTCATCAAAAGGCAAAAAAACCTTTCTTATAAAAAAATTGTCGATATCGCACTTTCCCTTTTGAAGGCCAGACTTATACTACAGAATCTAATACAGCCAATATAGTGATGAAATCGGTCTAGACCTTGGTCTAATCCCCATAATAATTTCCGACCCTCCGGTTGAGTTTTTGCTCATATACCTAATATATTAACTTTTGACCGTTTGGTTGATGGTTGTATCGCACATATCTCAAGAATATTAATCATGAATATTTCGATTAAGCTTTTCGGTAGTGAAAATTATGGCAATTAACAATTATGGCAATTATGGTAATTGACGAAGATAGTGATTTGTGACAGGTAGATTTTAATTTAAATGTCTCGGGTATTAAGCAAAATGTAGTAATGAAACTAAACCAGGCTATGACCTATAGCATATATAATATGCCAAGTCAACAAAATATCGTTAAGTCAAAAAATATAAAGTACTATTGGGTTTACTACTACATTCGTGCGGTTTTTTTTTTAATTTGAACGTTTATTTAAGAAAAACATATACAATGGTATTATTCAAAGTATTGGCCATCTGAAGCTATAACATTTTCCATTTCTCCATTTTGGCAATTTGTGGATTCCATCCCAAAAGAACTGCGCCGGCTTGGCGGCCAAGAATGAAGAAAGCAAATTTTCGAAACGCTGTTCTGATGCGAACCGTATTCCAGTGAGGGTGCTCTGCATCGACCGGAACAAATGGTAGTCAGAACGGACAAGATCTGGGCTATAAGAGGGTGAGGCAAAATTGTTTTCTAAATAGTTTTAACCCGTCTTGCAACATGAGGCCGTGCGTTGTCATGATGGAAAATTATTGCCTCATCTCTAGTCGCAAATTTCGGGAGTTTTTCGGCAATCTGAAATTGATCAAAACTTCAATTGTTGTTTGGTTGGTTGTTGCCGGTAGCGTTCTCCGTTAATGGTTTCAATCGGTTTTAGAAGCTTATAATACCGCACACCCTCCTGATCCCACCAAATGCAGAGCATTATCATGGCGTCATGGATATTCGAATTTGCCGTTCTTTGGCTGGTTGGCCAGATTTCACATATTATTTTTTGTATTTAGGGTTTACGTAATAGATCCATTTTTCATCACCAGTTACAACCCGATGCAAAAACGACTTCTTTTTGTTGTGCTCAAGCAGTATTTCTGACATGAATGACAAAATCGTCTCAACGTCTCTTGTCTTTAAATCGCGCCAACCACTTTTGACACGATCGCTCAGATAGAGCATTTTAACTATAAGCTAACACCAAAATACGATGACTTTCGCCAGATGTTTTCTTCATATTAAAGTAATAAAGAAAAACTCCCCGAAAAAAGACTTTTCCAGACACAAAGTTCGACACATTTGAGTAAAAAAAATTTGTTGTTTACGCTTCAAATGAATGACATATACTGAACAAGATGCACAAGGACAGAATCCGAAAGTGTTTTACGTGGGTACCTGCCGTTGACAGCTCGACTCCACGGTGTTCAAAAACACAACGGATCAATACAATGCGTCGATCAGCGCCCCGTTGAAAATAGCTTTTTGCTAAAATCAACGGTACCGATCGGCATTGTGGAATGGCACAATTAACCACCTTGGTGGGGTTCGAGGCCTACCCAAAACCTCTGCCTGTCTATGGGTCGGGCACCCGGTTGCTATGCAACTCCACATTTGAACTGCACAGACCAAACAGTTCTACCCGCATTCAGGTTTTAAACCACAGCCACCACGATACTCCCCGAAGGGCCTACCGCAATGAGCAGGATGGAGCTGCAAGTACAACCCACAACTCCACCGGGCCCCTGCTCCCCGTGGCACCGATTTTAAGTCTCCGGTGAGACCTTGTAGCCCGAAGGCTACTTCCAGTTGAGTTAACCCATTCATCTCGACTGGTGGCATTTGTAGCTTGAACTACAATGCCTCGCTTTAAGTGCATGTATAGTACATTTAAAGTGATATAAACTTAGTTCAAGCTAAGTAATATAGCACCGTTTCTGACATGGCTGAGCCTATATAATTGAGCAAAGTCTATTTCAAATGCAGTGCATTTTATGGATTTTAGTCGCCTCTTACGACATGCATGCCTTACCTTACGCGGGTTATTCTTATCCCTCGACCCGCAGGGGGATACAGAGGTTACATTGAAAACTGATCAAAGTTCGTTAGCTCGCTACAAAAAGTCAACAGAAGCCTCAAAGTTTACAGTAAAGATCGTACAATAGGGCCGTATAAGAATCGGTGTGAAAATTGGACAATGAGCGTAATATTGCCCATTTGTAGATAAAATCCCATATCTCAGCAACCAGTATGAAAATTTTCGAAATTGAGCTAGAACCACGCCTACTTTCCATATAACACAATATTAAATTCCATTCGATTGGATTCCTTTCACTTGGAAGATATCGTATCACAATAAAGGTATCGGAATAAAGCTTTGCGGAAAAATTGATCTCAGGGTTTTGCATCTGTCTGCTAAAAAGGATCGAGATCGGACAATAACTTTTTAAAGCCTCAGATGGTGAATATGAGGACCTAGTCGTGCTGCTAATAATGGATAAAATCGGGTAAATACTTTTCCCAGCTCTCTTATACCTAATATAAGGATTTTCAAACTTAAGCTTGATTTTATATCATAGATATCGGTCAGTATGTGAGGTATCTTAATGAAAGCAGACAGCCCGCAGACTACCAGAAACTGAAGTAATATGACGTGATGCTAAAAATTTATAAAATCGGATCAATACTACCCCTATCCACTATATATTTAATAAAAGAATTTTAAACTTTCGATTGGTTTTACACCGTTTATATCGATCAATATGTAAGATATTAAAAAAAAATTTAGTTAACTTATAATATTGGATATACTATAGTTTAATGGCGGAAATGAGTGAAATCACTCCATGAATTACCCCAAGCTGTATATTATAATGATTTTCATAATTCTAACAGACTTTATACCGAATATATCAGTCAATGTGTGAGTCATCTTAATAAAATCACGTGAAACATGTTCTCAAGCTTACATTTGTTTATTGCCAAGATTAAAGTAATCACTCCAGATCTCCTCCTATATTCAATATAGTGCTTCCCGACTTTCCAGCTGACTTTAAACCGTTTATGGTGGTTAATATGTCTGATATTTTAATGAAATTAAGTAAACTTTATAAAAAATTTTATAAATTAACATCGAAAGTTAATTTATAGTATTCAACTATCTATTGATATTAAGTTGTTCTTTTATCTCTTGGAAATATTTATATTGGCATTTTAATTTATCTACTTTCCAATTTTTTTTAGTTACTGCTTTTACTAACTTTCTAATAAAAATTGTAGTAAGTGAAAACTTAAATGTTTCTAAATCTTTTACTAACTTAAATAATGTGATGCTGTAAATGCTGTATATGAATGAAATCGGCCGATACCTTGCCTATAGCCAATTATATTAAATTCAGTTTTTTTTTAATATTTTGGCGAACTGGTGAAATAAACTTCATATATTACTTTATAATGAAAAGGTTTAAGTGAAAGTAAGTAAGTAAGTAAGTAAGTAAGAAGTAAGTAAGTAGAAGAAAGTAGAAGTTGTTTAGTTAGCTTCTTGAATTTGAAAAACATTCTCGCTCGGAAGAATAACATCTTTACTTTAATATTGCAGTCTGCTGCAAGGTGTGTTAACAAATAATTTTTAGAAACAAGCCCAACCCTCGACATTGATAACATAAAAACATGTTGTAAAGAAGTCATTCTTTCCATCAATTCTTTTGTAGACTTTTCTAATCTACCTTCGCTTTGATGATTAACAGGACGTATCGGCATCACTGTCCACAGAAATATCTTTCACATGTTCATGGAACTTGTGGAATATGTATCCTGCCAAAATTTCAAGCCAATCGTATTCCATTCCTTCGATTATTCCTTAGATATATTCTTCCTTAGATCAAAGAAATCAGTTCTTATAAACGTAATTATTATAACTTTTATTTAGAAATTACTAGTCAAAGACGGCTACGAGATGTCCAAGTCAAATCTGTTTTGAATTGGAATTGTGCAAAGATGGTTTATATGAAACTGTCATAACATAAACACCAGCGCAGTTTCAAGATTTGAATGCAATAGAGAATCTGTGGTTAGTTTTGAAACAAGAGATTTAAAAATGAGATTCGAAACCAAGTCGACTTGCAACAAGTCTTGCCACAAGAATCCAATTAAATTGCTCCTAAGTAATCAATTTGCGAGGCTCAAAGGAGGGGAAACATTTGCAGGTGTTGGGATTGAGATAATGAGATGTATCGAAATTTAAAATGCTGATTATATGAGGAAAAAGTCAATCAGAGGAGCAAAATCACTATATTAGGGTATTGCGGCAATACCAAGGTCTAGACCGATTTAATCATATTCAGAGCTTTACCACTTCATGGTCAAGAAAACATGTCTTCTTAGTTTAATTAAAATATCGAACATATTGACAAATATAAACGGTATAAAGTCAACCCAAAAGTTGAGAATCACTATATTGGATACATTAGTGCTAGGGATAGGTCTGACCTGGTTGCATTTACTTTTGGCATTGAAGTGTGTTTGATAACATGTTTAAACGCAATTTCATTAAGATAGTTCACAATTTTTCGTAGGTAATTCATAGACCGATTCCAACTATTTTTGCCACCAAACTACAGTGTATCCAATATTATAAATTCATTTAATTCTGTTAAGATATCATACATATTGATCAATATATACGGTATAAAGTCAATCTACAGTTTGAAAATCCTTATATTAGGTATATGGGATTAGAGGAAACACTGACTAGATTTTATGACTTTTTAGCACCACGACACATTATTAGCAGTAAAAGATGCCGGTATTTTCGGTATAAAGTCATGGACAGTTAGGTCTTCATTTTCGCTATCTGGGCCATTAAAAAGTTATTGGCCGACTTCGAGCCTTTTTGGCAGAGACCTGCCACAACTTTAAAACACTATTTGCGCAAAATTGTATACCGATATTTACATTGGTGCTTCATTTGTATATTGTTAAGGAAAATAATCAAATGGAATTCAAAGTAGTGTTATTTGAGATATAGGCGTGGTTGCAGTCCGATTTAGCCCAATTTTAAACCATAGCATAAGGACACCAAGTTCCATAGAAATTGTAGCTTAATTCGTGCCTTATTTTGGCAGTTTATAATTTTTCGCTAAACAGCATTTTGTTTGACTGGCAATAATCCGATTCTGCCTATCTGCAATATCAACATCCTCAGAGGGTCAAGGAATATTAACATATTTAAATTTTTACTCAAGATATCGCTTGCACGGATGGGCGGACAAACAGACATTCGGAATTCAATTCGTCTCGCCATCCTGATCAAAAATATTGTTTGTGAAAATAGTTACAGGCAGTAAGGGATATCCCACAAAGTATTAATTAACCTAAAAATTTTAATATGATCTTAAATAAATGGAATTCATTTGTTTTATTTTGGTTCCTGCGACATTATCGCTGTGGGGAAAATTTTAATACTGAAGTTTGCTTTTGGTGTTAACTAACTAAAGTTAAGCATAAATAAAAGTTTTTGGAAAATGTGCTTTAGCATTTCATAAATGGCTGCATCACTTTGTCTGTACCACTGTAAATATAAATGTATATCAAAACAAGTAAGAAAGGGCTAAGTTCGGGTGTAACCGAACATTTTATACTCTTTATACTCTATATCTTCTTCTTATATCTTTATACTCGCAGTGTGCAAGGATCAGAGGCGGGGAAATGTTTTTAGGTGCTGGCAAACTTTATATTAAAAAATGTTGCGGAAGAATTCAACATTCATTATTCGACGAAATTGTCAATAGATTGCAATCATATTTGGTATCTTATTAACTTATATTACACGTCATAGACTAAAGTACTTTCACTACTATATTCCGCTTCGTGTCAGAGATATTTATATTAAAGTCTATGAAATTAACTCAAAAGTGATATAAGCGATATAAACTCAACCAAAGTGGTGTAAAAGTGGTGCAGACGATATGAATTTCTGATGTCTGTCTGTCTGTCCTTCCGTCTGTCTATGCAAGCGATAACTTGAGTAAACATTTAGATATTTTTATAAAACTTGGTAAATATGGTACATGAAATTATGGACATATGTGGGTAATATAAAACATTTTTTGAAGAGTGTAAAAAGTTAAAATTTGGTAAATATGTTAAATATTGTACATGGAATTACAATAGGGCGGGACATGTGTGGGAAAACATGAAACATTTTTTTGAAAAGTGGGTGTGACTCCGCCTATTAATGGGTTTAATATGCACATCTCGTAAACAACTAGAGTTAGTTGGTAAATTTAGTAGGAATATTTCTTTCTAGCATTTATTGATGTAGTTTAAAAATTACGGATATCGGATAACAACCACGCCCACCCCATATAATAGCCATATTGAAAACTACTAAAAGTACGTTAAGTATCTAACGATAAAGCCGGAAGCATTGGATTTAACAGCAGATAAAGTACAGGAGAGTTGCATGTGAATGGGTATGTAATTAGTACTGTAAGGTGAAAACCCCTATCCATTATAACGCTATCTTGACATCCCTATATTACAGTTTGAAGGTGGGTTAAATCGGACTATAACCACGTTTACTTCCCATATAACGCATTATTAAATTCCGACAGATTTTCCTACTTTACAATACGTAAATCAAATATAGATGAAAATATCGAAATAAAACTTTGCATAAAAAGTACCTGAAATGTAAGATACCGCTCATCTACCTCTTATCCTAGTCTCCATATACTAATAAAATTATTTTCGTTTTTCTGATTGATTTATACCATATATTATATCGATCAGTGCGTAAGATATCTTATATTACATATCTTATATTAAGAAATTATATAAACGGATTCTCTTATACATGCTTAACATAAATTTAAGTGAAATATTCTAGCTTAATTTATTGAGATATCTCTATCACTAATCGCATGTACGATATAATGTCAACCGGTAGAACGAAAACTATTATATTGGGTCAGTCATCGACTGCTGCTTGACGTAAACGGTTGTGCTCTAAGTGATATTCTGTTTCTCACATTAACTCTGTTAGTGTATTACGCGCATTCCTCTTCTGACTACTTCCTCAAGAAACGTGCGAACACTTATCAACTTTCTAATAATTACAGACAGTGTTAAGATAGCATAAAATGTCCTCTTGGGGGACCGCTCTATTGAATAATAGGTTCGCCCTATTATCCTCTACTCCCCAACCAAAAAGAAAGAAAAAAAAAAACAATCAACCATTGAAAGAAGAAAGTTTTCCTATTTTACTAACAACAACAAAAGACAGCCCTAAATACATAGTGGTAAGTTCAAGTGAAACAAATAAGCCTTCAAATAAATTTTCTTGCTTCGCTGTTCACAAAGCCTTAAAAAATATTAGCTCAGAAGTAATAAAAAGACAAAACAACAACAAAACAACAAAAGACAGCCCTAAATACGTAGTGGTAAGTTAAAGTGAAACAAATAAGCCTATCAATAAATTTTCTTGCTTCGCTGTTCACAAAGCCTTAAAAAATATTAGCTTAGAAGTAAGCTAAGAAGTATTAGTGAATTAAGAGACGTAAATTTACGACTTCTCGTGGAAAATAGCACTATCGCAAAAAAATTCTCAACTGCAAAACAATTCATTGGAATATGCAATGTAAAAAATGAGCTCCATAAAAATTTAACTCTACAAAAGGAACTATTTATGCTCCGTGCTTAAACGAAGTTCCAGACAACGGGGTAATGGAAAATTTAAAAGAACAGGGTGTTGTATCAATTTATAAATTACCCAAATACGTAAACAATAAACCAACTCCAAGCGGCGTTGTACTTCTGACATTCGATCGCTACTACCTACCAGAAAAAATTGACGTTTCATGGTATACGAAAAAGGTAAGACCTTACTACCCAAACCCTATGAGGTGTAAAAACTGAAAAACCCTTGGACATACCAAAAAACGCTGCAAAAACCATGTACTCGCACTCAGTGCGTAAATTGTTCTGCTAATCACTCAGCATCTAGTAAAGTATGTCCAAATTTCATTCAAATTAAGAAAATAATAACAATACAAACAGGCAATAAATGCTCTTTTCGCGAAGAAGTAAATATCATCTATAAAGCACAAATAGCGCCTGTTTCCAACTATTCATCTCCTTAATTCGCCAACATCCTCAAAAACTCGACAAACATAGAGAACACAAGCAAAGAAACAAATTGCAAACAGAAGCACAAATCTCCCCCTCTTCCCTTATCTCAAATACTTCTCTTAACTCAAAAACAGAAAGCAGAAGAAAATAAAACCACCACAGTAAACTCAATAAACTCAACTTATTCCATACCAATAATAAGTACAGTCGCTAAGTCATTTCAAACTTGATCAATCACCTCAGCAATACCCCCGTCACCCCTCATACAAAAGTTTCCCCTTAAGAATAGATCATGCAAATTCTTCAATGGAATCTGAAAGGTCTATTCAATAACTACCCAGATTTAAATTTACTCATCAAGAAATTCTCACCACATATTATTGCATTACAAGAAACGCTCCTCCCAGCAAACAAAACCGCATACTCTCTCATACACTCCTCACAAATACATCGGCCACTTTCACAACCTATCTCAAAATAATTCAGCTAAACAAGGGTTGCCATGTTTATTAAAAAACAAACTAAACATAAACGTATTCCCAACTCCTCCAACATATCCGTCATTGCTATCGAAATCGACATTGGTTTCAAGCTTTCTGTAGCCAGATGCTACATTCACCCGCATCAAAAGTTTAACGCAAGTTATATCATTAGTGTCGCAAATACACTTCCCACACCCAAAATAATAATAGGAGATTTCAATGCATGGAGCCCGCAATGGGGATCTACCTCCTCAAACCTCTGAGGTCAAATAATAGAAGATATTACTATCGAAAAACCTAGTTGTTCTCAATGATGGATGCCCAACTCACTTTTCCACACATAGATCATTCACCCATGTAAATATTGCCCTTTGCTCAGCATCTATAGCCCCTAAATTTTCCTCTTTCACATTAGAAGATCTTCATAATAGTGACCACTTTCCGATCATAACTACTCTGACCACCCCGATTCAATATATGATTAAACCGAGATCGAAATTCCTTATAGAAAAAGCAGACTGGTTAAAATACTGCTCCTTAATTAACACCTTAACAAATACAAAAATAACATCGAAAAACATAAATGCGGAAGCATTCAAAATAACGATAATACGTTCCGCTGCCTACATAACTATTCCCCAAACAAACACCAACAAATTTTCCACCAAACTCTCGTACTGGTCCAACCAACTAGATGCTTTATGAAACACAAAGCAATCACTCTGGAGTACATTGAAATAGAACAGAGCAATGGAGAACTTAATAAGATACAAAAAGGCAAACTCCAATTTCAGAAGAGAATTAAAATCTGTAAAGAAAAATCTCTAGTCCAAAAAACATTTGGTGAGATATAAAAGCTCTTTCAGGTGGATATAAACACAACAAAATTGAATTTATCCAATCGCCCCAAGGTCCTATCTACAACCACAAACACATGGAGGAAATTTTTGCGCTAACGTGGTCAAACGATTCCCACAATTCCAACTTCCACTCTAATTTCATTAACAAATTAAGTCAAATAAATTTCCAAACATATCACAACCCCCCCGTGTTTTAAAGTTTCACTGATAGAATATCCCATTACAGTAGAAGAATTTGACTCCACAATTGGCAAAATGTCCGGTAAAACCGCAGGTACCGGCGAAATTTCCTATCCACTCGTAAAAAACCTCCCCCGTTCTTTAAAAATCGGGGTCATAAACTTATACAATAGCACCCTAGACACGGGCATACTCCCCCAAGGATGGAAAAAACCCATAATTATACCTATTCCTAAGCCCAACAGTCAAATACCTCAATCGCAGACTTTAGACTAGTTTCCTCCTGTATAGCAAAAGTTCTGGAAAAAGTTATATCCAAGAGAGTAATGTGGTATGCCAAAAAAAGGGATTATTAAGACCGAATCAGTTCGCATTTCAAAGCGGTTCTGGTGTCATTGACTCACCACTTTACTTTGAACTCTGTGCCTCAACAACGACATCTACCAAAAACCACCTATCCGTCTTGAGTATAGATTTTGACAAAGCTTTTGATAGAATCGGAGCCCACACAGTACTACAAGAATTAAATGAGAATGGGAAATTGGAAAAAAAATTTATAACTTTATAAAAGCATTTCTCTCGAACCGTAAATTTTCCGTAAGTGTAAACAACAACAACTCCAATGTTTACCCTTTGCACAATGGCATACCTCAAGGCCCTTACCCTTACCCTCCCTCAGTAACTTTATTTATTATAGCATTCAACCAACTCAGCAACTTAATAGCCCTAAACCCTCATATACACCACCTTACCTACGCTAACGATGTCTTAATTTTCTCGGCTCTAAAAGATTTGAACCAAGTAAAAATCCTATTTACCAATATTCTATCCGACATCGTAAATTGGTCTAAAACATCAGGAACCAAGGTTTCTGGAAACAAAAGCTCAACTTTCCACATTTGTAGGAAAATAAAATGCACTTTCCCTAATTTGTCCTTCGTTAATACACAAATCCCATACACTTTTAACTTTTAAAGATTTCAAAGATTAAAGTAAATATGTTAGATTAAGCTTACTCACTGGACTAAATATTATTAAGTTTCTTACCTCAAAACATTGTCATATTCACATGTCTATTCTGGTAAATATTGTAAAAATATAATGTCAAAAATAGACTTCGGGGTTGCGATTTATGGACACTGCGCAAAAACACATATCGCACTCATTGAAACCGCCTACCACATGACAGCGAGGAGAAGCATTCGGGCATTCCCAACCTCCCCAATGAAGGCGGTATTGACTGAAGCAGCATTGACTACCTGACATTCAACACAGAACAAAATACAGCACAATGATGCGCACCCCAAAATTACTCCAATGTAAAAACAAGCTCCTGTTTAATCTGATGAAATCACAATGTGCAACAAATAAGCCAACTACGATCATGAAATGCTTAACCGTTATCAACGAGCTCGATATAATATCAAAACCGTTTCTTATTAAGGAGAATACTCACCCGCATTGGTTGACATTAAAATCCTCCATAATAAACACGCTTTTCAAATATCAAAAATCATCTACCAATGCCGACCAATACATCCAGCTATTTAATTACGCAATAGAAGCTCTGGTCTATAAGGTTGAAAAAAAGGTGGAAAATTATCTACACCGATGGCTCAAAACCAGATACCCATACTTCGTTTGTTGTGACAAACGATCAAGGTGTCACTATAGCTATGGGTGTATTAACAAAGTACTTCTCTATACTCACAGCTGAAGCGGCTGCGCTATATGAAGCGGTTCTTTTCGTTGCTCAAACTGAAAAAACGCATATCATATACAGTGATATCAAATCAACAATCAACACACTTTTAGCAAATAACACAGTGTTAATCAGCAACATAAGAGAAATTGTATACCGACACAAAAACATAATCAAAATCATGTGGATACCATGACATGACAGCATGGACATGCTGGTATACGAAGAAACCTATATGCAGATGAACGCGCCAAAAAAGCGAGAAAGGAACTACTATTTTTATATGCGCACTTTACCCCAACAAACATTCGCAACATGGCAAAAAAAGTTCTCAACGCGACAGCAGCCAGAGACTGGTCAAATTATCACCTGTACTACAAAATGCAAAATCCCACCGGTTCCAAACCAATTTACCCCCAGACTGATCATGTCAAGACCTAAGAAATTTTGTGCGCCTCAGGATAGGATACAACTTAAGTACACATTGCTATCTGCTGAACAGAACAAACAAACCAAGCTGCATATAAAACCTAACAGTCAATGACATACTGGACGAATGCATTGATTTACAACAAAAAGATCAACTACATTCGGTATAACGACGCCATCCAGCCTACTGAAAACAACCAATGCTGACAACATCACAGCTATTAACAAATTTCTTAGATTTTGCAAGATCTCAAACATATAATATAATTAAGCTAAAATTAAATATTATTAGATTTGAAATTTGTACTAAACCAATGCAAAATAAGAGCCGAAGGTTTCTGTAGCCAGCGCTTCTTTTAGTAAATTAAGTATTTATAATTAGTGCTCTAGTAAAAATAAAATAAAATTATATTGGGTACATGGGACCTAGGAAATATCCATACAGATTTCTTCCATTTTAGACAACAATCTTACATTCATCATAGGCGGACTACAAAAGTTTTGTCCAGATTTCAATTTTTTCAGACAAAAGTTGTCACATGGCAGGGGTAAGATTTGCGTGAAATTCCTTCTTAATAACTTCATTTATTCGTGAGTTATCTCATTAATTATATATATATAATTATACATATATTTTGTATATGTGTTATATATTGTATCGTATATATATTGTATGTATATATATTATATACAGATATTATTTGTAATGCCAACTGCAGTAATATATTTTTATACTCTCGCGATATGAGTTTAATAGTTTTGTTCACGGTTGTTTTTAAGACTAAACTAAGCGAGAAAGATATTGAAATATATATGTACAAATGATCAGGATGACGAGACGACTTGAATTCCGGCTGTCTCTCTGTCCTTCGGTGAAAGCGCTAACTTGATCTAAAATTGAGATATCTTCACACGTTACACACGTGAAGACCAACTATACTTTCGTACACGTGTTCCTTGGCACTACGTTGGTATTGCAGATGGGCGAAATAAGAAAATTGCCACGCCCATAAAATGCCGTTAATTTAAATATTATAACTAAGCCACAAAATAAAATAGAAAACTGTAATTTGATAAAGGGTATCGAAATATGGTGGGACAACTGTGGTTTAAAAGTTTTTAAAAAGTGGGTATGGCCCTGCCTCCTCAAACGTTTAAATATATATCTCGCAAACCACTAAAGCTATGTTAACCAAATCTGCTGAAAACAAGTCTTCTAGCAGTTTCTCGTACAGTGTGAAAATGGTTGAAATCGGTAATAACCACGCCCACTCCCCATATAACTATTATGTTGCAAACTACCAAGAGTGCGATAACTTACTAAAGAAAAACGTTAGAAGCATTAAAATTTCCTGGTAATAATATGTCCTGATGCCAAAAAATTAATAGAATCGGGTCAAATATTCCCCTCAGCCCACATATACCTGATATGGTATTCCAGTTCCAGTTAATATGCCAGTTGACTTTAAACTGTTTATTTAAGATAATATGTCTGATATTTAAAAAAGTTTATCTAAATCCCATACCCCTAAAATATGGTATCCTCGCCTCTAGTTATTTTTTCTCACTTACCTAGTATATCAAATTTCGTTCCATTGGTTGAATTTATATCGCATATATCTCAATATCTTAATTAAATTAATTAAGAAATAAGATATCTTAATTAAATTAAGAGAGAATATTTTAATTAGCGTTTTGTCATTCGAAAATAAAAATTATGGATATATATCCATGAATATAGAGATTTGTGTTAGGTAGATCGATTTTAATATAAATAACTCGGATGTGAAACTATGACCTATAGTATAAGTTAATGGATACCGAAAATTATTATTACCCATTAAGGATTTCGTCAAATAGCGAATATGGAATGCTTTCACAACATTTTATGATATAAATTTCTCCCAATCCCAGAAAGCTTTTTCCCGGCTTTGATCTTTCAAAATTATGAGAGTACAAAATGTTCGGTTACACTGGAACTTAGCCCTTCCTTCCTTGTTTAAAAATAGTTTTCGAACATTCATTTCTCAAAGCAAATAATTTTATTTTCTCTTAAATTACAAATTTTGCTCCTTATTATCTTATTTATATTCGTTTTGCATTTGTTCGATTTATGTGATTATGCGTATATGTGTATACTAGTAATTCACGAGCGTACTTATTTTGTTTTCTAAATATGAGTTTTTAAGTATAAGAGGGATTTTAATAAAATAAGTCTTACATACATACACTTATTTATTTAATTACATTTTTAATGGATTGAGAAGCTTCAATTCAGATTTCCCAACAGTTGAGATTTGTAAAGGGAACATTTCTCGCTTTCGCAATAAGTATAGCATAATCATGAAAGATTTTGTAATCTTTAAACAATGTTACAATATATGTACATTTACATTTTTTAATCATATTGATTTGGCTTTATTTTGCGAATTTCTTTGTTTGCATAGTCGGATCTAATCATATTAAAAAGTTTTGTTATTTCATAGCTGGAGAAGTACGCTTATAAATGCTGTGGAAGGTATGAGAGAAGTATAATTGTTTATCTTACAATTCGTAGGAATATTAAGTCATTTAATTTATATTAATTAAATTCTATGGTGAATTAGTAAACAAACAATTCAAATTTTATATGCTATTGTAATCATTCGATTAGTATGTTGAAATCCCTTTCGAATATATTTAAATTTTAAAAAGTGGGCTTTATTTTTACTCTCGTAACAGATTGCACAGCGTATAAATGTTCTTTATTTAACACGAATTATAGCCCGTATGTTTTTCGAAAAAATTAGAAAACTGTAGAGAACATAAATAGTAGAAACTTGTTTTCTACAACTTAAACGATTATAATTTAATTTAATATTTAGGTAATATTTTTCTGAAGAAAATAATCTCTGATACGCACATACCAAATATAATTACAAATTTTAAACCGCCAATATATATTTTTATACTAGATTCTCAAACGAGCATTATGCAATGTTAATAAAAACCTTACCAATAGTTTTGAGACGAACGAACACAATTGAAATCTAAATAACAAACTGAATGTTTGTAAAGAGTTTGGATTTTGTATTTAAAATTGTATAGATAAGCAATGCTCCTGTTGCTCCTGATTAAGGTATCAAGGCTACTTTCCCAATCTTTATAGGATCCATGAAAGAGCGTCACTCAAAAATACAAAGTTCTGTGAACACTCGTAAATTTATTGAAAGGTTTCTCATCAATTAAAAACATTTTAAATAGAGTTACGTATAAACAGGAAAACCTCTCGTGTGAATTCTGTACGCTAATAAGAGGAAATCTGTGAAATTTTTTAATAACAAGGAAGAGGACGGCTTTCTATATAAAATTATTCTTATCTTCTATATAAGGGGGATTTTCTAAGTTTTGCAAGATTGCTAGACTGTACAAAATGCAAAAACCCTATACCGAAATATGCAAGAGCATTAGAACACATCATTGCAGAATTGTAGCAACTTGAAGTGAAACAACTAATTTGAAAATTTGTGTTTTTGCATGTTGCATGAGCGGAAATTTGTTCATATAAAAAATTTCGTTAACCTTAACTAAACTGGGGGCTGGGCAGCCTCTAACTATGTAACAAGTCTATGATTAGAATGACTCACTAAGGGTAAATGTAAATCAGTAAAGAACTGTGTTTTTGAAAATCTTTGTGAAAGGGTTACTATAAATAAAATCAAATATGTGTATTTCATTGTAGGGTAATAAATAATTCGAAAAAATTATATATCATAGGGAATTCTTTTGCTTTCGTCGTTATAATAAAATGGGATTAGGATTTAGTTTAATAATGCTTAACCATTTTTCGAACACTTCACTCATTTTTTAAATGTAACATACCCATTGTAACATCCATTGCACCCATTTTAAATTTAAAACATTTTTGACTTCAATTTGTAAAAATATTTTTGTTAATTCCACACAATTCTATAGATCATTTCATATGCATTCATTTTTGAGATACATATTAATATCTTTTGGCAGTGAACCCGAGCTTTCTTATATATTTTGGTGATCAGTTTTACTTTACAAATTTTTGTTCACCCATGTTTTTCACAAATATTAAATTATTGTTCAAATATAAGTACACATATAAATAGTAATTGCAAAATTTACAATACTTGACATAAGCTTTTTGCTTACGATTATATGTACATATGTATATATAAGCATTCGGAATTTATAGGGGATCGATTTACCAATTCTCTTAACTTAAATATGGTTGTCGATCAAACGTATGCATATAAAATATTAAAAAAACTTCTTATGATGTTTGACTGCTATCTAACACACGCTTCAAAAACACAGATCCACTGGTTTTATTTGTGTTGATATACAGACGAGTTAGATGAAATAAAAACAACCAGAATAAAATTTAGAACTTGTTAGTTATTTATTTGTTGCAATATTTACGATTCAAATATTCCCTATGATAAATTTCCTGTATTTCATATCGTAAAAATACCCAAAGTTCTGGGGTTGTCGAAGGCAAATACCTTATACTGACAACATTGTTGGTTGGAGTCCAGAATAACTTGTTAAAAATAATATAAATTTTAATTTCCAACACCAATGCTACATTTATAGTAGAAACACCCAATAATTTTAATTATGCTTTACTTATTTACATATCTGAATTTAATGTAAGTTTCTACAAGGGAACGATAACGTTGCTCAGACGCCGCACTCTGATAGAATCTATGAGTTCCAAATGCAGTGAAATCTAAGTCTAAGGTTCCCAGCATGATTTTTATTTCTTTCGTAGGTTGTTCCTATTTTTCGATTACGTCTATGTGTAAGTATGGTTTGGCAATTTACAAAAAGTCAGTCTCCAAAATATTCCTTATTATTATAAAAAATATGTATGTATGTACTTGTGCAAACATCTAAAGAGAAGCAGAATGTACGATATTTGAAGGTAGACGACAAAAACCATAACTTTCAGAAAAATGGTAATGAAATTATATATTTTCGCATGGACTTTTTGCACAAACAAAGCAAGATTGATACAAGTAATCCTACTAATCACTCATTAAAACGCCTACTCTTGCATTCAAATTTGAAATTTTTAATGCCCCCGAAAAATACAATAGTTGTTAGCGAAAAGGTATTGTGAATTAATTTCAATTAATCATCTTAATTATACAATATCTGAGTAATACTTTTGCGATAGTTATAATGCGCAGTATACATGACAGCACAGAGCTGTACACCTAACAAGTGTTGACTGGTTGGACGAAGATATGTTATTTGCTCCTGGGCCCACTGAACTGGATTTATTAACAAGTCAGTACTCTGCTTAGAGAAAATGAATTTTATTGTTCGACAATGAAGGCAAGAATTCGGAGAGCGATTTGGTTTATTATCAACTTCTTTCCTTTTAAATTATTTAAATGACATTTATACCTGAGATCCATTGACTATTACCAAGTATTAGACTGTTTCTTTTTATTTTCATTTGTTCGCTGTTTCAAGTTTTGCGCATAAATGTAAAGGAATAAAGGAAGGATAATTTTGCATGTTATTTATTTATTGTATATTAATAGAAGAAAATTAATAAAAAGAAGTTTGCAATTTTGTTTGTTCCCAGATTAATAAAAAAGTAAATCTGTTTTTGTCGTCTAAAACATCGAGCACCGTGAGATAATGAGAATAAACTTAAAGGTATTTTAAATTCAACTGATTGGTTTTCGTCCCACATTTTGAGTATAATAGTATATTTTGATATTAAATAGAAAAAAATTTAGTATTTTTTTTGTATAAAAATCATCACGCGAAGCCCTGACTTGCAAACATTTTTCTTTTATTAAATTTGATTCTTGCTTTGTTTCAATAATTAATTTCTTTCTCTTACACATACGTATATCTCTGTGGTGTTGTCATGATTGGTTTCTTAACTTTGCTATACTTATTATGTGTTTCAGAATTTCTTATACATACTTAACTACTAACATTAATATTTTAATGATTATTTTTGGTTATATTACATGTTTGATTTAAATATCATCCACGTGCTTTTTATTTTCATATGAAATGATTATAAATTATGTAATTGTATGTATGTATGTATGTATGTATGAATGAATACTCAATATCTTTTATACGGGTCGTATTTAAATGTTTATATAATTTTAATTTATTTATTTCATGTTAAACATATGTCTTTAAATCAAAAAACGTCCTTCCAAAAAAAAACATGTTAAAGGAAAAACAAAAAACATTACAAAATTTTTTAAACAGAAAGATGAGTACCAAAAAGTTATAGATTTATGTTTAAAATTAATCTGCAATGTTGCTTATCTTTTCTGTTTATTTATTTTTTAATTTTGTTAATAAAGTATTATTGCACCAACGCAGTAAATCTACAGTGTTTTTGCTCGGTCCAATAAATCGCTGATGAATTTCTGTGGAGGGAAACAATTCATTATTACACATTTTTATATTTGAACATTCAATAATTTTATTAATATTTATATTTATGTATGCAACATACGGATATATCCGCTTGGGGGCGTTTGCAGACTGACAGAAGTCGCTAAAAGAGAAATGACAATGTAAATAAATACTTTTAGTACAGATTAAAGTTCATAATAAATACATAAAATGTTTTAATGTAAATTATATATAAAATTTCTTAAGAATGGAATTCCAAAGCGTTAAGCTATATGTATAAACAAGAATGATATAAGTATATACTAATGGAGCTTTAAACCGTTATTATTTTAAAGTGCGTGGAAGTGACTTCACACCAATGTCGGAAACGCTAATGGCATATACCATTGTTATTATGCTTCCTATGGGTAGGTAGACAACAGGTGAAATGGGACCACTACTACAATTGCTTAACACATATCGTCATTTGAATTACATCAGCTCATTTTACTTTTCACTAGTGAACTAACAAAGGCTAACAAACTCATTATAAATACTGTTCCAGACATGTGGTAACTCTCCAGTAAAATTAATCTATTGACCCTAGGGGACTCTGATTTCAGCTTATACAGTTCACTTTAAAATAGAATGAATACTTTTACATATGTATGTGTACATATTTTTTTTTTATTCGAAATACTTTATTCATTATTAATATTTGGTATAATTTTATTTCATGTTTCAATCTCATTTTACACTTTAACCTAATGTACATTTCTATTCTCCTTTCGGACAACACTATATCTTCGTTCAAAAATATTAAAATATGAGAAAATAAAAAGAAATAAACGTTTAGATTTTAGCGTATAAAGTGTACAGTAAAATCCACACTCATTTTGCCAATTGTTTATCAACTTACTATTAAATGTGATCTTCTTACGTCATCGGTATCCATGTCTAAAATTTCATCAATATCCACATCTATAGCCTCACTCTACAACGCACAAACATAAAAAATTAAAACATTAATACAAAAATACAATAATTGCCGGTAGTAGTACTGTTATCAGATGTAGCTACTTACCGGTGGATCAAAGAGCTTCTGCAGTTCGTCATACAACCACATCTCAACGGCTAAACGTTTACGTATCAGACTCATCTGATGTGAACCATATTTGGCGGTAAGAAACTTTTCGCGCCGCTCCTTTACTTCAGCTCCCTTCTCATTAAAGTTGACACGAAGATTGGTCCGGTTCGGTGAACGTTCGCAGTCATTCATTTGCTCTAGGCTGCACTGCATGTTGTGTTTATGTGAGCGCGTTTTTTCTCCTATTGTTTTTGGTGTGGAATTTGATCTGCTGTTACGTTTTAGTGCCAGTTGTTAGGCTTGATTACTTGAACTTTATACCATCGGCGGTAAGTGAAGAGCGTCACTTTAGTTATTTTGTAGATGTGACGTGCTCTGTTTTTAAAGCCTTCTCAGCTAATTTCTTAACTTAATTACTGTGGGCGGTTGATTGATCTTACATACATATAAGGACGTTCTGAACGTTGTAAATGCAAACTGTAAATTAAATAAATAAGATACACTTGTTAAATAAATTTCACCACTTTATAACATACAGTATGGCACATAACTTTAAATTTGAATTCTCATAGTTCCACCAATGGTTAAAGAGTAAAATTGTAATTGCTATGTTGGGTTTTCGTAGCTAAGTTTACCTTATGTATGTATAATATATATATAAAAAAGCTGGAAAGGGCTAAGTCCGTATGTAACCGAACATTTTATACTCTCGCAATTTGTGAGGCTCAAAGCTGGGGAAATATTTTCAGGTGTTGACAAACATTTGTATAAAACAAGTAAGAAAGGGCGGAGTTCAGGTGTAACCAAACATTTTATGTTCTCGCAATTTGTGAGGCCTAAAGGCGATGAAATATTTTCCGGTGTCGATAAAAGGAAGGGCTAAGTTAGGGTGTAATCGAAAATTATAAACTCTCGTAATTTTCAAAGGTCAAAACGGGGGCATATTTTCAATGTTGTCAAAACTTTATATTAAACAAGTAAGGAAAGGCTAAGCTCGGATCAATGGGGGTAAAAAATTTCAGATGTTAGCGAAACTAACTATTAAAAATTTGTGCTAAGAATTCAACATTCAATTCTTAACGAAACCGTGAATGGTTTACAATCATATTTGAAATCTTATTAAATTATGTATATTATATATATTTTGCTTAGTGTCGGGGATATTTATGTTAAAGTCAACCAAATTAACTGAAATGAGATATATGTGATATAAACTCAACCAAAGTGGCTTAATTAAATATTATGTATTGCGTATATGAGGAAAAACCCAACCAGAGAAACGGAAATCATTATATTAGGGATAAAGGGCTTAGACCCATATCCAGATCGATTTCATTCATGTTTAGCGCTGAAGTGCACTTTGTTTAAGAAAACATATCAACCTAATTTCATTAAAATATCACACACATTGATCATTATATTGGAGATAAGGGGCTTAGACCACTTTATATATTAGCCACATTTATATTTAGCGCTGAACTACATTTTGTTTGAGAAAACATATCCACTTAATTTCATTAAAATGTCAAACGTATTGACCAACATAAACGGTTTAATGTCAGCCGGAAAGTCGGAAATCATTATGTCCTGCATATAATGAGTTAGGGGAAGATCTAGACTGATTGGCTCAACTTTTGGCATTACTCAGGTACACTAGAGAACGTGTTTCCAAGCAATTTTATGAAGATAACTCGCCCATTTACCGACATATTCGGTATAAGGTCTGCTGGAATACAATTAACAATATATAAGGTATATGGGAGCAGGGGTAATACGCGGCCCGATTTCCTATATTTACGGCATTTAAGTATGGCATAATAATCTAATACTTTATTCTATCTAATATATCTTACATATTGACCGATATATGCCGTAAAAGGCCGAACTGAAGTTTGAAATTCGTATGCTGGGTAAATGGGATCTTGGGGTAGTAATTATCCAATTTTATTAATTTTGATCGCAGGGATACACTATTATCAGCACGATAAGCTCTATGAATTCCATGGAGACAATTCCTTTATCGACCGATATATATACGGTATAAAGTTAGCCGGAAGTTCGAATATCTTTATAGGAGGTATATGGGCACTATGAGAATTATTTACCCGATTTTACCCATTTTGGCACATGGGCACAATATTATCAGACAAAGATTTTCTCTGAATTTCAATAACATATCTCATAGATTGTCCGATATTTTCGGTAAAAAGTTAGCCATAGGCACTGGGTCCATATATGCGGTATCTGGGGGCTTGAAAGGTTATATTCCGATTTCGACGATTTTAGACGTGAGATTTCATATCCCAAGGGCACTCCTTGTGCAAAGTTTTGCTCCGATGTTTTCATTGCTGCTTCATTTATATACTGTAAAGTGAAAGAATCAGACGGAATTTAAAATCGTGATATGTAGGAAGTAGACGTGGTGGGTTTCCGATTTCGCCCGTTTTCCCACTGTAAAATTAAGATGTGAGGATAGTATTATGTTGAAATTGGTATAATAGTTCCTGCGGACGGAATTACTCCTAAAAGTGGTGCCACATCCATTGTCCAAATTTTACACCGAACCCTATGGAGTCTCTCCGTGCCATTTTTACCGTAAAATTTAATGTTTCTGGGGGTTTTCTTAAGTGAGTTATCGTACTTTCAGTAGTTAATAACATAATATTTATATGGTTTGTGGGCATGGTTGTCTATTTCTCCTATTCTCCCAACCTATATAGAGGTACTAGAAAAAATTACTCTGAGAAAGCTTTGTTGATATAGCACCAGCGGTTTGGGAGATATGTGCAATAAATCTTCTAGGTTCCCTGATTGAATCCTTGTACCAATTTCCATTTTTATATTTTAATTAGAAGCTTTGTTACAGCATTTTATATGTTTTCGGTTAACGTCATTTAGTGGATGTGGCAGAGATCTGATTCCAACCAAGGAAAAGTGCCAAGGGATAGATGCACCAAGTTTTATCAAAATATCTTAATTTTTACTCAAGTTATCGCTTGCACAGACAGATCGACGACAGACAGCCACCCGGAGTTCAACTCGTCTCGTCATTATGATCATTTATATATATGTATATGTCTAATCTATCTCGATTAGTTTTAGGTGTTACAAACAACCATTAGGTGAACAAAACTGTTATACTCTCCTGCAACATGTTGTGTGAGTATAAAAATACCATTAACCAATTTATTTCTGTATATGCTCACGTGACTCATTATATTTGGAATTTTATTTGGTCAACGTAATCGCTATGTGGCTTTATAGTAACCTTTTGTTTTTCTGCTTTTTAGGGTTTGAATGATTTTTTAGTGCTCCGGGGATACATATTTATTGTGACTAGTTTTTTGAACATTTTGCAGGAATACGTATATATGTATTTACATATATCGGTAACATTACACGCTATAGGTTTGTAATTCAATTCACTTTTCATAATATCTCAATAGAGCCTTTAAATCAAAAATAAAACTCTCGCTACTTGAATTTTAGTGTTCACTTGAATTGAGGGAGGCTTTTATATTTTACGCTTACTTGGAAAGTATGGCTGATCGACAGAGAGTATATATGTATGTACCATATGTTACTTAATAACTTAGTACATGCAATAGATTAGATAGAATAGTTGACCAATCGTAAAAATAACGCATAACGGTTTGATGTAGATAATGCATAACTTGTATACTAACAAGTAAGGAAGGGCAAAGTTCGCGTGTAACCGAACATTTTATACTGTCGCAATATGCAAGGCTCAAAGGAGGGGAAATACTTTCAGGTGCGGGCATGATTTTATATTAAAAAATGTTGCGTAAGAATTCAACACTCATTACTCGACGAAACCGTAAATGGATTCCAATCATATTTGATATCTTCTTAATTTATATTACATGTCATAACATCACGGAGTTTTATTACTATATTTTGCTTGTTGTCTGAGATATTTATATTAAAATTTACCAAATTAAGTAAACCGCATTATGTTTAAGAAAATATATCCACTTAATTTCATTAAAATATCGCACATATTGACCAACATAAACGGTTTAAAGTCATCTGGAAAGTCGAGAATTCTTATAGCGGGTATATTTGGGCTAGGGAAAGTTCTACACTGATCGCATTAATCTTTTTTATTACTCAAGTATACTAGGGAACATCTTTCCATGCAATTTACGAAGATAATTCACACAGTGACCGACATATTCGGTTTATAGTCTGCTAGAAAGTGAAAATTATTATATGTTATATATGAGAGCTGGTGTAATTCGTAGACCGATTTCATACATTTTCGGCATTCAACTATGGTATATCCAATATTATACGTTCACTTAATTTTGCTAAACTATCTCAAATATTGCCCGATATATGCCGTATAAAGCCAACAGGATGTTTGAAATTTTTATATTAGGTATATGGGGGGTATAATTTTCTCCTTTTTGACAGAAAAGCACATTATTATCATGGAAAAATAATTCTCGAGCTTCACTACGACATTTGACGGATTTTCCGAAATATATGGTATAAAGTCTAAAAAGATGTTGAAAATCCTTATATTAGGTACATGGGGACTAGGTAGTATTTGCCCGGTTTTCTCCTTTTTTTTCATAAGAGCACATTATTATCAGGGAAAGATAATACTCTATTTTAATTACGATATCACAAGCATTTAGTGATATTTTCGATATAAAGTCAGCTATAGACACTGTGGGTCTTTATATTGAGTATATGAGGACTTGAAAAGTTATATGTCGATTTCGACAATTTTTACTCATATGATGGCACTATTTATACGAAGTTTCATTCTCACACCCAATTGCTGCTTGATATATATATTTTAAAGTGAAAGAATTAGATTAAATTTAAAATTGCGTTATAAGAGAAGTAGGCGTGGTTGTTATCCAAAATTACCCCTTTTCACAAATTGACATAAAGATGCAAATATATTGTGATGTACCAAATTTGGTTGAAATTGGTTAAGGCGTTCTTGAGATATAGGATTTCCCCTAAAAGTGGACGAATTGTCCAAATTTTACACCGAGTCCTATGCACGCCTTCCGTACCATATTTGCCGTCAGATTTAATGTTCGTCACGGGTTTTTTTAGCGAGTAGTTTTCAGCACATTCTTTGTATGGGAGTTATTCGATTTCACTTATTTTCCCAGTATATGAGGACATTCTAGAAAAACTTGTTTTGAGTAAGTTTGAGTGATAAATCTTTAACGGTTTGTATGATATGTGCACTAAACTTATTGGGGGTCGGTGCCATTCCCACTTTTACAAAAATCTTTATCCACAGACGCTGCGACTTACTAGGATCCTGCATACCAAATAACATGTTTATTTTTAATTGTTGCTTAGTTATTGCACTTTATAGGTTTTCGATTTACGGCATTGTGGCGGCATATTTACGGCGTGACCGATGTCTGATTATGGCCATCTGCAATACCAACCTTCTTATGGTGACAAAGAATACGTGTACCAAGCTTCATCAAGATACCTTAATTTTTACTCAAGTTATCGCTTGCACGGACGGACGGACGGACAACCGTTAGGTGAACAAAACTAATATACTCTGTAGCAACATGTTGCGAGAGTATAAAAATTTAGTAAAATGTATGAAAAATATGTTAAATATAAATGTATAGTACATAAAAAGAAAGCATAATATTTTTTAATCAATGTACTTTAATGCGAAAAACTGACTTTAGACATGATACATGCATACATCGTATCTTAATAGTAATCATGGTATATGTATCATTGTTGTGCTTTTTCACATTTTTGGTTTATCCACAAAAATTGGTACTGTATTCCTTTTATGAGAAAAGTATCCTCAATAAACAATTAATATATAATTTCTAATGAGGTTTTACACAATACTTTGAATTATAACAAATCATATATTTAGTATTCGAAATTTTTATTTTTTAATTTAGGCCGTAGAAAAACCTACCAACCATCATATCGTCAAGCATCATATAAAATATGTAAACATAGGAATGTATATTACTGTGATTCTGTAATTTAAATTGAACGTTTTATTTAGTATGATCCCTTCAATAGCTAGAAGGCAAACATATCACTTACCAATTCCGATTAGAATATTCATACCACAAAAAGGAATTAAATAAATATGTAAGAACATATTTTTGAACCCATTCGCGTTATGGTAACCGGTATTTATTTTATTGAGAAAATTTATATTCTAAATAATATGTTTGGTATAAAGTGAACGGATAGGGGCGATAATCATTATGTTGGGTGTATGTGGTCCAAAGCAAGTGAGTGCCGGTTTTATTTTTGGCGCAAAACCATATTATTATATTTTTAAAATTCCGCAGACTAGGGGACATGAAATTACTCCTAAAAATGTGAAGTGTACCGCCTATTGTACAATTTTTGTACTCTCGCAATATGTTGCACAGAGTATAATAGTTTTGCTCACTTAATGGTTGTTTGTAATACCTAAAACTAAACGAGATGGATATAATGAATATCAAAATGGTCGGTATGACGAGACGAGTTGAATTGCAGACACCTGTCAGTCCATGCAAGTGATAATTTGAGTAATTTGATATTTGAGTAATTAAGATATAAAACATTAATTTTGTACAGGCAATTACAGTAAGAAGGAGCATATATGATTAAAAAATGGGCTTGGACCTTTCCTCTAATAGTTTTAAAAGGAAGGATGTCTGAAGGACATATCTTACAAACTGCTAACGCTATATCAACCAAACTTGCTAATAACAAGTCTTTCTAGCACCTCCTCATAAAGTGTTCAAATGGGTGAAATCAGATAATAACAAATACAAAGGTTATCTAGGAAACTATTACAAGTGTGTTAGTTGAAAAAAATGTTAGAGCAATAAATTTCATAGCAAAGACAGAAAGGGATAGATAAATGGGAATTGGTGTAAAAATTGTTTCACTAAAAAGTCCACAGCCCACTTTTAGGGGGGTTGATGGTCATGACCCTAAAAGGTTTAATGTACATACCTCACAACCTGATTAAGCCATACCAACCAAACTTATAGATAGCAGTAATTTTTCTCACTCCTTCATACAGTGCGAAATGGATTAAATAGACAACCACGCAAACCCCCCATATAAAGGTTATGCCCAAAATCACTAAAAGTGCGATAACTCACTAAGGAAAAACGTCAGAAACTTCAAATTTCACACCTAAAATGGTACGGAAGGGGCGCATAGGTATCAGTGTAGAAATTGGACAACGGTGGACAACTTTGAGGTGAAATCCCATATCTCAGGAACGACTAAATTAATGTCAACCAAATTTGGTGCATTATCATATTATCATGACATTCTAGTGTCACAATGTGACAGTCGGAGCTACAGCTATACCTACTTCCCATATAACACAATGTTAAATTCCATCTGATTCTTTCACTTTACAGTATACAAATCAAAAAGTAATGAAGATATAGGAATGAAACTTTTCAAAAATAGTGAAAATTGGATTATACCGTTTAAAGCCCCCAGATATAAATACAAGGGCAAATATTATCTGCTCCCACTCCTCTAGTCACAATATAGTGATTTTCGATTTTTCAGCTGTCATTAATCCGCTCATTTATGTATGTAATATGTGTGATATTTCAATAAAATTAAGTGAGGTCTTAACCATAATATGGTTTAGTGATGAATATGAACGAAATCGATCATATACCTCTAAAATAATGATTTAACCTAAAGTAAAAGTTAATATGAGGCCAAATATTTACCAATATATCAATTTATCAACTATATATCATTTTAATAATAAATGTAGAATTCTAACGCAACATTTTTTACACTATCGCAACATGTTGCAACAGAGCATAATTGTTTTGTTCACCTAAAGGTTGTTTGTGACACCTAAAACTAATCGAGATAGATATAGAGTTATATACATATATATATATAAATGATCAGGATTACGAGGTGAGTTGAATTCCTAGTGGTTGTCTGTCCGTCTGACCATGCAAGCGATAACTTGAGTAAATTTTGAGATATCTTGATAAAGCTTGGTACACATGTTCCTTGGATACTTGATACTGCCTCGCCCACAAAATCCTGTTAAACAAAAACCTATAAAATGCTTTAACTAATGAAATACCGAATAGGTTAAATGTACATATCTCCCACGTATATATATGTACATTAATGTACATATCTCCCAAACCAAATGAGGGAAATCGAATTATAACCACGCTCAACTCTCCTACAATGGTTACGTTGAAAACTACTAAAAGTGGATTAATTCACTGAAGAAACATATCAGAAACCGAATTAAATTTCACAGCCAAGACGGAAAGAAATCGGTGCAAAAATTGTACAATGGGAGTGCCACCGCCCACTTTTAAGTGAAATTCCATATCTCAGGAACTAGGATATCAATTTCAAAGAAATTTGGTGCGTGACAATATATTTGCATCCTTATATTACGATGGGAAAATGGGTGAAATCGGGATCCAACCACACGTACGTCTCATATATCATAATTTTAAATTTCATTTGATTCTTTCCCTTTACGGAATATACAAATAGTGAATTTAAGTTTTGTACCTTAAATATGTGGGCCTTAGTGCCTATGACTGACTTTCCAAAGAAAATATGCGTTAATCTGTAAGATATATAAATGAAATTCAGGAGATCATCTTTTCCTGATAATTAGGTTTGATTAATTAGCTGATAATTATCCTGGTAATGATAAAATGGATAAAATCGGGCAATACTTCCTTCAGTTCTCAAGTACTTAATATTAGGTCTAGTAAAAAGAAATCAATGTTTTCCAATAGATGGCTTTAGTATGGCAGTTAGAAAGATAAGATTGCATGCTAAAAACTTTCTAGACAGTTTTGTGATTGCTTGACTCAGTATTGTTTGAGCACGCGTCAAATATGGAGTAATGAGAAAGTACGCTGTATTTTCCAGTTTTTTTTTATTTTTCTGTGGTAAAGGCGGAAACACAACTCGACTGAAAATGTGAAGAGTGTTTATGGTCCTGATATAGTTAATCACTCGCAATTTGGGTTTTGTCGATTCCGTTCCGGAAATTTTGAAGTCGAAGATGCACCTGCATCGGCAAATGCGATGTCGAAAATATCGATAAAATAATGGAAATCGTCGAGTCCAATCGTGATGAAAGCACTATTTCGATTGCGCAGGAGCTAAACATTGCACAAAAACCGTTTGAAAGTATTTAAATAAGGCAAAAAGAAGCTCGATGTATGGGTGCCGCACGAGTTAACGCAAAAAAACTTAATGGACCGAATTTCCATCTATTTCTGAAGCGCATGATTATTGGTGGTGAAAAGTGGATCACTTACGACAACTTCAAGCGAAAATGGTCGTGGAGGTTCTTATGCATCCACCTTATAATCTGAACCTGGTAGCAATTTATTACTAGCTGTTCCCGTATATGACGAATTATTTTGCTGGTTAAGAATTCGCCTCAAGACAAGTTTGTGAAAATCGATTGTCTCAATTTTTTTGCCAAAAGGGACAAGGTTTCTATGTGAATGGCATTATGAAATTACCTTCAAAATGGCAACAAGTTATAGAAGAAAATGGTGCATATTTGACCTAAATCGGATCATTCTAACCATGCTAAATAAATAATAAGATTTAAGAGATAAGATAATAAGATTTTCAAAATTCCTGTTAGCGTTCCCGTATACCTAAAATAAAAATTTCAAGCTTCCGGTCAATATGTAAGGTACCTTCGGGAAATTAAATGAACGAATAATCTTGAATACTATAGTTTGGTGGTATAAATGACTTCTAACTAACTTCACTATTTAGCCAAACCCGCATATATTACTATACATATGATGATTTTCGTTATTCTAACAGACTTTATGCCATTTATATGTATGGCATTTTAATAAAATTAAGTGCATATGTTTTATTAACCATAATGTGGTTATGGCTGAATATGTGTATCTGAATATCTAATATAATGATTTGCATCCCTCTGGTTCACTTTTTCCTCATATACACAATATATTAGATTTCGTCCCTTTGGTTGAGTGTATGTCGCATATGTTTCCATAGAAGATATCTCAACAAAATTAAATGATAATAGACGATTTGTCTTAGTTAGATTGACTTTATGAGTATATGACCTAAGATAAAAGTTAATATGATGCCGAATATGATTGTACAATTTCATCGAATAATGAATGCTAAATTTGTTAGCAACATTTTTAATAAAAAGTTTTGCCAAAACTTGAAGGCATTTTCCCTTCTTTGATTCTTCCAAATTGTGAGAGCATAAAATGTTCAGTTACATTCAAACTTTGCCTTACCTAATTTGTTATTTATTAATATGTTATAAGTTTCTTTAAAAGAAATATATTTTTGTATTTTATTGCCACGGGAATTTAAAACAAAATAACAAAGTCCTTTAATTTGTGTACCCACATATACAAAATAATATATATGTACACACATATGCTAGGAACTACTTCCTTTTTGGAATTTATTAAGCATAAAAATCATAGTGATGTAAGTTATTCGATTGATTGAAGGACACATTTATTTATAATATCGTAAATTGATATATATGCTGAATAAAAAACTACTAATTTGGTGTTCAGACAGTAGTAAAATGAATTTTTCTTTTGGCACTGTGTAGTAAAATATTGTCTATGATGACCTTGCAATACGGAAGCAGTGATATTTTGGAAAAAATAATGTTGGAGCGGTTATGCGAGGGACACTCGAACGGACACTCCCGTTACATTTATATAAAATAGGAATTTTTTTTTTTAAATTGTAACATTTCCATTTCTTCACAGTTGCATGAAAAATCTCAGGCAATTTTGCAACGTTGGCAAGGTCTTCCGAAATGCAGTTGATTTATAAAAAGCAAGTAGAAACAAATAAATACTGGAATAACATTTTAAAATACAGGGGTATCTTAGGAAGTAATTTACTAAGATAATAAAGATACTTGATTTTGTAAGGCATCATCATACGTATAAAGTCAATTGCGCTTTTATATGTTAACCCAGTTACTCATACACTGCTGTGAAACATCAAATTAGTCAGGAAAAAATGTAGAATATTCTGTCTAAATCAAGGATATTCAGACAAAAGAAATGAACTACAAATTGAAACATTCAAAAGTTTCCTACGGCTAGCGTGAGTAAGTTACTTATAAATTAATATATGGCGGGAGACTTTACCTGGAATTACATTGGAAATGCCCTAAGACAAAAAGTAAAAAATAATATGTGATAATAATAATTTGATATGTATATATGACCTAAGTCCACTCGTATGACGTTACAAAGTACTGCTTTCATATTGAAGGATATATATACATGTATAGAATTGTATGTAAAAAGAAATTGTATTGTATATAAAAGAAGAATTATGTATTTGTTTTAAATGAATTCGAAACTAGAATATTTCTGACCAAACTCTGACAATCTGTAATATTGGCAGTCTGCTGATTATACGGGCTAGGGGTTTATACTCTTTATGTGAAAGAGAAAAGAAAATTCATTGTCAAAACTAAGATCCTATTTTGAGTTAGCTTTAAACTTTTTACATAAATTTCAAGATTATCAGTCAAAAAAGGTCCAAGTATATTCAAATAATAACTTATAAGATTTACATCTCATATCAAAGTTATCCTGTTATAATGGAGAATAGGTGTCGTCACACGTTATGAAATTCAATATTTGAAATTCATACGCTCCGACATTCATTAACGTAATATGTAATAAACATGAAAATACGAGTATACGTAACAATGGTAAATCGTTATACTTGGTGTTTTCTCATGTTTTTATTTATTTGTATTACAGAGTTTATATTTTGTTATGTGAGCTTTTGCTTCGTACTGTAATTGTGCGAATGGTTTCGTTTTTAGGTTGTATATACATATACTCATTCTATTCACGAGTTCATTTTATTGTCATCTATGCACGTAATAATATTGTTTTATACATGAGAAATTTGATGGGAATATAACTTTGTAGGCAAAGCGCTTATTAGTAAAATCCTCAGAGAAAGACACGGTATGTAGATGCAACAAAGAAGAAATGCAAAAATAAATTAACAAAAGAACACTTTAGACTTAAAAAAAATAAACTGAAGTGAGTGAAGGAAAAATTTATAAGGTTTATAAACGAAGAGTATACAGCATGTACATTTTGAAATGTTTAAATTAAAAATTTTTAAAACTTTTTATTTTGTTTCATAATAAAATAAGATAAGAAAGTAAATACATATTTGATTAAGGCCTGACCAAATGGGAATATGTATAAAGTATAATAAGAATATCGTTATGAACATAAAACATATACTTAATTCAAATAGACTTTCAAGCCCACATGTACCGAATATGCGACGTGTTCGTGACATGGGAAAAATCAGGTAATTTCTTAGCCTCCTTCCCATATACCTAACATAAGATATTCAAACTTCCATTTGGCTTTATACCATATATAACAGGCAAAATGTAAGTTATTTTAGCAAAAATAAGTGAATGTATAATCGTGGATATATAATTCTTGATAATTATTTATTATTCAAAGCTTAAAGACACGTTGTTTTAATACACTATAAAATCACAAAAAGGCGATTTAAATATTTACTCTATAGATTAAAAGGTCAAGATATAATAATTTTTAGCTGTAATAAATGTTGGATGTTTTAATTTAAATGCCCAAAATGAGTGGTAACAATATGATCATTTTTGATCTGGCAACAATACAAAATGGAATAAAAAACGCTAATTCTGAGACGCTCTCGCACTGTAATAATTTAGGTATCTCTTTATCACTGCAGCGAGCAAGACGAGCACTGAAAGTATAGGCACATATATAAAAGCAAAAGAAATTATTTGATATGCCCTTTCATTTGAGTGGGAATCAGAATTTTTCTTTGTAGAAAATTCAGATGGAGATGGTATTTGTTTGGTATGTCAAGAAAAAGTAACTTGTAAAGCTTATAATTTAGAAAGGTATTATGGAAGACTGTACGAAGAGTTGGAGAGATATAGGGAAAAAGTCAGAGACCTTTATTTAATTAGTCTAAAAAGCTATTACCATAAGCTTTCCAATACAGAAAAAATTCACACATTATCTGAATTGAAGATATTATAAAAATTTGCGCAATGTAAATTTAATTCCACTTGTGTTAATGAAAGCACTGATCAAAATGATTGGTCCCAATTAATTATTTGAAACAGAGATAGACATTTATTTCAACATGGCAGAAGAAATTTTTGTTATTGACACTTTACATGGAAATGCAGGACAGACTACATTCGATGCCCCAAACAAGCGTGTTTTTGCATTTTTAGAACCGAGTAAGTTGTATTCTTTTTATACAGATCTATGACCGAAAAAAAGACAGGTGTAATCGGACAATTGTTAAAAAATAACATGTCCGTGTGTTATTGCAGTATTCATCAACAATCTCTATTAGCAAAAGAAAACAATCGTATTAGCGCAATGCTGTTGGCAGTTAGAGTGATACTTAAAATAAGAGGAGGACATAATTTTAATACACCGAAGTCCATTATTTTAGCCGTGGCAAAAGTCTTGAAAGACTTTGAGCTCCTTAATAAGTTATCGATTTTTTTATATATAAATACGTTTGAGAGTTAATTTTCTCCGTGGAAAGATTCATAGTTCAACCGCATGCATTTGGGGAAAGATAATTTGTCAAGCTTTACACACATAAATTCTATAGTACAAGAATTTAAAATACAAGGATTGTTTAAAAAATTTTATAAGAAATTAGGGGACATTTTAAAAAATTTAATAGTATTCGAGCTTTCGACACCATTCGAAATATCGATTTATATGACAATCCCTTTACATGCTACATTAGTATGTTCAGCTCCACACTAAAAGCTGAGTTTATGCATATGAGGACAGACATGATTTTTTTTTAAATATTAATAAATAAAAATACGTATTTAAATTCAATTTCTGAAATACATAAACTGTGCTCCATCTTTGGCACCAGATAAATTTGTGAATCATCGTTTTCTACTTTGCTAAATATACAAGTTTAGCAGAGTTTTATTTACTAATTACTAAATGTACAAATTTTGATCTTGATGTGGATGAAATCTTCAAATATTCACAATCCAATGGGATGTAAGAATAGTCAGAATGGGATTATTTCCAGTTCCACAAAATGCCGTTAACCGAAAACCTGTCAAATGCCATAACTAAGCAACAAATTAAGATACAAATGTTTTATTCAGTACAGAGAATCGAGTGTGCAGGGACATCTGCGGCTAAAATTTTTTTAAAAGCGGGCACTACCCCGCTCCCAATAGGATTAATGCACATATCTCACAAGCCGTTAAAGCTATATCAAACAACTTCGCTCAGAACAAGCTTTTCTAGCATGTCCGCAAATAATGGGAAAGTAAGTGCTATCGGATGATAACCATGACCACCTCCCATACAAAGGTTATGTTGCAAAATTATTAAAAATGAAAAAAGAAGTTTAGGAATCCGTGTAAAATTTCGATAATGGGAGTGGTATCGCCTACTTTTGCTGTACCAATATCAACTCAATCTGTGAGATAACTTAATGAAATGAAAGGAGTATCTGTTCATGATAATTGCACATTGCCCATGTATTAAAAATGGGGAAAATCGGGTACATACTTCCCCTAGCCCCCATATACCTAATATAAGGACTTTCAAACTTCCTGTAGACTTTATACCATACATATTGATCAATATATGAGTTATGTAAGTGAAATTCAGAGGGAGTCTCTTGGTGATAGCAGTGTGTCCGTGTGCACAAAATTGATAAAATCGATTAAATACTTTCCTTAGTCCACATATATCTAATAGAAGAATTTCAAACTTCCGGTAGACTTTATACCGTACATATCGGTCACTCTGTTAGTTATCTTAATGGAAGTCTGACAACACATTTTCCTGGCAATAATATATCGTGTTCCCGAAAAGGAATAAAATTGGATCAATTTTAGTCCTAGTTTCCATATTCCTAATATAAGAATTTCAAACAGCCGGTTGGCTTTATGCGGTATATATCTCATATATATCAATGTATAATAATGGATATATTGGTTTAATAATATTGGTTTAGTGCCGAAAATGTGTGAAATCGGTCAAACGAATTATCCAAGCTCCCATATAATACATATAACGATTTTCGTTATTCTACCAAACTCTACGCCGAATATGTCGATCTGTGTGTGAGTTATCTTCGTAAAATTGCGTCGAAACATATTTTCTGGTGTACTTGAGTAATGACACAGGTTATTACAATGAGTCCAGACCTTTCCCTAGCCTAAATATACCCCATATAATAATTCCCGACTTTCCAGCTGACTTTAAACCGTTTATTTTGGTCAATATATGTGATATTTTAATGAAATTAAGTGGATATGTTTTCTTAAATACAATGGAATTTCGCGCTAAATATGAAAGAAAGCGGTCTAGACCATGGTCTAAGCCGCTTATTCCTAATATAATGATTTCCTTTTCTCTGGTTGACTTTTTTCTCATGTATCTAGTATATTTATTAAACTACTTTGGTTGAATTTATATCGCATATATCACTTTTGAGTTCATTTGGTAGATTTTAATATAAATATCTCTGACACGAAACAAAATATAACAATGAAAGGACATGAGTCTATGGCCTGAATATAAGGTAATAAGATACCAAATATGATTGCAATCCATTAACAATTTCGTCAAATAATACATGTTGAATTCTTCCGCAACATTTTTTAGTATAAAGTTATGCAAGCACTTGAAAACCTTTCCCCGCCTCTGATCCTTCCACATTGCGAGAGTATAAAATATTCGGTTACACCCGAATTTAGCCCTTTCTTATTTGTTTAATATTAATTTTTGCCAGCATCTGAAAGTGTTTACCGCCTTTGATCCTTGCGCATTACGAGAGTATAAAATGTTCGGTTACAGCCGAAATTACATTAACCCCTCCTTCTTTGTTTTAAGTATTTTTTATCTATTAAACTTCGATGGCCTGCCTTCTGAGCGGTTTAATGCTAAGCAATTTTCTTTTTCAGCTCGGCTAATTCTACATAAGTTTAATTGAGAACATTTCAGATAACTTTTTAGATCTTGTTCCTTTATGGTAGTTAAAATAAACCAACAGAATGAGGTTTTCCTCAATTCGCTTTCTAAGCATTTTAAAAAACATAACTTATTGATGATTTGTACTTCACAATGAAGTAAAACCGGAAAGTTTTGTTGTGTTGTTATTGTTCCGTTAGGTTGTTTCGTCTCCCTTAGTGACTTGCGTTAGCATTTCGCAAAGAATTAGTATACAGCACAATATTTGAGTTAATGTAGATAGATGCTCTCGCAAATGAAAAAACAAATGGTGGAAACAACTAAAGAAGGGCTAAGTTCAGGTGCCATCGAATGAATCGAATATTATACTCTCGCAATTTATCTTATCTTATTATGATAATTCACAATTTAACCGATTTATTCGGCATAAAGTCCACTAGAATAACGAAAATCATTAAAAGTAGTATGTAAGGGCCGATTCGGGGTATTCGGGGAACGATTTCACCCATTTTCGCGACAAAACTATACAGTTAAGATAGAGCTAAGATTATGCGTTCACTTAATTTTGTTACGATATCTTTCATATTGACCAATATAAAGTCAACCGGATCTTTGTAAACTATTATATTAAGTATATGGGGGCTATGGGAAATATTGACCCAAATTTATTCGTATTTGGTACAAGAACACATTATTTTCAGAGAAAGACGCTCCCTGAATTTTATTAAGATATCTAACATATTGACGGGTGTATGAGGTTATGGAAAGTATTGACCTGATTTTATCTATTTTCGACAAAAGGGCAAATTATTATCAGGAAATGATTTTCTTTAAATTTCAATAATACATCTTACAGACCTATTAAGACTTTTAAATCATATGGAATTTAAAATTGTGTTGTATGAAAAGTAGGCGTTGTTGTGTTCCGATGTCGCCAAGTTTGCTTGAAATCGGCATAGAAGTTCCCGAGATATAGGATTTCACCTAAAGGTGGGTGGTGCCAATCCCATTGTCCAATTTTTACACCGATTCCTTGAAACCCTTAAGTACCATCTTGGCTGTGAAATTTAATACGTTTAAGGTGTTTCTTAAGCGAGTTAATGCCTTTTAGCAGTTTCCAATAAAACCTTTATATGAGTGGACGTGGTTATTATCCGATTCGAATTATTGAGAAAGTTTGTTTTGTTTTGAGAAAGTTTTATTCATATAGCTTTAGTGGTTTGGGAGATATGTACATTAAACTTATTAGGGTGCGGGGACATTCAAACTTGTTAAAAATTTTTAGATTACTTTCATATTAATCTCAATTTTTACTTAATTTATCACTTGTACAGACGGACGGACGGACAGACAGTTACCCGATATTCAACTCGTCTCGTCATCCTGATCATTCATATGTACTAACTCTATATCTATCTAGGTTAGTTTTCGGGGTCGCAAACAACCGTTAGGTGGACAGAACTATTATTCTCTGTTGCAACATGTTGCTAGAGTTAAAAAATTTTCCGGAAGAATTCAATATTCGACGAAATTATGAATGAATTACAATAAATTTTGTTAAATCTATTAAGTCATACTATAGGTCATCTTTTCACAATCTATCAATCTATCTAAATCTATCTATCTAAAATCAATCTACCTATTACAAATCTCCATATCCATGATATTTGTGCTGTGGGAAGGTGTTGTACATACCAGTATCCACAATCTTTTATTACCGAATGACATAACTCTAATTAAAATATTCTACTTTATTTTTTTAATTAAGATATCTTCTATTGAGATATATGCGATATAAACTCAACCAATGGGACGAAATTTAATATACGAGGGCGGGTCAATAAGTCCGTGACTTTTTGAATTTCTTTTTATTTTTTTTCTTTATTCTTAAATATTTCTTTATTTTATTTTTTATTCCAAAAGTCACGTACTTATTGACCCGCCCTCGTATTATGTATATGAGGGAAAAGTAACTGGAGACACGAATACCATCATATCAGGGGTATGGCTTTAGATTAATTCATTTAAATATTGAACCTAAATAATGTTGACACATATTGACCTAAATAAATGGTTTCGAGTCAACTGGAGTATTAACTGGAAATGGAATACTGCATTAGGTATATAAGGGTTTGGGGAAGAATTGACGCAATTTTATCAATTTTTTGGCATCGGAACACATTATTACCAGGAAAAGATGCTGTCTAACTTTCATTATGATACCTCACAGATTGTACAAAATATAAAACCAATAGGAAGTTTAAAAATCCTTTCATTAGGTATATTATTAGGAAGCATTTATCCTATTTTACTCATTTTTTACACAAAGGCACAATATTTTCAAACAAAGATTTGTTCTGAAATTTGATCAATAATACATCTCACAGATTGACAGATAGTTTTGGTCAAAAGTCAGCGATAGGCACTGGTTCCATATATTCGGTATATGGGTAATTTATATTCCGATTTCGACAATTGTTAGATGTGAGATGGCATACTTGGAGGTACTATGTGTGCAAAGTTTTACTCCGATATCTTAAATAATAATTGATTTATATACTGTAAAGTTAAAGAATCATATGGAATTTAAAATTGTGTTATATGGGATGTAGGCATGGTTCTAGCTCGATTTCGACGATTAGAATCTGTGATATTAGAATGTCACATAGTAATATTATGCTACAAATTTGGTTCGAATTGGTTTAGCGATTCCTGAGGAATAGAATTTCACCTAAAAGAGGGCGGTGTCTCGCCCTTTGTACAAATTTTACACCAATTACTAAGCGTCCCCTTGGTAACAATCCAACTGTAAAATTTTATGTTTCTGGTGTTTTTCTTCAGTGAGTTATCGCAATTTTTGGTAATTTTCAACATAACTGTTATATGGGAGGTGCTTCTGGTTACCAACCAATTTCACCCATTTATGAGAAGCTGCTAAAGGGACTTGTTCTCAGCAGATTTGGTTTATATAGCTTTAGTGGTTTGTGAGATATGTACATTAAACCTATTAGGAGACGGGGCCACTCCCGCTTTTTAAAAAAATTTTGAACCGCTAATGCCTCTTCCTCCCGCAATTTGATGTACTAAATTATAGCATTGTATCTTATTCTGTGGCTTAGTTATGGCCTTTTACAATTTTCGATCAACGCAATTTGTGATTGCCCACAAAAGGCTGTTTGTGGAAAAATTTAAAGTTATAAAGTTTAATTTAAAAAGTTAAAAAAACTAAGTCACAAGTTAAGCTAAACCAAAAATTAAGCCAAACGATTGCTATGGTAAAGTTCTGAATAAAAACATAATAAAATATTTAAATTGCAGTGTTGAAAAAGAAGTGATTGAATATCAGAGTCGTGTTGTGCAGGATGCTAAATTTGTATTTGAGTGTCTCTAATTCATTTAACAAGAGGGTTTTGAAAAATTAGCATATTATTACGTTTAAATTGAAAGTGCTCATTTGTTTAAATAGTACGCTTTCACAATTTTGTGAATTTCTTTTGAATTTGATTCAAGAGGTTTGACGTTAACTATACGTAAAATTTGTTTGTGTATTTTGATAATATTTGACGTATTTCATCCAAACCAATTGAAAGTAGGGGTACCAAAAATAAGATTCCTTACTAAAATAAACCAAATCGGTTCTAACTTCGTCCAGCACCATATATATGTATATTCTGAACTTACTTAAAACGAATTTATTTCGATTATGGAAGCAATACGAAAAATAGGGTTGACAAGTACGAAAAATTAGTTCAATTGGTTTATTGCTTCACCTAGAATATAAATAATGAATTATTATTGTAATTATTTCCATTGCCTCATACTTCTCATTGTCTCATGTTGTTATAACATTTTATATTGTTTTTAAATTATCGAATCCGCCATAGCTTAAGTCCTCATTGTTTAAAATATTAATTGCATGCGAGAGAAAAACAAAGCTCTTGGCACGTAGTAAAATATAATATTCTCTCAAAGTCCTATATAAAATAACAAAAATTTATTATGACAAATTTATGTATGTTAGGGGTTTTCATACGCAATATTGTTATTCGTTATTTGTTGCTTGTTAAATTTGCTACAGCTTTCCAACAGTGAAAGTGCTTTTTTGTACATCAATTGTTAATAGTTAAAACATTTTCAACACAGCTGATATTGTTAGTATTATCAATTATCTTAAAAAGTATATACAAAAAGAATAAAACACCTAAAGCAAGTGCAAAATGTAAAATAATTAAACATTTGATTAACAAGTATGGAAAGGCTAAGTCCGGGTGTAACCGTTGATTTTATGTTCCCGCAATTTGTAGGGATCAAATGAGGGAAAATACTTTCAGGTGTTGGCAAAATTTTTTATAAAAAAATGTTGCAAATGAATTCCATATTTTTTTTTCGACGAACTTTTTATGGACAGCATTCATATTTGGCATCACTTTAACTTTTACTTTAGATTATAAAGTCAATAAAATTATAAACTTTAATGGCAATATAACTAAGACAAGTGATCTGTGGGAAGGTACAACAGCCATAACTTTTATTACCGAATGACATAATATCATTCGAAATATTCTTATTAAATTTTGTTGAGACATCTTCTGTGGATATTTTCGCGATATAAGCTTAACCATTCTTCAACCCTTGGTTGAGTTTAATATATTGTTTTTATGAGAAAGTCGACAAGAGCTAGGAAAATCATTATATTAAAGGCATGAGGTTTAGACCAAGGTCTGGACCGATTTGATTCAAATTTCTAAGCTAAACCATATTATGGGTAAAACACATTAAATTTCATTGAAATATTACACAAGATAAGGTTAGTAAAGATTTTAAAGCTCAAAAATTCTTGTTAAAGATTCTTTCGTTTTTTTATTGTACACTAGAAAGTCGGAAATCATCATGTACGAACAGGCGGACTGCTTCCAACCCTACATATATCCCGATTAATTTTAGGTGCTACAAACAACCGTTAGGAGAACAAAACCACCATACTCTGTTGCAACATTTTGCGAGAGTATAAAAAAAACAGTAAAAGAATAACGTTGGTTAAAGGTAAATATAAAAGTTGTAAGATTATTAGAATATATAATATAATAGATACGTAATAAATACATACAAATAATAGATACATTATGTTAGAGATATGGGGGGGGGGGGACTTTTGGAATTAAACTGAGGTATGCTCGCGTACATATTTAAAATAAATTTTATTAAGATAAATCAAAGTTTGACAGACATATTCGGCATGGAGCCCACTAGAATAAGGATAATCATTATATGTAGTATATGCGGGCTGGGTTAATTCGTAGTTCCTTTTCACAAATTTTTGCCACCAACCAAAGGTATATTCAAGATTATGAGTTCATTTAATTTTGTTAAAATATCTTACATATTGTCCGATAGACACGGTATGAAGTCAACCGGAATTTAAAAAAACTCTGATATTATGAATATGGGCGACGTATTAGCCCGATCTAACCAATTTTTGGCATCAATTTGGAACTTTTTTGAAACTTCGAAATTTTTTATATTAGGTGTATGGAACCGATTTTACACATATTTAACACATGTCCACAGTATTAACAGGGATACTCTATACATTTTAATAATATATTTCACATATGGACCAATATTTTCGTTATGAAGTCTTCCATGGGCACTGGGTCCACGTATTCGGTACCTGGGGACTTGAATTGTTGCATTTCGATTTCGCTATTTTTTATACGCGAGATGGCTTACCCCAAAGGTACTCTTTGTGCAAAGTTTTATTCCGATATCTTCATTGGTAAATGATTTCTATACTGTAAAGTGAAAGAATCATATGGAATTTAAAATTGTGATATTTCAGAAGTAGGGGAGGTTGTATTCCGATTTCTTTCGGCACACTGTAATACTGTGCTGCAAATAGAATTTCACGCACCGAGTTTGATTGAAATCGGTAGAGTAGTTCTCCAGATATAGGATTTTATTTGAAAACGAGCGGTACCACATCCGCTGTCGAATTTTTACACCGATTCCTTTGAAGCCTTTAAGTACCATCTTGGCTATGAAATTTAAGCTTCTGGCAAGTTTCTTCAACGAGTTAACGTACTTTTAGTAGTTTTAAATATAACCTTTATAGTGGGAGTGATTTTAATCCGATTTCACCAATTTTCACACCTTAGACGGAGAAATTTGAGCTCAGCAAGTTTCATTGATATAGCTTTAGTGGTTTGGGAGACATGTACATTAAACCTATTAAGGGGCGGGACCACGCCAACTAGAAAATTTCTATCTGCAGATTCCCCTCCATACTATGAGTCCTTGAACTAAATTTAAGTTTTTTATCTTAACTGGGGGTTTAATTACAGTTTTATAGGTTTTATTTTAACGGCATTTTGTTGGCGTAGTGGAGGTCTAATTTTAGCCTTCTGCAATATCAACCTCCTCAGAGCGCCAAAGAACACGAGTATCAAGTTGTTTCAAATAACGCCAATTTTAACTCAAGTTTTCGCTTGCACGGACAGACAAACTTTGGGAACTCAATTCGTTTCGTCATTCTGATCATTTTGATATAATTATATAATTTCATATCTCTCTCGGTTAATTTCAGGTGTTATGTGAAATATTTATAAAGAGTACAAAATGTGTACCATATTTCATCAAGATACCTCAATTTTTACTCAAGTTATTTGACGAAATTTTGAATGGATTGCAATCATATTTGGCATCATGTTAATTTTTAGTGTTGGTCGTACACTCATCAAGTCAATCTGACTTCGACAAATCATCTCTATCACAGAGGGGTCCACATACTCAATATCTGGGAGCTTGAATAGGTATAGTCCGACTTCCACTATTTTTGGGTAGGAAATGGCATACCTTAAGGTCACTATTTGTGCAAAGTTTTATTCCGATATCTTAATTGGTGCTTGAATTATGTACTGTAAAGAAATACACAGTAAAGAGAATAGTATACAGTATACAGTATAACAGTTTACGGTAAAGAGAATATACTGAAACAATCGGATTGAATTGAAATTGTGTTACATGGACGTAGACTCTAACCACGTCCGATTTCGCCCCTTTTTCTAATGTAACATAAAAATATAAAAGTAATGCCAAACCACCACCAAATTTTGTTGAAATAGGTTAAGTCGTTCCTGAGATATGGGATTTCACCGAAAAGTGGGCGGTGCCATTCCCATTCTCCAATTTTTACGCGAATTCCTATGCAGCCTTTGTGTACCATATAAGATTTAATGTTTCTGATGTGTTTCTTCAGCGAGTTAACGCACTTCAGTAATTATCAACATAACCTTCGTACGGTCATGGTTATCATCCGAAATCACTTATTTTCCCATACGTGCCCCAAGTTGCATCAAGATGTCTTAATTTTTACTCAAGTTATCGCTTGCACAGACGAAAAGACAGGCAGAAACCTGGAATTCAACTCGTCTTATAATCCTGATCTTTTATGTATATATATTACTCTCTATCTCTATCGATTAATTTTTGGTACTATAAAAACCCGATAGGTGAACAAAACTATTGGTGCGAGACGAGAGATATAGTGTTCTGCTTGTCGGTTCAATCTAGACATTCAAATATACATAAATTTGCCACAATCTGAGAGTGAGTAAAATTGTTTAAAGCATTATTAAAAATAACATTTTAAAATTCCTTATCGTTCCGGTACTTGAAAAAAAATTTCCTCAAAGTCAAAGGCGTAAAAAAGCGTTTTCGCGATTTTCAGCGAAACGGTAAGTTTTAGCATTAAATTACATCAGACAAAAATTGTAGATCATAAAATTAACTTGTTGTAAATGACTGGACACCACTTTTTCCTGTACTCCTCCGTCCACAAATTTCGAGTTGCTACCTCAAAAGTTGGGATTCGTGTATGACAGTCTAAGAAATCACGTGAAAAAGTTCCAATTACTTCAGATGGTTTGGCAGAAAAATGCAAGATTGATTGCTAATATTGAAATTGTCTATTTGCATATAAAATATTCTTTATAAGAATAGTTTTAAATTAGACCAAATCGAAGTAAGTGAAAGAGAAGTATATTTGTGTTTTAGCAAAAAAAAAAGAATATAAATAAATATTTAAATTATAATAAAACAAGTAAGAAAGACCTAAGTTCCGGTGTAACCGAACATTTTATACTTTCGAAATATGCAAGGATTAGAAGCGGGGAAATGCTTTCAGGAGCTAGCATAACTTTATATTAAACAAGTAAGAAAGGGCTAAGTCCGGGTGTAACCGAACATTTTATACTCTCGCTGCGTATAAGGATCAGAGGCTGGGATATGCTTTCAGCTGCTCGCACAACTTTATATTAAAAAATGTTACAGAAAAATTCAACATTCATTATTCGACGAAATTGTTAGTGGATTGCAATCATATCTGGTATATTATTAACTTATATTACAGGTCATAGACTAAAGCGCTTTCACTACTATATTCTGCTTCGTGTCAGATATTTATATTAAAGTCTATGAAATTAACTCAAAAGTGATATATGCGATATAAACTCAACCAAAGTGGTTTAATCAATATATTGGATATATGAGGAAAAACTCAACCAGAGAAAAGCAAATCATTACATTAGGAATAAGTGGCTTAGACCATGGTCTACACCGATTTCTTTCATATTTAGCGCGAATTCACAATGTGTTTAAAAAAACATATCCACTTAATTTCATTAAAATATCACACATATTGACCAACACAAACGGTTTACAGTCAGATGGAAAGTCGGGAATTTTTTTATCCGGCATTTTTGGGATTGAGGAAGATCTGCACTGATCACATTAACTCTTTTCATTATTCAAGTATATTAGGGAACATGTTTTCACGCAATTTTGTGAATGTAGCTCACGCAGTGACCGATATATTCGGCATAAAGTCTGCTAGAATAAAGAAAGTCACTATACGTAGTATATAGGAACTGGGATAATTCGTTCACCGAATTGACACATTTTGGGCAGTAAACTATGGTATATCCAATATTACACATTCACTTAGATTTTTAAATTTTGCTAAAATATATTACATATTGACCAAAATATATAAAGTCTACCCGGAGGTTGAAAACCCTTGTATTAGGTACATAGGGGTTGGGGAAGTGCTTACCCGATTTTATCCCGACACACTGTTATCAGAAAGAGACGTCCTCTGAATTTCAACAAGATAACTCATATATTGACCGTTATATATGGTATGAAGTCTACAGGAAGGTTGAAAATCCTTATATTAAGTATATGGGAGCTATGTGCAGTGCTTACCCGATTTTCCCAATTTTCGACACAGGAGCACATTATTATCATGGAAACATAATCCTCGAATTTTACTACGATTTTTTACATTTATACTCGAATACAAATTTACCGAAGTATATAGTATAAAGTCTACCGGAAGGTTGAAAACGGGCATATTAAGTTTACGTTTAAGTCATTACGACACCTTACAGATTTACCGATGGACCTTACAGATGGTATAAAGCCTACTAGAACTTTGACAATCCGTCCATTAGGTATATGGGGGCTAGGAGAAGTGCTTACCCAATTTTCACCATTTTTGATACTAGAGCACACTATTATCATGGAAAGATAATCCTCAAATTTTATTACGATATCTTACAGATTTACCGATGTACTCGGTAAAAAGTCAGATAGAGGTACTGAGGTCCTAATATTGAGTACCTGAGGGCTCGAAAAGTTATAATCCGATTTCAACTATTTTTACTCATACGATGTGGAAAGCTTTGTTCCAATATCTTAATTGATGTTCGATTTATCTACTTTAAAGTGAAAGTATCAGATGAAACTTAAAATTGTGTTATATGAGAAGTAGGCATGGTTTTTATCCGATTTAGTCCAATGTGACATAAGAATGCAAATATAATGTCACACACCAAATTTTGTTGAAATCGGTTAAGGCGTTCTTGAGATATGGGATTTCTTCCAAAAGTGAGCGGTGCCACGCCCATAACCAAAACTGTATACGGATTAATATTTAGCCCTTCCGTATCATATCTACTGCGAGATTTAATGTTTCTGACGTGTTCTATCAGCGAGTTTTTAGTAGTTTCAACATAACTTTTGTATGGCAGGTGATGGCATTTGTATGGCATTTTCTCAGTATATGAGGAGATGCTAGAAAAACTTACTCGGGGCAAAGTTGATTGATATAGCTTTAACGGGTTCCGAAATATATATATTAAACCTATTGGTGGGAGGGCCATGCCCACTTAAAAAACTTACAAAAAATTTTTATCCACAGACGCTCCACCATACTAGGATCCTCTATACCAAATAACACGTTTATATCTAATTTATTGCTTAGTTATTGCACTTTATCTGTTTTCGATTAATGCCATTTTGTGGGCGTGTTTGTCATTTACTTTTATTAATGCTTCAGTTATCTCTTGTGAATTGAATATGGAACCCAAAATGGCATACATTGTAAGTGGGTGTCGTCGTATTATAATTGTCAAATAGTACCAAAGGGACGTGAAGAATATATTTTGGACTAAATTAGTTGAAATGGATCAAGTAACTTATGGGATAAAAAATTTCACCCAAAAATGTACAGTGCCAAATTTGTAAATAATTCATTTATGAAACTAATATATAGTTCTTGTTTCTAAATAAACCTATTATGCGTCGGAGATACTCCCAAAATCTTACGCGAGTTGTCTCACAGATAGACGCATATTGAATGCGAGTTGTCATTCTGATAATTTGAATGAATGTGTATGGCTATATCTCTTGGAAAATTTCCAGGTGCTACAAAACAGTTAGGTTAACAAAAACTCTTACTTATGCTATTAAGCATCATGTAAACAACATTTCTTATCATATTTTATTATATTGGACTCATATTTTTTCACGTAGAAATGTAAATAAAAAAAGTGAAGTTTAGTTATTCGTATGCATAACACGTTTGAGTAAATTTTTTTGTTAAACCGACATAATCGGAGGTCCATGGGCAGTGGAGCCAAGAAATTAAAAAAAAATACAAATCAAAAATAAAATATGACTGTTTAGTTGAATAACACGAGGCTGATGTGAATAAAGTTCTTGTTATTTCTTTTTGATGTACGTATTCGGCGATTGCTTTTATCTTTAGCAGTTTTATTCTACTAATTCATTTGTTTTGCTTCAATTTTATTTCTCTTTTCTGCTTTACAAACCAATACCTGGTATTTACATTTTGGGAATCGCTATATAAAAGCATTGAGGCTCATTTGATGTTTATGATGGTTTAGACATAGGGATTTGTCTGTACAATAAACTGTTTGACTGCTGGGTTTCCATTAAAGTCTATCTTTATTTGTACGTTTTTGCCAAATATTGACATATAAAATCTAAGGGTATCGAAAAGGATATCTTATTTTATTAGAAATTATCTTATTATTTAGATTTAGAATCACTACCACTAGCATTGAATTTACATGATTCAAGCATTTGAAAACACATCTTAACCATTCTCTTTTGTGTTTTCTATTTGTGGTTACACGGTTAATTTTTGTGTAAAAATTAAAAAAGAAAGTCAAAACCAAAGAAACGACTTGCTGACACTGTGCATATGCACTCTTCCCCTCCCTTCTACCCAACTAAAAATATATGTGTATTAAGGAAGTTTATATTTACTACTTTCGAATAATTAAAGACGTGTAAAACAATGGCTTTAGGTTTACTTCCTTTCGCTCTTAGTAATAGTTATTTAATTATTTATATCAATTAGTTTGCATTATCTAAGCGCATGCATATACATAAATATGTACATAGATGTAAGTACATTGATTTTTCTCGAAACCCACCACCAGGTGCACACATGTGCGACTACCAGAAATAACAGCAGGTAATTTAAAGCAGGAAAAAGCGTATGAATGGCGCAGTTTTACTCATATACCCGGAGCTAAAAAACTTCACAAAGCTCTGTGAAATTACGTACAAACTTCTTAAACTAGTATGATAAATGAATTGTTTTGAAGGCAGTATGTACATATGTGTGAATACAATTGTTTACATTTCATTCACCTCGTTACGTTTCGCTGAGTGTGCGCAAAAAGGTTTAAAACTAAAATAGTAATAATAACCACCAAGTAAACAACAACAAAACTGCAGATGTATAAAAGTTATTCTAAAACAAAAAGTAACCACAACAACAAAGAGAATAGTAGGGTAATAAACTTGTTAGTTAGCTAACAACATGGAAAAATCAAAAGTAAAACAAAAAGTAGAAATTCAAGTGGGTATCGATATAAAAAGAGGTAGCTTATTAATGCTAACTAGCTAGGAGTGGATTGTGACAGCGGTTGGATATGTATGTATTTACAAAAATTCTGCTATGCTATAACCCACCAAGCGAACCCACTGTCAGGAATGGAAATGGTTGCAGCACTCCATTGACTCTGTGCCTAATACCCATTAACATTTGATGTCGTATGAGAAGATATGCGTATGTATTATATGCAAAAAAAAAAATTTCGAATTTAAAATTTGACATTTTTATTTAATGAGGTTGATGAGGTTTCTGAGGCTCTTTGTTTCAATTTTCCTATTCCTACTCAGATAAGCAAGACCTAAACGTCGGTAAATCATTAATATGTACATATGTACTTATCTATATTTATTCTATTCCGTATTCGTTATAACGTTAGCTGAAAAAACATTATATGCTTTTGCTACTTTCCAAGAAATTATATTTAAGATAATTATTTAAACTGCTGAAGATAATTCATTTAATAATTCAAGCCGTTAAGTAGAATACTACGCATGCGATTGGAAATCGCACTACTGTGATGACAGTCCAGGCAGCCATCTTTAATAAATCTTGTTCCATAGATAATAAAAATGTTCTTATTTGAAATGAACGCAATACTTATCGAGAAATTGTTGCTTAGTCTTTGTAGGCTATTTGATAACGATTTATGTTGCACAAGTTTGGATTTTAACCTTCTAGATCTGCATATGTAGAAGTGCAATACATATTTCTCGTGGGTATATATAAGATAAATACAATAAAGGTAGGTATATAATTACAACTTTAAGTAATTAACATGTTTCCTTAAAATTTATTACCGCTGGTAACTTTGCTTGCTGCTTCCTATAAAATTTGCTGCGTTCTTTTAACAACACTCAGTGCAACTGTCACTTGCTGTTGTAACTTTCGATGATAAGGTGATACGAGTAGTTGCTGCTGGCATATCTTTGATACGCAAAACCACATAAAAATCAGGCAATTGTGATTGAGTAGAATACGCACGATATATGTATGTATGTAGTATAAAGCGATGCAAAACTTTCAGCGATTGGCCTATTAAAACTTTAGTTATACCGCCTTATTGTTTAATTTCCATTCACCCTTTTGCACACTTTTGCACAACCACCTTTTTGCACAATAATTCTTGCCATTACAGCTTAAAAAATTTTCACGATTTGGTTGTGTTATCACTTTTTGTTAAGTAAGAGCTGTATGTTACATTTAAAAAGCACTAAAATGTTTAATCTCAAGATTTTAAAAATTTGCTTCTTTTAGTGTTGTCTTCTTAACTACACTTCCATCATCACTTTTTAAAAATAAAATTTTCGAAATCGCACTTTATTTTTAGCACTTTAATATTCCTTAAATTTGATGCATATGCCTATGTATTTATTCAAGCATATACACTTTTTTGTCTCTTCTATAACACAAAAAAATCTGCACGCACCAAAAAGCACCACAAAACCTATGTAACTTTGTACACTTAAGAATAAAATTCCTAGGTAGCACGGAGCTCGGTGAGCACCATTCAAAGACTAATGTTTGCCACCGTCCAATGTCTTACATATGCTTAAAAGTTGTTGTAACTAGCGAGGTAACAAATATATTCACACATACATACACACAGGTACATACAGCTAATGCTAAGTATAACATAACGCTTTTGTATAAGCTGTTAAATGGTTTTTGAGATATTGGTTTGTGTGAGCACTAATGAGCACTAATGTGGGAGAGAGTGCATGCGAAGTACCAACCAGACGTTACGTTTTTCATTTTACTCGGTTCTTGCGCGCGCACAATGCTCACTAAGATAAGGCTTCAGAGAGTTTTTCAGTTTGGTGTATATTTTGTTGTAAATTTTGCTACTTTAACATATGCAACTTATGATATTTTAAGATTGTCTTTGATTTTCAGTTTACAAGTTTTGGTAAAATAAGCAAAAAAATCGGGTATAATTAAAAAATTTTCCACACATTCAGCGTAGCCATCTAGTAAAAATCAACTATGTAGTAAGAATACAAATCCATAATAAATGCAAAAGTGTAAAAGTAATACTTTATTAATTTGAATAAACTTCTAAATTAAGATATACAAACACATATTTTCCACACAAATCTTCAAACAGGATAACACATGTTCTTATATACATATGTCTAGTCATGTAGATATATTCCTACAACCCTTCCATATATACCTATGTATATAAAATAGTATGTAGTATATACGTAGTGGGACGTCACAACATTGAGTAGATACGTACTAGATTTTGGTTCAATATCAATAATTCAATATCAGTGGTTATTATCCGATGGGTTAAGGTGTAAATATACCCAAGATGTTATGCTTTAAAACAGCTGGTGGGTGCATATACATGTACTCTGTATCTACGCCGTTAATTAGACGAAGTCAATGAAATATTCACAGATATATTGAAGTACTGCAACCGCATATTCGTACATGCTCATAGTGGCTAACACTAATGAATGAGTATTTATTAATTTTGTCTGACCATAAGCTCTGTTTTAATAAATCACTGTCCAAACCTTTTTCCGGTTTCATAAATAGTGCATTATTTTAATGAAAATTATAAACACATTTGAATAGAACTATTTTTGTGAGTCAATAAATTTCTCAATGTTTTGAAACATTCTTGGTATATTCAAATATTCGCACTTGTTCATAATCCTAATATATTTTACTTATATCCCATCATACCATCAGGTGAATTAGCGTTATGCAAATAAATTGCTATTCCGTAGCATACTGGATTTAATCCTCTCGTCAAGTGTATTGTTTTATGATTGAAATAGCTTCGCAATTACTTTTCTGACCTTATCATGCGTTATAAGCCCTTTTCTCCAATTTTGTGTGATTCATTACGCCTCTGCGATTTAGAATTACCTCTTTGAACACATAGCGACTGCACGACAACGCGAATCTAATTCTACAAAATTCCTGGCGAAAATCGTCCATATTATTCTTATTCCATATTAGTATTTTTTACACTTTTCAATACTTTCCGAAGATCATTTCTTTTCACAGTGAAAGAAACTAAAGACAAAGTGTGGCTTTGAGGAAAAACACCTCAGCAGATAAATTGACAGATTACTAAGTTACCTTTGTTCTCACCAACATTTTTACAATTCATAAAGGGCTAAAAAATGCAATGACTGATTATTGCCATCCGAAAGATGTCTTGAGGAAAGTATGCACAATTGATAACAAATCTGGCTTAGAGTTGCTGTATGACCTAGCTAATATTAATGATAAATTCTGAATTATTTATTTATTTATTGTTAAGTAAAATAAACTGAGCTGAAAAAATTAGGGAAAGTAAAAGAACTAAAAGTGGGAGATGAGATGCTCATAGGTGAACAGATACACATGAAGAACTAATATATAATCCTAAATTGCGACATCATTATTCAGTTAATGCACTTTTAGTCATTTTAAATAATGTCATTATATGGGACATCCTTGGCATTAGTGTCAATGGTGTGCCTCAGTTTCATCAAAATATCGCAATTTTTGCTCGCGGCCTACCGGGTTGGTAGAGTTACCAAGTGTCTAAAATTAAAAGGATTGGATTTCATCCGAGGCTTTTTGGATACCATATCAGGCTATTGAATTTAACTGCGTAGGCGGAAATTTTTATAAGTTTTCCCTCCGTAATTAGCGATGTATATTAAAAAATTTATTGTCGCCGGAGCTCAGTGTACTGAGAACATTATAACCAAATTTACATCCCGACTACACAATATCCATATGCAACTATATTATATTATAATAGTATATTAAAGAAATTTAGTCAGAGGTTTGTCATTGATTGCCACAATTCTGTACATACATACATATATGCAATCCGAATTCCATCACCTTGCATTGTTAATAAAGTTCAAATCTTCTCACTGAATTAAAAAGCACAAACAGACATACAAATTCTCTTCACTTGTGTATGTTTTTCTTCCAGCCAATTCCAGGTCATTAATGCGAATGGCACCGTTATGCTTGTCGTCATACACTCAAAAAGTTGAAAGTTCAGTAGCAACTTCTGTGCTTACTCTTCCATACATATCTACGGATCGACTAGACAGTTCAATGATTTTTTGTTCGCTTTTCTTTAGCACAAGATTTTTTTTGCTTTACATCTGATCCATTATTCATTATTGCGTTGCCTGTACGTTTTCTCACAAAGCGCATTGACTGCTATTTTTACTTGGTTTTTATGGTTTTTCCTTTTCGATTTATTTTTCAACATTGGTAATTCATAAAATATTCCCAATAACATAGATACAATGGCCCAATAAAGTCTACATACACCCCTGAAAAGTAAATTTCTGAGCCATCTAACAATGGAACAATTAAATATATATCAAACGAATTGCAATCAAGAGAAAACATATGTTTTGTTCAATTTTTTTTATTTTTTTAGGTTTGTTAAGAATATTTCATAAAAATTCTTTCCAAAACACAGAAAAGTCTACATACGGCAGTTCTAAAATGTGGATAAAATGAAAGCCTGAATACCTGTAGAGCTATCAACTACCATAAACGTCGTTACTATATTACGTTATCCACAAATAAGCTAATTTCCTTACTTTTAGTATTTTCGTGGGGCTATTTTTTCTAAATGATTAAAGTAATTAGTACTGAAATACGGCAATTAGTTATCAATTATCACATACAGGAATCTAAGTAAGATAGGAAAACTAGTTGGGCGTCCAAAGTCTACCGTTCAAATAATGATTAGGAATCTAACGAAAAATATACGTGGCAAGCCTAGGGGCGGTCGACCTTGTAAACTTTCATCACGGCCAAAGCGTTAATTGACAGCAATTCAGGAAAATCATCGGGTTTTGGCTATAGAAGCCGCGAAAACTTTGGAACACTCGAATATTGTTTCAGTGCATCCAGAAACTGTACGAAAATGTTTGAGAGATAGCGGATTTCATAGCCGTGTGCCCAGTAAGATACCGTTTATGAATACAATTAATAAACATGTTGATTTTGCTGCAAAATATGTTGAGATGAATGTTATTGGGGCAACGTCTTATTTAGTGGTGAAAGTAAATTCTACTGTGATGGAAAACAAAAGTACGGCCCAAAAACCAATAACTAATAAGCCAAAAATATTCTTCCTACAGTCAAACACGGCCGCGGTTTCATAATGATGTGGGGTTGCACGTCAGCGCCTGGCAATCCATTTATAATGGATCTGGTTTGGTGTATTTAAATTCACTAAAAGACAATTTGAGGCAATCCGCAGTCCGCAATCCGCAATCGGTTAGTAGTCGGTGTTCCTGTAGGACAATGACCCAAAGCATACTGTCCGCCTTGTTAAGGAGTGACTGCTATATACCATGCCTTATCAACTCCATTCCACTCCGCAGTCTCCTGATTTGAGTATTTATGTGATGAACGGGATCGTCGTATCAGTAAAAGGACGATAAAAAATAAGAGAGAGAGAGATCTTAAAAACGCACTTCTCCAGGAATGCGGCCCTATTTCAAAGATTACCCAAAAAAACTATTTTTTTTAGTGAAAAACATATTAAATGCTGTTCTGCAGAGCCAATGTGGTTCCACTAAATATTGATTTAAATATTGTTATTAAATTTTTTTGTTGAAAATATGCTTTTCTAGACTTTTCTGTGTTTTGAGAAAATTTTGTATTAAATGTCCTTAGTAAATTCAAAATTAAAAAAAAAAATTATTCCATTGTGCATATGTGGTTAAGAGTTCACTTTTCAGGAGTGTATTTAGACTTTATTGGGCCAGTGTATGCATATGATTACTATTTCCTATACAACACTTTATTCTCATAATGGAAACTAATTGATACTGGAAGTTCGTTAAAAATCTTGATTCCTTTACATATCATTAGTATATATATAGCATATAGTATTCGATATTAATCACAACTAAAAACTGTTGATTCAATATCGTTAACCAATACTCTAATTCTTGTGTAACTTTATATATATAATATATATATATATATATGTATAGTTATGTTCGTCTGACGGTTGTTTATACCACCTAAAATAAATTACTCCACCTATTTGTAGGAATTTTGGAGGATTACACTCGCATAATGCAAAAACTTAGTAAATTGGGAAATAGGCAAAATCAAAAAACTTCAACCATGCCTACTGAACAGAGTGATTTTCCAAAATGGTTCGGTTGGATTTATACCTTACACCAGTGGTCGGCATTTCATAGCACAATTGTGCTCTCTCGTTCAGTCGTTGTCCACACAGCAACGAAACAACATCGCTAATGCTTGTGTCGCTAATATGCTCTGCGCGAAATGACTCATGATTATAAATACTTTGTGATGTCAAGCATTACATTTTGTATTTCCGGTAATTTAAATGCAATAAAGTTAAGGTTTTTACGTTCTAATATATTTCTTTAAATCGTAAAATATATAAGATGAATAAAGAAGTACGAAAATGCTAGTTTCACAAGAGAATGAAAAAAGTTCTCAAAATGTAAGGTTACATAGTTCTCACGAATCTCTTTACTTTCGTGTTTACTCGCAGTTCCTCTCATGCCGAGCACTGCTTTACTGCTTCACATGGTTTACCCTTATAGTTGCTCTCACTGAATCGCTTTAACCTTATTTAACTCTCGTTATTCCTTGTGTTGTCTTCATTTTCTTTCGCAAACTAAGCTCGCTAACCTTTATTTGCATGTATGTATATGATTACTATACTTTACGCGCTCCAAGCATTCCCATTGTTTGTGGAAAAATCTAGTCGCCCTCCCCTTGGTACTCTTGTAAAGCATTTATCACTTTTATTTGTTTGAATTCATACTATTGGAATTGTCAATCCCTATATTTCCCTAACTCGAAGTAGTATAAGATACGTACGGTTACCCCTACCGATAGCTTAATTCAATAGTGTCCACCTTTACAAATATATAAAAACCTTGAAGCGCAAAATGCGTGTAGCAACTTCCATGAATCGGAACGTGTACCTAATATTTATTAGAGTACAGTTCCATAAGTAATTTAAGTTGCCAGTTGTCTTTTTACTTTCAATGCGAAGTAAAATTTTTTTAGAAGTGGTAAAATTGTCGATAGTGAAAATAAATATTAATCTATTTAAGAGTTTGCTTAGTTGAAAAATGGCTATGAAAAATTAATTATGAATAGACAAATTAAATTATACAAATGTAAGAAAAAAAATATTTCATGGGCGTCCACGGAATAACCAATAATGAAAATGATACAGTACTTTTTGATGATAAAGTTTATGTTAGGTATTAGCAGCCGCGAACTTATAGCATTTGGGTGTTACAAAAATTTTTCTATGTGAAATTGTACTTGTTTGACATTAGAGAAAGCAATAAATATCCTTGAGGGTTTAATGGGGTTGAGATCATTAAAAAAAATTAATACTGAACGTAATTATTGAAAAATTCTTTGTGAACAGAGAAGGCTATGAGAATGGCAGCGAATGGCCAGATAATTTTCCTCAAGTAAATTTTACAAAGTCCTGACTTTGACTGAGATTGAAACAATACCACATATCATTCCAGAAAATAATGGCGTCTCGTCCTCCTCCTCCTATTCAAGTGTGGAATTGATGAATGAAAGTTGAATAGTGCCCAATTGACAAGACGGTCATAAACATATTTTCAAACAAACATAGTAATTTATCACTGACAATCATGGGAAGATATTTTCAAAAGAAAAAATTTAATGGTTCTTTCGCCACATTCCATTTTGTAATACGACAGATCTTGGATAGAACCGACCGAATGAATATAAGATTAGAGGTCGTGGTACTCGATTTTCGCGTGGCTAATAGTGAATAACAGATCGTTTTAAAATACTTAGCTTTTGCATCATAAAGCTAAGGAAAGCATAACCGTTTTGGGTTTCTGAAGTGCTATTGGTTCCAAATGCTGCAAAATGTATATTGCTACATAGGTAGTGATAAAATCAAATACTCTAGCCGCTTTGATGGATTGAATAATTTTGTTGTCAAAATACTATGCAAAAAAGTCGTCGTTGTGTTGATCTATACTGCAAATCAGTGAACATGAACATCACAAAATAATGCATGTACATCCCACATATACATACATGTGTATAATAATGATTTTTCCAGCATTACAATAAGGTTCCGAGTAGATAAGTAAGCAGTTTGTTTCGCATGATATTCCCGCCATGAGTTGGTGAACTTGAGAAGTATTTTCATTAACAACACGATTAGAGGTTTGCGCTTGAAACCTTTAATGTCGGCGGGAACATTAACGGTTTTAAAGAGCAATATGACATAGACGGTTTTTTGCAAATTGTCAGAATTAAGCGACGAAAAATGTGACTCATGCGCAATGTGTTGATTTTGAGGTAAAAGAGCTAAGCCAGAAAGCATTGTAAACTGGTCTTTGCCACTTTTTGGCACTTTCATTATCAGCCCGTTGGCATGTTCTTTGTAAAAAAAAAGTCCTCCTATATCACAAGAAACTAAACGACGAGGTGGTGTAAACGATTTAATGGAAAATGTCAGAAATAAATAAACTCAAGAGCGGCTCATGCGCAGTATTAACTTTGTTGTTAAAAAGCGATGCATTCAAACATTGAGAGTATAATGATTACTTCAGTGAAATAAACATATCATTGCCGAAAGGTAACTTAACAGAATGTTAAGTTATTGACCGCTTATTAGAGTATCATAACAGCGAATCGATATGGCTAAAGCCTGTTGTTGTTGTTGCTATGCATGTGAACATACCTTAGAGATAGTAAGTAATGCACTGAATGCCTATATTGGCAACTGCAAAAGTACGGTTGTGCTTCGTTTGGAGAAGACACAAAACAAAAGCATGAGACTGGATACAAACTTTTCTTCTTCTCTAAAAATAATGTATATCATATCCATATGCACAATATATCTAAATACTTATAGGTTTATAAAAAAATATGTATATATTCTTCGCCGTTTCGTTTGTGCATAAAAATCGATAGAAACACATTTCAAAGTTAGTGTCATTAATAGAAGGTTAGACAAATTTAAAATTTTAACAGTAGTTTATTATGGTTTTGTCCATGCAAATCTTTCGACAGATATTGTACGCTATATGATATAGTAAAACAAGCAAAGAAAGGCTAAGTTCGAGTGTAGCAGAAAAACTTATATTCTCGCAATTTGTAAGGCTCAAAGGCAATGAAATACTTTCAGGTGCTGGCTGAACTTTATTACTAAACACGTAAGAAAGTTCTAAGTTCGGGTGTAACCGAACATTTTATACTGTCGCAATGTGCAAGGATCAGAGAAGGGGAAATGATTTCAGGTGCTGGCATAACTTTATATTAAAAAATGTTGCGGAAGAATGCAACATTCATTATCCGACGAAATTGTCAATGGATTGCAATCATATTTGGTATCTTATTAACTTATATTACAGGTCATAGACTCATGCAGTTTCATTTTTATTTTTTGCTTCGTGTCAGAGATATTTATATTAAAGTCTATGAAATTAACTCAAAAGTGATATATGCGATATAAACTCAACCAAAGTGGTTTAATCAATATATTGGATATATGAGGAAAAACTCAACCAGAGAAAAGCAAATCATTACATTAGGAATAAGTGGCTTAGACCATGGTCTACACCGATTTCTTTCATATTTAGCGCGAATTCACAATGTGTTTAAGAAAAAATATCCACTTAATTTCATTAAAATATCACACATATTGACCAACACAAACGGTTTACAGTCAGATGGAAAGTCGGGAATTTTTTTATCCGGCATTTTTGGGATTGAGGAAGATCTGCACTGATCACATTAACTCTTTTCATTATTCAAGTATATTAGGGAACATGTTTTCACGCAATTTTGTGAATGTAGCTCACGCAGTGACCGATATATTCGGCATAAAGTCTGCTAGAATAAAGAAAGTCACTATACGTAGTATATAGGAACTGGGATAATTCGTTCACCGAATTGACACATTTTGGGCAGTAAACTATGGTATATCCAATATTACACATTCACTTAGATTTTTAAATTTTGCTAAAATATCTTACATATTGACCAAAATATATGGTATAAAGTCTACCCGGAGGTTGAAAACCCTTGTATTAGGTACATAGGGGTTGGGGAAGTGCTTACCCGATTTTATCCCGACACACTGTTATCAGAAAGAGACGTCCTCTGAATTTCAACAAGATAACTCATATATTGACCGTTATATATGGTATGAAGTCTACAGGAAGGTTGAAAATCCTTATATTAAGTATATGAGAGCTATGTGCAGTGCTTACCCGATTTTCCCAATTTTTACGCATGAGATGACATATCTTGAAAGCATTATTTGTACAAATTATTTCTTTGATTTGCTTATTTGAATTGCTGCTCGATTTATCTACTTTAAAGTGAAAGGAACAGATGAAACTTAAAATTGTGTTATATGAGAAGTAGGCGTGGTTTTTATCCGATTTCGTAGATCTTCACAGCGTGAGATGAGAATGAAATATAATCTCATATAAAAAATTTCGTTCAAATCAATTAAAGCATTCTTGAGATATGGGATTCCTCCTAAAAGTGGGTGGTGCCACGCCCATAACCAAAAATTTACACGGATTCCTATGCAAAGCTTTCGTATCATATTTTTTGCAAGATTTGATGTTTCGATCGTGTTCCTTCAGCGAGTTATCGCACTTTTAGTAGTTTTCAACATAACTTTTGTATGGGAGGGGGGCGCGGTTATTTTCCGATTTCACTCATTTTCTCAGTATATGAAGAGGTGCTAGTAGAATTTAGTCGGAGCAAGTTTGATTGATATAGCTCTAACGGTTTTCGAGATATGTATATTAAACCTATTGGGGGTGGGGCCATTCCCACTTTTAGAAACGTTTTTGTCCACAGATGCTCCACCCTACCAGGATCCTCTATACCAAATAACACGTTTATATCTAATTTATTGCTTTGTTATTGCACTTTATCTGTTTTCGATTAATGGCATTTTGTGGCCGTGGCAGATGTCCAATTACGCCCATCTACAATACCAACCGTCTTACGGTCCAAAGAACAAGTGTACCAAGTTTCATCTAAATATCTTAATTTTTACACAAGTTATCGCTTGCACGGACGAACGGACGGACGGACAGAGAGTCATTCGGATTTCAACTCGTCTTTTCATCCTGATAATTTATATATATATGTTTATATCTAACTTGATTACACCTGTAGCAACATGTTGTGAGACTATAAATATTTACGTCTGGTCGAGAATAGTCTATTTTTTGACGTATGCTTGGTTACCACTTTTATATAGCATTATTGGAAGGTTTGAATTATGAAATTGAGGAAAATGGTCCCACATTTAGAAGAAAAAACTAAAGAAAGATTAATTTCAGTTGCAACCGAACATGTTATATTCTCGCAATTTGAAGGGATCAAAGGTGGGGAAACACTTTCAGGTGATGGCAAAACTTAATATTAAAAAATTCAACATTTGTTATTTGAAGAAACCATTAATGAATTACAATCATATTTGATATCTTATTAACTTATAGTACAGGTCGTAGAATCACGTACTTTCATTACTATATATTGCTTCGTGTCCGAAATATTTATTTTAAAATCAACCCAATTAACTCAAATGATATATGTGTTGTAACTCAACCAAAAAATTTAATATATTGTTTAACGGATTTCACATATTTTCAGCATTAAACATTAAACAACAGCATTTTTGTTGAGATATCTTATATACTGATCGATATATACGGTATAAAGTCAACCGGAGTATTTAGCCGATTTTATCCAATTTATGTACACGGACGCACTGTTATCGGAAAAAGATGTTCTCAAAATTTTATAGAGATAACTCATATATTGACCAAAATTATGGTATAACCACCATAAAAATTGTCGAAATCACATTATAATTTTTCAAGTCTCCATATACCAAACATGTGGACCCGGTGCCTATTGCTGATGCTTTACCCAAAATATCGGTCAATCTGTGAGATATATTATTGATATTCAGAACGAAATTTTCCTTGAATAAAACAACAAGGAACAAACAATTGACAATAACATTGTGCCTTAGTGTTATAATTCAGTCAGTCTGCCAATTATCTTAATGAAATTCAGACAACGATTTTTCCCGCTAATAGTTTATCCTGAAGCCAAAAATTTATGAAAGCGGGCCAATACTTCCCTTAACCCCTATATAACTAATAAGATATTTTCAAAAATTCCGGCTAACTTTATACCGTGCATGTTGACGTCTTTTCTGAATCCGTCTGAAAATAATGTGTTCTGATGGTAAATTTTTATAAGATCGGTTCAATACTTTCCATTTCCCCATATAACTAATATGAGATTTTTCAAAATTCCGTGTTAGGCAGTCAATATGTAAGACGTCTTAGAAAAATAAAATTAGTTAAAGTATAATCTGTATATACCAAAATTTGGTGATAAAAATTAATGAAATCGAAATACGAGTTACGTCAGCCCCCATATATTCCAAATAATGATGATCATCGTTATTCTAGTTCACTCTATGCTGAATATTTTTGTCTAATTTTGAGTTGTCAATATTGACTGGAAATGTGTTCTCGACCATACTTTAGTTTAATGGCAAAAGTAAATGTTATCCGCTAAATCCTTCTCCTAGCCCCAATGTACCCGACATAGTGATTTCCGACTTCCCAGCTGACCTTAAACCGTTTATATAATTCAATATATGTGATATTTTAAAGGAATTAAGTGTTTTCTTAACCATTATATGATTTAGCGCTGAATATGAATGAAATCGGTCTAGATCTTGGTCTAAACCCCATACCTCAAATGTTATGATTAACGTATATATTAACGTATAAATATAATTACGTATACGTATAAATAATAATAATAATAAATACGTATAACGTATAAATTAACAGTATATTAAATTTCGTTACTTTACACCAGCAAAATCATTCGCCATAGACAGGATAGGAACCCCCTTCGGGGATTACTATCTTGACGTGATGAAGGGGCTCAGTAAATATAATGAAGAGCTACCTACAGGGCCGCCAAATCCGGTAAAGCCGGTGGCGAATATCGAAGCTAAAAGCAATCCACAAAGGATCATCGTCCGTTACTATATTTACTGCTGAAAGCGGACATCTGATCTTGTATCAAGCAGTTCGCCATGGGATGGAAAACAGTAAGGCCTTCAGAAGATAAGCGGAAACCACTGAAGTATACTTCCCAGCATATCGTATAAGAATTACAATACAACCACAACAATGGCCCTCAGTCTCCGGTAAATCGAGGATGGTAAGAATATCTAGAAGTAAAACAAAACAAGCTTTCACCATTGGAACATAGAATACTAGAAGTTTATACGAGTGCAGAAAACTAGCCAATAGTATCTTAGAAATGGAGAAACCTAACATCGATTTACTTGGTATAAGCGAAATATGGTGGCCAGATTGTAGAGACTTTATTTCACGAAATTCAAAAGTTTTCTTCTCTGGTAATCAAAATAAAAATCGCCGCAACAGCGTGAGCATCATAGTGAAAGAAAACATTGCGCTCAATGTTAATATTAATCAACTCTATGCTCCAACTGTCAACAAAAGTGATAACAAAATAGAAACTTTGTACGAGGAACTACATGAACTTATGCGACTAACGAAACAATATAAAATAAATGCAATTCAAGGTGATTTTAATGCAAAAGTCGAAAAAGAAAAAGTCTAGGAAATCGCAGGGCAATATTGCTTGGGCGATAGAAATCAGCTAGGAGATCGACTAATTCGTTTCTCTCAAGAACATAGGCTTATAATCTCAAAAACATTATTTAGCTTGTCTGCTGGTAGGCTTAATACAAAAAAATTTCCATCTGACGCTCCTGTTAACACCATCAAAAATCAAATAGATTACATCCTGATCAATAATAGTTTCTGTTCCTCAGTAAAAAAGATCAGCACATATTCAAGAGCGGATGTACCTTCGAATCATAATTTATTACTGGCAAACTTGCGCATCGGACTAGCTGTCTTTAAAAAGCTTAAGCCTCAAATAAATTGGATAAACATCGATTGCCACGAAATTGAACGATTAAAATTGCTACACGATACCTTTAATTTACATAAAAAACGGAAAGAAAGGTATTCATCGCAAAACGCCTCAATCCTTATTAATGAAAAATGTATATATATTTATTTATAATTTATTAATAATAAGAATGTTAATAATATAATTTAAAACACAACGAAGTAGTATTCAAATTAAATGAAAGGAAAAGTATATGGAAAAAATTTATTGAAAAAGTTTTTTCGAATGACAAGAGATCGAACCGGAGTATTAGGGTACCGGTCCCACCACCACAGACCTATGCGCAATTATATTACAAAAGACGAAGTAGAAAGAGTTATACAAACAAAGCAAAAGGTCCGGATAAGTTTCCAGCTGAAATTTTAAAATTAATAAATGATAAAAATAAAATAATCTTGGTAAAGCTTTTGGTAAACCACGTCTACGACAATGGTCAATATCCAAAGGGACTGGTTAAAGTTTACCTTCATACCATTGCTTAAGAAAAATAATACAAAGCACTCTAGTACTAGTGAATACAGACTAATTAGTCTAATTTCGCATACACTTAAAATATTTATTTAAATCATTCACGTCAGAATATATAGAAAATGCGAATAATCAATGGGCAAGACGCAATTTGGCTTCAGAGAAGGTTTAGAACGCGCGAGCCGTTGTCATATATACAAATTCTGGTTCAAAACTGAAAAAATTTTCAAAAAGATCTTTTCCTCGCCACCATTAAACATGATCCACCAAGGACCAATGATAGATAGACTTACCAACAGTGAAGTCTTGAGAATAATGAACCGAAATAGACTATTAGATTATTAAAGACAATAAAGAAAAGAAAAGCAGCCTATCAAGAACATATACTGAGGAGCCCCAAATACGAGTTTTTTGCAATTAGTTATCCAGGGAAAAATCGAAGGAAAACGGGGTATTAGATCGGAAACAACTTTTATGTCTTCGAAACATTCGACAATGGACAGGAATACCGCACAGATGTGACGGGAGGCAGAGAACAATATGCAGTGATAATTAAAAACCTGTGGTTCTCTAAAATATATTTATATTTTACACATATTATATTATTATTCCTGTAAATATTATCGTAATTTGAAAAGTTATGGAAAAACGTGTACCATATTTAATGTTGTATGGTCACCAAAACAAAACAATATTCACATTTACTGTCGCATGGTCGATACGAAATCTTTTCTTTCTACCGCCATGCAGCGTAACCCGATCGCGCTTATAAAACGCTACACGCAACGATATTATTACAAAAGCCATCTATTGGAAAATATTAGCGTTTTTTTCTAGACCTTATGTATTGAGTGTTTGAGAAAAAATTCATCTAGAGTGGCGTAAACCATTATATTAGGGGTATGGGGCTTGGCCCAAGTTCTAGACCGATTTCATTCAGCGCTAAGTCATATTATGTTTAAGAAAATATATCCACTTAATTTCATTAAAATATCATATATATTTACCAACATAAACTGTTTAAAGACAGCTGGAAAGTCAGGAATCATTACATTAGGTATATTTAGGGCTAGGGGAAGGTCTGAGAAGATAGACTTTTTTTTTATATTTACTTAAGTGTGCTCGGGAACATATATTCCACACTATTTTATTAAGATAACTCTAAATATTACATATCTCTTCGGCAAAGAGTCTCTAGAACGAGAATCATTATATGTAGTGTATGACTGTTGGAGTAATTTCTTGACCGATTTCACCCATTTCGAGCAACAAACCATAGAATATCCAGGATTACATATTAACGGATATAGACGGTATAAAGCCAGCCGAGGTTTTGAAAATCCGTATACCCGGTATATGGGGCCAAGCTGAAGTATTGACCCGATTTTATAAATTTTTCGCAGCAATACACATTATTACCAGGTAAAGATAGAGAGCATCTTTAAGTTGAGGGAATACGTGAGAGAGCAAGTTCAATATAATTTCTTGCAAATTGACTAATATACGGTATAAAGTCAACCAGAAATTTGAAAATCCTTATATTAGTTATATAGGGGCGGGATGTATTGCTTATTTATCCATTTTTGGGACAAGGGCACTCTATTATCAGGAATAGATGGTCTGGGAATTTCATTACTATATCTCACAAATAGACCGATATTTTCGAAAAAAAAAATGGTCAGCCATAGGTCCATAGTCCTCTTAGTCGGTATCTGAGAGCTTGAAAAATTATAGTACGATTTCGAGCATTTTTAGATGAGAGATGGTATATTTTAAATGCACTATTTGTGTAAGTGTTTTTTCGATATCTGTAGTAGTGCATGATTTATATACTGTAAACTGATAGAATTAGATGGTTGTTGTAGTCAAAACTTACCCATTTTCACACTATAACATAAGAGCGTTAAGATAATGTTATGTACCAAATTTTTCAATTCATTTCAGGTCAAGTCGTTCCTGAGATATGAGGTGCTATGCTGCGCCTCTCTTTAGTAGTTTCAACATAACATATGTATGGGAGGTGGGCGCGGTTATTTTCCGATCACCTATTTTGAGCAAATTTTTTCCACAGTTGTACTTTCCTATGCTATACTATGTACTAAAGATCGGTAGTGTAGATAAAGGTAGCACTGTGTAGATTTGCACTTAACGGCATTTTTGGGTGTGGCAATGGTTCGATTTGCGCATCTGCAATATCAATATTTTCTGTGCCAAAGAACACGTGAACCAAGTTTCTTTAGGATATCTTAGTTTTTACTCAAGTTATCATTTGCACCGACGAATAGACGAAAATTTTCTGGCCAGATTAGTTTTAGGAGTTACAAATATGTTGCGAGAGTATAGAAAATAGTTGCGCAATCATAACAAAAATATTGCGGAATAATATCAGATGTAATGAAGTTTGTAAGCCCTACGTAATTAAAAAAAAAATACACATACATTACAATGTGGAAACAATATTTGCAATATGGGCAAGCTATAAACTTCGAAGATTCCAGTTTTTTTTTGAAATTTTTAAACGGAACTAACTTATTTTTCAAATCATGGTGGAATCAAACCTTAAAAGCAGAAGTTTATGCTTTGAAAATAACTCAGAACAAATAACAATGCCTTGGCCAATGTTCTTCTGTCGTCGTGGAAATAAACACGAGTATATACGCACATATATGTCTGTAATTCGTGTCTTGATGCTGTAATCTTTAAAATTAAACATACCATAATTTCCTTCTGTTCCCCGTTAAACGTATTATCTTGTATGTTATACTTTTCCTATCAAACATCTATATAGTTTAAATGTGATCCAGTTACTCTGGTTTCGCAGACTTTATTTTAAATTTGGACAAATAACCGTTTATCTGTATTATGATTATTCTTATTTCCTATGCTATTGATATAACACACGCGCCAACTGCAAAATTTTAAATATTTTTTTCCAGTCGTTTTTGATTCTGTGTAAGCTTTTGTTGGAATTCCACTTCCATTGGAATACTTCATGGCGGTTAAATAAATACTCCGGTTGTGCACATTAAGTGGATGAGAGAAAAACATTAAATTTGCTGCTGAGATAATTTCAAGTAACAAAACAGTGGTTAGCCCACAAGTTATTATTAATAACGGGTTTTTTGGGAAGTGTATCAATATATTAAATATTTAAATATAAGTTAAGCAGATAAATGATATAAGTTAAAACGATGGTTATTTAATGAGTTAGCGTGGCAAAAACATTTCAGAGCAAAGAGATGTGGTGTAAAAGTAAGCAGTGTGTGGAAAAATCAATATATTCCCGTAAGATTGTGTTTCGGTTTAGAGACAATAATAGGGGAAAGTGACAACAATAATATACATATGAAAAAAATTAACTAATATAAAATCAATTTAAATAATTGAAATAAAATACGAAACAAACTGCGATTAATGAATATAAGGGCGAGTGAAACAATAATTAAAACAATAATATCAAATCAATTTGCTTCTGTCAGTGAGCGCAGTTCGCATGTTAATATCATGGTTCGATTTCGCAATAAAGTCAATATGAATGTAATGTAATGCATGTCAATCGAAGAAAATATTATCAAATAAACCTTAATAAAAGATATAAGGAATAATTTATACGCCAAAACCCAAGGATATATTCAATTGTAGCCTTCAGCTATTTAATTCAGTCGTCTGTTATTTATGTGCATTAAATGTTTCCTAATCGCATTTTAATGGGCGTCGCGCTTGCTCCCGGAACACGTCTTCTGCGACAAACCGCGGGAGCCGCCATACTTTTCCTAATATTTACTCAGAATGTCTCCCACATCAGCTGCGGTTCGAAGCCTATCAGCACTACAGCCAACGATGACTATGGAAGTTGGGTTGCTACACAGACAACAGGTGTAGTTGGCGGTTCATTCACCGTAAAAATAGCAACTGTCGACGTCGATGCGCATCGTTTGGCAAAACGAATGGATTTGGAACTATGTTTGGGTAAATAAAATAACAAACATGCATACATATACTACATAAAATGTTTTGATGCCGTGACGCGGATTTTAGGTAGAGAATACCATTATTTGATTTCAAATTGAAATTGAACCGCTGTGCGCTTTTTATGCGTTTAGAATGTGGTCTTTTTATTCTTTCCAATTCCTCATTGGTTTCCTGGTTTAATATTTGTATGCGGCTGCTTATGATTTTCCAATTATACATTTGAATGTTGGATTGTCCATCTATGCATCTGCTCTATTTGTATGATGTGTCTATATGACTTCACCAGACAATCGTTTAGTCTGCCCACTGAATGGCATTTATTCCGTTTGTCTTAGGACTTTTTTTTATATTTTTATTACATTGTTGTGGTCTATCGGACATCATTTTGTAAAAAAAATAAGCGCATGCACTCTCCGCTAAATGTTGCAGTTTATAAGCTTGGATTATTACCGTAGATGAGTTATGATATCAGTTTGATATAATTATTGCAAATTTAGGTTCGAGACTTTTTTTTTTGTTTTGAGAGAAAGTGTGATTTCCCAAACTATATGCTGATTAACTGGCTTATTTCCAAATAGATGGGTGAGCTTAAGATGTACCAAGAGAGTTAACCGCTTGTTTCCTCCTAAGTAATTTTTCCAAATGAAATACCTTTGCTAACCACTTTGATATAATTACTATAACACTTCCCATTATTCTATTTTTTCTGATTTTTCTTATACTAATTCAGTTTTTAACTCTTCTGCCAGCAACGACGTTCTATGATACCTTCGACAGAACTTTGCATTTACATATATATATGTAGGTATTACATGTGTTGAAAAGTTTTTGGCCTGGCCAAGAATTAAAGTTGTGTTGGGTGATCTTAAAATAAAATTGAGTGAGTTAGCATCATTGGCATCTCAAAGGAAAAATTCACGAATTTTTACAAATGAAAAAGGTTTGTGCGCAGTGATCGATCAAAAGGGAAAATTTTCAAAGAACAAACTGGCACTGATCAAATACAATAAAAACGAGTTTCTGCGCCGATTTGTGACATCGGATCAAATATGGACCATTACTTAACTTGGTCAAATCGGCCGTCCCCAGAATGGTTGTGGTCGGTGAAAGTCATCCAAAACACCTACAAATACAACAGACAATAGTCGGTCGGTTTTGCCAGTATTTTTTTATATTTACATGTAATTTATTTTCAAAGAACAATCAATAAATAATATTACTGTGCGGTTTTGGATCAATTTGACGTCGAAATCACAATTATGCCAAAGACTTTGCAGTTTTGTAGTATATGTCTGTTTTGTATGCTTGAAAAATGTGCAGATAGATGAAAAATTTACAGACAATCTTCCAAGTATTTAAATATGCGTATAAACTCTATATGTATATGTATACAAACTCTCACAACATGCAGAATGTAGTATATTATTGCTTTTCTAACGGTTTCTTTAACAGTTATTATCAGTTAAATAATATCATTACTTAAATAATTGAATAGGTAATTTTTGTATGTCCATCTGACTATTCTCGAATATTATTTAAGATACCTTGATGAAACTTAGTATATTGGTTAAAAAAATAATAGCTTTCGTAAATAGTAAATAAATGTAAATCGACATTATTGACTATTGTCGACTATTGACTGGTTGTCGACTATTGTCGACAAACTCAGTAATCCATGACATCTATTTCCAGATGTGATCTAAATCTCAATTAACTCCTGGAATCTCTATTCTTTTACAAAATGTTCTGACAGTTTAGTTAACATTTTTAGTTAAATGTTTGGAACTTTTGTGAGTTTCAGAGTAGGAATCTTAATAGAAAACACATTGTTATACAAGGTTTTAACATTTACTTTTTATCTACATAGATAACTAAATGTTTACAAAAATTTTTCATGAGATTAAAAAACATTGCGGCTTATAGATTCTGCTTTTACCTAAGGCAAGGAGAAACCCATACCGAGCATGTAACTAACTGATATACTACCCCGACGATCTTAGCTTTCCTCACTAAACCAAATTTATACGGGACAAGTTAAAACTGGATATGTTAGTGTTGGCAAGCTCTGATGTAACATAAACATCTTTTCAGCAGTAAAAATTTTTTTTAATCTACGTAACCGCTAGTCCGTTTACTTTTGCTACTGTTAAGATCAAACTTACGTAACTTATTACGTTTAGTAATTATTCTCCCCATCCTAAAAAACCTCATAGCTCTTAATAAATTATAGGACCTAACTTACAGGTGAGTCTGTATTATGTGGGTATGTATGTAAATTGTTAGCACCGAATTAAAAAGAGATTGATGAAAACAACACCTATTCACCAACTATGGTGAAAATTTCTCTAAAAGTGAACGACGTCATGTGTATTTCTTTTTCTGATTTTATATGGTCGAAGTTTCATTGAAATAACTGTCGCAATTGTTACTTGAATAACTATGCATTATAAACAATCAGACGGATAGACAGACATATCTAAATCCATATTCACATATATACCAAATCTGCGTACCTCGACTAACTTAAGTTGCTACGTAGAATGGTTGGATGAACAACACATACTTACAAAGAAAAGTCTACCCAAATGAAACTTCGCCAGAGGGTATTTTATTACGGTTATCTTCTCAATTATTATATAATAAATTCCTCATATATTACTAATATTACTTAACAGTCTAACTTTTTCTTGAAGGCAAATATGAAACCCACAAAAACACTATTATTCGCACAGGCGAATCACAAACACTTGGTGGCAAGTACTTACAAGGTCTTGAGCTCGACACGACTGAGGAATGTCAACGTCTCTGTTGTGAAACGGAATCCTGTGACGTTTATGTCTTCGAAGATAAAAGTGATGGCTATTGTTACCTCTTCGAGTGTGGGCAACCGGAGAATTTTCATTGTAAATTTACTCGTCATGCTAATTATACCAGTGCTGTGCTCACAGTCCCACGGAATTTGAATGAAAAGGCTACAATGGCCCCAAGTGCAACACAAGTGACCGGTGCCAACAATTTCTCGCAACAGGAGTGGGAATTGACAAGCTTAAAAGTAAAACCCGAAATGCGTGATAAAATGGCATCAGCGTCAATGGGATCGGGACCGGGAAAGGTACCTGCTGACGTGAGTGCGGTATATATGGTAGGAACACCCACCGTCGCCGCCGCTGCCACCGTCACTTCTAGCGGAAAAACTAATGTATTGGCAACAACGGGACCTGTGCCCGCGTTAGGAGCAGACCAAATACCACCAATGGGAGTAGCATTTCCACAAAATGGTGTTTATGCTTAACGTGTGACGTTATATAAATAAATGCGAATAATATACTTTTATTCTTATTATAGTGTATCCTCTGCATTGTGGGCGTTTTCAGTTCCCCTGTCATTCTGGCGAATGTATTGCTGTCTATAATGCCTGCGATGGTATACCACAATGCGAAGATGGCAGTGACGAGGGGCCGGAAGTAAGTTTTCAGTAACAATTCAAATTTATTTTAAAACATATTTAATTACATATCCCTTTGGTAAAACGATTAGTGCTCAGGCGCTACCTCAACGGCAAAGTCAGATGCTGACGCAGCCTCCGCTATCACTTCAGAAACTAAAGGTGAAAAGGTAATTTTTTTTCGTTTCTCCTTATAAAAAAATTGTTTATTATTAGGTCTCCGAGTTAACCTTTCCAATTTTTACAGATTGCTTCAATATCCCAATATCAGCCGCCTCTTCTACACGAAGCCGCGAAAACACAATTACTGTCCATGCCACAACCCCATCAACGACAACAGCAGCAGCCGAAGCAGTTAACCCAACAAGTACTTCCCGGTATTTTACCCCCGCTGATAAATAATCGTGAGGATGTCGGGGTATGGGAAACCCGAAAAGCGGCTACTCCTCGTCCGAAAGAGCAAGCTATAAATGATGGTATGTACATATGTATATATGTAAGATTTTTTTTTTATCTATAAAATACTATTGACATTAGTATGACAATCAAATCTACAATGAATGATTTCTGGTTTAATTGTCGAACTAAATTTTTCTCGCCCCATTAAATATTTTGAAGGAAATATGTATATTTCTATTACCTGCAGTCCAAATTCTGTCGAACTCTATGTTTATATTCTTCTTGCTATTCAAAGTAACGTAAGTAAACTTACCGAGACTCATACTGCTTACATATACCTCAATTTATCTCATAAAGCGAATCCCATACCATTAAAGACGTTCCAGAGTCTAGAGATTACAACTTAAATTATAATTCAACTCATAAATGAGACATGGAAGGAATACCTTCTATACTTAAAACAAAAAATTGTGTTTACAGAACCCAATTATAATACTTGATAATCACCGAAATTATGCTCTATGGTCCCGATATGCAAATTGGGTAGCCGTATGATGTTTTCAACTATTTAACGGTATACGTCATCGTAAGATATTTGATCACCTAAACAGTGTTATAGTATGATATCAGGACGGATCGGTCGTATTATATTGTAATTTATATTGAGTTTTTAAATCCCTTGATAAAGCTGACTACTAAATTTTATTGGAAATATTGAAGGTTTTTTGATGATGATTCACCGTATTTTTATATTTATATATATATATATTTATATTTACCGTATTTGATGATAATTGGCCGTAACCATTATGTGTATATTATCGATTGCTATCCACCCTTGTTATAATACTGTTATAATACTGTTTTACGAATTTTTAGTATCTTTAAATAATATATTATTAATATATTTATACTAAATTTTGTATTTATTTTCGAACATTTTTAACTGTATACTTTACCAAAATTGATCTTCAAAAAATTGTTGCTCTTATGAATTTTTCGAATAATTTTTCTTTCCGCCTTTTTTGTTGTAAAATAATTTTGAAGTATTTAAATGATGCATTAATAAGATTAAACTAATATTTATATTTGTAATAATTGTTCCCAAATACTGCATTCTACTGCTGCTAAATTCTTTAAAATTGTCAATATCGCTCAACTTGAAAAACTTTGTTATTTAACGCACAGAAATTTCGTAATTTCACGACGAACGTACAAATTAATTCGGTTCTACTAAACGATTTTAAATTCTAATGAATGGCATTGTTTTCCATTTCTTTATGTTCCATCTTTACACGCTCACTTGAATTTTTTAATTTTGCTAAAATATCTAACATATTGACCAAAATACGTGGTATAAAGTCTACCCGGAGGTTGACAACCCTTGTATTAGGTACATAGGGGTTGGGAAAGTGCTTAACCGATTTTATCCCAACACACTGTTATCAGAAAGACACGCCCTCTGAATTTCAACAAGATAACTCATATTTTGACCGTTATATATGGTATGAAGTCTACAGGAAGGTTGAAAATCCTTATATTAAGTATATGGGAGCTATGTACAGTGCTTATCCGATTTTCCCCTTTTTTGACACAGGAGCACATTATTATTTGATGATTGATGATTTTGATTTTTTACATTTATACTCGAATACAAATTTACCGAAGTATATGGTATAAAGTCTACCGGAAGGTTGAAAACGCGCATATTAAGTATATGGGGGCTAGTATTATACTCTCGCAACATGTTGCAGCATAGTATAATATTTTTGTTCTCCTAACGGTTGTTTTTAGCACCTAAAACTAATCGTGAAAAACAGATATAGAGTTATATATATATAAATGATCAGGATGATGAGCCGAGTTAAATTCCGACTGACTGGTTCGCCAACCGTGTGTCCGTGCATACGATAACTTGAATAAAAATTTAGATATATTGATAAAATTTGGCACATTCAGAACATTGCCACGTCCAGAAAATGTCGTTAGAGGAAAACCTAAGAAATGCTATGACAAGCTCCCAATTAGGATGTAAAACTGAATTTCAGTATAAGAAACCACAGTAGGATGGGGCATTTGTGGGTTGAAATTTTATAAAAAGTGGGTTTGACCCCTCCATACTTGGTTTAATGTACATATCTCACAAACCACTAAAACTATGTCATGCAAATTTGCTAAGAACAAATCCCTCCGGCACCTCCTAATAAAGTGTGAAAATCGGTGAAATCGGAATATAACCACACCCACTCCCCATATCACGGTTATATTGCAAACTACTAAAAGTGCGATGATTCACTAAATAAATACGTCAGAAACGTTCAAATTCACAGTCAAGTATTTTCCCGCCTTTGATCCTCATAAATGCGAGAGTATAAGACGTTCGGTTACTTCCGAACTTAACACTTCCTAACTTGCTCATTATAAAGTTTAGTCAGCACCTGAAAGTATTGTCACGCTTTTGATCCTTGGTAATTGCGAGAGTATAAAATGTTCGGTATGTAAATACATACACCTATGTAATATGCTTATATAATATTTGTGTTATAATTTGAATTGCATCGGAATATATACTTTTTCTAATAAATTTACAGACCTTTAAACACCATTTTTTTAAACCAGTATGATAATATGTCCTGAACTTAATTTTATCTATGTTACGAACTTCAATATTTTAAATTATGGCTAACGACGATTTCAATGTCGCCACTAAAATATATTGCGTAAACTACTTAAACTCAAAACTATAAAATATATAAATAAATCAACCCAAATATTGCATAATAAAAATGTATTATTATACACGTATATTGAAGTTTGTTCAGGAAATAGGCAATCATGTATATAAACTTATACACATTTCCTATGCATTAGGAAAACATAATTCTATCGAATTATCTCTAATTGATTTTAATAGATTCAAAATATGCGTTTTGCACCAGCGAAACTGCGTGACAAGGGAAACAAAAGACGAATAAAATTAATTATAAATTTTTGCTTGCTATATTCTTTTTTAATGATTCCCACTTCTATACTGTACGTGTCAATCTTATCGCAAAACTTTAATTATAGGCATTGCATAAAATTAGGAAAAGTTTCTTTATTGTGTGGTTATTTACGACTACGTTAAATGCCCCTCGACACTTGTATTCCAAAATTAAAAGTTAGTTTATGAACATTATTGTCACAATATCACTTATCTGTCATTTGCCTTTTCTGGTCCTATACCAGCTACAGCTGTTTTATGTAAATTATTTTACATTGTATAATATATTGTTCTACCTCACCAGGCAGACAGGTTAGAAAGATAGCATATATTGCTTTGGTGACATATAGTAAGAAGGCATATCCTTCATGGAATGAAATGCTACCAAATATAAAAATACGACTTGCAGTAGTTGTCATACAGCATAATATGCATTTCTTCTGAATAAAAACTTAAATTACGTACATACTCACAAAACTATTGGGAATATAAAATAATCAAGTTTAGATATACAGGTATATATTCTATCAACTTTCAAAAAATTTTCGATAGTATTTTTGCCCATCACTGCCCATTCTACTTTAGCAAAATTTCATTGAGGCCATTTTGAACGAAATTTTAAGTTCTCGCGCTATATTCCGAAGATAAAGAGAAAGAGTATGTAGAGTTTACGTCAAGGTTTTGAGGCCTTGCTGGCAGTGTTTGGTGCTGAATGGTATCCGAATTTAAAAATTTGGCGCTGTACGATTCTGGTCATTATCGCAGAGAAACAAAAACCCATTTCCCATTTCTTTGAGAATAAACAAATACCGATATTTGTCCGACTCCTTGAGCTAATATACAATCCCACACGGTGACGGAATCTACCGACTAGATTTAAAAATGTTTATTTGTAAATCTTTATTATTATTATTTATTAAATTAACATGTTGTATTTGCTCTAGTTTCGTATAGTTTTTTTCTTTGCTATACGACTGTGAATATTATTATTTCAAAGTACTCTGTGCACCATCTCCTCGGATATCGGATCGGATTCTTCTCTCGTCGTCAGAAGCTTTGGTCGATTAAAACTTCAATTGAAACATACACGCCCATGCACGTCGCGCTGAGCTTTTAAGTTTGGCAAAACCTGAGCCCTTTAAAGCAGATTTTTGTTTTTCAAATTTAGGCAAACAAATAAAGTTTTTAGAATTTAGTTTTTATTTTAACCATGAAAATATTCTTATTTAAAAAAATTTCTTTAAGATATTTAGACGATTCGAAAAATACTTTTTAGTTCCTTTTCAAGCTTTTTAATGTTCTTTCGGATATATTTTGGAAACAACTTCCTTTCCGACTGTGAAAAGTATTGCAAATTAAATGAGACAATTAAACAAATTAGAATATATTTCGTAGAATCTACTCAAGTTTAAAATATAGCTATGGAAAGCAATAAATTGTTTGTTTGATTGTGTCTTGTTTAATATATCAATAAGCTTTAAAGTTTTAAACTAGCACCACTATTTCGGAAGGCAACTGGATTATTGTAGCCGGTACGCTTTCGTTGGACACCATAATAGGGTTTACTTTACGGAAGACGACTGAAGCCCGCGTACTTGTAAACGCAGATAACAACCCTGAGTTTACGTTTGTGAGAGCACTCTTCAAAGTATTCGTTTGGCTCAAATTTTAGACAAAAATTCTAAAACGAAGTGAATAGTGGAAAACAATGACGTTCATTAGAATTTAAAATATTTCAATAGATTCGAATTAATTTGTACTTTCGTCGTGAAATCATTAAATATCTGTGCGTAAATGACAAAATCTTTCAAGTTGCTTGCAATTAAAAATTTTTTCTTTAAAATTTTTTAGTTTCAAAGAATCTAATAAATTATTTATAAACTATTAATTTATAAGAATGTGGAATTTATGCATGCATATGCACAGTTATTACAATTATAAATATTAGTTTAATCATGTTAATGCACCAATAGGCAATGTAAATACTTAAAAATATTACACATCAAAAAAGTGAGAAAATAAGAATTATTTGAAAATTTCGTGAAAGCAACAATTTTTTGAAGATCAATTTTCGTAAAGTATTCAGTTAAAAAAGTTGGAAAATAAATACAAAATTTAGTGTAATTATTTTCTTTAAAGATATTCAAGATATTTGCCTATAGATATTGCCTATGGAATAGGCAATTGCTTTTGAGTTTTAGGTGGATATCATTCGATAATATATACATAATGAATACGGCCAACTCAATATTTGCGGTAGGTAGTCGATATCCACTCGCAATAAAAAATTTTGATATATTTTTGTCGAACGGCAACTACACTCGCGCTATTATAGATACGTAATAGGAGTATAAATCTTTTATAACAGAAACTACATAATCTCCGAAAGTCATGCTAGTCAGCATAAGCATCAAGTGGTAAAATAAATAGCTCAAATCATCTTTGTACATATAATTCTCAAAACCATAGAGCGGTAAAAAAAATGTAAGGCAATAGGCTAGAGCATACCGTCAATTGGATGGTCTAAGAATATGATAAATCAATTCTTCTCATACTTTCTAAACTCTTGTTTTGATAAGCTGGGCATCTAATAAATATGCATATTAACGTTCGCGACGGGGCGTTGCTGGCTGTGCTTACTGTGGGTACGAGGCCGTTTTTTGTCAATTGCTACAATCGCGCATAGGTTTAGAAAAATTGCTATAACTTTTTATGTAATTAATATTTCTGTATTAAATTTTACTTTTTTTTAATTTAAATTTTTTTTTATGACTTGATTATACACAAAAATGAGGGTTCGAAATTATACTTCAAAATATTTTTATTATTTATTATAATTATAAACCTATTTTTCAATAATTTTCAAATTTCGTTTCATTTCATTATAATTCAATATTCCTTTTTTGTATGGTATGCTTGAAAACATTTTTCAATATGTAGGGGAATTTTCTTACACATATATGGCGTATATCGACGTATTTTGTGCGAATAACATACACGACATCTTTTTTTTACAGTCTTACCGTTGTTCAAAATTTTCACTAATTCGTGATGTTTTATATTTCTTGGTAACCTCTTTGTTGAGTCAAAACGGGGCGTTCGTGTAGAAGTTGAGGGCTCATTGGTTGCTTCTTTGGTATTAGAATGTGATATATCAGGGCTTTCTTCTATCCAACTTTCCGCTAAACTCAGCATGAAATCGTGAAATCTAATTTTTGTTTGCGATTTCAGTGTTTGATAAATACGGAATGAAATAAATATGGCGGAAATTACTGTAAATTACTGTAAACACAGAGCACGTGATATTTGGCTTCTACCTCATAGTCTATAGATGCATCTGTCGGTATCCACCACTTTAAGCGCTCCCTCTCCCTCCATCTTTCTCTATCTTCTTTTATTTTTGCTATCTTTTTTTATTGTCCATCTTTTTTTTACTTCATTACTGTAATAGTTTATATTTTGTAATTTGTTTTTTTACCGTAGTTTTTGCTATTAACGACTAGTCATTTGTTTTTGTTAACTAAATATGTATATTGTATTGTATTGTAAAAGATCTCTGATGTTAGAAACGTATGCCAGAATAAAATAATTTGAATTTTAAAAATGACATTTTTAAAGAATTGTTAAACGATAACTTAAATAAAGCGTTCAAGGGAAAATCTGAAATGACGCTGTTCGAATTTATCGATATAAATAATGGTATTTCAACTAATTTGATCAATTAATCTATTAATTAATCAAAATATCACATATATTTATAGATACATACATATAAATACAAAGAGAAAAAAAGTATTCATATAAATATCATAACTGTGGATATATTGTACACATCTAATTAAGAAAACTTACTTACTAACTTAAAACTTATTTACAAAGTTTATATATATAATATAATATGATATAATATAATATAAAAGAAATTCATATTCACATACCCACGATCGCTAAGAGTTCTAAATAAAGTTACATACATGGGCATATGATATATATTCAGTGCAATGCACTTGTGCGATCTGAACTCGAAGTACTGATAGCTGACTGAGAGTCGTTAAGTACGCAGACACTCAGGCAGCTATTTAGTTAGTCAGCTACTGAGTCAGTCAACCTGAAATATATACTCACATATATATAATATGTGTATATATAACAGATAGTGTTGTGGGATCAGTGAACGCCAATAGATAGAACTATTAATGCTCGCGGAGACAAATCAAAACGAAATACTACCATGAAACAACACAAAGTAAGAAGTACTAAGTTCGAGCAGAACCTAAGTTAATACGACCTTGTAAAGTGTAGGAAGAAGGTAATGAAGCAGGCGGAAACGAATCTTATATCACGAAATCCCATATAATTATCTTAATTATCCTATATAAATATAATTATCCCATTATAATTATCCTATATAATTTATAAGTTTCCCTAAGAGTTTGTGAGATACATATTCTACCCAATAAACTTAAACAAAACTTAATCGACAGAGGGCTAAAAAAATAGATCTATCTAATAGATAGATAGAAAAAATAGATTAATGGACATAAAACTTAAAAAGTCTTTTAACAACGTGCGGATAGCGCACATTTTTCAACAAAGGTCTTATTAAGTTCATCAAAAGATAGCTTGCTGATTAGTTGTTTATCAAACCCAAACTTAAATTGGAGAGTAGCGAATCAAACAAACTATACTAGATGTTAAAACAAACGGGCAGCACTTGCGGTGCAACCCTGCATCAACATGTCTTCTGATGCATTTCTGTTGCGATTCTTTCTTTGATGAAGAAAAATTTCTGTCCACGTCAGAAAACGTTTTAGTATCCCCTTCGTTTTGTTCTTTATAAACAATTATAATTGATATTAAACCCCTTAAACCAAATTTTTTAAAGCCCTTTTAGCCATTCACAATAGCGAAACTGATCTAAAATATCCAAACATAAAGCGGTTATACCACTTAATGAAGTATCGGCATACTCTCTTGTTTGAATTCAACTGGATAACTTTGTTGTTGCTTTTATGTGTAATTTTTTTGACAAGAGAGTGCACGCGAAAATAGCAAAGACAGCATATGTTTCATTTTTATTTGATTATGATAAAATAAACTAATTTGAGAAATTGCACGTTTAAAATTATTAAATTTTTAGCTTAAAATGCAAATATCTTAAAAAATATAAGTTTGCAGCAGCTTTATTTATATATATTCCTGATCTGTTTGTTCACCTAACGGTTGTTTGTAACACCTAGAACTAATCGAGTTAGATATAGACATATATATATATAAATGATCATGATGAAAAGACGAGTTGGAACTCCGAGTGACTGTCTATCTGTCCGTTCGTCCGTCCGTCCGTGCAAGCGATAACTTGAGTAAAAATTAAGGTATTTTGATGAAATTTGGTACACGTGTTCTTTGTCGCCGTAAGACGGTTGGTATTGCAGATGGACGTAATTGCACATCTTCCACGCCCACAAAATGCCAATAATCGAAAACAGATAAAGTGATATTACTAAGCAGCAAATTAAGGCATAATTGTGTAATTTGTTATAGAGGATCCTAGTAGGGTGGGCAAAAACGTTTCTAAAAGTGGGAATGGCCCCACCCCCAATAGGTTTAATATACATATCTCGAAAACCGTTAGAGCTATATCAATCAAACTTGCTCCGACTAAATTCTACTAGCACCTCTTCATATACTGAGAAAATGAGTGAAATCGGAAAATAACCGCGCCCCCCTCCCATACAAAAGTTATGTTGAAAACTACTAAAAGTGCGATAACTCGCTGAAGGAACACGATCGAAACATCAAATCTTGCAAAAAATATGATACGAAAGCTTTGCATAGGAATCCGTGTAAATTTTTGGTTATGGGCGTGGCACCACCCACTTTTAGGAGAAATCCCATATCACAAGAACCCCTTAATCGATTTGAACAAAATTTTTTATATGAGACTATATTTCATTCTCATCTCACGCTGTGAAGATCTACGAAATCGGATAAAAACCACGCCTACTTCTCATATAACACAATTTTAAGTTTCATCTGATCCTTTCACTTTAAAGTAGATAAATCGAACAGTTATTAAGATGTGAAAATCAAACTTGTCTGTGTCATCTTATGCGTAAAAATAGACGAAATCGGATTATAGCTTTCCAAGCCACCAGATACCCAATATTAGGACCTTAGTGTCTCTTTCTGACTTTTTATCGAAAATATCGGGAAATATGTAAGATATTGTATTGAAATTGGAGGATTATCTTTCCATTATAATAATGTGATCTGGTGTCAAAAATTGGAAAAATTGGGTAAATACTTCTCCTAGCCCCCATATACCTAATATAAAAATTTTCAACTTCCTATAGACTTTATACCATATATTTCGGTAAATCTGTAAAATATCGTAATGAAATTGTAGAATTATCTTTCCGTGATAATAATGTGCTCTTGTGCCGAAAATGGGGAAAATCGGGTAAATACTTCCCCTAGCCCCCATATACTTAATACGCGCGTTTTCAACCTTCCGGTAGACTTTATACCATATATAACGATAAATATGTCAGATATCATAACGAAATTGGAGGATTATGTTTCTATGATAATAATGTGGTCCGGTGTCAAAAATTGGAAAAATCCGGTAAATACTTCTCCTAGCCCCCATATACCCAATATAACAATTTTCAACTTCCTGTTCCCAGAGAGGAGATGAGATAGAGATCTTCCTCTACCCCAAAAATGCCCGATATAAGAATACCCGACTTTCCATCTGACTTTAAACCTTAAAACCTAAAAACCTTAAGACTTTAAGTTTATGTTGGTTAATATGTGTGATATTTTAATGAAATTAAGTGGATACGTTTTCTTAAACACAATGTGACTCCGCGCTAAATATGAAAGAAATCGGTCTAGATCATGGTCGTATCTAAAATATATATATTTTATTTGAGTTAATTTGGTAGATTTTAATATACATTTCTCTGACACGAAGCAAAATAAAACAATAAAAGTACATGAGTTTATGGCCTGTAATATAAGTTAATAAGATACCAAATATGATTCAAATCCATTGACAATTTCGTCGGATAATGAATGTTGAATTCTTCCGCAACATTTTTTAATATAAAGTTATGCTAGCACCTGAAAGCATATCCCCGCCTTTGATCCTTGCGCATTGCGAGAGTATAAAATGTTTTAAAAATAAAATGTGTAAATATACACCTAAATTTAGGTCTTTCTTGTGTTTCTTTTGTATATCCAGTATATTTGAAAAATCGCATCTTTAGTCACAAAGGAGGAATACAATTGCCCACAACAGGTGTGAATGCCAACAATAGTCCCAATAGCGTGCAGACCAACGCTAATACTAATACAAATACAAACAGCAACCCAAATATCAATTTTAATCCAGCTTATAATCCGGTAACTTTGCAGCGCAACGGTATTTCTGTACCCCAAATGACGGATTTGACACCCGATGGTATGTATATATCGCAACAGCAACAACAGCAAATTCCGCCTCAGCAACAATTTGTCATGCCAATAGGTATGTATTTAGTACCTACAAATGAAGATATAAGCTATACATACCTTATTTCAGAGTAACAATGAAGTTCCCGGACTAATCTAGATTAGATCTAGATAGATAGACCTATTACTACATCTTTTTTCTATAAAAAAAATCCCCGAAATGTGTATGATGATATAACGAGTATTGGAGTAAATGTCTATGAGTTCAGATCATTCAATGTACTCTGTGGATGTGACTAGTATTGCGTCAATATTTGAATGTATTTTGGCTTTCAGATCACATCAAAATTAGCACTTATTTTAATTGCTTTAAGAATATTTGATTAATTTCTAAGCATTATTCGATAACCTGGGCTTTTGAACTAGAAATGTATATATCTTATGCATATTTAACTTCCATCAAGATCTCCATCTTCTAAAAAACGTTTATTCCAAAAAAAAATCAAATACTCTAAATAAACAAGCACCCCAATTCACTTCTTACATCAAACAGGAAGAGCACATCTGAATTGGTGCGAATTTGTAAACTTATTATTGTTCTTAATTCGAACAGATAGGAGAGACATTTTCAAAATGGATTATTTAAATATATTCTGCTGGTTACTGAAAACCGGTTTGATTTTGAAAATTTTGCTGTTATAATTTAAGCAGATTATTATTTTAAATTAACACGTTAAAACTTTGCATAGTAGGTATGATGCCGTCGAATATTCAGTGGCAAACTCAACAGACAAAGCAAGTGGCTCTTACACCTCAGACACACATGCCACAACAAACACAAGCACTGCCATTACGATTGCAGCCAGGACCACCTTACAATGTGAACTTAGTCGATCAACAACAACAAACAATTCTGGCTAAGGAAGTCACTGAACAATCAAGAGGATACCTGAATGCTCCCATAGATGTAATGGTGCTACAACAAAAAGCAGAAGTAATTGGTCCTCAACAACAGTCGCTAGTACCTGTAGCTTTAACCAATGGATCACAAGTTGTTTCGAAATCTGTATCAGGAGAGGAAAAATCTGACACTAGACAAACAGCAGGTTCTAAAGACAAGGTTAAAGAGCAAAATAATGACTACGAGGAGGAAGAAATGTCACCATATCCACAAAAAAACGTGAGTCAGCAATGTAAAAATTCAGAAGCTGAGTAATAATGGCTGAGTAATGACTTTCCCAATCAATTTATTTTATTGTTATGTTATTAATTTGTTATTAATTGTTTTTATTTGATTTCAGAAACAAAAGCACCGTAAACTGGCTAACCTCCCCAAATATGAAAAGGTTACAAGTCAGCTGGAGTCAATTGAATTAGCTCTTGATGAACAGAGACAACGTGTTCCTATCCCCTCACCCGTGCACGAGCAATATAAACTAATACACAATAATCTTGGTTTCGAATTTCGAGATCATGATGGACAATCTGAACGACCGGGTGGTGCTATGCTCTCCTTAACGCTAGGTTTACTTGTCACAGCAGCTCTGGCCTTATTAATTGGCTGCCGCATGCGTACAGTCGGTCGGCGCACACGTCGCATGGGTGGAAAGACGCCTTATTCACATGAGGCAGATTTCTTAGTAAACGGAATGTATTTGTAAGAAAAAGAAAGCATATGGCAAGAACCAGCTAACATTTTAGACTCTCCAACATCCTAATTTAGAGCGGCTGTGGTGATTCTAGCAAAGAAATACTTAAACAAGATTTTCATACTGGTAAATGAGTGATTTATTTCCATACTTACATAAACCACATAGTTATAGCCATATTACAGAAACCATATTTATATATTAGGGCACCCATATATATATGTGTTCGGAGCAGTTCCTTGCACAGTAGAATAATAAACTATTTGTAGCATCAGCCTTGTATTGTAACTCAAATAAATTTAACTAAATTCATAGATATGCATATATACCGCCCTCTGTGGAGAAAAACATTGTAAATATTTTAAATAATTTATATTCATTTTTATCCGGCCACTCCAATTTGCATACCTACAATTACATCGCTCATTATTGTAATTTATCATTTCCCTTTATCCTTTAATTTGCTGATACATACAGGCATTATGTATCAGCTTAATAGGCCTAAGTTAATCATTGTAAATCAGATCATTTCTTACATTCGCTACCTGCAGACCTGCCTAGTCGCAGCAACATACACACATACATTCATATTTACAGCTAAACCACCAGACACGTACCTTCTAATTCGTTGTTATATATATTTAGTAATTTGTAATTAAATATATAATTTGTTTGATTTTCGTTCCCTGAGCATTCCTAATATTTTAGTTAACAAACATTAGATATAATGCATAAACAAGTTGAAAATCTGTAGAGAGAAGAAACAATATCATTTTTGGAGATTTAATAAAGGGATAAAAAAATGTCCGAAACGATTTTTAACGACCAAATGAAGTATTTAAAACGTTGTCAAAATATGAATTCCACATCATTTAACTGGTTAATTAGTAAATGGGACAAAACAATCATTTTCGACATAAAAAGTTATCTGTGAAGAAGGAAAACTGCATCTTGAACCGCAAATATTAGTAAGTTACTTGCTTGTATGTGAAATTTAGTTCTGATGCTTGTATTTTTAACTATTTTAAATCATTTATCTGTGGAATATTGATTTATTAAGTTCTATTCGTTGGTTCGAGTCATATTTGCTGGTATCTTCTCTCCATTGAAGTCTAGGTTTTATATTTATCTATATTATTATTATTAATTATTATCTGTTATCTAAGCTATCTAAAAGTGAGCGCGCAGTAGACAAATTTATACAAACATTCTATGCTATATACTATATTATTACTATTTATTATACAGTATTGTTCACAATCTAAGCGACGTTATAGTAATGGCTCCAAAAATAATGTAGGATGTACTGTAATAGAGGGAACTGTTTTTCAATAAGGGGTTTGGCGTTGTTTTAAAATCTCGTCATAATCCAAATGTGCAATAATAATCCGAAATAACTGTTACAGCGAAAAATATAATGTTGATTAGTTAGTTTCCATAAGTACAATACTGAATTAATATTGCTTTTAATTGGAGTAGCGAACAGATACATCCTATATGTTCTAAGAGTAAGTAGATCGTGACCAAAATGTCAATAAATAAGGAGTGTGTAGACTTGCGAAAACTAAAAGAGAATATGTTATTTGTATAAGATATATCCAAATATTCTACTTCCTTTCCAACTTTCCTAACGTCGACTCTAAACAGTCCTTTATGATACTAGTATATGTTTATATCCACGAAATGTTGCAACGAAAGCCAATTTAGTAACACTAATATTGGGATTACATAATTATTGATTAATTAAAAATATATTTAAATTTTCCTTGATCTGTAGATAAAACATATGTGATATATATAAGATGTATGTGAAAAACACCATCGGATTGATTCAGGTAAATTTTTGCCTATCCGGTAAAACCACTCTTTACCAATTGTATGCCATTTAAACTTGGGGTTCTTTAGCAAAATTTGGGCGAACTTCTTTCGTAAGTACATGTGAAATTCTCGGTGTCCATTTCTCGATGTCCATTTCTCGGTACAACGATTTTAGGTTCGTTTAGTACAAATTTTACCTTGCGCCTATTTCCGAAAACTTTTCTTTGCTTCGTGTGTATTTTTTCAACTTATCTTAAGTAATGAAACTATTTATAATTCGGTTGGTACTGCAACAATTTCAGTCTTTGCTGGAAAATGTGTTTGGCTCTATAATTTTTATAAAATTTTAATACGAAAACTTTATTCAGACCACTAAAGTATTTGTTACTGAATATACATAAATAATATAAATTAAATGAATAAAATGTTTATTTTTTTTACAATTCTATATATGTACACACTAACCTACAACATTCTGAGTATTTGCAGAGTTCATAATGTCCTTTGGTTTAATTACAATTCTCGGTTCAAATAACAGATTTACAGATTACAACTAATATAATATTAATTGCATTGCGAATAAGTTTAGATGATGAACGTATTCACGGATACATATAAATATGTACTTGGTAGATTCGATAGATATAAATAACATTTTATAAATGTGAATAATATTATATAAACATATGAAACAAGTTAAAAATTAAATAAAATTTAAACATAATTTACAATAATAAGGCTATATGCGGGTGTAACCAAACACTTCATACTCTGGTAATTTGTGAGGCCCAAAAGCGGTGAAATATTTTCAGGTGGGACCACATCCACTTTTTAAAAATTTTTAACTACATATGCGCCTACTACTGCGACTCCCTGCACTAAATTACAGGTTTGTATCTGAATTTTATGCTTAGCTATTGCACTTTATAGGGTTTCGTTTAACGGCATTTTGTGGGTCCAATTACGGTCATATGCAATACCCTCTTTCTTATAGTACCAGGGAATACTTGTACCAAGTTTCATCAAGATACCTTAATTTTTCTCAAGTTATCGCTTGCACGGACGGAAGGATGGATGGACAGACAGTCACTCGGAATTCAATTCGTTTTGTAATCGTGATTAGTTTGATATATATGACTCCATGTCTATCTCGATTAGTTTTTGGTGTTACAAACAACCGCTGAACAAAAATATTTTACTCTGTTACAACATGTTATGAGAGTATAAAAGATTATTTTTTGGAAGTTGTTGAAGAAAAGTGTTGAAATTATTCTACTTGGGCTGTATGCCAATCGGTGCAAAATTGGTAGATATGCTTACGCAGATGTATCTATACATGAAGAAAAAAATTTAAAAGAACCACTGCGCACACAGCAAGTAAAACTATTTTATAGTATTACTTAATCTATTCAGAGGAAAAATCTCTTGCTTATTACTAGAATGCAGGAGGAAGCCTTAAATGTGTGGGCGTACTGCAAATTTCATCTGAAAACATAATTAAATGTATGCTTTCTCTCAAGCAATCATCCCAAACGAATGTTGATGGGCTTCCAATTGCATTATACATATAACAACTAAGGAAGATATAAGTTTGGGGGTAACCGAAAATTTTATACTCTTGGAATTTTCAAAGATCAAAGCCGGAGCATATTTTCAGGTGTTGACAACACTTTATATTAAAAAATGTTGCGTAAGAATTCAACATTCATTACTAGACAAAATTGTGATTGGATTATAATCATATTTGGTATTTTATTATCCTCAAATTATATAAACTTAATGTATTGGGTATATTAGTAAAAGGTCGACCGGAGAATTGGAAATCATTATATTACGGAGATGGGGTTTAGACCAAGCTCTAGACCGATTTCATTCATATTGAACACTAAACCACATTTTGTAAAAGAAAACATGTCCACTTAATTTTATTAAAATATTACTCATATTGTCCAACATAAATGGTTTAAAGTCGGGTGGAAATTCTGAAATGGATAGTGTACACACAAGTATACACGAGAATATGTTTCCACACAATTATATGAAGAAAATTCACACACTGACCGACATATTCGGCATAAAGTCTGTTATAATAACGAAAATCGTTATATGCAGTATCTGGGAGCTGGTGTAAGTCGTTCACCGATTTCACCGATTAAGCTATAGCATACCACATGTTATACGCTCACTTAATTTTGCTAAGATATCATACTTATTGACCGATATATACCGTGTAAGGTCAACCGGAAGTTTGTTATTCTTATATTAGGTATATGGTAGTGACAGTCGAAAGTCGAAAGTAAGCCGGAAATTTGAAAATCATTGTATTGGGTATAAGAGAGCTAGGAGAAGTATAATGTCATCAGCACGAGACATTCTCTGAATCCCACTGAGATAACTCACACATCGAACTATATATACGGTATAAATTTGAGCGGAAGTTCGAAAATCTGCATATAAGGTACAGCTCCCCCTAGGCGCTAGGGGAAGTATTTGCCCGATTTTACTCAATTTTGATGACTTTACAAAATATTATCACGCAAAGGTTTGCTCTGAGTTTCAATAATATAATATGACCGATATTTTCGGTAAAACGTCAGCCATAGGCGCTGGATCAACACATTCGGTATTTGAGGGTTTGAAATGTTATAATCCTATTTTGACAATTCTCAGATGTGAGATGGCATACCTTGAAGGCACTATTTGTGTAAAGGTTTACTTTTAGTAGTTTTCAACATAATCTTTGTATGGGAGGTGGGCGTGGTTATAATCTGATTTCACTAATTTTCTGTGTATAAGCAGGTGGTAGAAAATTTTCTTTAAGAAAGTTTGGTTGACATAGCTTTGTTGGTTTGGGAGATATGTACATTAAACCTTTGAGGGGTGGAACGATTCCCTCCTTTCTTACTGTGATTCCCTGTACTAAATTGCAGTTTAATATCTAAATTGGCATCTTAGTCATAACATCTTATAGGTTTGCATTTAGCGGAATTTTGTGGGCGTGGCAATTTGCAATTCCCTCTTCCTGCAATAGTGCCACATCATAGTGTCATGGAATATGCGTATCAAGTTTTATCAAGATATCTTAATTTTTACTCAAGTTATCGCTTGCACGGGCAAACGGCCGGACGGGCCCGAATTCAAATCGTCTCGTCATCCTGATCATTTATATATACATAACTCTTCATCTATCTCAATTAGTTTAAGGTGTTACAAACAACCGTTACGTGTACAAAATTTTTATACGCAACTATTATTACCCCAGCCCCCATATACCATATATTATGATTACCGTTATTCTAGTGTACTCGATGTATATGTCTTTATAATTTGGGGCTATCTTAATAAAGCCCAAAATCTCAACAAAATTAAATGAGAATATTTCAATTAGTATTATGTCATTCAGTAATAAAAATTATGTCTGATGAAGCTTTGATGTACCCAGCACCAATATCAGAATATGGGTTCAGAAAATAATCTTCTTCGACTGTGTTCTTCGACTCTAATGGCATAGTGCATCATGAATTCTTCCCTCAAAGTCAAACGGCCAATAAGGAGTACTACCTACAAATTCAACGCCGTTTACGTGAAACATCCCATGAATCCGAAAAAACCGCCCGGATGTGTGGAAAACAAATCATGGCTTTCTGTTCTACTCATATGGCCGCTGTTCACGCTTCGTTGCTTGTTCGAGAATTCTTGGCCAAAAACTATACCGTAACATGTGACTTTTTCCTATTTCCAAAAAGAGAACCTTAAAGGGTCGTCGTTTTACAAGTATAGATGACATTAAAGCCTATCGCTGAAAGAGCTAAAGGCTATACCAAAAATCGAGTTGAAGAAGTGTTTCGACGATTGGAAGAAGCGCTGGCATAAGTGCATAATATCGGATGGAGACTATTTTGAAGGAGAACATATATTTTTTCAAAAAACGAAAATTCCCGTTATTTTTTGAGCACACCACATAGATGATTTGTCTTAGTTAGATTGACTTTATGAGATATGATCTAAAGTAAAAGGTAACATGATTGCAATCCGTTAAAAATTTTGTAGAATAGTAAATGTTGAATTCTTAAGATACATTTTTATGCTCTCGCAACATGTTTCAACAGTGTATATTAGTTTTGTTCACCTAACGGTTATTTGTAACACCTAAAACTAATCGAGATCGTTAAAGAGTTATACATATAAGTATAAATGATCAGGATGACGAGATGGGTTGAATTCCGGTTGACTGTCCGTCCGTCCGTCCGTGCAAACGATAACTCGAGTAAAAATTAAGGTATCTCGATGAAACTTGGTACATATGCTATCTATTACTATTAGAAGGTTGGTATTGCTGATGGGTGTAATCAAACAAAACATAAAACAAAATGCAAAACGCACATGTAAACCAAATGCCATTAATAGAAATCTATAAGGTGCTATAACTAAGCAACAAATAAAGATAGAAACATGTAATTTGACACAGAGAATTGCAGTCGGCAGGGGCATCTGTGTAAAAAAATTTGGAAAAGTGGTAGTGGCCCCATCCCCCATGGGCTTCATGTACATATCTCACTAATCACTATAGCTATATCAATCAAGCTTGCTCAGTACAAGTCTTTCCTTCATGTTCTCATATACTGCTAAAATAAGTGAAATCGGATAATAGCGACGCCCCCTCCCATAAGGTTATATTGCATTTCACTTGTTCATTACAAGTGCGTTAACTCGTTGAAGAAACACGTCAGTAACATTAAACCTTACCGCATATATGGTACGGACGGACTGCATAGGGGTCCATGTAAAATTTTACTGATGGGTGTGGGACCGCTATACTTTAGGTGAAATCCCATATCTCAAGAACGCCTTAACCAATTTAACCAAATTTGGTTCATGGCAATAAATCAGCGTAAAATTATGACATTATGGCGTAAAAGTAGCCGAAATTGTGAGTTCGTGTGCCTAAAATGGATAAAATTGGGCAAACACTTTCCCTAACCCCCATATACCTAATATGAAAATTTCAAACATCTGGTTGGCTTTATACGGTATATATCGGACAATATGTGAGATATCTTAGTAAACTTAAGTGAACGTGTAAAATTGGATATATATAATAGTTTAATGCGAAAAATGTGTGAAATGCGAATTGTCCCAGCTCCCATATACTATATATAATGATTTTTTTTATTTTAGCAGACTCTATCCCGAATATGTCGCTCAGTATGTGATTTTTCACAAAAATCCCTGGAAACATGTTCTCTAGTGTAGTTGAGCAATGCCAAAAATCAATGCAATCAGTTCAGATGTTTTCCTAACCCAAATTTGTCAGATATAATGATCTCCGACATTCCAGCTCACTAAACCAATATGTGGGTCAATATGTGTGATATTTTAATGAAATTAAATGGATGTTTTCTTAAACACAATGTGACGCCGCGCTAAATATGAATGAAATTGGTCCGATTACTGAACTTCGTTTCAAACAAGTAGGGAAGGAAGTTCGGGTGTAACCGAAAATTTTAAACTCTCGCAATGTACAAGGGTCAAAGAAGGGGAAACACTTTCAGGTGCTGGCACGGATTTTATATTAAAAAATGTTGCGTAAAAATTCAACATTCATTATTCGACGAAAGTGTAAATGGAATACAGTCATATTTGGTATCTTATTAACTTATGTTACAGGTCATAGACTCACGTACTTTCATTACTATATTTTGCTTCAAGTCCGAGATATTTAGATTAAAATCTAACAAATTAATTCAAATGAGATATATGCGATATAAACTCAACCAAAGTTAACACACTTAATTAAATATATTAGGTATATGAAGAAAAATTCAACCAGAGAAACGGAAATTAATATTTTAGCAATAGGGGGCTTAGACCACGGTCTAGACCAATTTCATTCATATTTAACCCAAAACCAAATTATGTTTAAGAAAACATTATGTTTAAATTCGTTAAGTATTTCATTGTATGTAGTATACGGGAGCTGGGGTAATTCATTAACAGATTTCACATTTTCGGCATTAAACTATGGTATGTCCAATATTATACGTTCCCTTGATTTTGTATAGATATCTTACATTACATATACCGGAGGTTTAAAATTCTTATGTTAGGTATATCGGGGTTAATTTATCCGATTTTATTAAATTTTGGGATAACATGTTGTCACCAAGAAAAGATGCTGTTTGACTTTCATTAAGACACCTCACAGATTGACCGATATATATAATATGTATGGTATAAAACCAACCGGAAGTTTGAAATTCTTATTTTAGACATATGGGGACTAGGGGTATGTTTTCTTAAACATATGCCGATTTTATCCTGATATTATTATTTCTTTTACACATAGGGACATATTTTTATCAGAAAAAAACGCTCTCTTAATTTCACAGGAATAACTTATACATTGACCAAAATATATGGAATAAAGCCTAACGGGAGGTTGAAAATCCTTACATTAGGTATATATGGGTCTGGGGAATTATTTACCCGAATTTCCCCATTTTTCACACGAGGCGCACATTATTACCATGAAAAGATACTCCTTGAATTTCATTTAGATATCTCGCAGACTAACTGATAGTTTCGTTAAAAAGTCAGATATAGACACTGAGGTCCTTATATTGGGTTGTTGGATATCTGGGGCTTGAAAATCTCTATGCCGGTTTTGACCGTGTTTACGCATGAGATGGCATATCTTGAAGACACTATTTGAACAAAGTTTTATTACAATATCTGAATTCATTCTGAATTTATATACTTTAAAGTGAAAAAAGTAGGCATGGTCGGATAACAGATTTCACAATATGACATGAAGATGCAAATATAATGTTATGTGCCAAATTTGGTTGAAATCGATACAGCAGTTCCTTAGATATGGAAATTCAACTAAAAGTGGGTGGTCCCACGCCGATTGTAGAATGCGTAGAAATTTACACCAATTGCTATGCATCCTTTCCGTACCATTTTCGCCGTGCGATTTAATGTTTCTGACGAGATTCTTCGGCGAGTTAACGCACTTTTAGTAGTTTTCAATATAACATTTGTATTGGAGGTGTTATCCGGTTTCACTAATTTTCCCTCTGCATGAGGAAGTAGTAGCAAGACCTGTAATGAGTAAGTATGGTTGATACAGTTTTAACGAATTGTGAAATAGTACAATAAACCTATTGGGGGACGGGTCATATCCACTTTTTAAAAAAGATATCCTCCCTACTGTGATTCCCTGTGTCAAATTTCAGTTTTATCTCAATTGGGACCTTAGTTACAGCACTTTATAGATTTTCGATTAACGGCATTTTGTGGGCGAGGCAGAGGTCCGATTACAATCATCTGCAATACCAACCTCCTCTGAGTGCCAGGGAACATGTGTAACAAATTTTATTAAGATATCTGAATTTTTCCTCAAGTTATCACCTGCACGGACAGTCACTCGGAATTCAACTCGCCTCGTCAGATTTATATATATATAACTCTATATCTATCTCGATTGGTTTTAGGGTTTACAAATAACCAGTAGATGAACAAAATTAATATGCTCTGTTGCAACATGTTGCGAGAGTGTAAAAATATTTTGAACTGAATTTTCCTCACCCAATTCCTGACATTCCAATGTAGTCGCGTTGCGTCCAATGGTTATATATTTTAGACGACACCGCACTGCATTGTGACATATGAAGGCTATTCTTCTCCTTCCTCTATCTTCTCAATTTTACTCAGAACTGACCTAAGTTTTGTTCCAATATCTTTATTAGCGCACGGGTTATATAAAGTAATATAATCTGATGAACTCAATATTTCACTCTACAGAAAGTACGCGTGGCTGCGGTCGTTCTATTTTCCAATTTTCAAATTGTAAGGAGATGTGAAATTGTAGTGAGATGTGAATTTTTCCTAATATCTATATATAGCTATCTCATCATCTGGCATACCTAGATCCAATTTCTCAAAATCTAATTTAGTTCAGCTATTAGTTTTGAGTAATTAATATTCACTCACTTCATTCAATCAACCACTCAAAACAAATTTATAGAATTAGCTTACTTCTTAGCTTTCATTTAAAAATGTTTAATGTAAATCTTTGAAAATAGTGGGCGTCCTCAAACTCATGAGTGTAATAATACAAGTAATAACATAATGTAATACAAGATTTTGCATTCTTTTCTTTTGCGATGATAGTTGGTTTTTTTATATCAATTTATGCTATCGCAAAATTTAGCTCAAGCTAAATGTTACTTTTTGCTTTGATATTAATTTCACCTTTACTTTGCCAATTTTTTTTGAAACTATTGATTTGCAGCCAGGTTAATTCGGCATAATTACATTATGTTATTACTTGTGTTATTACACTCATGAGTTTGAGTGTAATAATTAATAATAATTGTATTAGAATACAGCCTATCCGAGGCTGGCGCTGTGGACCATAATCTCCCCTAAATCAGAGGTCAGCATTTCATAGCACAACTCTAGCTTCCATCATAGGTACATTTATGCTCTAACGTGTAGTCGTTGTCGAGACAGCAACGAAACGATATTACGCATGGCCGTGCCGCTAAGGCAAAAGTGCTTTGCGCGAAATGATTTATGAATATGAATGCTTTTTGGTGTTATGTATTAAATTTTGTGTTGTATGTTATTTAAAGATAATTACGTTTAGGTTTTTAAGGTCTAATATATTTCTATTAATAGCAAAATATAAAAAATTCATAAAGCACAGAAATTAATTAGAATGAAAAAAATTTTCAAAATTTAAGGTTATAGAGTTCTCACAGGGTGTCTTTAAATTCGTGTTCATACATACGGTGGTACTTCCTCTCATGCCGACCAATTATGGCCCGATTACACCCACTTACCAAATCAGCTTTTTCATTTACCAATATGAAATATACGAGAAGTTTCATTAAGATATTCCAAATTCAGTGCCATACTTTGCGATCATAATCATTCAAAAATAATACTAAGTACATCTTCAGCTATTCTTTTCATGTATCTCTGTCATGATCCATATACGAAGCTTTTTGATATTTGCTCCAATAACCTGAGAACTTTTTAATATTTTATAAGGAGTGGAATATACTTAAAATATGAAAAACTTCTCAGGTAAGTGTAAATATATATATACACATGTTTCAAACACATTTTCATGAACTTGACGTACGTACTTACAAAAAAAAATACATTAAATATGTAATTTAATTGTATGAGCTTTTTTAATTTAGTTTTTATTTGATGCTCATGATTATGTTTACAATTTAGAGACAAGAATTTGTCACCTGCTTCTCAGTTCCGATGCTACAATACAATTAATCGAACAGATTTAACAGTTTCTACATGTTATCTTAAATTGTGTACTTTTTTTTTTGTTTTTACTTTTCAGTGCCGATTTGCTTTTTAATTGTGTATATCTATGTAGTTTTTCTTGTTATGATTTTCATTTTGACATAGTATCAGCAGTTTTGGTTCATTTATTACTTATTGGTAAATTGAAGTATTTTTTTGCTTATTTTTACACAAAATAAAAGATGATTTACATGTATGTATTTTATTTGCATACCATAATTGTAGTAGATACTGATTTCGTTATATTTCGTAGTACGTCTTTTCTTACACGCTTTCTATTGAATGAAAAGAATTCTAGAGAAAAAGTACGCTAATTTAAACTTGATACTAAAATTTATCGAATACGTTCATACCCTTTCTATCGCTGGTTCCTACCCAATATCTGCATAATATTTTGTTGTAACATTATTATTTTTATAATTAATTACTAACATATAATAGATAGTGTTATACATAGTTTGGAAAGTTAAATTCCATTAAAAAGTATAATTTTTACCAGCATCATTTTACCAGTATTCTACCAGCAAATATTCGTTTCGGTTGTATTATTATTAATTTGTTTTGCTGCAGCCATAATTTTTTGCATTGCTATTAATGTTGCTGCTGTTATATATTTTTACTTTAATGTTGGGACTTACAAGATTAGGAAATCATGTTGCGTATCTGTAAAAAATTATGTTAAATTAAATGTACAAAAAATATTTGTTGCCCGGTTATTGGGCAAACCTTTTTGTCCAAAGTCGAGCAATTCTATCGTGTTCCTCACGATTCTGCAAATATTGAGTGGCAATACTGCCAACCAAGGGGTCCGCTATAATTATTTTTTCATTAGCGTTTGAAAAGCAAATTTTATATTTTAACTCACCAGGATTACAGTCAGTCAGCAGGGAACAAATTGAAAGTAGAACTTTTGATATAGTCAACGCTGGAGACCAATTATCTTTTAGAATATCCAAGCAAATGACACCCTGACTATTTATATTGCAGTGATATATACGTGTGCGGAATGTCACCTTTGGTGGTTTGAACGGATATTCCGGCGAGAAGTGTATGTCAAGAAAAAATACACCACCTTCGTACACTGATCCAGGGGGTCCTAATATAGTGGAAACCCATTCGTAGAGATTATCTCCTTTGGGTCCAGCACTACAATTTGGTGGAGGATCCAGTGTAATTTCAGCCAATTCTTTCTGTATACGCTTAGCTGAGGTACCCAATGCTTTGGAAATTTTTGGATTTGGTTTTGGATCCTTACGCGTCTCTTCTCCTGTTCCAGATCCGGCAGCAACAGATGCAGCGCTATTTACAACGCTGTTGAGATTGGCATTCGAACTACCTGCACCAGAATTTGTAACATTGCCCCCTACAGTGTTGCTGTTTCGTCCTCGTCCACTGCTGGCGTGTATGCTATTACTACTGTTGGGAGTGGTAGCGGCGGCTGTCGCCGAGTTTCCACTGCCTGTACCACTGCTACCACCTGCCGCCGATGTTGAGGACATGATGGAACTGTAACTTAATTTTCCTTATGAATTTGGTATTCTTTGCACAATTGTTAATTACGGATGAATAACTGAGATCAAAAAGGCGGTGCAAAGCGAGTGACCTATAAACAAAAGTAATTAGAAACATAAACATATTAAACATGATCCAATAATTCCCGTGCAGTTTATATAAATTATAATTATTCCAAATCACCACCTTATACTTAGCATTTTAAACTCTTACGAGACTTCCCAAATCTAGAGTTGATTCATAGACATGTTCAATACTAATAATTTCTTTAAAAAGTTACAGGTTCCACTTCCAGGACATTAGCTCCGCACTATCAACTTAACACGTTGATGGATAAGAGAACCAACAGCAAAAATAGATTTAGCGGCCATTTTGGGAATTTTACAATAAAGCGAAAAAAGAAAGAAGCAGCACACCACGCATTGGTGGACCGATGACGAATTGCTGCTATAAAACTAAATCATGTTTGGGACAATTATTGTAGAAAAAATTATTTAAATTCAAATTAAAGTATATTGCCTTAACTGCATTATCTGCAAAGGGGCCATGCAGCCTTCGTATATGTATATTACAAACATTGAAAATAAACCCCATAAGAGTGAAAATTCCTTCCCAATCGAATTTCAAAATAAAAATATTTAGCATCTATTAACAATTTCATCAACCCGCAAGCAACTCGTCTGAAATATCATACCAGTTTTCTCATTGCAACTTTCCGCAAACGTACAACGTTCGCCTACAGAATACACTTGTTACGAATAAATCTATGAATTCTTTATTACATAGCTTCTAGTGAAATTTTCTGGTTTACTGGTAGGTACTTGCCTTAATAAAGAATCACTGCGTCTCGCGACCGTTGCTCTCCACAAGATTTCCTGTTTTATATAAGTTTTTTCAGATATAAACTCTTTATCGTACTTTTGCAGCAAATTTATTTTGGAAAATTGTAAAATTTCCTCTATTCTTGCAACATACGAAAATCAGAGAGATACCAGGCAAGAGTCAACTATCTGATTTTTTTTCTTCAATTCTTCATGCACCGTTCTTCTTTCATTTTCACGCTATTAACAGATCTGCTTCTTCACCTTTTCACCCTTTTTTGTTTAAAGTATTAGCGTTGTTGCTGTTAATTTTTGCAAATCCACGAAGGAATAGGCGTACAAAAGTGCGAGAGGAATAGCTATAGTATTACATGGTATGCCGGCAAATGCTATCGCCGATGCCCAAATTGACAATACTACGATCGCGTTGCCAATCGCTTAATTCTTTAAGCACTGCCAATTTTGAAAAAAAACATCATGTCACTTAATACATTTGGTAATTATATATAAAAGAAAAGTAAATTAGAAATTAAGAATAAAAGAAATTCCTCGCAATCAAGCCGAACCACCCATCAATAAAAATTTTGCTATATACGTCAAAGGCAAAGTAAACGGTTAAAAAATACTTTCTTATGACATTTACAATTTTTGAGTTACGTCGTACGTATTATTCTTGATACTCAAAAAAAAAATTTTATTATAAAGGTTTAAATATTAATTTATGCATAATCCCCATATGGGAGAATTTGAATGAAATGTGAAGCCGTAAATAGTAAACCTTTTTCTGAGTTTTAACTTTTAATACGCGAATTTGATATATGCGAAAAAAACATCGAGAAAAAACATCACCACACTTAAGGACCACAGCTGATAATGTACACAAATATTTAATATTGAATGTAGAATATTTAAATGAATTGTGTATATAAGTGTATAGGCCCAAAATCAATAAAAGGATCGTATGGTTGTGAATATTTTCTCACAGCTGAGATCACCTGATCGAAATGATTCATTTTTCCGACACAGAGCTTTAAATAAAAGGACTCCAAACGAAGAAAATTTCTTGTGGAAATGTATTTTTATTATTTTATTATTTATAATTTTTTTATTCCTTTATTATTTGTTTTTTATTATTATTTATTAAATGAAATAATTCAGTTTTCTGACACAGAGCTTTAAATGAAAGGACTCCAAAAGAAGAAAATTTCTTGTGGAAATGTATTTTTTATGGAAAATAATAATTAAAACTTAAAATTAATATAATTTTAGAAACTTAAAAAGGTTCATCTACTTAGAAAACTCGTCCATTTAAATCGCTTTTTACGTGACACAGTTGGACGAAATACATAGTATTTACAAACCGTTACAAATATGTATATTTTCATAACATTTTTGATGAAATAGGACGCGTTTAATAACGTTTCGACACAATAAATAAATATTTGATCAGTACTAGGTAAATTTAATCTTTATGAATTTGGGTGGACTTTTGAATATCATCCCCCGAATTCGGCGTTAAATGGGTATGGACGGATAAATGAGGTTCTCCAGATCAGGAATATATACGAAGATAGCCGCCGCAAACTTATCGTTTTTAAGATATTTGCATTTTAAGTGAAAAATTTAACAATTTTAAGTGTGTAATTTTTCGCATTGTAATAAATTTTACACTTATGCCGTGCATTTTTCATACACTAAGACTTCACTAAATTGTTTCTACGTATTTATTTTTTATTAATTATTGTAAAAATAGCTTTAATTTGACATTTTAATTTTTATTCAATTTGATTTATTCACACAATAACAAAAGGGATGCATTCTGACAAATAATAAGTGTTATCATATTTACATATTTTGCAAACGAACCTAAATAAATAATTACCCCCTTCGTCTTTCCCCGTCGACTCCTCGCCTACAAACTACGAGTCTGGGTAACAAAAGTCTTCGGACTACAAGCACGACATTGGCCTTTACAGTCGTGCAAATAACTCCGAGTTCGCGCACTCCCCCGACCTTCTAATCGCACCCATCCCCGTGGGAGAACCACAAGGCAACTCCTGGTCCCACGCACTGTCTGTTCTGTGTGTCAAACCGCAATACGTCTGAACATCATACCAATCAGATGAATTTTCTACTATGTCTGGTGTCTTTTAAAGACGTATTCCGGTCTGCGTACCTCACTTGACCTGACTGTGTCATTCGTTACCCTTTGCTGTAGAAGTCTGTTCCCAACAACCCACAATGGTGTCGCCATATAACACTGCAGTGCGACAACCGTCTTTGCGGGTGCTGCAGTTGCAACAAATACCATATGTAAACCATTCCCTCAATCCCGGGTCACAACTGCGACACACGAGAATTTTACAACTGAGCTGCAAAGTACTCTCGAGTAAGATGGAGATTCGATTTTATGATTCGGGAAAGCATATTAATAGCAGCGGTCTAAGAAACCAAGTTAAACAGCCGCTCAGAACTTATGAGGTGTGCAAATTTACCATCATTCGTAAAGTTCGTGAGTCTACCCTAGGCTAGTGGTGGCCTAGCCTTCATTCTACCTAACATAGTGCAATATCGTCTTATCGACATCGTCTAACGACATTGACCGCAGGGATACTACTCTAGAATGTGAGGGCATAGACATCCTGTCAGGCGACGTCGAGCTCTAAATATTTAATAAAAACATACCCCCGCTACTTGTTGTCCAACAGGATATCACCGGAACATACGTGCGCTGCTTGGTGGTGAGAATCGTTGGGTACTTGGCGACGTTAATGTGTGCCATGATCTTTGGCATTCGATGATCGACGAAGCCCCTACCAGAATTATGGACTCCTATATTAGCTAGCTTGATATTACAATCGCTAATGGTGGTTTGATAAATAGCGCAACATGGCGACCTATGCCAACTCTTGCATCAGATCATCTGAAAATAGTTATCTCTATCGGAAAACCCTCCGATTTTATTTCTGTGGACAACCGTACTATCGTTAACTTTAACAAGACTAATTGAGTCGGCTTCATATTCAATTCACCGAGAAAGCCTCCACCGCACTACCCAAGAGGCGACATCTTACGCTAGGTCGATCCCTGTGATCCCCGCATAAGGGATAATCTCAATTTGGAGATGGTTAACTGGTAAATCAACATAAGCCGACGAAATGGGTAGAGCACATAAAGTCTTATAACCTCTCCGCCAGTGTGAGGGAGCTTTAGACTACTTCCTTCGGTACAGTAGCAGCGAAGACTCTTGCGCCTAGCTGAACACCAACACGGTTTCCGTAAAGTGTAAACCACCACCACAGCACTTACCGTTATAAACGCCCAGACAACTCAATCAAAAATCTCAAACAAAAATCACTATGTGAGAAGACCATCCTAGTAGCTTTGGACTTGTGAAAAGCTTTTGACACAGTGAATCACATAACGCTTTTAGAAGACATCGAACATTCTGCGCTCCCTCTAGGGCTGAACTACCTGAACGGTCGTCAATCATCCGTATTATTTGGAGGTTAAGATTCTAAACTAAGAAGAATTAAACAGAGGGTTCCGCAGGGTGGTATCCTCTCTCCATTACTGTTTAACTACTACATCTCGAAACTCCCTCAGCCACCAGAGAGAATCTTCATTACCTCATACGCTGACGATTGCACGATATTGACGACGGCAATAGAATCAATGACATGTGTTTGAAAGAGAACGCCTATGTTCACGACCTTTCTCGCTTTTTCACTACAAGGAACCTAATACTCTCCTCTGTCAAATCTACAGTAACCATACCCACTAACTGGGCGAAGGAGTACAGACGAGACCTTAAAATTTTTGTCGATAACATTACAATTCCAACAGTAAACAGCTCAAAAATATTGAGAGTTTCGTTTGATAGTCTGCACTCCTTCACTCCGCATACGGCCCCGATCATAACCAAGATACAGAGCCGTAACAATATGCTCAAATCGCTAGTTGGTAGGCTGGAGTAAAGCCAACTTACAAGGTAACCTTCCGGCCGGTCATAAACTACGCAATCCCAATATGGTGGCCTGGATACAGCAGGACGCAGCTGGACAAGATCTAGACTTGTCAGAATACCGCACTCCGAATTTCCCCAAACGAACGTCTATACGATGAGACCCGTATACTCCCGGTCAAGGAATACAACACACTCCTCTCCAAGCAGTTCATCCTAGGATGCTTTCGCAGAAAACATCCCTGCAGTCACCTGCTTGGAGCTGAGCTGCTTCCTATGATCATAAAGAGGACATTATTGCAATACGTCGATGGGATACAACACTTAGCCGACAAAGCTTCGAAAACGCCCAGCATCAGACAAGTACTGAGGGCCATTCAGAGTGGAGCTATTAACACCTTCACTGGCAAGAGAATGGCGTCCTTGAAGTCCAACCACCACCCATCGCAGAACAAGAGCTTGAGTTGAGCACAGCTTCGGTCTGGATACTGTAGGAGGTTAAAATCCCACTTACTTGGGATTATTACCCTGCCAAAAATTGTGCGAGTGATCTTTAAAGAGAGTGCACCTGGTCTACTCTCTATAGGGTACAATTGGGAATGAATTAGTCTCCAACATATACCTTTAGGAAACAATTCAGTACTATTGGGTTGTTCGGAAAGTCATTTCGTTTTTTGTGGGGAACATGAAAGACAGTTTTCGTATAATGCCTTTCAAATGGCCATAAACAGTTGAATTCGACAAATTTAACCTCTCACCGATCTCTCGTGTGGTGATTCGCCGATTTGCATCAACTAATGCCTTTATCGCATCTACCGGCCTTCCAGCCCGTGGTGCATCTTCGACATCAAAATTGCCGGATCGAAATTTTGCAAACCAGTTCTGGCACTGGCGTACTGTTAACACGCCTTCTCCATACACATCCGTCAATTTTTTTCTCGCTTGGACAGCATTTTTACCTTTTCTGAAGTTAAAAAGTAAAATATGACGAAAATGCTGCTTATTGCTCTCCATATTTAAAAAGGCACCAACCAAAAACTACTGGGTAGAATTAATAGAACTTTTTCACACACAAGCCTTGCAATATCAGCTCTCATGACATATAATGGTTATGGGGCTTAAGTGTGAAGTTAGTTTCGAAAAAACGTAATTAATTCCACGGGGGGGAAAAAACGAAATGACTTTCCGAACAACCCAATATTTAGTTTCAAACGAATATCTTTGGGCTGTAGTTGGAGATACATTAGTTGAATTTTTGCTTACAATTCTATTCAATGCCACCATATACATGAAATTACCCTTTTGTACAGCTATCTACGAATAAGGGGGAAAACATTCCAAAAAATTCAATAAGGTGGAAAAACCGACAGCGTTTGAAGTTAGGTGGCGTTGAGCTATGCGCTTCTGCGCAACTCGTAAGATTCGACGAGGTTGAAGAGTGGGTATCTTCAATCCCGTAGACCTCCGTTTTCTGAATACGCTTCTCGTGGAAGATGGTATAAATGTACATAAAAAAGCAGAAACTCTCTTAAAGCATAAATCTCAAATTCAAATATAGGATATAAGCCCTGGTCTGTTTTGCAATACTGGTATTTAAACACAAATAGAAAAAATTTTTGAAAATTTCTCTAACGGCTCACTCCAACACAAATTAACTAACCTCAATAATTATTGATGTCAATATCGATGTGTTGCCAGGTACTGGCGCAGTTTGAATTGGCAGAAAAAGTCTGGGTACACGTTTATGTCTTATTTTCTTTTGTTAAAAAATACCTTTTATGTATGAATTTTCAGAGCAATATCACATTATTTGCTTTATTGCAAGTCTATTGCATAATCTGGTAGCATTTAGAGCAATTAAAATCAAGTAACATTATTTTATTGGTAAATTTACAAAAAATACTCATTTGTCAGCGCAGAAAAAGTTTGCAAACAAGTACTGAAATGGGAACTCCCCGCGTAAAAACCAACTGTGAAAGTGTTGGAAAACTATAATTTTACTTTCTTTCGTAAAAACAGCAACTTTAAAAGATTTTTGTTTCATTCAATTCGTTGTTAATATTATAATGCCAATGCAATGTAGGCCAAAGGAAAGGAAATAAGCCCTTCTGAAAGGGAAATTATGGTTAAACCCTTCGAAGAAGGAAAAACATATCGTCAAATCTGTCGGTAGAACATATTCTTCCATACAAAGAGTGATTATTAACCACAAAGATACCGGTGATTTTCTATCTCGGCCCCGTCCAGGGCGGCCAAAAATATTAACACAGCGTGAAACTCGTAACGCTTTGCAAAGTGTGAAACAAAACCCTCGCTCTACTGCATCCAAAATCGCTCAAAATCTTAAGGAAAGTTTTAAGAAGATCCTTTGCACTGACTCCGTTCGCAAAATTTTGAAAAAAGCTAGGTATCAAGGTCATGTCGCACGCAAGAAGCCATTCATATCGCTAGTCAATAGACAAAAGCGTATTGCTTCGCGAAGGAGCACCTAAATAAGCCCCGAGAGTTTTGGCAGAAGGTTATTTTTCCCGATGAGAGCAAGTTTTGAGTCTTTGGGACTAAGGGGCGTTAGATTGGGAGGCGAAAATCAGGAACGGTAGTCGATAAGAAAAACTTGGTGCCTATTGTGAAGCATGGTGGTGGTGGAGCAATGATAAGGGGGTGCATGGCTAGTAATGGTGTGGGCCGAATGAAATTTATAGAGTCCACCATGGACAAGTATGAATACCTTAATATCTTGAAAAGAAATTTGAAGCAAAGCGCAAAGCAAATTTGAATTGAAGAATTGGGTCTAGGAAGTGACTACTATTTTCAACAAGATAACGACCCGAAGCATACAGCAGACATAGTTAAGATTTGGTTACTCTATAACGTTCCCAAGCAGCTTCGAACACCACCACAATCGCCAGATTTGAATCCCATAGAGCACCTGCGGCTGTGATCTTTAAAAATTGCGAGAACATGAAATGTTCGGTTACACTCCCTTATCTTATCTTATCCCTTCCTTAATTGTTTACTTTTCTTTTATACACTCGCAACCTGTTACAGCAGAGTATAATGGTTTTGTCCACATAACGATAACACCTAAATCTAATCGAGGTAGATATTTATATATGTATATATATATATATAAATCATCAGGATGTCGAGACGAGTTGAATTCTGAGTGATCAAAGTCCGTCCGTTTGTCCGTCTGACCAAGCGTGCGATAACTTGAGTAAAAATTTAGATATCGTAATTCAACTTGGCAAACATGTTCCTTGGCACTCTGAGGAGGTTGTTATTGCAGATGGGCGGAATCGGAGCGTTACTACGCCCACAAAATTCCATTAAACGCAAACATATGAAATGCTATAACTAAGCTCCCAATTAAGATATAAAATTGGAATTTGGTTTAGGGAACACAGTTGAGGGATCGTCTGTGTGTTGAAAATTTTTAAAAAACAGAGACCCGCCCCTAGTAGGTTTAATGTACATATCTCCCAAAACCACTGAAGCTATATCAAACAAACTTTTTCAGAGAAAGTCCTTTTACCACCTCCTCATACATTGAGTGCAATCGGATAGTAACACCTCCACCACCCACACAAAGGATATTTTTTAAACTACTAAAATACCGCTAACTCGCAGAACAAACACGTTAGAAGCATTAAATTTCATAGCTGAGATGGTACTTCAGGGCTTCAAAAGAATCAGTGTAAAAATTGTACAGTGGGAGTGGCACCGCCCTCTTGTAGGTGAAATCCTATATCTCAGGAACTGCTATACCAATTTCAACCAAATTAGGTGCATATTAGGTACATGACTTTTCAAGCCCCAGTTACCGAATATGTGCACTCAGTGCCTTTTTATTAAAAATATCGGTCCATCTGTAAGACATATTATTAAAATTCAGTGCAATTCTTTGCTTGGTACTATTGTGCCCTGATGTAAAAATTGGTAAAATAGGGTAAATACTTCCCCTAGCGCCCATATACCTCACATAAAGATTTTTGAACTTCCGATTAACTTTTCATTATATATATCGATCAATCTGTCAGGTATTTTAATAAAAATAAAGTCGGATTAATACTACCTTGATAATAATTGCATGGAAACATATTCTCGAGTATACTTGTGTAATACCAAAAATTTCTGAAATCAATCCAGAGCTTCCCATAGCTCCAATGCACGATATAGTGATTTCCGACTTTAAAGCCGCCTTTAAGCCCGATGTGGTGATTTCCGACTTTGCATCTGACTTTAAACCGTTTATGTTGAACAATATTAATGATATTTTAATGAAATTATATGAATATATTATTATAATTATAATATATTATATATTATATATATAATTATAATTATATATATATATGAAATAAACATAATGAGCCTTACCTCTGAATATGAATGAAATCGGTTCAGACCTTGGTCTAAACCCCATATACTTAATATATTGATTCCCGATTCTCTGGTTGATCCTTTCCTAATATACCCAATAAATTATCCACTTTGGTTGAGTTTATGTCACAAATATCATTTGAGTTAATTGGGTTGTTTTTAATATAAATATTTCGTACACTAAGCAAAATATAGTATTGCAATAAGTGTGTCTATAACTTATAATATAAGTTAGCAAGTTACCCAATATGATTATAATCCAACCACAATTTTGTCGAATAATGAATTTTGAATTCTTACGCAACATTTTTATACTCTCGCAACATGTTGCAACAGAGTATTTTAATTTTGTTCACGGTTGTTTGTAACACCTAAAAGTAAAGGAGTTAGATATATCATAACTTAAGGCCGAATATGTGTGAAATCGATAAGCGAATTACACCAGCTCCCATATACTACATATAATAATTTCCGTTATTCTAGCGAAATTTTTCTTTAATCCGAATATGTCGGTCAGTGTGTGACTGATCTTCATAAAATTGAATGGAAACATAGCGTCGTTTCGTGGCTTCGCGTGGTTTTCGCACCCCTCATTCCAAATATAATGATTTCCGTTTCTCTGGTTGACTTTTTTCTTATAAACCCAATATATTTAATTAAGCCACTTTGTTTGAGTTTATATCGCATATGTCTTATTCGAGTTAATTTGGTGGATTTTAATATAAATATTTCGGACAGCAAGAAAAATATAGTAATGAAAGTACGTGTGTACGTGTGTACGTGTACATTCACGATATCGCCCAATAATGAATGTTGAATTCTTACGAAACATTTTTTAATATAAAGTTTTTGATAGTACCTGAAAATATTTACCCTCCTTTGATCTTTGCATATTGCGAGAGTATTAAATGTCCGGTTACACTCAAGCTTAGCCCTTCCTTACTTGTTTTGTTTCGTTGTGCTGATAGAAGCTTCGGCTGGCGTCATTGAACTTAAAAATCATTAAGAAAATGTATTTTTTCTGACTTGTTCTTACCATGATTCAACTTTCTGCTTGAGGTATCTATTGTGACTCCGACTCCCCCTGCGGGTCGGGGGATAAGAATAACCCGCGGTAGGCATGCCTGTCGTACGAGGCGACTAAAATCCAAAAAGTGCACTGTATTTGAAATAGACTTTGCTCAATCTATAGGCTCAGCCATCTCAGAAACAGTGCTATATTACTTAGCTTGAACTGAGTTTATAACACTTGAATGTACTATACATGCACTTAAAGCGAGGCATTGTAGTTCAAGCTACAAATGCCACCAGTCGAGATGAATGGGTAACTCAACTGGAAGTAGCCTTCGGGCTACAAGGTCTAACCAAAGACTTTAACCTGGTGCCACGGGGAGCAGGGGCCCGATGGAGTTGCGGGTTGTACTTGCGGCTCTATCCTGCTCATTGCGGTTGGCCCTTCGGGGAGTATCGTGGTGGCTGTGGTTTAAAACCTGAATGCGGGTAGAACTGTCTGGGGCGGTACAGTTCAAATGTGGAGTTGCATTGCAACCGGGTGCCCGACCCATAGAAAGGCAGAGGTTTTAGATAGGCCTCAAACCCCACCAAGGTGGTTTACTGTGCCATTCCACAATGCCGATCGGTACCGTTGGTTTTAGCGAAAGCTATTATTAACGGGGCGCTGATCGACGCATTTTATTGATTCGTTGTATTTTTGAACACCGTGGAGTCGAGCTGATCAACGGCAGGTACCCACGTAAAACACATCGTCCTCTGTGACTCCGACTTTATTAAGGAAATTAATTCCAATCAAGAGATCGCTCTCTAAGTTATTAATTTCATAGAGTCGCTCCTGTATACCAAACAGATTTATGCTGTAAAAATGTTGCATAATGGTCGAAACATGAATAGTTCTTACCTCCTTCTTAATTGCTAAAATGTTTTCCCGTCCGTATATGAACTGGTTGCACCGTATCCATTAAAATTCTAAAGATTTGCCCTGTTTTCGTGTCTGATTTAACAATGTAGAGCAAATCAGACTTAATTCTATAATAAATTGGTTCTCACCCATATTGTTCATTCACTGTGCCTTTTGCTGAGGTTGCGTGCTGGTTTGTGTACTTCCATTTAGCATTTTTGTTACATTGGTTGGACGCACTAAATAAACCATTAATTTTCTGTGCTTGATTTGTTTGCACAGTCTTAGGTTTATTCATTACATGTATTGACTGATCAACGCCATTTGGCTCTGGACAATTGGGATATAATTTATATGAATTGGTAATCTTTTCAAAAAAAATTATTTGGTTTAAAGGAAAATTCAAACCAGTTTTAAAAATTCGTAAAGCGGTTGCCGCATTTAGAATAGAAAATTATTTTAAATCGTTAGAAGGGCTATGTTGCCACTTTTGCCACATTGTCAAGGATGGCATGATACGAGACTCTCTCATTTTTCTCTCAATCGCGTTCCCCGATTAAATTGGAAGAGATGAAGAGCAGGGAATTTTCGACAGCTGATATCAAAAAAGGCGGGATGCCAGAAATAAGCCCGCTAAAAGTAACTAACAAAATCAGTGTGAAAGAAAATTTCAACGAGCGATACAAATTATATAGACTTTTGACCAAATACAGGTTTTTAGCTATTCTTGTTTATAAATGAGAAATTCTTGTATTTTTACGCTTCTCATAAATTTGTGATATTTTATTGTTAATTGTTTTGTTTCTTTGTTATAGCGTTTTTTATGCTTATTTATTATTATATTTTATTGCATGAATTTTGAAAAATTTTGTTTATACTCATAGTACTTATTATAATATATATATACGTGTCTAAGGCTGAATATGCGTGAGATAGTGTCGAGTTGTCCCGCTGCACAACCGAAATACCGAAAATTTAAAAATATCCAAGAGTTATTTTCAAAATATCCAATTTAATTTTTTAGGCAGTGGCAACATTGGCAACATTGGTAAAAGTTATAAAAAAAAGTGGATGTTGACAGCTCTCTCACGAAACAAAGAGTTTGGCATCATGTCATCCTTGTCCCAGCCGCTGATAAAGGCTGTGATAAAGAGCATTGTATAGGCACACAAGTAACCGAAGAATCATATGGTATTTTAATATTTAAATAAAAGGGCTTTAAAATAAGAATTTTTCTTGTGACAGTGTATTTTTAATGGAAAATATTATTGAAAAATTTCTGGCATATTTTAGAACCCAAAGTTAATTGTTATATGAATTGCTTTTCTTCACCACCTTTGAGGTTGCAATGTAGGCGCGTTACCGCTCTTTGTTGGGTGCTCGGTTCCCCAGGTGGCCTATTTTCACCCATATAATATTTACAATCTCAAATTACACAATTACAAAAATAAATATATAAAAATCAGGTATAATTCAGGTACATTAACAATACATTATAAAAAAACAAAACAATCTACTTGTAAGAATTGAAACAAATATATAAATCATATTTATATAAAAGTCAGGTACAATTCAGGTACAACAATTTTAAAAATTAAAACAATCTACTCAGTAATAAATAATATTTACAAAATATTCTAAATGACTCACAGGGAAATGCTAATTAAAAACCCTATCTAAAGAATAGTGGTGCAGAAAAGAGTCCTCAATCTGGTACACAACAACACTTAAAAAAAAAGAATAATAAACGTACAATCCTAATTAAAAAGTCCTCATTTCAAAATCACAGACCAAGGTAACTAGGGAAATTGCGGCCTTCGACGGACAAATATTTGGACAATTATCAAATAATTCAAACCGGCAGACATATGTATGTAGATATAAATTCCGACTCACATAGGCAGACAATCGGACGTGATCACTATTTGTGTGTAACACACACAAATCTTTTGTTTTTGAAATCATTTTGTTTCACTTTATTATTAAAAGCATTTACTAGGAAAAATTCTTATAAATAGACATTTTCTCACGTCGAAATTACAATTTCCACAACAATAGTATGGTTCTACATCCACCATTTTTCACCATAATATTTGGGAAAACGCGATCCTACGGCAAGTAGAATCAAAATGTTGTGTATAAATATCTTCGATTTTTGATCGAAAATCTATAAATTCAGAGGGTGGTTTTACTACTTGGCAATTACTATATTGCTTTTCCAAAGTGAAGAAAAAAAGTTCCTCAGTAATACCACCATCAAATCAATTCAAATATTTTTGATAAAATTTGGAACATTTAATAATGTTTTGATACGATAAATAAAAATGCGATCGAAACTAAGTAAATTTAATCTATATGAATTCTAATAGTCGAAAAATATTTGAAATTTTATCAAAAACATACTTAAAGTAATTTACGGCAAAACACGGCAACACTCTATAGCAGAGGCATTTGACCGCTTTAGTAATAGAAGTTTGAGGCAAACCTAATTGAGTGCCTAACCTTTGCTCCCTCTCCTCCTTATTTTATTTCATTCTTATTACAATTTTTTTTATTCTAAAAGCATTCGCCTGCGAAGCATGATTGAAAGATCTAAGATTTACTACTTGTAGATTTGTACAATGATAAAGAGATACCCAACTTATTCCAGTGTGAGAGCGCCTCAAAATTAGCGTTTTTTATAACACTTTGCATTGTTGCCAATTTGTAATCGCCGTGCAAGATAGCAAAAAAATGTTAAATAGTGAAAAGAAAACGAAACGCGAAATTTAAATATAATTGAACCAATATTCTGTGATCTGCAGCTTAGGGATAATAATTTGCCATTGAAAATGATACGAACCATGTATTAATTGGGAGTAGACCAGTTAACTTCACTTAATTTATTATTGAAAGCTTAAAGACATGTTGTTTTAATATATTACGAAATCACAAAAATATATTTAAATATTTACTTTATACCTAAAAAGTGAATATATAACAAAGTTTAATCGTAATAAATGTTGGGTGTTTTAATTTAAATGCCCAAAAATGAGTATTTTGTATGATCTGGTAACAATGCAAAATGTTATAAAAAACATAAATTTTTAGGTTCTCTCACCAGTGTATCTCTCACACTGGAATAAGTTGGGTATTCCTTTATCACCGGTTAATAGAATATCCCTTTATGACTGCTTTTTATCACTAATCTAGTTATTTAATTAAATGGTCAAAGATTAATAATGTGCATTCGAATCCGTATTCATATATATAAGTTTTTAAGCGATGTTATATCATTGGTTAAAATTAAAATCAATAAATATTGGGAGAACATGTACATGAAAATGCAATGCCACCAAAAAAAGCCAACGGCAAATCGATGCAGTTTTGACTCCATATTTGTGTCATATACATAAATTCTTAAAATAAATGTGTTGAAGTATTTTTTGACTTTTGCTTTTCCTAAATTCATAATTGAATAAATTAACTAAAAATAAAAAAACAAATTTTTAAATGACATGAGAAATCTCAAATATATTCATTCCCTGGTTTCTCATCAATATTCCCAAGTTCAATATTAACAGATTCCTTTGTTACAAATGTAAGAAATGTTAATATTTCACGAGGTGAATTCTCCCGTTGAAGTTTTCCCGTCTGTGTTTCATTTCTCTGTAGAACCTACACATTCTCTTTGGCTGTATATTCTCTGATAACATATTCTGTGTGAACATCCATATTTGAAGTTTTCTTCTAATACTAATCAATGATGTACAATTTTTGTAATAAAACGAATATTTTTGAGTACCGAAATCAACTTCAAGTTCTATTAACAAACGACTTTATTGTAGTAGAAATTCTACTATCAATTTTCAGTATTTATTGTTGCAATCTTAATGTTCTTGGTTTTATCAAATCTTCAATGATGGAAACGCTTTCTTAGAAAATTCATAGTTCCAGTATAGCTTCTTTTTATTTAGCCTCATCCATTGATTCGGACGTCACAGCTTTTCGAGACTTGAAAACTCTCAGAGTATTGTCAGCACCACCAGATACGATATACTTTGGACTCGACCAATCAATGTCCAATACTTTGTCTCCATGTCCAAGCAAATCGTAGAGCGGAGCTTTTGGACTACAAAAAATATATACAAGAAACACTTTTATTGAAATAATATTACTTTAGATACGTTGACTTTACCTTCTATAATCCCATAATTTATTTTGATTATCATAGGAACCAGATATAAATAAGTATTCTTCTGTTGAGGACCACATGACTGTTTGCACCCACTGACTGTGCCCGAAATATGTGTTGCGAATAAGGTTGCCCTCTAAAACAAATACATTTATAAACTGGCTATTACATTTTTCTTGGATATGTAATATGATTTCTAAACATACGGTTTGTGCGTGGATCGTAAAGACGTAAGTTTTTATCCGCTGATGCAGTGACAATGAGGTGATTCAATTTTGAATAACTTGCATCAAAAATCGATTTACTTGAAGAAATTTCTGATTTAATCCCTTCTAGGTGTAAGTCCCAAATTTTCACAGTATGATCCCAACTGCTTGTTAAAAGTGTGCCAGCGTCCATCCATTGTACAGAAGATAAACATTCGCGATGACCTTGCAAAGTAATTTCAGGAACCTTCAAGCAATAAATGAAAAATCTTTCAAAAATAAAACAAGATACAAACTTTTTTTTGGTTTCTTACCCTTGTGGTACCACTTTCTTTTTGTCTCTTAGAAGTACCTTCACCACCCTCATTAATTTCTAATTTAAAGAATTGATTTAAACAATATTTACTTCACTAGTCATATTAAGTATTGTTCTACCTGCCGACCATATTTTCAACATTGTGTCCCAACTGCCCGTAGCAAACTTTGTTTTATCCGGACTAACATCAACACAATCTATACCTCGCTCATGTCCTTTACATACTGAGACACATTCAACTGAATTCGTCCCAACCAACCACTCCCATAGCATTGCAGTTTGATCCTGTGAACAAGAAACGAATTTTCCGCGTTCATCATCAACCGATACCCAAGCAACTGCCTTTAGTGGCTGTGTATGGCCTGGTATGGTTAATACATGTTTGCCTTTCACTGTCCATATGTTTATTGTATTATCGTAACATCCAGTTAATATCCATTTTTCACTGGCTTCTACAGCGGAAACCCAATCGTCATGTAACAGACAGTCCTGAGGTTCTGGTGCGGGAAAACGTTCAACATATTCAATGTCAATAGTATCTTCAAAAGAAACCTCTTTCTCACGTAGGTGAACACACAAACGACCACGCAAATATTCATCAATCACTATAAAATCAAATTCAATCGGTGATTTGTATTCACAATAATTCAGAGCAGCTTCCTCGAGCAAAGTATTTACAAATGTATTCAAGTCTGTGGTGGTCACGTTTCCTTCTATTGTATACGGAACATCTGGTACGGCAAAACTAAAATTTAATATTTTAATAAAGTTTTCTTTCCGTGTATTATTCGTTTATTACTTACTGCTCCTGTTTAGTTTTGAGCCGCACCTGCACTTGTCCTTCGTCGTTTTCTACATCCATTATATTGTAGCTCTTCAAATTTATTTCAAATTTGTAAAAGTTTTTATGTCTTAAACATATATATAGTATCAAATATACTAATATAAAGTTATTGCTGGTATATGCTATTTTCCAAAGCCTTTTTTCTGCACATATAGTCACGCCGGTTGTTTGATATTATCAAGGATTACATGATGCTACTCTCCTCATTTTTCTGAAACGCGTTCCCTGATTAAGTTGGCAGTAATGGAAGTCAAGGAACTTTGAACAGGTGATATCAAAAAAGGCGCGATGCCAGAAATAAATCCGCTAAAAGTAACCGACAAAATCAGTGTAAAATAAAATTTTTAAGAAGCGACGCGGATTACATAGAGATTTGAGAAACCAAAGGTTTTTATCTATTATTTGCTATATATAATTGAGAAATACTTGTATTTGATATGTTTCTCGTAATATTTTATTATGAATTGCTTCTTTTCAATTTGTTTTTTAAGTTTATATATGTTATTAAATGTTATTATGTGAATTTTGAAAATTTTGAGTTATTTATCTACGTACTTATCTAGTACTTATTTATAATATGTGTGAACGTGTTTAAGGTTGGATATGTGTGATAGTGGGCCACTGGAAGACTGAAACATCGAAATTTCAAAATGTCCAAAAGTTATTTTCAAAATACCCGATCTAGTATTTTCGTCAGTGGCATCATTGGGAAAAGTTATAAAAAATGTGTGTTTTGACAGCTCTCTTAGGAACCAAAGAGTTGTATCATGTCATCCATGCTGTTATGACAATTTAATGACACATATATGTTGGCTGAAATGTCAAATAAAAGTTTCCAACATGTACTAATCAGTGATTGATTAAACTATGATTGCAATAAATTTTCATATTTCAGATGGATATGAAAATGGAATATAGCCTATTGTAACGAATTTTCTAAATTAATCATTCACGTTGAAACTCTGGCGAAATTTGTAGGTTTGTACAATGTCTGGAATTCATGTTCGCTACACCATTATTTGTTGCATTAGAAGCACATGTGATAAATTAGCGGCTAAATACAATATTATCGACTTTTCGGTCAAATTGAACAATTGCGTGATTGCAGGCATTTACATTTTGCATGTTAAGTTACTTTCGAAATGAATTTATACTTTTGCCAGATGCTTGATCGAACTGAGGATTGTTATTTGTAGTAGATTTTAAAGCAAAATATTAGGCAATTTTGTTATTACGAACATAACCGTCGCAGATGCATAGTAAAGTACTATCGACTTCTTGGTCGATTTTTTACCATTAAATATCGAAAGTGAATTCATTTTTTCGTCGAATCATTCGCATGCTAGTGCTAAAGACTTAAAATTGCAATCCGGTCGTTTTGTGCTGTTCTGCATATTAAAATACTTTAACAAAGTTGAATAATCCAACGATCATTAAATGCAATGCGTTATAAAATGTTCACTACTGCTACACTTCCATAAAGGTTAGATAAACTTCTTTGATATGGAACTTTAGGATGGTTTTACTATATGTATGTAGACATTTCCTCCCAACATGTTACAGAGAGTATAATAATCTAATGGTTGCTTGTAACACCTAAAGTGAGGTATCTATAGAGGTACATATATGTCTATTTTGATGATTTTGCGTCCGTTCGTCTGTCCACGCAAGCGATAATTTGAGCAAAAATTTACATATTTTGATTTACTTGTTACACACGTTCCTTGGCACTCTTAGGAGACTGAAATTGTAAATTACCGAAATTTGGTCAAGGACTAAGGGCTTCATAGGAACCGATATAAAAATTGGAAAATGGGCGTGGCACCGTCTACTTTTAGGTGAAATCCTCTATCTCAGGAACTATTGAACCAATTTCAAATAAATTTGGTACATAAAATTATCCTTATATTTTGGTTACAGTGTTACAAAATTTGTGATTTCGGAGTACACCCGCACCTACTTCATATATATCACAATTTTAAATTCCATAAATATCGGTATAAAACTTTGCAAAAATAGGACCTTCACGGTATTCTGTCTCACATCTAAAAATTGTCGAAATCGGACTATAGCTTTTCAACTCCCCAGATAGCGAATATTTGAAACTCAGTGCTTATGACTGACTTATTACTGAAAATATCTATCAATCTATGAGATGTTTTCATATATTATTGAAATTCAAAGAAAATCATTTTTGATGATAATGTGCAACTGTGCCAGTGTCTTGATTATACTATGATAAGTTTGGTTTCGAAAATTGGTGAAACCGTCCACGAATTACCCCAGCCCTTATATATTACCTATAATGATTTCCGTTATTCCAGTGGACTTTTGACGAACAAATCGGTAAAATTGTGAATTATCATAAGATAAGATAAATTGCGCAAGTATAATCTGTGTGTTTGCACTTGAACTTAGCCCTTCCTTACTTGTTAATTATTTAATTTTCCTTCATATTTCGACTAAGTTAAAAGACCTAGTTAGTGATCTCAAGTAAATAAAAGTAAAAGTTTCACATCAAACTTGGATATATTAAAGGTTATACCCATTCCTCTCACTAAGGTTTTATTGAAATTAGCTTTATAAAAATTTTGGTAGTTTGGAAGTTAAACTAACGAATTATTCGGAATCACTACTAAAATGCCAGGCTAAAATTTAGCAAAACGCTTAATTATACCTCTACCACTTTAGCACAGAGCAATTTACTTAATGCAATTGTTTTCCAATTTACGCCTACCAACACCTACATATCTATATACATATAGTATTCATACATATATAAAACATAACAACATATGCATTGGATTTTACAAGTAAACTTGCACATCTTTGGTCTCTTCACCTCCAATGAAGTGTCACTAATGGGAAGTGGTTTTCATACACTCGAGAGGCAAAAGCACTACAGCAACTTCGGCAGTATTAGGTACCGCTGCTCACATACAGCCAAGAAACATGCATACACACATGATTGAGCTTGTACAATTGCAGATTCACTACAAAATTTAATAATTGTAGTGATGTATTTGTATATATATATGTATGTATGTATACATATATGTATATTACCGCGACTTTACGTAATATAAATTTGGTTAAACTTGATGTTGTCCATTGGAGATGGTGCAGCCAAACTGATGGCTATTTTTATTTCGGTGAATGTATACATTTAAGCGCGGCTGCATTTATTCGTATGCCTAAATATTAAGTACAAGTTTCTACAACTTTTTTAAGTTTCAACGGAATTTAAGTGCTTTGAATATGGTTTGTATACTTGCATACTTGTCTCTCAACCTGACTTGGATAACCAGATCGACATATAAGCGTCCCTGGCTTCGAACTTACTTTATAAGCCAAAAAATAAAAAGCCCTGAAACGCTGAGCCTTATTTATTATTACATCGTCTTACCATCATCACAATCACCTGGTCATATGATATAATTACTTTTTCTTTTTCAGCAGCATACATTCAATCAATGCTATTAGTGAATTAAGCATAAGCAAACCAGTATATACAATCTAGACAAATTATGCAAGGTTTGTTTAATATAATATCAGTGTTAGATTGTGAAAGAAACTGAAGAAATTTCATATTAAGTTAATTTACTCGCTCTCCCTCACAACCCAACTGAAAATATACTTTGGAGGGCTTTAACTATCTATATTAACTTGTGAAAATTTCTTAAGCGGAATCATCTGTTTAAATGCGTCGCAAAATTCTTCTGTCTTCTCGATATATTGATAATATTTATCCCAGGACTATGGGTGAAGTTTGAACACATTTGTTTGTGCTGGATTCAAATATATCTGTCCTTATCTCATATTCGAAATATAGGCATGGATAACTGTGCCCGAGTCGAATATTACATATTACACACATGGTCTTCACCAATTATTTTTACCAATAGCGTTGCTAGAGCTCTCTTGGTGCAAAACTTCAATACTTTAGCTGGAGAAAGAACTTTGACTATTTTGAACTGTACCCTATAAGATACTCATACATAACTATTTGTGAACTAACGAATTTCCTTTCAGTTTTGTCAGTACGACGAAGTAATCGCAATTAATGCTGTTTTCAAAGTAATTTAAACTTTTATTTAAAACCATCTGCTTTCTAAGTTAATTTAATTCGCATATGTAATTTTACTTTGATTCATCATTTTTTCGAAACAGGGTAAGTCTTTGGTCTTTAATTGCTCTTTTGCGTTTCTATTTTTTTCTTCTCTTTTCAATGTATTTTGACGATATTTGCCTCCATGAGATTGAAAGCATAATTACATACCAGATTTACTATACACATATACATATATCTAAAAATGTGTACATGACATAATTAAGTCGAAATTGACCGCACTGACCGATTTACGGATAAACAAGCGACAAAAAAATTGCGTGTTGTGCCAATATGTCAACTCTCCCATTTTAATTTGGCATTTCATGAACACCCACTAATGCTTCTTTTTACATTTTTCGAAAATTAATTTTTTTTCAAGCTTCATTTTATGACTATACTACATTTCCTGGGATTATTATGTAACACCTTTTTATCCAAAAGGTTCACGTTATTTCATTACCACGAGTACAAATAGAAGTGCGTGGCGTTGTACCATTTAATTAATTATTATACTTCTTATAATTTTACTTCTGTACCTTCGAAACATGTTGCGTAGAGAACTTCAAAATGAAGAGACCAATAGATGAATGTATTTCATTAAGACCTTGAGCTATCTCTGATAGATTCGGCACGATGAAAAAATTAATAAAATCTGGTTAAAACTGCGCTCGCTACCAAGGCTTTGTACATTAGGCTACAAAAATGTTCCAATGTGCCTATTTATATGCCCACTACATAATATCATTCAGTTGTTTGTAAGATTATGAAGTCTTCATAAAGACAGTACTTCCGGTTTTCACCAAACTCCAAACCAGAAATATGGACGTATTTGGGTGTGTGTATGTGTATTACAAAAGAAGCAAATATTAAACAAATAAAAATTATTAAATAAATCAATTAAATAGCACATCCTATACATATAAATAAAATAGTATAATATATATATAATAGAGCTGTTCTTTTTAAATGATATGATATACCACAGTTGACCACAGAATTAAAAAAAAACAAATTTTGAGTTCGGGCTAGAATTTTTAACAATGATCTTTTCTTAGTTAATATTCTCTGTGCTACGACTAGACAGTTTTGTATTCAATTTGTATTCTTCTTTTGAGATTTTCGTTACTATGATTTTTAATATATTGTTATCAACAACTACAGAAAATATAAAACATAATTCATAATGTTCTCATTTAAAAACGAAATATTAACATTTTAATACTAATTTAGTTTATTTTCACTGTTATGTGTATTTTCATTAATAAAAGAAACAGGAAAGTAATATATGATAGACAATAAGTATTATCTGTGGTTATGAAAAACGAAGAGTACCAGCAACATGCCCTCTAATTGAAAAAAATAACCTATGACAATGCCTTAATCTTTTTCGAAAAAAAGGGACATGAATGAAATATTTAACCATCTTATGCCATGTCCATATATACACATGAATGTACGTCGGTTCGGATGGTCGTATGATTGTAAATGCATGAAAATAATTTGTGTGCGTCTGCTATAAAACAAAGTTTTTAACGTTGCGCAGTTGGGTGCCGAGTTTATAAAAAGCGGCAAGCGCTTATGCATCGTGAAACATTTACTTGTCGAACGTGCGCTAGGTAAGAGATCGTCTTGCGATATTTCATAAAATAGCTTAAAAGCATAAAAAAGAAAGCGTGAGGCAAACTGAAAATTAAATTAAAACTTTGGAACACACGGAGGCTTTGTTGTAATAAAATTAATTCAAATGATCAAGAAAACGAAAAATCCAGAATTCTGTAGTGGAGTGCTATTCAAATAACAGATAAAGATACCTATATATATAGTTTTCTAATAAAAAACATTAAAAAATTGCGTCAATGAAAAATTTTCATGCAAAAAACAAAAAGCAAATTTTTAATGAAACAAAAATACTAAAAAAAGAAAATTTCTTCATTGCAGTTCCAGGCAACATATATCAATAGCAATAATCTATAAAATGAAAATCCTCATTGTGTTCAGCGCTCTGTTGGCGCTCACATTGGCCCATCCTCAACGTGAAGGAGCTGCCTATACTAATGAAGCCATTCGCCAGGCACAGCAGACTTTCCTCATACCAAAAGATGCACAAATTCAAAACGTGCAAGAAGGTATTGAATTGGGAGCTTACGAAGCGATTCCCGGCAATCAGCGAATAAATCTGTTCGAGATCCTCGGCGATCAAGTGCCATCGGAAGTTATAAACAATCTTCAATCGCAAGTCGATCAGATTGGTAGGAATAAGTGAACTCGAATGCGCCATATGAGAAATGTTAATTAAGTTTTAATTAAATTAACTTTTACTTTTCTTTGTAAAATTTATATTTCTTACTATTTTTTTTAAAATAGTTGTTTTCGTTTATTTAAAAAATATAAACTTACTTAAACTAAAAATCTTGGTTTTCAATTGCCAATTATTCGTTAGTGTATTGGTATATCAATGAGGAGTGTTAAAAAACGCCGCCAGATAAACGACATGCAGACAAAGCTGACTGCGCAAAAGTGAAACTTAAAACTTTATTTGGCGTTGTCAATTGTCTCCAGGAAGATCGCATTATACACCACCTAACAAGTTCGTTAGCTATGCTATTTTAACTTCTTTCCTTCTTTTATCTGCCATGTTAGTTATATGTATATGTATATATATATGAATGTATGGATCATGATAAAGAGATACATATTTCTAATTCATGAAGTGCCGCTTTCACTTTGTCTTTGTTGAATGTGATAATGAAGTTAATTTGGTTTGTTTTAAGCGCAATTCAATGCAAATACAAGTGACTGCATTGTAATCCAAATGGGAAGGGCAGAGTAGAGGGCGAAACCGCTGCTGTACTTTCACTGCATATTAATTAGCCATGTCGTAAACAATATTAGTTTCTTTGCGAATATACAAACATACAATTTATATATGCTTTCATACATAACAAGTAGATACAACAACAATGGTACCAAATTTGGTTGGCATATTGTGCGATCCGTATGTAGGTACTGAGTAATAGATATATATGATTGATTTATTATCTAATAATATATTTAAAAGCCAACTTACGTAATTTATATTTGGTTAAAAATAACAATTATACATCTGAATATTAGCCTCATTATTTGCAGAGCGATTCTTAGATTGATTTAGTTATAAATATATAAATATATACATATAAAAATATTGTCTTTGTGCCTGTTTTGTACATTTAGTAATTACTACTAGACTCCTGCGCATCTTGCGTAACAGAATATGAAGTTTAATTATGTTTTACGCTAAAGCCAATAAGTTTTGAAATAAAGCGTCTCTTCTCATATATCATTTGTTTTTTGTGCGTAACTGTGCTTAACTTAAAACTGTTATATTTGGGACTACTAAATGTGTGAAAATTTTATGAATAATAACCCCAGAAACGTCAAATTTAACTACAAGAATTATATAGCAGGCTTTCATATGTATATATAAAATCAATAGTTGGCAATGGAAGGGACACAGCGCACTTTTTGGAGCAATTTCATATCTGAAAAAATAATTGCCGTTTTTAAAAGAATTCAGTTGAAGTTACGAATATTCAGACTTCGTAAATGTAGAATTTGATTCATACATAATTCCAACCAATGAATTACCAACAGACGGATTTCGACTACTAGACGTTGATAATCGAGTAATCTTGCCCTTAAACTCACAAATCCGAATCCTAGTGACAGCTGCATGATATTGACATTTCGTCGACATTGTATGATTATTCCCAGATTGCTATTTTGTCTTCTTTGCACGGATTTAATATAGAATGGAAAATAGAATAGATAACTCAAGCACTAATCATAATATAAACAGAAACCTTATCACAAATCGATTTATACATTTTTTTAGCCCACATATGTTGGCCAATTTGTGACGTATATAATATTAATGAAATTATTTGGACACATATTTTTGAACCCAGTGTGATTTGGTGCCGTATAACATGTATGAGGACATGCTTACAAATGTAATGTGATTTGGTGCCAAAAAGGTATGAAATCGGAAAATTTCATAATTATTTCATAAAAAAAAAGAAAAAAAATTTCCTAAATAAAAAAAATAATAAAAAAAAAATCGGTTAGTGAATGGATATATCAATACAATTAAACATAATTGATTCACTTAATGATTCAGCATAATGAGGTTTGTTGTCAAGTATGGAATAAATTGGGGCACATTTTCTCTTGGTAACTAATGTCGGCACTTCTGGTTAACTTTTTACGCGGCTAGAGGTTGATTAGAGTGCAAGATATACCGATCAAATAAAATGCGTTTAATACAAGTGATTCGCTCCCGAAATTGTGAGTTATCGGTCAATACCTTTTCCTTTATTAGTGAAGTCTGTTGAAAAGATTTCCCGGTAAGAATATTGATTTCATTTTTAAAATTTGGAACATTGTTTATATAAAAGCTGTGCCTCAACCGAGCTCTGCATTGTTTATTTATCTTAAACCAATTAAAAACAGAAAGGAAAAAACTTACCTCATTTATGCTTAGTGCCTTATGAAAGCAAAAAAAGTGGTGATAACAAAAGAATATCCTTGAAAAGCAACAAATATGGTAGTTTGAATTAATATATTTTACTTTATGACATTCATATATAAGATACAATACCGCAGCCCTAGATTTGTTCGAATATCTGTCTTGGCTTTCTTTGTTACCACTCCCTTTATTAATAAGAACAATAGTAGATTAAATTCAGGACAGTTATTCATAATTTCTTTGGCCTTTAAGGCAATATACATATATGTAACTACCAGTTGAATTTTCTAAATTTTTTATTATTATTACGAAGGTGTCTTGCGCTTCAATCTTCGTTGAGAGTTTGTTTTTTTGCTCTATAGGAAGTACTTTCATTTGTCTGTTTAAGTATGTCAGTAGCAAATTAGCATGTTTAATGCTTGGGTTGGGTATCACTTCGTCAATGGCGGTTTCAATAATTCAAGTACGTTCATATTTGCGATTGTTAATTTACTGTGACAGCCTTATTACTAACAATTGATCATAATGAAGCATAGCAACATTTTGTAACAGAATATAACAGTTTTGTTCACCTAATGGTTTTTTGTAACATCTAAAACTAATTGGGATCGATATAGATATATATATAAATGATCACGATGAGGAGACTAGTTGAATTCCGGGTGATTGTCTGTCCGCCCGTTAAGCAAGCAAGCAAGCGATAACTTTAGTAAAAATTTAGTTATCTTGATAAAACTTGGTACACGTCTTCTTTCTTATTATAAGAGTGTTTGTATTGCAGATGGACGTAATCGGACCACTGCCACATCCACAAAATGCCGTTAAACGAAAAACTATAAAATGGTATAACTAAGTTCCCAATTAAGATATAAAACTAGAGCTTGGTACAGGTTATCATAGTGAGGAAGGGCATCTGTGGATTGAAAAAAAGAGGTCGGTCCTCCTAAAAGGTTTAATATACATATCTCCCACACACTGGGAAGATGAGTTAGTCGAATAATAAACACGTCCACCTCCCATACAATGGTTGTGTTGAAAACTGCTAAAAGTGCATTAACTTGCTGAGGAAACATGTCAGAAGAGTTAAATTTCACAGCCAATATCGTACGTAAGGCCTTCAAAAGAATCGGTTTAAAAATTAGACAGTGCCATTTTCTACCAAATTTGGTGTGTGACATTATATTTGCATCCTTATAATACAGTATCAAAATGTGAGAAATCAGAATCCAATACGTCTATTTTTCATATATCACAATTTTACATTCTATTCTTCCACTTTACGGGACATAAATCAGGCACTAATGAAGATATCGGATAAAAATTTTTGCAAAAAGCGCCTTTAAGTTATGCCATCTCACTTCCAAATGGTAGAAATCAGACTGCAAGGTTTTAGCCCCCAAATACCGAATATTTGGACTTTAGTGCTTATGGCTGTGTGTTATAATCTGCGATATATATAAATGAAATTCAGGAGATCATCCTTTCCTGATAATGAGTTGGAAAATGGATAAAATCGGTCAATACTTCCTTAATACTTCCTTAATCCTTAATACTTAAAGGTTAATTGTGGAAAATATCTAAAAAATCGAAATCGGCGAGTCCGACAGTCATGTAAACACTGTTTTGATTGCCCAGGAACTAAAGATTGCACAAAAACCGTTTTGAACCATTTAAATAAGGCTGAATACAAAAAAAGCTTGATGCATGGGTGCCAGAGGAGTTAACGCAAAAAAAAAACACCCCGACCGAATTTCTATCTGCGAATTGCTGCTGAATCCTTACAAAAGCGATCCATTTCTGAAGCGGATGGTTACTGGTAGCAAAAAGTGCGTAATTTATGTCAACGTCAAGCGAAAGCGGTCATGGTCGAATACCCGTGAGCCGGCGCAAACGGTGGCCCAGCGTGGATTGACGGTCAGGGAAGTTTTGCCACGTGTTTGGTGGGATTGGCTGAATCATACACTATGAGCTACTCCCCAACGGCCAAACTCTTAATTCAGACCTGTACTGCCAACAATTGAACTGTCTGAAGGAAGCAATCATCGATATTGGCTCAGCAGAAGCTCAAGGAGCTTCATTGGAAGGTTCTTATGCATCATCCACCTCATAGTCTGGACATGGTTCCAAGTTATTACTACCAATTCCTGTCTATGACGAATCATTTTGGTGGTAATGAATTCACCTCAAGAGAAGTTTGTGAAAATCGATTGTCTCGGTTTTTTTTTTGCCAATAGTGACAAGGATTTCTATCAGAGTGGCGTTATGAAATTACCTTCAAAATGACAACAAGTTATGAACAAAACGGTACATATTTGTCCTAAATCGGATCATCGAACTACACTAAATAAAACCTTCCAGTTAATGCAAATATTTCTTTTAACTAAAACTTGTACAAGAATTTGCAAAATTCCTGTTAGCTTTATACCGTGTGAGCTTTTTCTGGTACTAATGTGTCCTTGTGACTAAAATGGATAAAATATACCTAAAATAAAAATCCGAGTAGGTCAGCAGTTTCCCAAGTTACCCCAACCTGCATATACTACGTATAAGTACGAAGCAGAGGTTACTCTAGCAGACTTTATGCCGAATATATCAGTCAATGTGTGAAATATCCCAATAAAATTGCGTGGAAAAATGTTCGCAAGCTTACATTAGTTTAATGCTAACGGTTAAAGCAATCATTCCAGACCTTCTCCTATTCCCAATATACATAATATAGTGATTTTCCAGCTATGTAAAGTTCCAGCTCCAATATCGAGTTTGCAGCTGACTTCGAACCATTTATATGTGTGATATTTTAATGAAATTAAGTGTATTCTTAACCATAATGTGGTTTTGGCTATGAATATGAATGAAATCGTCTAGACCTTGGTCTAAACCTCACACCTGTAATATGATAATTGACGGCCCTCTGGTAGGCTTTTTCTTCATATACACAATATATTAAATTTCATCGCTTTCGTTGAGTTTATATAATTATAAATTTCTATACAAGATGTCAAAACAAAATTTGCCTTAGTTAGAATGACTTTATGAGTATATGACCTAAAGTAAAATTTAATGTGATTTCAAATATGATTGTAATCTAGCGATAAAAAATGCAAGGGATAACTTGAGTAAAAATTAAGATATTTTGATGAAACTTGGTACACGTGTTCCTTGTCGCCGTAAGACGGTTGGTATTGCAGATGGGCGTAATTGGACATCTGCCACGCCCACAAAATGCCATTAATCAAATGCAGATAAAGTGCTATAACTAAGCAGCAAAATAAGACAAAAACGTGTAATTTGGTATAAAGGATCCCAGTAGGGTGGGGCATCTGTGGGCCAAAATTTTCGTCAAAGTGGGAATGGCCCCGCCCCATAATAGGTTTAATATATATATCTCGAAACCACTTAACGCTATATCAATCAAACTTGCTTCGAATAAGTCCTGTCGGTATTTCTTCATAAACTGAGAAAATTTCTAAAATCGGATAATAACCACACCCACTTCCCATGCAAAAGTTATGTTGAAAACTACTAAAAGTGCGATAACTCGCTGAAGGAACACGTCAGAAACATTAAATCTTACAGCATATAAGATTCGGAAGGGTTTCGTGGGGTTACGTTAAAAATTTTGGTGATGGGCGTGGCACCGCCCACTTTTAGATGAAATCCCATATCTCGATAACGCCTTAACCAATTTCAACAAAATGTGGTATGTAACATTACATTTGCATTCTTATGTCACATTGTCAAATTGGATGAAATCGGATAAAAAGCACGCCTACTTCTCATAAAAGACAATTTTGAGTTTCATCTGATCCTTTCACTTTAAAGTAGATAAATCGAGCAGCGATTAAGATATGAAAATCAAACTTCGCACAAATAGTGTATTAAGGATATGTCACCGTACCTTAAAAATGGACGAAATCGGATTATAACTTTTCAAGCCACCAGATACCCAATATTAGGACCTCAGTGCCTCTATCTGACTTTTTATCGAAAATATCGGGAGATCTGTAAGATATTGTAATGAAATTGGGGGATTATCCTTCCACTATAATAGTGTGCTCTGGTATCAAAAATGGGGAAAATCGGACAAATAGTTCCCCTACCCTCCTATACCTAATAAACGGATGTTCAACCTTCCGGTAGACTTTATACCATATATAATGGTAAATAAGAATATAAGAATTCCCGATTTCCATCTGAGTTTAAACCGTTTATGTTAGTCAATATGTGTGATATTTTAATGAAATTAAGTGGATATGTTTTCTTAAACACAATGTGATTTCGCGCTAAATATGAAAGAAATCGTTCTAGACCGTAGTCTAACCCGCTTTTTCCTAATATGATGATTTTCTTTTCTCTGGTTGACTTTTTCCTCATATATCCAATATATTTATTAAACCACTTTGGTTGAGTTTATATCGCATATATCACGTTTGAGTTAATTTGTTGGATTTTAATATAGATATCTCTGACACGAAGCAAAATATAACAATGAAAGTACATGAGTCTATCGCTTGTAATATAAGTTAATAAGATACTAAATATGATTGCAATCGATTGACTACTTTTTCGAATAATGAATGTTGAATTCTTCCGCAACATTTTTAAACAACACAACATTTGAAGTTATGTCAGCACCTGAAAACATTTCCCCGGCTCTGATCCTTGCACACTGCGAGAGTATAAAATGTTCGGTTACACCAGAACTTAGCCCTTCATTATTTGTTAATATAAAGTTTTGCCAATACTTGAAGGTATTTATTTCCCTCCTTTGATCCTTGCAAATTGCGAGAGTATAAAATATTAGGTTAGACCCGAACTTTGTCCTTTCTTATTTCTTAGTTATTTAAATGTTATAAATTTCTTTAAAAGAAATTAATTTTTTTGCTTTTTATTGTCACGGGAATTTAAAACAAAGTATTGTATACGAAAAGAAATTAATTACGATTTTTGCAGTCGTTTAATCTATGTATCCACATACACAATATAATCTATGTATACATATACGCTAGGAACTACTTCTTTTTTGGAATTTATTAAGCATAAAAATCATACTGATGTAAGTTATTCGATCGATTTATTTATAATATCGTAAATTAATACATATGCTGAATAAAAAAATACAAATTTGGTGTACGGTAGTAAAATTAATTATTATTTTGGCACTGTATAGTAAAATCTTGTCTATGATACGGAAGCAATCCGTGCAATACGGAAGCAGTGATATTTAGGAAAAAATAATCTTGGAGCAATTATACGAGAGAACCAATTTACAATTAAATCCTGCAATAAACGGACACCCCGTTACATTTATATAAAATAGGAAATTTTTATTTTTTTTTTACATTGTAACATTTCCATTTCCTAACATTTGCATGAAACATCGCACACAATTTTGCAACGTAGACAAGCTCTTCCCAAATGCAGTTGATTAATAAAAAGCAAGTAGAAACAAATAAATACTTCAATAATATTTTCCAATACAGGGGTATGTTAGGAAGTAATTTACTAAGATAATAAAGTTACTTGATTTTGCAAGGCATCATCATACGTATAAAGTCAATTGCGCTTTTATACGTTAACTCAGGAAAAAATTTAGAATATTCTGACTAAAATCGATCTAGTCAGAAAAACATTAGAGGTATACTAATTTTTTAGTATTGAAAAGTGAGTCTAATAAATCAAATGTGCAGGAACGGAAATTAAAAATTCTGACATATGCAGCGGAATGGTTTGTTTAGTTGAAATTTTGTTCTAAACGATTTTAAAAGTAAGAGTTTAAACTGCCTCGACAAGCGAGCAGGAATATTCAGTCAAGAGAAATGAACTACAACCTGAAACATTAAGAAGGATCACTAAGAATTTTACAGCAAGTATTTCCCAACGACTGTTGAGTGTAAGTTGACTTATAAGTTAGTTTGGAGGAAGATTTAACCTAGAATCCCATTGGAAATGCCCTAAGACAAAATGTAAAAGTTGCTTTTAAGGGATTGTAACATATTAGAATGGATTTGATGACTAGGGTTTCATATTACAAAGCCACATTTCAATATAGGCGTCACCAAAGTCGTGAAAGAATTTTAGTAATATATGGATCTCTAGATTTTTTAGTCCATCATTTAACAAAACTAAGAGTACCTCTAGCTTTCAAAATCATTATATTAACTAAGACTAAAATTAAGCTCAGGTTTGATATTAACTCCCAAACCAAAGTTAAATACTTTCCCTCCTCCTATAGGCTTTTTATTACATAATGAGTGGGGTACACGATAAACAAGAAAAGCACATTGTTTTACATTTTTTAAGGTTCAGTGGAATATTATTTATATCACTCCAAGTAACTAAATTGTTTAAGTCTGTTTCCAACAGACAACTTTCATCAATTGAATTCTATGATTTAAAAAGTTTTATGTTATCGTTCTATAATAAAATTTTTGGATACGCTATTACAGAAGATCATCATTAATGAATAACAAAACACCTGAAGAGACATCAATTGAATCGGAAAGAGTGTAGTTAAATATCACTTGTTGTGTGCCATTCTATTATTATAAACAAATATGTTAGTGTATTGTATATTTTTCATTTTACAACATCCGTTCTGAAAATACGAAATTAATCGAAAACTTATTTGATCTGTGACAATAATAATTTGATCTGTACACATGATCTAAATCCACTCGTATGTGATTATAAATGACTGCTTTCATACTATATACATGGAAATATATATATTGGAAATATACCTTGTTTAAAAATAGAATTATGTATTTCTTTTGAACAAATTCGAAACTGGAATATTTCTGCCCCAAATCTGGCAAATTGGAATATTGGCAGTCTGCTAACTAGATTGGCTAGCGTATGAAAAGAGCGTACAGTATGAAAGATTTTTAGCCTTTTAGTACCCGTTAGGATAATTTTTTTTAAGTTTGGTTACTTGCACTGCTTCATAATTTATGTTTTACGACTTTTTCTTCAGAAATATAAAAACCGACATTTTATAGCGGACTCATCGTCAAAACTAAGATCCTCTTTTGAGTTAGTTTTATATTTTTGATTTATATAAAATTTATATATAATATATATAAATTATATTTTATATAAAATATATTTATAAATTTATATTTATATATAAATTTCAACAGATTATCTGTCAAAAAAGCTCCAACTAGATTTAAATACCAACTTATAAAATGTATGTCTCATATCTACCTGTTATAATAGAGAATAGGTGTTTTGACACACGCCGTCGGAGTCTATATATGAAATTCATACACTCCGACAGTGGTAAATCGTTATACTTGATGTTTTATCACGGTTTTATTTATTTGTGTGGGAATTACGGAGTTTATTTTTTGTTATGTAAGCTTTTGCTTCGCACTGTAATTGTGTGAATCGTTTCGTTTTTAAGTTGTTTGTATATACATGCGCTCATTCTATTCACGAGTTCATTTTATATTCATCTATGCATGTAATAACATTTTTATACTTTCGCAACATGTTGCTGCAGAGTATATTAGTTTTGTTCACCTAACGGTAGTTTGTAACACCTAAAACTAATCGAGATAGATATAGAGTTATATTTATATAAGTGGCCAGGTGGACGAGACGAGTTGAATTCCTGCTGACTGTCTCTTCGTCTGTCTGTCTGTTTTCTGTCCGCGCAAGCGATAATTTGAGTAAAAATTAAAATATCTTAAAGAAACTTGGTACACATGTTCCTTGGCACTCTGAGGGGGTATTGCACTTGGCATTGCAGATGGGAGGAATCGGACAATTGCCACGCCCAAGAAATGCGGTTAACCGAAAACCTATAAAATGTTATAACTAAGATACAAATTACGATACAAAACTATAATTTTGTTCTAGTTAATTTCCAAACTGCTGTTAGAAAGGGCATCTGTTCAAAATCTTTTAAAAAGCATCTCACAAACCACTAAAGCTACATCCACCAAACATGCTGAAGACAAATCACTCCGGCACTTCCTCAGACAGTGGGAAAATGGGAAAAAACGGATGATAACCACATCCACTCGTCATGTAACAGTTATATTGAAAGCTACTAAAAGTGCGACAATTAACTAAATAAATACGTCAGAAGTATTAAATTTCTCAGTACCACGGTTCCTAAGGCTATAGGAATCGATATAAAAATTGGACAATGGGCGTAGCACCGTCTATCTTTAGGTGAAATCACCTATCTTAGGAATTACTGAATCAATTTCAACTAAATTTGGCACATAATGGGTAGCAATCACATAAAATGGGTGATTTCGGAGTACAACCGCGCCTACTTCATATAAATCACAATTTTAGATTCCTTAAATAGTGGTATAAATAGATGATGTATTCAAGATGATGTAGCTTCACGCTATTTCGTATCATGTGTAAAAATTTTCGAAATCGGACTATAGCTTTTCAAGTCATCAGATACCGAATCCTTGGAACTCAGTGTCTATTACTTAATTTTTACCGAAAATATCGATCAATCTGTGAGATATATATATATTATTGAAACTCAAAGAAAATCCTAATGATAATATTCCCTTGTGTTAAAAATAGGTAAACACGGGTCTATACTTTCCATAACCCTATATATCTAATATAAACATTTTCGAACTGCCGGTTGTCTTCATACCTCTCAATATGTAAGATATTGCCTCAAAATTAAGTGAATGCATAATTTTGAATAGTGTATAGTTTGTTGGCGAAAACGGGTGAAACCGGCCCATGAATTACCGCAGGCCTTTTATACTACATATAATGATTTCTGTTATTCTTTTGGACTTTATGTCGAATAAATTGGTTAAATTGTAAATTATCTTAATAAGATAATTGCAGAGTATAAAATGTTCGATCGCACCTGAACTTAGCCCTTCCTTACATGTTATACTATCGCAACATGTTGCAACAGAGTATATACTTTTGTTCACCTAACGGTTGTTTGTAACACTCAAAACTAATCGAAATAGATAAAGAGTTATATATATTTAAATGATCAGTGTGATGAGACGAGTTGAATTCCTGTTGACTGTCTGCCCGTCCGTCCGTTCGTGCAAGCGATAATTTGAGTAAAAATAAAATTGATGAGACTTGGTACACGTCTTCTTTCTTACCATAAGAATGTTTGTATCATTGTATACGCATACGTAGGTTTGTACAATGGTTTGTATGGCAGATGCGCGTAATCTTGCTACTGCCACGTCCTCAAAATGCTTTTAATAGAAAACCTATAAAGTGCTACAACTAAGCATCAAATTAACATGCGAACGTGTTATTTGGTATGGAGAATCATAGTGGGCAGGGGCATCTGCGGTTGAAATATTTTTTAAAAGTGTGCATGGCCCCGCCTCCTAATATGTTTAGTGTACATATCCTACAAACCGTAGAAGGTATATCTGTAAAGCTCGCTCAGAACAAGTCTTTCTGGAATATCCTCATACAATAGGAGTGAAGTCGAATGATAATCATCCTCACCTCCTATACAATGGTCATATCGAAAACTACGAAAAGTGCGCTAACTCGCTGAAGGAATATGTCAGAAACATTAAATCTTACAGCATATAAGATTCCAAAGGGTTGCGTGGGAATCCGTTAAAAATTTTGATGATGGGCGTGGCAGCGCCCACTTTTAGATGAAATCCCATATCTCGATAACGCCTTAACCAATTTCAACAAAATTTGGTACATGACATTATATTCCTATTTCACATTGTGAAAATGGGTGAAAACAGATAAAAACCACGCCCACTTCTCATATAACACAGTTTCATATTTCATGTGGCCCCTTCACTTTAAATTAGATAAATCAAGCAAGAACTAAGATATTGAAATAAAGCTTTTCACGAATAGTATCTTCAAAATATGCCATCTCAGGGATAAAAATAGTCCAAATCAGGATATAACTTTTCAAGCCACCAGATACCGAATATAAAAGTAAACACCTCAATGCCTCTATCTGACTTTTTACCGGTAAAAAATTACGGTACGGTATTAGTTACGGTAAAAATTTTACCTTTTAAAATATCGGTAAATCTGTAAGATATTGTAATGAAATTCGAGAATTATCGTTCCATGATAATATTGCGCTCCGCTATCAAAAATAGGGAAAATCGGGTAAATACTTCCCCTAGCCTCCATATACCTAATATAAGGATTTTGAACCTTCCTGTGGACTTTATACAATATATAACGGTCAATATACGAGTTATCTCTGTGAAAGAGAGCGTCTCTTTCTGATAACTGTGCGTCCGTGTGGTTAAAATTGACAAAATCGGGAAGTATTTCTCCTAGTCCCCATGTATCTAAATAAGGATTTTCAACTTCCCGGTAGACTTTATACCATATATTTCGGTCAATATGTAAGACATGTTAGCAAAATTAGGTGAACGTGTAATATTGGATATAGATAGTTTGATGTCGAAAATATGTGAAATCGGTCAACGAATTATCCCAGCTCCCATATACTAAATATAGTGATTTTCGTTATTCTAGCAGATTTTATGTAGAATATGTCAATCACTGTGTGAGTTACGTTCACAAAATTTCTCGATATCGAGGTGCTTTCAACAATGTACGCCCGGAGGCGGTTATTGGAGCTCTTAAAATATTTGAGATGGAGTCAAACCTCTAGCACATCATTCTCTTCGCCTTGTTCTGAATCCTGGTGGAGAACGGCCTGTTGGAGAGCAATTTGGAGCTTTAGTCTTCAACATGTGGACAAAGTGAAATACTTGGGGCTTATCCTATACAGGAAGCTTTCGTGGAAGCCAAATATTGAAAGGAATGAGGAAGGCATCGGTTGTGTTATACTGCTATAGAAGAGCAATAGGGAATCGGTGGAGCTTCTCACCAAATGTGGTGTCCTGGCTGTATGAAATCGTAATGAAGTCAGTAATCCTTTTTGTGGTTAATGTCTGGTGGTGGGTATATAGGGAGTTCCATGCAGATACATTCTAAAATTCTCCGCTGCTTTATTACATCCCTGATAATCTAGACGTTTGCATCGCGGATTCTGAAAAGTTCTGCGCAGATACCTGTGAGGGATATGTGGATGGGGCGAAGCCGCTGTGTGGTTAGGTAATCCATATCTAAAAGTTTTGAGCATCATAAAAGACTGGAAGTCATAGCTCTCCTTCCTAGAGGGATCTTTCGTTATCTTTGGTGGGGGGATTAGTCATACGAATTTAATGAAATAGTAAATAAATTAGAGTGTGTTTTCGCGTTCAATTTTGATCTATTAATCGCAAGTGAGAACGAAGAACAAAGTTTATTGCTTATTAGGTTATCGCTTGACAGACGAACAGACGGAGGAACGGACGGACAGATAGACGTCCCGAAGTCAACTCGCCCCATATTCCTAATCATTTTGATATATATAACTCTATATCTATCTCGATTAGTTTTAGGTGTTACAAATAACGGTTAGGACAACAATAATATTGTACTCTGTGGAACATGTCATGAGATTATAATATTCAATTTGAATATATTATATATAACAAGCGAAATTTAATGTTGGCTTACGTTGCATTGGTAGTTTGAAGAAAATGTTCGGAGTAAAACTGTACTGACTTAATATTGGCTCTACCAACTTCAACTCACCCAAAAACACCCTGATATTGATCATATTGTCTGCTATTTAACAACTTATTGTATATTTTTAAAACTTCTTGTACATTTCCAAAGGCAAAATGTGTCCAAATAGTTTCATTTAGCTTACAAAAATTATAGGTGTTATTAAAGAAAATATAAACTCTAAAAATTTGATAAAAATAAAAAAAAGGTTAAAGTTGAAAAGATTTGTGATATAATAGTACCTAAATAACAGTAAATGTTTGGATAAACTTGTTATTATTTATTATTTTATTTATACAATTTATCATTTCAAAATTAATCGAATTCTGAGTTTTTTAAGTTTTTATTAACTTGTTGAAAAAATCGGAGAAGATATCATAAGAAAATTTTAACCAAGTAGTGTGCTTGGATGGATCAATAATAAATTTCATATATCTCAAAAATAACTCTGAAGTCAAGGTACACTTCTTCATTAACTAAGCTGAGCAGCGCACATCAAAGCGGTCACAGATAAGTTCTAAGTCAGGTCAGTCAGGTTCTAAGTCTTTAAAGCGCTTTCAAAGTAAAGGTATCAAATTTACTATATGCCCATAAATTAATAAAAACTACCTTATGATTTAATTTTCGTTGAAATAAGTTTTAGCTTAAGTGTTTTTTGTCCATATTGTGTGCGTTATATAAGCATGATTGTAAATTATCATAACAAGACAAGATAAATTGCGAGAGTATAAAATGTTCGATTGCACCTGAACTTAGCTTCCTTACTTGTTCCTTTTTTGTTTTTTGTTTTAAAATTGCTAAACAAAGAGAAAAACAATAACTGAACTATTAAACAAAATAGTTTGTTTTGATGATTCGAAATACGGCATTCTTAATTTTAACACTGCACCTGCATTAAATAGCTGTGAACCACCGTGATTTGAAAAAGAAAGCACTTAATTGCCTTTCAATGAAGACGAATACTTTAAAGTGAACACAGCTTGCAACCGACTATGGTTTCTGGAAAAATCTGTAGTTCTTAGTCAAATATCTACTTTACACGAAAGGCGAGATTCAAATAGATTTCCACGAAAAATTGGATTTATAGTGGACAGGTCCGAAAGTGGAGAAAGTGGTACTTCAAACAGGGTGTTATTGGTATAAAATTAATATGTACAAGTTCGAATTTAATGAATTCTTCAATTCTTTTGATAGTAGAGTTGTTTGAAGACGATGGATACAATCTCATGTGCGTTTCAAATACCTACTTTGTTAATAAGTTACTTTTGACCTCAGATTATTTTATTACTTGGAAAAAGGAATCGAAAGGGAAGGAATGCATGTACACAAAAATCGAAATTGTCAAATTCGGAGTTTCAATGATTTAAATAAAACTAATTTTAGTTCAATTAATTAAGAAGCTATGTTTTTTTATATTAAACATTAATCAATTATATTGATAAATGCAAAGTTATGATGGGTGCTATTTGATGTAGGATATTTAGCATTTATTGTCAGAGGCGATAAGCTTGAAATTTTAGTAAAGGTTCAATTTCCTTTTTTACTTCATTACATTCAGCTGATTTGTCTTCTTCTGCTTTTTGTAAGTGGTGTCTATGGACGGATAATTATCGAACATAACTGATAAATCAAAATATATGATTCTTTTCGGATAAGAGATTATTGAATGTAAGAAATCTGATGAAAATCGTAAATTGTATGCTTTTACGTTACACTTATCAAAGCAATATTTTTATTCAAGCACATTTTATTATCAATTATACCAGATGGATCTTGCAACATACGCACGATAATGTATGTATGTAATGTAAAGCAATCTTATAAAGATTCCACTGAAAGTAAGGAAAGGAGATGATAGGATTGATTAAGTTTTATTATACTTTAATCCATATTTTATTTGTTTCTCGTAACTTCTTTACATATAGATATGAAAAATATTTATAATTCAAGCTAACAAATTTAAATAATGTTATATTTAAAAATTAAATATTAATATAAATACGTATTCATAATTTTATCTTTTTTAATACACCTTTACGAAGAAAAACATTTTAAGTAGCTTGAATTAGTGGTATTTAGTGGTAATTAATTATAGGTAATTAATGGTAGTGGTAATTAGTAACCACTAATATTTAGTTTTCTTCTTTTTTATAATGATCGCGATTTTTTATAGCGATCTTATTTTGTGAAATGAAACTTAAATTTCTCTTGCTGGGTGAAATATGTGTGTATTGTGAAGTTTTAAATAATTAATTGCATAGAATTGCTTGAGGCTGTAACATAGATTTTTGTTATGTAAGTTTATATGGAATTTCTACATAGGATTACATAGTTATAATAAATATTTTTTTCTATAACTTTAACGTACCTTATATTGCAAAATAAATGAAATAATTAAAAAGATCCTACATACATATAATATATTGGGAACTATGACAGACAATCATTTTAACCAAATCTTATGCATATTGAATTTAAACTACTTTAAAAACATATTGATATTATTAAATAGTTTTCAGTCTAATATAAAAGCTATTTTAATTTAGATGGACTACAAATGAGAAATAGTTTCTCCAATTATACATATTCATTAATCATTCCAAGGCATATACATACATATGTATGTATGTTAAGTTATTTAAAATATATGCTTTTATAATTTATAATAACAATTATTTCGCAACTACTCTGAAAACTAGCAACAATTACCTACGTACGTATGTGTGTACAATAGTTTGTCTCAATCTGTTCTGTGATTCTTCATCCGAATTTTCGTTCGAAGGTTTTGCATTTAACTCATAATAATTTTCAAAATACATCTTTATGTAAACAAATATCTTCCCATTTCCTACATGCGCGACTGGGTGCTCTTTATTGAAATTATTTTTAAGAAACATACTTTATATATTTACGTATATACACATGTACTTTTTATACTAGAAATGGGCATACTTAAAACCTAAAATATCAAGTATTTATTTGTATTGCTAATATTATAAAATTATTTTTCGTTCTAACTATTTAATAAGTGCAGGAACTAATACCACTTTGAGTTGGTTTTTATGTTTTTATTAGTTACCCATTTAAATAAACTATGTGCTTCAATTTTACGGCCTTTTATTGGTCAATGCTAATTTGTTGCAATGTTCCTAATAAATTCCTGCTAACTCCAATTTTATATGTGTATGTTATGTATGTTATGTGTGTGGGTTTAGTCTTTTTGGGTTTAGTCTTACGCAAACAACATATTTAAATTCCTCTCTGATAACTATTTGTTTGTGTCCATAATAAATCTGTGTTATTGCATTTCAAGAGCCCAGCTTTTGTTGCATTTTCGTTGTGTTGATCTTTCATTCGTTCTTTCTGCTAAGAACAATGAAACTGGCTTTGTTGGCCTTAAAACTTCTCTCTTACTTTAAAGTAAATCTACAAGTGTTTTAAGATAAATATTAATAATTTTCACTGACATATACATCTGTTCTTTAGTTATAGTTCTTATGCAGTTTACTTCCTCTACTTCAGGATTCCGCTTGTTTTCTCTTATAATATGCTTTAATATAAAATAAGATTATCCAACTAAAACTTCTGGCAAACTACTTAATCGTTGTGCTTTTCTAGTACATAAAGGTAAACATTTTTGGAAACATTAGTACTTACACTATCCTTATATACATACATTACGGAATAATATTTTGAACGGAACAAATGTATTAATACGAGAGAAACATGTAAGTAAAAAATAGGTTATAATAATCATTTACAAAAGAGCGTTGTGCAAGATAATAATGGTATAGAGAGTTACGGATATAACTCCTTCGAAGCTTTCTTCCTTTTAATTGTCTTAAAATGTATTCAATTATTGATTTTTTATACAAAAACACAGTGGAAATGTTATTTTTATTTTAAGGAGAGTTAGTATAAATCTATCCAAAAATTTTACTTTACATAGCCTTTTCCAAACTTGCACATGGGCTAAGTACTTAGACTATGTGACGCCAAAAACATTACATGTTATATATTTATGTGTTGTTATTTATTGATTACAATTGAATTTAAAAGAGACATAAAACTGAACATATGATAAATCTGATTTCTAAATTTTTGAATACATTTTCATGAAAAACAAATTATTAAATTAAATCCGGATAACAAATATAATAAATCGGTGTATATGTAAATTAAATTTAAAAAATTGTAGATCAAAGAGCTCTACATGAATAGAATTGTAACCGAGGAAGCAATGCCATTAACAGCTCATCATAAGGTGGACAGAATTTATATTTGAGGCCTAAACGTACCAATTAATGTAATTAAATATAATAAAATAGGTAATCCAAAGCATTTTTTATGCACTATGGAGATTTGAGAAACCAGATTTCACCATAAAGCAACTTGAACATGTTCTACGTGTTCATGTGTCTTCACTGGGAAAGTTTGGAGAATTTTAACAACTTGTGTTTTCATAGAAACTTTTCCATACAAAAGAACTGAAATTATTAATTTGGTAACTCAAGATATAGTTAAAAAAAAAATACACAGTTATGCAATGCATGTTTCATTTTAGTTCAATTGTAAACAAAAAGAATTATCGAACAAACATTTGTTGGCGATTTCATTATTGATACACACGCTATTGAATTTGAAAGTTTTAATAAATGACGTATAATTCAGTTTTTCCTTGATATTTCTTCAATAATAACGTAATTATGTATTTAACTTTAACATTCTTACATCTTTCTTATTCTTATATTACTATATATTCAGTTTCTACCTTCTCTCTTTTTTTACAATTACTTCAATATTCTTATCTTTTAAACAAACCGATGCTGTATCAATTGTTGTATTCTGTCGGCTTCAGACTCCAAGGGGACCTCTTCGACTGTACGTTCCTCCGTTGGTTTCGCATTAACCGTTAACACATCTTCCTTTAGACCCGTCTCCTGTTTAACTATACCATCCTCTAAATTCTCATCTGCCTTTATACTCTCTGCATCAAGCTTGGGATCATCTTTTGAATCACTTTTGCCGTCACCGGAAGGGTTTCCACTCAGCTCATCAATATCTATCGCCACTACGGAGCGTGTTGTTGGGCGAGGTGTAGTTGGTTCACGTCCTTTCTCAAGCTTCTTCTCCACTTCCGTTGAATCGCCGCTACCCAATTCACTACTCCATCGCACTTCAATTGATTCGCTGGAATCAGAGTTTGTGGTATTTATTGCAAGCCCCGAGAAGCGATCGGGTATAAAGTCGCTATTGTTTGAAATAGATGTTTCAGAAGACAGGTCTTCAGCTGAATTCATAAGAAAAGCCACCTTGGCTGAAAATTTCCATACGTTTTCAGTAGTGCAGTCAGTGCATTCTTTAAAAGTTGCCGTAGATGAAGCTTCCATAAATTCAACACCATTACCACTACCTTCCTCCGCCGGTTTGCGTGACCTAACCACTTCAAATGGGATACTACCGATACTACGCTGTTCTTCTTTTACATCTGCCTCCACAGCATCATCGGCCTCATTGATGGGAAAATTTACATCTCTCAAACTAAAATCATCTTCGGGTAGTGAAGGATATGCAGGATTTGATTCCATTGGTAAAGCGGTTTCCTCCTCTTCTACGTGATGACCGTTTTCGGAAGATTTTTTTGGAAATTCTGTAGAGATAGAAGTTAATACAATCCCCTGAGTGCTTGTGATTGTGTTATTTGAAGTGGAACTCAAATCAGTTGCTGATTCCTGGGTTGTATTTTTCAAATTAATTGGTGAATCAGTGAAGTTCGAAAATTGTGATGGTGGTAGTACTACGGCGTGTTGACGATTGGAAGCTGAACCTTGCATCTCTAAGTCAGAAGGGAGTTGAACATCTGTATGAAAATGAATGTGTTGTTAAAATTGACAGTTAAAAATTTTAAATACAAGTGTTATTAAACTATATTACAAAAATGTTAAAGTTTAATTTTAATTTTGCGTTAAGTAAATTACCATATTGTTGGTTAATAAATTGACTCTCCTTAAAATACATTAAAAAATGTATAAAACTAATTAACACTTATCATTATTGATTTGCTAGAATATATTGTATTAAAATACCTAGTAACTAGTCAATAACCCCAGCTTGTTGGAGATAGTTCCATTTTCAATGTGAAAAAGAGAATATGTATATGATAATGGAAGAATTTTAGTTGAAAGTTACTTTCTCGCAGCTGTTATCTCAAACTATAGAAGAGATTAAGATTATTCAGAGATGAATTCATTAGACCATGTCTATTTAAGCTCAAAGTTGCTTTATAACCTCATCAGTATTTTACAACAATATGATGATGAAAATCTTGGTAAGAAGTGAAATGGCAAATTCCTCCTATATGTTAATCTTAGCATGAGTTACAAATTTATTTGCGACCACTTAAGCAATACACTTGAATTACTTTGTACTGGATTACCTTGCACTGAAAATCTCCGCAAACATCTGGGAGGTCTTACGCGCAAAGTGTAGTAAACATTTTACATATAGAGAACGTTTAATTCCGCTTAGAGGGGCTACTTTCTTACATGTTCTGCAGGAATTTTACTCAAAGCACTTACCTTCACTTGGCTTAAAACTGACAAAACCATTTCCATCTATGGGTGGTCCTGATGTGGTCAAGATAATATGATAAACATTATCACTGCCCGATGTTTCTGGCTCAAAATCAAAACTGCTCTGTGGCTGCGAACCGGAGCTTTGTGCACTACTATTACCGTCTAAAAGCTCTGGGCAACCATATTCCTCAATTGGCACTGCTGATGTTGGTTGTTCTGCTGTTGCTAAATTCTCACGCTTGATATTTATTTTTGTTGGATCATTCAACGATGCATTATGTTGTAATTCTTGCGCTCGGAATTCTGGAATCGCAGTGCTCTCTTCATCAAGCAGTGCCACTACCGCTGAAACTTCATCACTATTGTTATTATTATTTTCTGCGCTTGCGCCGTTTTGTGGTATAACTACCTTAACAGTATTTCGCTCTGTACTTTGGTATGCGATAGAAGCTCTAAGCTTTAAGCTCTCGCTATTATTAATGCCCCACTTCACTGGAAGTATGGTTTGGCGGTTGTTGTCTATGCCAAAGTTTGAGTTGCGGTCGTTGTTGATATTGGAATCGGTTATAGTTGCGGTTGATTTACTTTCAACACTGATACTGTCTCCCAAGTCAGTTGTTATTATTGGCGTATTTGGCGATAAGGTGGCTACACTTATTGTCGGCGCTGACGCTGATAGCTGCGTTAAACCGCTACGGTCAGTTATTGTTGTTGTTCTTGATATTGACTCCGTCGATGTTATTCTGGTAGTCGTTGTAGCTTGAGCTTTGAACATTTGATGAATTGGTATGGCTTTGTTATCATCGGTAATGCGTATTTCGATAGGTTTGGTGATCTCTTTAATAGTGATTTTCGGATTTTGAGCTACTGTTTGTTGTACTGATTGATTTGGTGAAACGATAGCGGCGTTCGTTTCTTTAGTTGCTGATGATGGATAGTATGATTGGTTTCCGTTATGACTTGGATCGAAAATTGAAACTATGTGTTCGTTGGGGTATTATAAAAAGGTTTCGGTTGAGTTACAATTCAGTAAGAAAGTATATATATATATACATATATATATATATTTAAAAGTTTTTTTACCAACTCTTAATAAAATTTAGAGTTAAGAATTTTTGGCCCGATATGTTTATGGTCTAAGTTTTCTTTTATTTTAGAAATTGCTTAAAAAATTTACTTACCAGGGCAATTGTCATATTCTGGACAGCACCGACCCGGTACATACTTTGGCTTGCAATCATCACGATGGAAACAGGTCACAGAACTGCATAGTATTTCACCACCTGTGATGGCAGAGTCAAAATATAAAATTTCGAAGTAAGTTTAAACATACATATGTATATTATTTGAATAGTTGGGCAATTTACTGGTTCTTTTATAATATTATATACTGGTTTTTACCAATTGCATAAGTATTTTTAGTCTTAAAACTGGGTCTTAAAACTCTGGGTTTTACAATTTTGGAAACTCACCTTGACAATAGCACACCGTACATGGTTTTTCCGGATCTACTAATTTATCACCATTCAAATAAGTTCTACCATCTTTCTGACAATCTATAAAGCAACGTAAAAAAAAGTTGATAAAAAATCAAGTAAGGAAGGGCTAATTTCGGGTGTAACCGAATATTTTATACTCTCGCAATACGCAAGAATCAAAGGAGGGGAAATACTTTCAGGTGCTGACAAAACTTTATATTAAACAAGTAAGGAAGGATTGAGTTCGGGTGTAACCGAAGATTTTACACTTTCACAATATGCAAGGATCAAAGGAGGGGAATACTTTCGGGTGCTGGCAAAATTTTATATTAAAAAATGTTGCGGAAGAATTTAACATTCATTATTCGGCGAAATTGTCAATTGGTTGCATCATTTGGTTTGGTTTTGGTTGCATATTTGGTATCTTATTAGCTTATATTACAGGTCATAGACTCATTTAGCTTCATTACTATATTTTGGTTCGTGTCCGAGATATTTATATTAAAATCTAGCAAATGAACTCATGAGATATATGTGATATAATTTCAACCAAAGTGGTTTAATTAAATATATTGGGTACATGAAGAAAAAGGCAACCAGAGAAACGGTAATCATTATATCATTAATAAGCGGCTTAGACCATGGTCTAGAAACCACATTATGCTTAAGAAAATATATCCACTTAATTTCATTAAAATAATATACATACTGACCAACATAAATGGTTTAAAGACAGCTGGAAAGTCGCGAATTCTTAGTTCGGGAATATTTGGGCTATGGATAGATAAAGATAACCCACACAGTGACAGACATATTCGCCTTAAAGAAAGCTGATTCACCGATTTCACAAATTTTTGGCATTAAACTATGTTATATCCAATATTATACATTCACTTAATTTTCGTAAGATATCTTACATATTGACCGATATATACCGTATAAAGCCAATTGAATATTTGAAATTATTATATTAGATATATGGGGGATAGGGGAAATGTTTACACGATTTCCCCATTTTTGCCACAAGAGCACGTTGTTATCTTGGAAAGATAATCCTTCAATTTCATTACGATATTTCTCAGATTTACCGTCATTTTCGGTATAATGTCAGCCAAAGGCCCTGTAGTCCTTATATTGGATATATGGGGCTTGAAAAGTTATATGCCGATTTCGAATTTTTTTACACAAGCGATGTCACATCGTGAAGGCAGTATTTGTGCATAGTTTCATACCAATATCTTAATTGGTTTTTGATTTATATACGTTAAAGTGAAAGAATCAGATGAAATTTAAAATTATGTTATATAAGAAGTAGACGTGGTTGTTACCCAATTTCGCTCATTTTCACAAAGCAACATTAATGCAAATATAATGTTATGTACCACATTTGGTTGAAATTGGTTAAGACGATCTTGAGATGTGTGATTTCTTCTACAAGTGGGTGGTTCCACACTAATGGTCCAAGTTTCTGATATATTTCTTCAGCGAGTTAATGCTCTTTTAGTAGTTTTCAACATAATCTTTGTATGGGAGGTGGGTGTGGTTATTATCCGATTTCACTTATTTTTCCAGTATGTGTAGACATGTTAGAAAAACTTGTTCTGAGCAAGTTTGATTGACATAGCTTTAACAGTTTATGAGATATTTACATTAAACCTACTGGAGGCGGGAGCATACCCACTTTTACAAATTTTTCAAACACAGATGCCCGACCAGCTAAGATTCTCTATACCAAATAACACGTTTATATCTTAATTTGTTGCTTAGTTATATCACTTTATAAGTTTTCGATTAAAGGCATTTTGTGAGTTTGGCAGATATCCTATTATGCCCATCTGCAATACCAACCTTTCTACGGTGACAAAGAATACGTGTACCAAGGTTCATTAGAATATCTTAAGTTTTACTTAAGTTATCGCTTGCATGGACGGTCGAACGGACAGACAGTCACTCGGACTTCAAATCGTCTCGTCATCATGATCATTTATATATATATAACTCCATATCTATCTCGATTAGTTTTGTGTGTTACAAACAATCGTTAGGTGAACAAAACTAATATACTCTATAGAAACATGTTGCGAGAGTATAAAAAAGTAGTCATTCCTTTTATTATATATAATTTTATAAAGGTCTCGTAAATTTTGTATATTACGTGTTTATATAAATGAAAGATCTTTTGCAACATCTGCAACAGGGAATAATTGCAAAGAGGAATTCAAACTTGTAGGTCTGAAATGGCCCGAAACAAATATATACATATATGAATATGAATATATATATATATATGAATGCATACAGATTACAACGGAAAACCAAAGTTATGAATACAAAAGATTAATAGGCCGTATTTAAATGGTAACGTTTCTACAGTGAAGTTGATATTAACATGTTCTGATGGTATTATTTTTGAACTGCAATGTGAAACTTATATAATACAGAAATTTTTTTTGTGTCCTACATATAGATTCCGAAAATGCTTATCATTGTTTCAAATTTTTAGATTGTTTTAAAATTTTGAAAATATGACTACCTTGAAAAGGCGAATGTTGATGCCCAGACCTTAGTTTGAAATCTCACTTGGTTTCAGAAATTTGATCTAAAAGTGGTTGCTAGAGAACTTAAAATTTTATTTTCGTACAAAGCAAAAAAAAACAAGTATTCTTCAGTCAATTTTTGTAATAGAGTTCCCATATATATATATATATATATATATTATATCATCATCATTATAGTTTAAGCAAATTCCGAATAGTATTCGGATATTCTTTAATTTAAATTATATTTTGAAATAGAAATAAAAAATGTTGAAGTAAACAAAATTTAACAAAACTAATGTGAACTGTTAGGAGCTAAATAGAAACTTCGGAAAAACATATTTCGATATAGAGTTGACAACTATTATGTTAAAAATTTAAGTTGAAATATTACAAAATGGGTAAAAATATAAAGCATTTAAAAAGCGTTCCGAAAAGTCAGCGGGTTTTTAATGGAATAAAATTTTCAAACCGTTGCTATGGTGTATATAGTATAAGTATATTAGTTAGAATATGAAGATTTCGTCTCCCGTACAACATCGGTCAGGTGGCTAATCACACCTTTTCTCAAATACGCTCACTCGCATAAAGTAAATATTATTTATAACGATTCAAAAGAACTAAAACAAAAAGAATTAAGAAAGTAAGGAAGAGCTAAGTTGGGGTGGACCCGATCAAATTACCTATGCTTAGGAAGTTCTACGGAAATGTTGATGGGCGTTTTATATGGGACAATTTTTCGATCCATTCCATTCTTAATTAGCACAAAACGAAACATTCTCAAGAAAGACTATTCGTGCTAATTTTTTTTTTCAATAATTTCAGTAGTACTTGAGATATTTAATACGAAGTAAATTCAGTTTGACGATATCTTAAATGGGTAAAATGAGTGACAGTCGTTTTGTACGAATACACGTGAGAGATTGATGTATAATCATTTTAGTAAAATTTAACGTTCATGGGTTAATCTAAGGATAGTTAATCACAAATTTAGAAGTTTCGAACATAACCATTCCATAATAAAATGACAAAATGCAATGTTTACGAGATATGAACATTAAACCTATTAGAATGTGGACCGCGCACATTTTTTAATTTCGAAAACCACACATACCGTTTCTAGTAAATTGTTGAGGGAGTGTAAAAAGTCGGTGCATGATTTTCCAAAAGGGACAAATAGTTGTCTTCTGATGTTCTATATCTGGATGCGACAATGATATTTATGTGGGAAATACGTTGACCAATATTCTCCTAATACCATTCCCAGGTTTTAATGCAAATACTTTATAATGCATGTTTTAAGAAACGCATTTCGATTTGGTTCAAAAGTGCTCATCTAATTATATGATAATTTAAATATTTGGTAACTCTATGTATCATCAAGTAAACGTCTGGATTTTTTTGAGGTTTAACTTTTCGAGGTATTTCTGAAGTAACTATTGTAATCATATCCAATAGATCTTCTACAACCTGCTAAAAGATGTGCTGGCTTTTCTAAATCATATAGGAGTTAAAAGACAAACATTTTGTTATCACTTACCGCATTTATAATCAGGACAACAATGTCCTGTCTTCTGTATGGCTCGACAGCCCACCTGCTTTTCGCATGTTACAGTCGTTTCCATCACAAGGACAGCGTCCAGCAAACATTGACCTGTGACCATGAACGATAGAGAGACAGATGTCAGAGAGCAGTAAATAAACAAACGCGAAGAAAACACGCCCAAAACACAGTTATGCATTTGTAAATAAAAAAGAAATAAACAAAAAAGAAAAAATTAATCCAAGAAAAACACAGCAGTAACCTGAGAGTCACTGGCATTGAACGCATACAAAGCGTTTGTAGGAACGTTCACTGCGGTGTTCGAGAAGCTTGATAATGGGAAAGTGCAGCTTAGTGCATGGCTCTCGGAGTTCTCTAGCTACTGTATGTTGTCGTGTCTTTCGATTTGTAATTAACTTTGTTGGGGTAACATTATTTGCTCACCTTGTGGCTGGTCGACCACGGCTGGTACTGGCTCTGCTGCTGAGCTTATATCTTTTGGTTGCTCCTGTAGTATCATTTTAGCGGAAAGATCGCGCGTTAGCCTTAACATAGACGAATGGTCGTCGCCTCCCACGCCTACGGTGCCCATTGGCAATAGGTGGTAATAATGCACAGCTAGTGATTGTTTTGTTTTTTTCATATGCAAATGATTGTTGTTATAGTTGAATTGTATATATGAGTGTACATGCAAAGAAATGTAAATGAACTGTAATGAATAAGGTTTGTATATGACAGTGCATTTGCAGTGGTAATTAAAACTTTATGTGAAAAAAAGTAAGTAAGTAAAAGCAAAAGTGGAAGAACGTATGAAATAATCATATTCGGTTAACAGAGTAGTATACGATAGTTTAAATAACTTAACAGTTGGATTTCATAGTGAATGATAAAATATCTAATGATAACTGGTCATAACCATTACTGCACACTTTCAGTATCATACTGTGACTTTTCTATTTCGTATTAAAATTTATAATGTATATGTATATAGTATACGTATATTCCTTCTTGGAGTTCAGCTGAAGCAATGCTATTAACTCTAAAAGGCAATTTTGAACAAGAAACGTGAAACTTACTCATTTTTACTCATACATAAATGCTATACTATTGATACTATTCAGAAATACTGAAATTAAAAAACATTCAATGAAAAAATACCTACTTATAGATATACCTATTTGTTATTTATGTTTAATATTTAAAGAACGCATTTCAATTTTTATTATTTACATATAAATTATTACTATTCTATTCGCACTCTGATAAATTTAACTAGTTAGGCATTATGCTCAAGGAGAGCTTTCATCTTTTAGTTTTTTCCTAACAGACAATTTTATAAAATAATCATCAATAAAAATCTTCAGCCACCCATAGGATTATTGGTTAAAGGTGGGATGTTTATAAGACCTGTGACCTCAAGTTGCCACAATATTATATCTAGTATATATAAATGCATATATTATTCGACGAAATTGTGAAAGGTAATCCCATTTGGTATCGTATTAACTTTTAATTTAGGTAATATAGTCAATCAATCAATCAATCAATTAATCAATCTAACTGAGACAAATCAGCTATGTATATTCATGATCTTAGTGATGTGGGAATATACAACAGCCATAATTTTTATTACCGAAACTCATGCAAAAGGACGAAATTCAATATATTCTGTATATGTGGAAAAAGTCAACCAGAGATACGTAAGTTATTATATCATAGTTAGGGTGGTCAGACTAAGGTCCAGACCGATATATTCAACATTATTTAATTTTGTGTGATCTGGTGTCAAAAAGGGAAAAATCGGGTAAATACTTCCCATAGCCCCCATATATGCTTATATATATGGTCATAGTTTACATCCGAAAATGTGTGAAATCGGTTTACGAATTATCCCAGCTCCCATATACCACATATAATGATTTTCGCTATTCAAGCAGACTTTATGCCGATTATGTCGGTCACTGTGTGAGTTACCTTTACAAAATTGCGTGAAAACATGTTTCTTAATATACTTGAATAATGAAAAGAGTTAATGTGATCAGTGCAGATCTTCCTCTATCCCAAAAATGTCGGATTTAAGAATTCCCGACTTTCCACCTGACTTTAAACCGTTTATGTTGGTCAATATGTGTGATATTTTAATGAAATAAAGTGGATATGGTGTCTTAAACACAATGTGAATTCGCGCTAAATATGAAAGAAATCGGTCTAGACCATGGTCTAAGCTGCTTATTCCTAATATAATGATTTCATTTCCTCTGGTTGACTTTTTCTCATGTGTCTAATATTTTTAACTGAGCCACTTTGGTTGAGTTTATATCGCACATATCACTTTTGAGTTAATTTGTAGATTTTAATATAAATATCTCTGACACGAAGCAAAATATAGCATTGAAAGTACATGAGTCTATGGCCTGTAATATAAGGTAATAAGATATCAAATATGATTGCACTCGATTGACGATATCGTCGGATAATGAATGTTGAATTCTTCCGTAACATTTTTTAATATAAAGTTATGCCAGCACCTGAAAATAATTCCCCGCTTCTGATCCTTGTACATTGCGAGAGTATAAAATATTCGGTTATACCCGAACTTAGCCCTTTCTTACTTGTTAATAATTATTTTATTATAGCTTTATTTCATATAAGGAGGATGTAATAAGAGGCATATTTATAAATAATAATGACATACTCGGTTGAAATTCTCTCAATTCTTTATGTATGTGTCAGTAAAATTTTAATTTTTGTTAAATGAATAGTAAGGTTTGTGGTATTTCTCTTATTATTAAGCGAGTCTCTCCCGATATTTTGAATATTGACATTATTATTGGAAGGGTTTTGAACTCGAAACATAATACAAGTCGCTACGGAGACCTTGTTTATTATAGTTATTTTTTTTTTTTTAATTTTTTAATAGTTATTCCTATTATCGCAATTATCAGTGCAACGTGCATGTGCCAATTGAAAGTGTTGTAATTTTTGGCAACTGTATTTACTTTGTATTGCTGAAATGAATTTCTTGTAGACTTTCTAATGATAACAAATCAGTATGTTTCCTTACGGATTTAACTGCAAAACTGAAGGTATGGCTTCAACAGGTTGTTGATGTTTATTGTTGCATTTAGTTTAATGACATGTGTTCCATTACTTTCTTGGGTAGCATTATTTATTTCTATTTTTCCAAAGTAGTTGTTTAGAAAAAATTTCCCTAGTTGTATTTCTTCTATAGCGGATATATTGTGACCTGACATCGTTGAACAACTTAAATTTAAACTATTTATTAATTCTAGGTATATATTTATCTTCTCTGAAGCCTATCAAATTATTTCTATTACATATAGATATTTCAAATGATTTTCAAATCCATATGTTACATTCTTACTTTTTAAAATTTCATTAAATTCAATATTTATTACAATGTTATTTTTCTTTCTGATTGGTCTCAATAATATTTTCTTAAATGTTACATTAGTTGTTAGCGGAACTTTTACCATATAAATAATAATAATTTTTTTACTTAAAACATTTATATTCGAAATTTTTAACACTTCTTCTGCGTAGTTAAATGACATTTTTTCTTCTTGTAACTTGTCCAAAGCAAATTTAACTTTTTTTTTTTAGTATTACCCTGTTGGAGATATTTCCTTTTGCCATTGTATGGCGTATTTTATATTATATTTATAAATTCATCTTTAATTAATCTTATTTTACTTTATAAGTCTATTGTGACTTCATCAATTACTTTGTTATTCTTCTTTATTGTATTCAAAATTGCATTAATCATCACAGTTATATTGCTTAATCTTGTATTAAAAAGTTCATTTATTGTTGTTTGTATATTATTATTTTCATTTAAATTCATTGGGTTGTTATTTATGATTTCTGGGTTGTTATGGTCTGGTGATCCAGCCAGATATTTCCAAACGGTAACTAGAATATCAGTAGATCTTTCTTTTCGTTATATATTTATTGGTTTAAGTGTTTCAAGTATTTCGAGGGTTTCGATGTCTGAGGATTGGATATAGGAAACTGTCCTTGGGGTAGTGTTGAGTTATATGATTATGAATGTTCGTCAAAAGTGTTTCGCACTTGCTGAAGTATATTAAATGGTTACGTCTAAAAATGCTGTCTTGAATTTCTGCAAGCTCTTTGTTTATAGTCTCTAAGTATGAGTTCGTGTAGTCTAAAAATTTTACTTCTAGTTAGATATCAGGTGTAGATATTATATAGATAGGTAGGATGATGTAAAGCCTGTAAATTGAAAAGTAAACTAACTTTTTGTACTATTTATCCTTTATTATACGTCCTTATAGGTGTGTGTTTTTTATTATGTTGGGTTATGTTTTTCTTCTGTTTTTCTCAAATTTTGTCAAACGGTTTTTGTCTGGTTTGTTCAAATTAGCTTGGGGGTCTGTACTAACATTTCATCTGAAAAATAATTCAATTGGTTTTCTACCCACCGCTGAGTGTTTCGTGTAACTGTATTCGTAAATTGCTGTGCCTAGGGGTTCAGGGAATGATGACAAGCTTCGTTCAACCTTTAGACAAAGCATTAATTCTGTCAGTGTGGAATGGAAGTGTTCGATCTGTCCATTAACTGAACTTTTATTTGGAGGAGTTTTGTATATTTGGATGCCGAGAGTGTCTTCGAGCATAAAACTAATTGATGCAGAATTGAGACTTGTTTCATTGTCGATAACTATCGCTTTTGGAACTCCCAATTGGAATAAAAGTTCACAAAGAAGGAACATGTTCAATCGGTCTGGATTTTAATATTTTGGTCTGAACGTACTTTAACAATGGCTGTTAATGTAACGTTTTTTTATCAGTAGAGTATATATCAATATGAAGAATATGTACTGGATGTTGAGCTAAAGGGGTCTTTCTTAATTCGGGATTAATGGGAGCATTCTTTGATTACGTTTTTCAACTTTTTTACATAGATGGGAAAAAGTAATTTTCAAGGATTTGGAAATGAGTTTTTATAATAATTTCTTCTTGCTCTTGATGGTTAATAATGTCCTATACTTGTTTTTAAGTAAATCCTACTTTATAATTTTTAAAATAAATTTCTTGTATTTCTTCCATAATAGATTCGTCTGTTTTTATACAATTTATAATGGGTGAGTTCATGTATCTTTTCATAGGGCTAATAAGTTTAGGCGTATGGTAGTCTGATTCTTCTATTATGTGTCTATGATATGTCGGAAAAACTATTTTAAATTGATAAGTTGATACTGGGCCTACGTTTAGCAGAATTTGGTTTTTAAATACATTAAAGGATGCTTTGATGTTGGATATGAGATTATGTGAAGAACTATCGCTACTATGATATGTGACTGTTGAAAGGGTTGATATCTGTTTTAGGAGGTCTAGAGAGTCGGCAACTACGGTTGTCTTTACTGCTTTGTCTTTTAATTCGTAGTTGTTTTCCTCTTTGATGCATTTCCATCTCTTAATTTCTCCGTTGTGGTTTTTATTTTTGTACTTAGCAAAAACAAAGGTTAAAGGTTGATGATCTGTGAAAATTATTACTCTAGGTGAACCGTATAAGTAACTTCTGAAACCCATATTATCGCCAGAATTTCTTTTTCATTTGCGACGAAACTTTTTTCGGCTTTACTGAGAGAGCGGGATATGCTCGTGTATGTTATGGTTCGCTTAATTGAGAGTGCGAAATATGTGTCCAATATTTTGGAGGAATTTCTTCATTTTCGCCGAAAACTATTATTATATCGTCAATGTAAACATAACAGATTTTACCTCTGCATATAGCTACTTAGAATATCATTACATAAGGCCATTTGAAATATTTATCAGATGTCGAATATGGTAGCGTTGTTCAATTTTACGATCTATTACATTTACGATCATCACGAACGTTTATGGTAGCATTGAGGAGTTTAAGGCTATGGTTATCGATAATACTATCGAAAGATTTTAATTCTAGTGGGGTGAAAAATTTGAAATTCGTGTTATCTATTTGCATTATGTTAATTAGCGCATGGTGGTGATTTCTATCTTGCCTCCAATGATGTTTTTGAAAAGCTGGTTTTCATTAGGGATTGGTTTCAAAACGAATTTTCGTTCTCCATTCTGAATTCTACGTATGGAAACGAAGAACAGTTTTTCCCTAAAAAATTTACGTATATGTAGTCAAGTTGGTTAATTTCGGAATATTCTTGGGCTAGTTGATTGGTTTCTTCATTGGTTAAAATTAATTCATATTTCTGTTCCGTTAATGTCAAATTCTGTTGGTACTGTTGGTCGTATTGGTATTGTTGGTCGTATGGCATCTCTTGGTGGTATTACTTCTGTGTATCGGTTTCTAAGTGAAAGTTTCAGTGTTGTTTCAATGTTGTTCGATTTGAGAAATTTGAAGGTCTTTTTCCGGTGAGCCTATTTATATAATTCAATCCTTTCGACTGAGTGGAATGATCGATTTCCATAGGCTCTGGGCGAGGCTGTGTTTTCGAAGCTATTAGTCTTAGTGGCAGAGCTTGGTGATAGTTTGGCCAATGTTGCTGAGGATATTGGTTTGGTTTGGAGACCTGCTGGTAATGTTTGGGCTTGGGGTGGGAATCGAGGTTGCCTATGGGGCCCTTGGATATCCGCGAGAAACGGAGAAATTAGTTGGATTTTATGGTGCATATTTCTTAATGGTAGTACAGATTTTTGTTTGGAATATGATGACTAATTTATTTCGGACAGCGGATAATATTCTAAAGTATTTGGGAATTCCTTTCATAGATTCGTAAATTTTTAGGACCCTACCGAAATTTTTTTCTAGAAGCTATTCGCATTTGTTATTAGAGTATATCTTTCTTTAGACATTATATCCCTCCCAATTGCCACCCTTTGAGTCTTACATTCATTATCCGCTTTTATTTATTGCTGACTGGCTGACAACATTATTTTGCTGCTATTTTATTTATTGTTAGTTATATGAAATTCGAAGCGCTTATGCGGCAACATACAAACATGCAAATGGAGATCTAATAATCTGTATGCCTATAATAAACAATTTGTGTCGTCTTTCTTCTTTTACCACATTTATCTTTCCTTGTCGTGTGCCTCCTTTGTTGCCGCTTTATTGTTGCAAACTTATTTCCTATTTTATATCAATTGCGGTAATTTGTTGAATGAGCTGAGTATGCTTGCGAGCACGATTGCATCGCATTATGTGTTTATACATATAAATATGTATGTATGTGTGTATTTTGTATTTGAGCGAAAGGGATATATAATATTTCACAGTTCCAGCAGATTGAGACTTGTTGCCAACCAAATGTTTTTCGGCGAAGCAACGAATGAAAAATTATGATTAGCTCAAATGTTATGAAGCAAGCCTGAGTTTTTTGAACTGAACATATACATATATCTATGCAGAATGTAATTGCATAAGATGGTGATCGTCGCTTCAAAGCAGGGCAAGACTAACAATGAGTCGATTCATATACGTACATATATATGTGTACATGTATGTATATCGCTGATTTATTGTATGCTGGAATATATTGTATTACAACGTATAAATAGTTTCTGCTACTACTATACTATTATAGTACTATGCTACTATAGCACCAGTAGTTGTTATTCTCATATCAACACTTATTTATTTCAATAACTTCCGCCGCTTTAATTTTTTGCTTTAATAGTCAAGGCGAGGTTTTGCAGCCCACACGCTTGGGTTGCTGCATAGACTTGTACATATGTATTTACATGTGAGTGGGTATGTAATTTGAAACTTATGCAATGTTCTTGTAGACTGCGATTTATTTAAACTTGTTAGTCTCAAGTTCAAGTTTATGTATATCTCAAATTGTTTTCGGACATATAATGTCACAATATTCGTACTTAAAGACTCAAAATGAATATATTGGCTGATAATCATGCGATGAAATGTAATTATTTCTTGCTTAGTATGGCTTAGTGCCGGAAAAACAAGAACGATGAGGTATATGTGTGCATATGTGAACAGTGTTACCTTTATTTCACTAAGCAATGAATAATTCAAATGCAAAAATGTTTATGTTTAGATCAAATAAGTCTACTTAAATTACTCTACTTCTAGTCTACTTATTTTCAAATAGATCTGGCAATGTAAAGTCACAGAATTGTGAAAAAATATTTTTCAGAAAGGCAATACATTTCTTATATTTATATTTATATTTATACTTATATTTATATTTATATATAAGTTCTTTGTCTTGCTTCGAAATTAATGTGATATTTGATTATGTATATATGTATATTCATTTATTATGTTTCGTTTGACGCCATCCCTAGCCTCTGATATTGAAACCTGGGTTGTATTTATATTACTATATCGCGTTCCTCAGTCTTTAAAAGAAGGCATGGGGATAAATGTGTACACATGTACGAGCAACGGTTAGATGACGCCGTTAACATATCAAGCTGCAATGCAATACGCCAGAAACTTATTGGTAAGCGTTATTGAAATTTTTGTTAACACTAGTGCATAAGTAAGATCACCTGATTTTAAACGCTAGCTTTTTGACTAAAAATGTAATTATATCGTCGTAAATGTAAATGTAATTCGTTTTATTGTAGACCATGTTTTGTGGTGATAGTTTTACACCATGATAGGTAGCGAACTAAAAATTTAATACTAGAGAATGAGGTTACTTGACTTAAATAGGTGATAGAGATTTTGAAAATATAATTCAAGATGACATGTATTTACTCTTTCGCATAATTTTACGACGTTTGCCTAGCCAAATTTTTTGGCTTGCCATATAGTAACAGTTATTTTAAATTTTGTAAGTTCTGTGCTCTGTTTTCACTGGACGTGGCAACCATTTATTAAAGAAGTTGGAGCATTCCTGAAAATCAAATGGCTATTTTCTCAAAATTTTAATTTTTCCTTTGGAAAGTACTTGTTGCTGGTGAAGTACTTATCGAACTTATTCTATATAATATTTCTTAGTTTCTAATAAAAATAATTCAAATAAAAATTATTTATACGTGCCCTCTGGCCATAAGTTATATTTATTTGATATTTGCCTATATCTAATCTCACCTTTCCTTATTGAGAGTTCGACACGCATTTAGGATTCTTTGTTTTCAAAAATTAAAAAGTTTAGCACAATTCACCTAGATTTACAAATAAAACAAGTAAAGAAGGGCTAAGATTGGGTGTAACCGAACATTTTGTTTTACTTTCAGGTGCTGACAAAATTCACATAAAATTTTTTTGGATTATTCGACTAAGCAGTGAATGGATCACAACCATGTTTGGTATCTTATTAACTTATAGGACATAGACCCATGTACTTTCATTACTATGCTTTGCTTTCTTTCCGAGATATTTATATTAAAATCTACTAAATTAAGTCAAAAAAGATATATGTGTTATAAACTCAACCAAAGTGACTTAATTAAATATATTAGATACATGACGAAAAACACTACCAGAGAAAAGGCAATCATTATATTATGAGTAAACTTGGAATAATAAAATATGAAGAATAAGATTTGACCATGGTCTACATCGATTTCATTCATATTTAGCGCGAAACCGCTTTATGTTTAAGAAACAAATCCACTTAATTTCATTAAAATGCCACACATATTGACCAACATAACCGATTTAAAATCAGCTGAAAAGTTGTAAATCACTATATCGGATATATTGGACCGATGTACTCGCATTAAAGTCTGCTGGAATAACGAAATTTATTATTTGTAGTATATGGGAGCTGGTGTAATTCGTTTTGCTTCGATATTTAACATATTGACCGAAATATTAACCGTTCTTTGTACAAACAGTGCGTCATCGTCATATGAATTTTCAACCCCCCTGATACCAAATATAAGGAACTCAGTGTCGATGGCTGACTTTATACCGAAAATATCGGTCAGCCTGTTAGATATTGCAATGAAATTCGAACCATATATTTTCATGACAATAGTGTGCCCTGGTGTCAAAAAGGAGGAATATCGAATGAATACCCAGGACCCATACATCTAATATAAGGATTTTCAGCCTCCCTTTATATTTTAAACCATATATTTCAGTCAATATATGAGTTATTCCTGAAAAATTCAGAGAGCGTCTCCTCCTGATAACAGTGAGTGCGTGGGCCTAAAACGCATAAAATCGAGTAAATACTTATCGTAGCCCCCATATACCTAATATAATAATTTGAAACATACGGTTGGCTTTATACGGTATATATTGGTCAATATGTAAGATATCTTAGCAAAATTAAGTGAACGTATAATGTTGGATATATCATAGTTTAAGGCCGAAAAAGTGTGAAATCGATCAACGAATTACACCAGCTCCTGTATACCACATGTAATAATTTTCATTATTGGCTGCTACAGTATCAGGTCGGTTCACATGTTCAGCCACTTGTCTTGCGTTTTCGACTTTATCGAAGAAAAACCGTAAAATATGGCGTATTTTCTCATTGTTGGTGTATTGAAGCGTGATTCAACAACATTGAGTCAAGCAATTACAAAACTGTGTAACGGCATATAGCATAACTCGATCCCGCTTATACAACGCGAGATACAGATTAAAGCCATCTATTGGAAAAGGAATGGATTTCTTTTTACTAGACCTAATATAATTTGTCCACCCTCTTGAAATATTATAATAATTGATATGGAATGTATATTTATATGGATATATGTATATTTATGAGTTTCTCAACTCTGTAACTTAAGTATACAAATAAAATATTTCGGAAATTATCAATAATATTATTATAATTACGCTAATCAAATATTTTTATTGGATTGTATCATAACTGCTAACATATTTTCATTCATTAATGTAATTGAGCTTATGCATTCACATATTACTACTATAACATTTAGATAATACTTAGTTTTCATAGTTAAAATAACACTTAGCAGCAAAGTGGTCATTTCGGAATAATTTAGCATTATTCACAAACCAGACAAGAAACGTCTGAAATGCATATGTGTAAACACAAAATGCTCACATGGTCTACTTATGGCATAGAAACTATAACAAGTATCTTATAATAGCAACAACGTCAGAGTTACATTCATAACAATGAACAGCTGCTGCCGCTCACCGACTTCACAATAGTAATAAGAATAACAAATTTTAAAGCTTAGAAATATGTTAAAATGAAGAACTAGTAATTTTTTTCTAGAAGTATTTGGAGGTCGACCGAACTTCAGCTTCGGCTACAACTTATGTTTGGACATCAAAAGATCATTCGGTTTTGGTAAGCTTTATATTTAATTTGCTTTTTGTCAAAATGTGCAGCAACAAATAACAACGAACTTCCATATATTCTACAAATACGTATCTCGCAACATGTAGCTACAGAGTATGTTAGTCTCGTTCACCTAACGGTTGTTTGCAACACCTAGAACTAATCGAGTTAGATAAATATATAAATGATCAGGATGGAAAGACGATTTGAAATCTGAGTGACCACAAAATGCCAATAATCGAAAACAGATTAAGTGCTCTAACTACGTAGCAAATTAAGACATAAACGCGTAATTTGGTATAGAGGATCCTAGTAGGGTGGGGCATCTGTGGGCCAAAAGTTTTATAAAAGTGGGAATGGCCCCGCCCCCCAATAGGTTTAATATATATATCGAAAACCGTTAAAACTATATCAACAAAACTCGTTTTCACTAAGTTTTTCCAGCATCTCTTCATACTCTGAGAAAATTAGTAAAATCGCATAACAACCACGCCCACCTCTCATACAAAGGTTATGATGAAAACTACTAAAAGTGCGAAAACTCGCTGAAGGAACACGATAGAAACATTAAGTTCCGTACAAAATATTATACCACAGGGTTGCATAGGAAACCGTGTAAAGTTCTGGTGATGGGCGTGGCACCGCCCACTTTTAGGAGAAATACCATATCTCAAGAACCCCTTAACCGATTTCAACAAAATTTGGTACGTGACATTATATTTGTATTCCTATGTTACATTGTTAAAATGGACGAGATCGGATAAAAAGGACGCCTACTTCTCATATAACACGATTTTAAGTTTCATCTGATACTTTCACTTTGAGGTAGATAAATCGAGCGGCAATTAAGATATGAAAATCAAACTTCGCACAAATAGTGTATTCACGATATGTCATTTTATGTGTAAAAATGGACGAGATCGGATTATAACTTTTCAAGCGCCCAGATGCCCAATGAACGCACCTCAGTATATCTATCTGACGTTTTACTGAAAATATCGGTAAATCTGTAAGATATTGTAATGAAATTGGAGGATTCTTTCCATTACAATAGTGTGCTCTGTTACTATCGCTACTAGTGCTACTATTTGCACATTCCAATCAATTACAGCCTTCCCAAAAAAAAGCGCAAAGGTCCTTAAATTTGATAGGATCAGGCTGGAAAAATATTGCAGATATTCCAGATTACGACGACTTACTAATGCTAGAATAAGATCCGAATAATCTCAATAGCAATAATAATCAAGAGGTCATTATTAAGAAAGAATTAGAACAGCGAATAAAGAAACTCACATCAATATTAAACGGTCTCACAAATTCTATACAGAAAAGCAGTTCAGTTGGTATCGAGACAGTCATCAGCTTACACAATCAGATCAGACTATTAAAGGAAGAAATAGTTACCATTAAACACGCAACACAATGGGTAAGGTTAAATATTCTAAACACGTTTTATTAAGCAATGACGAGTTAATTTAAATAGAAAACTAACAAAGGCGGGGAAATGCTTTCAGATGCTGGCACAACTTCATATTAAAAAATGTTGCGGAAGACTTCAATATTCATTATTCGAAGAATTTGTCAATGGATTGCAATCATATTTGGTATCTTATTAATTTATATTACAGGTCATAGGCTCGTGTACTTTTATTGTTATATTTTGCTTCGTGTCAGAGATATTTATATTAAAATCTACAAAATTAATTTTTAAAATTATTTAATGAATATATTAGATACATGAGGAAAAAGTAAACCATAGAAAAGAAAATTATAGATATTTCATATTTAGAGCGAAATCACATAATGTTTAGGAAAACATATCCACTTAATTTCATTAAAATATCACACATATTGACCAACATAAACGGTTTAAAGTCAGATGGAAAATCGGGAATTCTTATATCGGGCATTTTTGGGATAGAGGAAGATCTGCACTGATAACATTAACTCTTTTCATTATTCAAGTATATTAGGGAACATGTTTTCACACAATTTTGTGAAGGTAACGCACACAGTGACAGTGAACGATGTGCTTTACGTGGGAACCTGCCGTTGTACAGCCTAACTCCACGGTGTTCAAAAACACAACGGATCAATACAATGCGTTGATCGGCGCCCAGAAGGAGGATAGCATTTGCTAAATACCTGTCGGTACTATTTGGCAGTATAGAATGGACACACTGACCACCTTGGTAGGTTTCGGTTGCAATGCAACTCCACATTGAGCTGACGCAAGGCCTGTTCTTCCCGCATTTGGGTTTAAACCACAATCACCATGATACACCCCTAAGTGCCATGCCGCATTAGCAGGTTGGAGGGAACTCCAAGGGTTCCTGCTCCCCGTAGTACCAGAATTTACTCTCCGGTCAGACTTCGTAGCCAGAAAACTACTACCAGTTGAGCTTCCGTACAGCTCTGGACTGGTGACCAAGGGTTGAAACCCACCCACTTAATATAATAAAAATCCCCACTTACACTCTAATTAAAAGGCCCTAATGTCCAGCTAAACCCTTCACGCGCATACATCCCAAACAATTTCAATCTCTCTTCACCCTGACTAGTGGAGATTACACCACTCACATTTAAGTGTCCGTCAGTCCACCTGATACCAAAAACCCCAAGATTCCTAATGTCCGAGTACATAGGGCAATCTGCTATAACATGGACATAGTCTTCGAAGCGTGCCCCACACATACATTCTGACATGTCCGATAGGTGCCTCTGATGTAAAAATGCGTTCAGGGACATGCGTTCATATGCCAAGGACATATTTGTTGACATTTTCCCTGACTGCATCCTGAACATATAACCACGCATCCTCAATACTGCATCCTTTTCTAAAACCATACTGCCTATTCGAACACCTACCCCGAGTTGGCTCCTGAAGCCGTTCCACCATAACTCTCTCCACCACTTTTCCAAGCACTGGAAGGAGACTGATGCCACGATAAGAACGAGGTTCACTCCTGATCTTATCGGGGGACTTCAGGAGAAGAACAACCCTAGCAATTTTCCACTCATGTGTAAGGTATCCCTCCTGAACGCACTTCTTGTCAACAGCCTTCAAGTATTCCGGAATCAACTTCCACCAGCTTTTGCATATCTCTCCGTTCAAACCATCAAAACCTGGGGACCGTTTAGACCTGACCAGGCTAAAGGCGTACCCAAATTCCCTTTCATCTAAGGGAGGAACAGATACCTCTAGTGCTTGAGGTACCTGAGCCTCGGACTTGGGAAAGAACGCTCCTAACAGAACCCCCGCACATTCTCTCCACGGTGATAACAGAGTGCCACCAACGCGAAGAGATGTGATGTCCTCCCTCTTACGACCCCGACAGATTTTGTAGACCTGTTCCCAGGGGTCGTCCCTATTCTCACGAACAAATTCCCTCCATTCATCCTCTTTAGTTCCTATAATCATTTGTTTATATTCCCTAACCTCACAACTATATTCATACCTAAGCTGGGACAACCCATCACAATTGGACCGTCGAGGGCGTTGAAACTTTCGTCTCAATGGTCAGCTCTCGCGTCCGCCACCTCATTTTCCTAGTCCTATGACATTCACTTTTTCTAAATAGCCTATCATTCACCCCCCAAACTAACTCATACAGACGAGCAATTTTCTCGTCGACCCCCCACTCTTCAAACATTGTAAGCGGTATATCATGTACCGCTTCTCTAACACACAGTCCATATTGGTTCCAGTCGATACCAGAGGTTCGCCATCGCCGCAATGGACTCACATACGCTGAGTGAGGAGATAGAGGAGTAGTCATAATTTGAATCAAATTATGATCACTCAGTCCCCACCCCCCCTAATCTTCCACTTAAAACTAAAAGCTCTACTCGCTGTCTGGTTTATGAGGGTCACGTCGATATCATTTACACCCCTAGGCCCTTCGAATGTATACCATTCGCTGGGCTCGTTTAGAACGTGGAAGTTGTTAGCCACCACCCATTCGCTTAATACCCCACCTCGTCTGTGGCTCTGATATCCGGGCGAATGCCGGGATACCTTACTAAGCCACATCGAGGATGAGGCATTCGCATCCAACCCTAGGATAATTGGGCTACCACTCGCTGGTAGCAATTGCCTATCCATGTAGCCTAGATAAGGATCTAGGGGCTCGCTGAATTTACAGTACATACTGGCGACAAGTAGTCTACCGAAGTTTCCCTCGACAGCAACACAGATACCCAACTGCGAGGAATCCACCACTACGCAATCGTAGCTTGGTTCACTCACAACAATTGCAGCGTTCACCGAAAGGTCTGTGAAAACCCTATATCCCTCGGAAGACCCCGAACCACCCCGCCAGTTGCATAAGGCTCCTGGAGTATGGCAATGCTGCACCCACCCTCGATTATACAACCTCCCAACTCTGACATAACGGCATACGATCTCTGACAGTTTAGCTGGAAAATCCCTCCCATTAATGTCTGGCGAGGGCACGCTCAATCATGCCGCAGTAAATCGGATAGACAGCAGACATCATTAAGTGCCCTGATGGCTTACCCTTGAAGGCACAGTTGCGACAATGAGGGGCATTGTTGCAGCTGGCCGCTTTGTGGCCCTCTTGGCCGCACCTTCTGCAAACGTCAGTTTTGGCCCTACACTCGGCTACCCTGTGATCGAAGCCCATACACCGGAAGCATCCAGCGATGGGGGTATCTGGTCGCACACGGAAGGAGAACCACTTAACGTAGCACCTTCCTGCTTCCAAGAGGGTGGACATTAACTTGTCCGTAGCCTCAAGGAGAACATTGGTGCCACCATCCGGAGCCACCTTCCACGGACGACTGATCATCCTTACATCAGTTTTCTTGGACTCAGTGCAGGAGTCCCCAAGGTTTGACCGAAATAGTTCTTCCATGAATTCCTCATGGGAGATCTCGGTGTGGACCCCTTGGACTACAACTCTGGGCCAAGCCTCCGGTTTACGGCGACATCCAGGCCAACCTCGTTAAGCTTTGCGTTAGCCGCAATTTTCTCCCTCTCTGTGACCGAGGGAGTGCGGATAATCGCCCCACCCCCCTTTAATGGGTTTGACCTCGTGGACTCTCACACCCAGTGACAGTCCCACTTCGGTCATAACCTTGCTTATCACTTCCTTGGAGGAAGTAGTAGGAGCTTTACTCCTTACCACCACCGACCAGGTCTCAACTGGCTTCCGCGACGCCGGCGTTATTGCCTCCAGCACGGGTGCCGGGGGGAGACACCAACGCCGATGGAGCCAGCACTGGCCTGCTCGGTGCGGGGAAGGATCCCCCACCACTCCTTTCCAAAACGCCGATCTGTCCACGAAGATTTGCATTTTCAGCAATTAGTCTCATAACAGGTGCCTCATATTTTGAGGCAGTCTCTACTAGTTTCTTCGCAGACGCCAATTTGCAATTCCCGGGTTCGAAAAGCGTCGAGTTAAGCTCGGACGTTATATTCTTTAATGCTGCAACGTGGTCTATCGCGCCGCAGCCCACATTCCTCTTGTTCGCAGCTTCGGGTTTTACTCCATTGTCGGCCTTTTGCTTACTGAGAGGGCGCTTCTCAGCATCCCCCTTTTCAGAATTTTTGCCGACGCTCGATTTTCCACCGGTGCTGCTTGTAACGTATTTGGCGACTTTTCTGGCAGTGGAGAAACCACTAACACTGCTGTCGCTGTCGCTGCTGATCTCGCTGCTGCTAATTTAGGGCTTTTCCTTCGGTGGCGACTCAGTCCTCGCCTTCCTCCGTGGTGGCGAGGCCTCGTCTTCTCCGGACGAGTTTCTTATTACAACAGTAGAAGGGGTGGATTTCTCCCCCTCTACTAGGGTCTTACCCTTCTTCCACGGGGGGGAGGCATTTCCGTCTTCTCCACTTTCTCTCTTTAAAGCTTTTGGCTTTGACGCAAGGACCCTGGCGAATACTCGCCAAGCACGTGCGACTGAAAACGTATCTGGAGTGGGCAACTCAAGTGTAGGCCCGCTCACTAGCACCGATGACCCCAGGCATTCGACTATAGCGATATCGCGGTGGTACAACCCACAACCCCAGCCAAAGGTCTAGATAGAGGCTATTCAAATGATCGCCGGTCAGATAAATATCTCCGTACTCACACAGTGACCGACATATTCGGCATAAAGTCTGCTAGAATAGCGAAAATCATTACATGTATCAAAAATGGTGAAAATCGGGTAAATACTTCCCCTAGCCCCCTTATACCTAGTAGGCGGATTTTTAAAGTTCCTGTATACTCTATACCATATATACGGCTAAATCTGTAAGATATCGTAATGAAATGTGGGATTCTCTTTCCGTGACAATTTTGTGAAGGTAACTCACCCAGTGATCGACATATTCGGCATAAAGTCTGCTAGAATAGCGAAAATCATTACATGTATCAAAAATGGTGAAAATCGGGTAAATATTTCCCATAGCCCCCATATACCTAAGAGACGGATTTTCAAAGTTCGGGTAGACTTAATACCATAATAACGATAAATCTGTAAGATATCGCAATGAAATTAGATTATTATCTTTCCACGATAATAGTGTGCTCTGGTATCAAAAATGGCGAAAATTGAGTAAATACTACGCCTAGCCGCCATATACCTAAGGGACGTATTATCAAAGTTACGGCAGACTTAATACCATATATTTCCGTAATTCTGTAAGATGTAATGAAATTTTAGGACTATCTTTCCATTATAATAGTGTGCTCTGGCATCAAAAATGATGAAAATCGGGCAAATACTACCCCTAGTCCTAATTTACCTAATAAGCGGATTTTCAAAGTTCCGGTATACTTTATACCATATATTTCCATAAACCTGTAAGATATCGTTATGAAATTTTAGGATTATCTTTCCATGGAAATAGTGTGCTCTGGTGACAAGAATGGTGAAAATCGGGTGAGCACTTCCCATAGCCCTCATATATGTTTATATAAGGCCATAGTTTATTGCCGAAAAGATGTGAAATCGGTCCACGAATTATCCCGGCACCCATTACTAAATATAGTGATTTTCGATATTCTAGCAGACTTTATGCCGAATATGTCGGTCACTGGGTGAATTGCCTTCACAAAATTGTATGCAAACATGTTCCCTAATATACTTGAATAACGAAAAGAGTTAATGTGATCAGTGCAGATCTTTCTCTATCCCAAAAATGCCCGATATAAGAATTCCCGACTTTCAATCTGACATTAAACCGTTTATGTTGGCCAATATGTGTGATATTTTAATGAAATTAAGTGGATATGTTTTCCTAAACATTATGTGATTTCGCGCTAAATATGAAAGAAATCGAACTAGATCATGGTCTAAGCCGCTTATTCCTAACATAATGATTCTCTTTTCTCTGGTTGACTTTCTTTCCATGTATCTAATATTTTCAATTAAGCCACTTTGGTTGAGTTAATATCGCATATATCACTTATGAGTTAATTTGGTAGATTTTAATATAAATATCTCTGACACGAAACAAAATATAACACTGAAAGTATATGAGTCTATGGCCGGTAATATATGCTAATACGATACCAAATATATTGCAATCCATTGACAATTTCTTCGAATAAGGAATGTTGAATTCTTCCGCAACATTTTTAAACTCCCGCAGCATGTTTAATGTAAAGTTATGCCAGCACCTGAAAACATTTCCCCGCCTCTGATCCTTGCACATTGCGGGAGTGTGGAATGTTCGGTTACACCCGAACTTACCCCTTCCTTACTTGTTTTTTTATGGAAACATTACCTTGCTTAAGTAAAAATATATTCAGTTCGCAAAAACAATAGTGTAATATGACTAGTTTGTGGATAAATATAAATCATTTTTGAATGCTCCCACATTTCTCACAAGAATGTCAACTAAATACTTAATTTTAGGGAGCTTTTGAGAAACATATATTTTTGGTAAGAAATGTTATTAATACATAGCAATTCCTCATATAAATGAACATCAACTTTTGCCGAAATATAAGCTTAGTGGTAGACCATAGTCATATTTTATATAAGGCAGCAAAGTAACGCATTAAATGTATGGCATAAATAATGTCTCTCGTAAAGTATCTTGGCTGTGCTAATAGTAATAAGGGTGATGTATAAAAACAAACAATTATAGTGAAGATTGCAACATAAACGTCCTTCATCTTATGTGAATTCGCCGTGGTTATGACTGGAATTATAACAAGTAAGAAAAGGGCTAAGCTCAGGTGTAACCGAACATTTTACACTCTCACATTGTACAAGGATCAGAGGCGGGGAAATGTTTTCAGGTGCTGGCATAACTTTATATTAAAAAATGTTACGGAAGAATTCAACATTCCTTATTCGAAGAAATTGTCAATGGATTGCAATCATATTTGGTATCGTATTAACATATATTACAGGCCATAGACTCATATACTTTCAGTGTTATATTTTGTTTCGTGTCAGAGATATTTATATTAAAATCTACCAAATTAACTCATAATTGATATATGCGATATAAACTCAACCAAAGTGGTTTAATAAATATATTAGATACATGAGGAAAAAGTAAACCAGAGAAAAGGAAATCAATATATTAGGAATAAGCGGCTTAGACCATGGTCTAGGCCGATTTCTTCCACATTTAGTGCGAAATCATATTTTGTTTAAGAAAACATATCCATTTAATTTCATCAAAATATCACACATACTGAGCAACATAAGCGGTTTAAAGTCAGATAGAAAGTCGGGAATTCTTATATAGGAGATACATAGGGGGATAGGGGATAGATAGAATTCTTATATTTGAGATAGAGGAAGATCTGCACTGGTCACATTAACCCTTTTCATTATTCAGTTATATTAGGGAACATGTTTTCGCGCAATTTTGTGAAGGTAACTCACACAGTGACCGACATATTCGGCATAAAGTCTGCCAGAATAGCGAAAATCATTACATGTAGTATATGGGAGCTGGGATAATTCGTATACCGATTTCACACATTTTCGGCAGTAAACTATTGCATATCCGATATTACATGTTCACTTAATTTAGCTAAGATATCTTACATATTGACCAAAATATTTGGTATAAAGTCTACAGGAAGATTGAAAATCCGTATATTAGGTATATGAGGGCTAGGGGAAGTATTTATCCGATTTTCCCCATTTTTGATACCAGAGCACGCTATTATCGTGGGAACATAATCTTCCAAATTCCTTACAATATCTTATAGATTTCCCGATATTTTCGATAAAAAGTCACACAGAGACACTGAGGTCCTAATATTGGGTATCTGGTGGCTTGAAAAGTTATAATCCGATTTCGTTCACTCTTTACGCATAAGATGGCATATCAAGTTACTATTTGTGCGAAGTTTGATTTTCATATCTTAATTGCTGCTCGATTTATCTGCTTTAAAGTGAAAGGATCAGATGAAACTGAAAATTGTGTTATATGAGACGTAGGCGTGGTTTTTGTCCGAGTTCGTCCATTTTCACAACGTGACATAAGAATGCAAATGTAATGTCACATACCAAATTTTGTTGAAATCGGTTAAGGCGTTCTTGAGATAGGGATTTCTCTTAAAAATGAGCGTTACAACGCCGGTCACTAAAATTTTACACGGATTCCTATGCAACTCTTCCATCTCATATTTGCTGCAAGATTTAATGTTTCTGACGTGTTCCTTCAGCGAGTTATCGGACTTTTAGTAGTTTTCAACATAACTTTTGTATGAGAGGTGGGCGTGGTTGTTCCGATTCCTTTGTTCCGTCCGGTTTTACGAATTTTCTCAGTATATGAAGAGATGCTAGAAAAACTTAGTCGAACCGAGTTTTGTTGATATAGTTTTAACGGTTTCCGAGATATATATTAAACCATTTGGGGGGCGGGGCCATTCCCACTTTTACAAAACTTTTGGCCCACAGATGCCCCACCCTACTAGGATCCTCTATACCAAATTACGTGTTCACATCTTAATTTTCTGCTTAGTTATAGCACATTATCTGTTTTCGATTAACGGAATTTTGTGGGCGTGGCAGATGTTCAATTACGCCCATCTGCAACACCAACCGCCTAACGGGGGTAAAGAATACGTGTACCAAGTTTCATCAAAATATTTTAATTTTTGCTCAAGTTATCGCTTGCACGGGCGAACGGACGGGCGGACAGACTGTCACTCGGATTTCAACTCGTCTTTTCATCCTGATCATTTATACATATATATATATATCTATATCTAACTCGATTAGTTCTAGGTGTTACAAACAACCTTTAGGTGAACAAAACTAATATACTCTGTAGCAACATGTTGCGAGAGTGAAAATGGGAGAAGTTTTACTCAATATTATGTGCGTGCTCGTAAGTAACTTAACAAGCGACATTCCTTGAGCTTTTTCCTTACCAGAGATGTATATGTAAATTTAATTAGGCGGACAAATACTACAGAGTTTTTAAAACTTTAAATTCACTTATTTAATATTAAAGATTTGTTCACTTTTCATTAAATCATCCTGTCAGTCAAAACAAATGAAGTCCAATTCAAACTGCCATAAAGAATGTAAATGATATGTATCTATACAAGTATAATTTTATGTTTGATCCCTGTTCGATCTAAATGAAGCAACAGAACCTTAAGTAATGTTAAGTTTTCCCACTTGATCTTTCCAACGCTCAACAGGAATTTCCAATCTTTTGGTACTACCAACTTGCACCCAGTTGATTGCTTTCATTACTGCTACTTTAAATTATATTATATTAACGTAATCATCTAGTAGTTGTTGGGTTGTTTGTTTCATTTTATGCGATATTCCTCGTTGTTTACATGTAGGACAATTTTACAGAAGCTTTCTCTCGAATACCATAAGTGCTAACAGGAAATGACAAAAATAAAAATGTGGTCAACAATGCTTTCTTCGATAACATGCTACTTTTAAATCATTACGGATAATTCCTCAATTCTTGCAGATTCGCTTGCTCTTTGCCAATAACACGCTATTTAAGCTACCCTATAACTGATTTATGGATCGGAATTACCATTCCAGTCTTCATTGTAAACCAATGACGCTATGTTAACCCCCATTTTTAATAAGCACCAACCTATTTTAAACTATCTGTTTCTCGAATAGACGCTGCATTCTTCTCTGCAGCATTGTTTAAGAAGAAGTATTTAACTAGGGGGAAAACTAGACGTGGTCTTTCTATCATATTCATGAAAAGTAAATCGATTCTGTAGATACGCTTAATGTTTTTCACTTTAAATACAAATGAAACATACATAGCTTTGTATGAAAATGGATGGTACGAGAGAAACGTATGAAAACAAGAACTATAAAAGTAAAACAAAGTAGAAAGGAAATGAAGGAAGTTGCTGACTATTTGCTTGACTGCAGAACAAATAACGTACTGATGTCTCGGCAGCCATGCACACCAGAGTCAACGTTGAATTGATGCCATCAAAGGAAACAACTAGCTGTGAGACACTGTGAGCGTCAGGCAACAATTGGACCATATTTTCCAAGAAGAGGCGCAATAATGGAAACAGTGAAACTGATGGGGAGGGTAATTGTATTGTGGTCACGTTCAAGTCTAGTATTTGTTTTATGTTGCTACACATTTTTAAAGTTGAATAGCAGAAAATTAGAAAAGAAAAAATTAAGCGGTAGCAATATTATGCCAACCAAAGAAAATTAAAAGCATAAAGAAATCAAAAGTTGAACGTTGGCTACCTGATATAATAATATTCACACTGAAATGGAAAGTGCAATAAAACTGTGTTGACCTTTTGTTGTGTGTGTTGACTGTGTGCAAGATAGGACCTGAGGTCCTTACTTGCACGCGAGAAAAAAAATCGGCTTGAAGTGAAAACAATTTCTTTGATATTTGGGTACGGAATCAGTAAGAAAGAATTATACCTTGACGAAATATGCTTCAAAGAAAGCAGCAATGAAATCATAAGAAAAATTGTAGAGTAAATCACTTTGAGCTGTACTCACTTGGAGTTCATTGTAGTGAGGCATGATAGAGGCGAACAAGAAATTGACGTCTAGACCGTAAGTAATTTGTGAATGAAAATTATAATATGAGAGAGAGAGTCTACACTACTGGCAGAAAATGAACTATCCAAATGATGTCCTCTTATTCTGCAAATTGTAAACCGTGGTTTATTTTGTTATTTAATTTCAATAAAAACTAGTGGCATCCGTCCTCGTTATATCGCAGCATTATTCTATATATATATATATATATATATATATATATATATTAACTATCCACATATATTCGATAAAACTATTGTTTGTTTATATATAATGCATCAATAATTAGAAACAATTAATCGACAAAAAATTAATCGACACAAAGCATCTTTTTATCGATTATGAGTGCAAGCATATGTATCGGCAGCATAAAAAGAAGTTTCAATAAAGTGCATTGCTCTTCATATTCTTGTAATCCAAACACATTTACAATAAAACGTGATCAAAATATAAGCATAAAAATAAACATGACTTTACAACAACTACTAAAACAAAAGAGAAGAGAATACCATAAGAGCTTCATAAGAAAGTTTAAATACACACTAGTAGACACCAAAATCGACATGCATGCCGTACCATAATAATGTGAAGATTAAGTTACAAAACAAACGGTAAGTTATTTAAATCCCACGGTTTGTTATTAAATGCTTGGAAGATTTAACCGAGTTCATTCCCATTCAAAGTGATATTCCACTTACATTTGCACATACGTATGTGTACAGGTGTTCTGTCTCAAAATGGTAGGAATATGAATAAACCATAGTGTGAAGATCATGGACATCATGCAATAGCAGACATAACGGTACATGTCCGAGGTTATGGACGTGTATGCCAATGTACTCATGTACTTGAACGTACGCATGCATAAAGTTTGTACTGTTTGTAAAACCACAAGGTAAAGCGTAGGACCAAATAGCATTACCCAAACAACTGCCATTGATAACTCATTCCTCTCATATGTATGAAAAGTCTTCCCATAATACCTTGAAAATCCATAAATGGGAAGATAAGAAGATATTACTTTGGTTTTTAGCAAGCGTAAGCAACAAAAGTAAAACGAATACAACGACAACATTGTAAGTAACCGCAACATAAGCAAGCAACTATTCGTAATGCCAACTACAATGGGTATCAACCAAAAACTAACCAAAAACCAATCCAAAGCACTAAGTTGTGTGCAAAAGCTGAAATTTACACCCAGTGGAGTTCCTACGGCATCAACTAAAAATTTAGGGAGGAACCGATTATTCAAAATGTTCAATCTTTGCGTACATGTGGGAAAGTTATTTCTAAAATTTAACTCAAACTCAAATGTTCATTGGGTTGGATACCTACTGTCCATTTTTGACTACATAGACGCACACACCATATGGTACACACTCGCATGGCCTGAAGAAGCTGTTTGAAGTTTTCATCATTTTCCGCTCTTATATTGGGTGGCATAATGGTTCAAAGATTTTACTGGTGAACGCTTCAAGTTGTATTTACTATTTTGAATGTGCGTAATGTGCCAAACAACTCTCAATGGTCTTAGTCGACAAATACAAATACGTGAAATTTAGATATACAAAAATATTTATATGACTATTAAAGTTTATTTACATTCTACTTCTAATAGTATTTTAAATGCACTCTTGCTTCTCGAGAAACTTAAAAAGAGATATTGAGATTATTTCTGCAAAGTTTTGAGGCTTGATTTATATGCTGTAAAGTGAAGGAATCAAATGAAATTTAAATTGTATAATATGAGCATTAGGCGTCGTTATACTACGATTTTCGCCATTTTTACACTTTAATGTAAGGATATCAAAATAATATTATGTACCAAATTTTGTTGAAATTGCTGCAGTAGTTGAAAGTGCAAGGTGCCACTCCCATTGCACAATTTTTACAACGATTCCTACTAAGCTCTTCCGTACCATCTTTACTGCAAAATTTAGTGCTCTGTCATGTTTCCTAAGTGAGTAATCGCACTTTTAGTGATTTTCAACATCACCGTTACAAGGAGGTTGGTTTGTGAGATATCTACATTAAACCTATTAGAGTTAAACCTAGAGAGAGGACCACACCCACTTTTTAAAACGTTTTATACCACAGATGCCTCTCCCTACTGCTATTCAAGATCCAAGATATTGCGAGAGTATAAAAATTATCCGTCACGATATGTTATGGTTAATTTAAGATTTATGAACGATTGGTCGATGGCAGTATGTTGTGAATAAAGAGCATGATGAGGGAATGATTCCAAAATGATATCTACCTATAAAAAATATTATAAACAATGAAATGTTTATGAGAATAAACTATCAAAATACTTTTCACTTCGAAGAAGTGAAGAACTTCGTTTCACTGACAGAATCAAGTACAATCTTGATAAGCATTCTAATGGCTTATATCGACCAATTAATTTTACCATATTTGACTTGAGTCTATTATATTATGCAATAGACATATCTTAAGAAAAAGTATGGTATATTTATTTTGGTAATGGAGCACGGTGAAACAAAAAAAAAATACAAAATTTGTAAGAATTGAAAGCGTATGAAATATTTCCAGTTGTATCGAAAACTATTATTATAAGGCAATGAATTGAATACTCGCTCCTGGTGAAATTTCCAACCGCTTGTATTCATTAGGAGGGAAGACATGAATTGGTGTCACACGATTTTGATGCCAAATTGCATCATACTAAGTTCACTTTGATTTATTGAAACATCTAGTCATTATGTACGGTATTAAGCCGACAAGAGGGGCGAGAATCATTATATTGGACATATTGGACATATTGGGGCCAAGTTAAGGTGATGGTCGTTTTCATAAATTTTTAAAACCAAACGGCATTATGATATATGTAACATTCCCATTAAATTGTATTGAAATATCGGATCGAGAGGAAGGTTTTTACCGATAACCGAAGCTCGACCGGAAATAAGTAAAGCATTGTAATTTTTTGTATTGAAACAAATATCTACTTAATTTCATTAAGATACTTTAGTGATATATATAGTATAAAGTTAACTCGTGTGCGTTCTTACAGTTAAGAACTCATATGCGGTAGGGGTCACCCAATAACTCAACTCCAGAGTCAGAAGACAACAACATCAATAACAAGTAAAGAAGGGCTAAGTTCGGTGTAACCGAACATTTTATACTCTCGCAATTTGCAAGGACCAAAGGTGGGGGAATTCTTTCAGATGTCGACAAAACTTTATATTAAAAAATGGATTGTAATAATAATTTGTATCATGCTAACCTATATTATAGGTCAAAGACTCACTTAGTTTCATTACTGTATTTTTTTCTTCATGTCCGAAATATTTATATTAAAATCAACCCTAACTCAAATAATATATGTGATATAAACTCAACCAAAAAGGCTAAACTTCATATATTCGGAGAATCGGAAATCGTTATCTTAACGATATGCTGTTTGGACTAATTACGCTTGGAAACATGTACACTTAATTTCATAAAAATATTTCACACATTGTCCAAGCTAAACCGTTTAAAGTCAGGTGGAAAGTCGGAAATTCTTATATCGGATATACCGTGGCTAGGTGAGGTCTGGACTGATTGTAGCAACTTTTGGTATTACACATGTATACTTGAGAATATGTTTGCACTAAATTTTATGAAGATAACTCACACATTGACCGACATGTTCAGCATAAAATCTTCTGTATTAAGCCAACCAGAAGTTTGTAATTCTTATGTTAAGTTTTATTTTCCAATTTTAACACAAGGTCACAATATTATCAGATGAAGATTTGCTCTGAATCTCAATAACATATCTCATAGATTGACCAATATTTTAGGTAAAAAGTCAGCCATAGGCTCTAGGTCCACATTTTCGATATCCTTTGTTAGGGAGGTAGATAGATAGATAGGTGGTTATTTTGCGCTAGTGCTCATTTATGAGGAGATGGTAGAAAGGCTTGTTCCGAGAAAGTTTGGTTAATATAGCTTTAGTTGTTTGGGAGATATGTACATTAAACTTATTAGGGGGCGGAGCCACTCCTTTTTTTTTACAAATTTTCAATCCGCAAATGCCCCTCCCTTGCCCCTCCTTGCGATTCCCTGTACCAATTTTAAACTTAACTTTAATGTTTTCGATTAGCGGCATTTTGCATCTGCAATACCGACCTTCTTACAGTGCCACGCAATACCTATACCAAGTTTCATAATCTTCAACACAGTTATCGCTTGCACGGACAGACGGACAGACAGAACTGGATTTCAACTGGTCTCATTATCCGGATCGTTTATATATATAGTTAACTTCATATCTATCTCGATTAGTTCTAAGCGTTCCAAAAATGCGGTAAGGCTAACACATCTAATATACTCTGCTGCAACAAGTTGCGTGAGTATAATAATGTTGCAAATGAATTCAATATTCGAAATTCGATGAAATTATGAACGGATTACAGTCCCATTTGGTATCTTACTAACTTTTACTTTAGGTCATATAATCATAAAGTCAATCTAACTAAGAGAAATCGTCTATGTATATTCATGTTAGTAGTGCTTAGGGAATGTGCAGCAGTCATAATTTTTATTACCGAATATTTAATTTTTTTGAATCATCTCCTAAAGAGATATTTGCGATATCTGTTATTTTAACACATATTAACTTATATGAACGGTTTATGGTCAGGTGGAAAGCCGGAAATCATTATATAGGGTCCTTGGGACGAGTGGAAATCTAATCAGATAACATTTTTTGGCATTAAGCCAAAGTATGCTCGAGAACATATTTCCGCTCCATTTTATTAAGATAACTAAAAAGTAGACCGATATTTTCGGCATAGAGTCCACTAAGTAATTACATATGTAATATATGAAGTTTTGGTAATTCGTATATCGTTTTCACTCTTTTTTGCCGGCAAACTATTCAGCATTACTCGTTCATTTAATTTTGCTGAGATATCTTACATATTAATCGATGTACGGGTATAAAGTCAACCGGAATTTTTAAAATTCCTATATTAAGTATAGGGGGGGCTAGGGGAAGTATTTACCCGATTTCATAAATGTTTAGCATCAGGACAAATTATTACCACGAAAAGACATTATTTGAATTTCTTTAAAATATCTCCCAAATTCCAAATATACCCCAAATTGGCGGATATATACGATAGGACGGATATATAAAAGCAACCGGAGATTCGAAAATTTTTATATTCGGTATGTGGAAACTAAGAAATGTTTTACCCTATTTTACCCATTTTTGACACAAAGGTACAACATTTTCAGGCGAAGATTTGGTCGGAATTTCAATTTTGTATCTGACAGACTGACCGATATTTTCGTAAAATGTCAGATATAGGCACTGAGGTAGGCACATTCGTTACCTGGAGGCTTGAAAAGGTATAATCCGATTTCCATTTTGGGCTTAATGGCACTTTTTTTTATAAATTTCTATTCCGACATCTCTATTGATGCTTGATTTATATACTGTAAAGTGAAAGAATCAGACTGAATCTAAAATTGTATTATATGGGAAAGAGGAAATGGTTGTCATCCGATTTCACTCATTTTAACACTGTAAAATAAGGATATCAGAGTAATATCATGCATACAATTTTTTTGGTATGGGTTAAGTCATTCCTGAGATATAGGATTTCACCGAGAAACTCCCATTATACAATTTTTACACTGATTCCTATACATCTCCTCTGTACCATAATTACTATAATATGTAATGTTTCTGACGTGTTCTTTCAACGAATCAACGCACTTTTGGTAGTTTTCAACAAAAATTGTTTATGGGAGGTTACCGTGGTTATTTTCCGATTTGACTCATTTTCCCAGAGTATGAGGATGTACTAAAAATACTTGTTCTGAGCAAGTTTGGTTGATATAGCTTTGATACCGGTTTGCGAGATATGTTTTTTGAAACTATTGGGGGCAGGGCCACTGTTAATTTTTAAAAATTTTCAAACCACAGATGTCGACCACTATTGTGATTCGCTGAACCAAATTACAGTTTTGTGTTTTATTTTGGAACTTAGTTATAGCATTTTATAGGTCTTCGTTTGACGGCATTTTGTCCATCTGCAATACCAAAGTTCGTATAGTAGCAAAGAACAAAAGTTTCATCATGATATTTTAATTTTTAATAAAGTGTGTAAAGTAAAGCTTGTGTTACAAAGGACGGGGATATTGTTGTGGTGGAAATGTACTTTTTTCTTCACCGTATTTTCCCTAATTGGTCGACGAACCATTTTGCCATTTTCCTGATAGAAGATATGGATCACACCTTATGAATACAAGAAAACGGTGGACATTATCTTTCCGACCGAAAGGACAGTCTTCGCCTTGTTCGGATCAGGTTCGCGGCGTGAAGTCCACTGTTTCGACTATTCTTTGGTCCCTGGGGTATTTCAGACGGTAACGAAATGACGCAAGAACTCCTTCATATTACGCTTAGGTGACTCTGTTTAAGCTGTGAAGTGGTCTCACGGTTTCGCTTGTCCGGAGTGAGCAAACGCGGTACCCATCGCAGGGGCTACTTTCTCATGCCCAACATTTCATGCAGAATATGATCCAGGCGGTCAATTTGAATACTTACTGTCTCAGCTAACTCCGATAACTTTAATCGGCGGTCTACTAATACGAAATCGCGAACTTTTCACATGTTATCTGGTTTGGTTTTCGTCGCATCTCTTAAAAAACCGACGTGTGACTACGTTAAAAATCCTTAAACTAATTTAAGTTAAACCACTGAGGAAGAAGAAACGGCACCGTTTACGGCATTCAAGCTGTCTGTGATTTCACTGCGTGATTTCTCTTCTAAACACAGGAATGGAATCATTAACCGATATTGCAATTTTGCCAGCAACACGCTGAAATTTTTACACTAGCAGTGTACGATATAAGTATATGGTGTGTTCAAAATATAACGGGAATGTTCTTCAAATGCGTTCTTCGGCTTTATTGGCATAGTACATCATGAATTCTTTTCTCAACTTCAAACGGTCAATAAGGAGAACTACCTACAAGGTCAACGCCGTCTGGGTGAAGCAATCCGAAAAAAACGCCCGGACTTGTAGGAAAACAATTTATGGCTTTTGCTCACTTTTGCTCAATTCTGCTCACACTTCGTTGCTTGTTCGTGAATTCTTTTCCAAAAACTATACTGTAACGACGCCCCAACTTCCATATTCGCCAGGCATTGCTCCGTCGTTGAGTATAGTATGTATTTGTATAGTATAGATGACATTAAAAGCGCATCGCTGAAAGAGCTAAAGTCTATCCCAAAAATTGAGTTTGAGAAGTGTTTCAACGATTGGAAGAAGCGCTGGCATAAGTGCAAAATATCGAATGGAAACTATTTTGAAGGCGGCAACATTAATGTAGACGAATAAATAAATATTTTTTAAAAAAAACAAAAATTCTCGTTATTTTTTGAATACTTATCGGACCACCGGGTATATTTGTAATAAAAGAACTACAAACCCAAATTGAAAGGCACACTAAATTTCATTGACTAAACTCTTTTTGTGGTAAAATTATTATTATCAAACAATTTAACGCTGTACAGTATTGTCAGCCATCCTTGCTGATTTGATTTGCTTCTAAAAAAGATCGCAACTTAGCTAATTAAGTACCCAAGTGTCTGCTTGTTTGTTAAACAATTAGTATTTGGTTATTTCTAAGTAAGACCCATTTTTCATTTCACCTACAATTGCGGCATTTATTATTATTGAAACTATGCTAAGGAATCTGTTTCATTGGCCATAGGATACCTTATGCTTTTGAACTCCTAATTTAAGCTGAATGAATTTATTTTCATTGAAACAAACGGTCAAAAACTTCCATTATTGTGACAAGTAATTTCGTTTACCTTTTTGTGGTACTTTGTGACATACTTTTTATATTGCCTGTTTCCGTTATTTGTTTGGTCACAAGGTAGAAAGGAATTGCTTTTTATGATTTAAAATGGTTGATGTTAATACAATATATATGTATCTCTTTAACAATCTATATTTAATGCATTATTAAGATACCCATTACTTTGTCAACTATAGGAGATATTTTCGAATTTACTGTCCGTATACAAAAGTTTAAAAATATATGTGAAAACTTGACTACTTAAAGTAATCTTGCCAACTCAAAATGCGTATAATATGAAAGATGAATTATGTCCATCATATATAAAATGTCTATCTATGTAGCCATTTCATTAAAACTATAAAGCTATGGCAAAAATTTTTATAATGAATAGTACAGATAATATAATCCAAAAATCTTTTGTACCAGAGAGCGGTGTAAAAATGCGCACTTTTTAGAACATTCGACATCGCTGCTGCTATAAGAAAACAAAGTTTTGACATTTTTATTGTACAATATTTATTGAGTATTTTTCGGTTTCCATTTCACCGCTATGATATACATAATCCACATTAGTTTTAGAAGACTAATATCCTACATTACGTCCATAAATTAACATAAAAACCCAAACATAATATAAATTTTTAATATCACTAAAATTTTACACATAAGCTAAGTTAAACCTAATCCTAATAGTTTCGATAAATTGTAATAAAACATATTTTCAAGTATTGTTTCGTATTTATATTAACTATCTTTAAATAAAAGTTGCTAACATATACAATTCACCTAAATGGTCTGATGGTTCAAAATACAAACTGATTTCTTCAGTTATTTCTGTAAGTTTATTAGCGGAAAAAGCGAAAGGTTGAATTGACACTAAGAGTCTCGCAAACAATAACTAATCGACTTTCTATACTTTCGCGGTGGAATGGAAACTGAGAAATACCATTGAGAAATAATGAAAGTCTGCAAAAAATACGTTTTGTCAGCGCTTCTTAGAATCAAAGAGTTTCAAATCATACCATTGATCAGACGCTGGAATCGCTATCTATTGTATTTCTTTACAGACTCTTCTACTCTATTATTTAGGTTCATACTCGCTAGACAGACTGTAATCCAGTCATTGAGTATACAGCAATCATTCATTACCGCCCAGTACATCGTGTCACATCACTATGATTATAAACGGTAAATTTTCTATTCTCTTGTCTGCATCCCCAACTCAGCTTTTGAAATACGATATTTCGTCGACAAGCTTTATGTTGTTATAGGACAATATATTACATTTAATTTTTAGTGTTGTTGCTTTGAAATTTGTCACACATTTATAGCGACAATTGAAATGTTCTTATATGCCACCCAGTCTCCGCTGACTACCATTTCATAATGTAGTCACACACATAAACACACAGTTCATATTAGTTACCGAAGCTTAGAACTGCTATCATCATTTGACGACTCGTTTCTCAACGTATACACCCTGTCATTACTTAGCTACTGATTATAGATATGTACAAGTATATACAAAGCATTCGCCTCTGCCCACAGTCATGTGTTAAATTTTATTCATTGTAATTACTTCAATTGTATAATTCGTAACTTCCAATATTTAGAAAATGTTGGCATATTGTCAGAAGTGGTGCGACTAGTTCCAGCTACACATTTTTTAACCACCAAAAACGTACATATATGTAATTTGTTTAATACATGCATATTTACTGACAGAGATTGCAGCTACTAATTTATTTTCTTATTATTAAAATCCACTTATAAAAGAAGGTATATGTATAAAACAAGGTAAATATATACAATTTATATACAATCTGTAAAAACACACATCTTTCTTTATGATATAACCCCCACTCAGGCAATTCAAAATTGTTTTAGAATGTAATTGTAGTATATTTCACGAATCTAAACACAGGCATACGCAGATCTCCATAACAATCGAGTTGAGAATGTGTAGTTGGGGTCGCTCACAGATTGGGGCCCAAGACAAGGCGAATTTTAAATTTATATATGGCAATACCATTATGAGAGTAATTCTCACATAGAAAACTTCTCATAAAATCCATCATAGATACTTTAGAACTTGCAGTTTTCTCCATTTAGCAGTCAACTACCTGGTAGATAAACTGGAAATTCGAATACATAGGGTACATATGTATGACCATATTTAGGCATGTATGCTTATGTATTTACCTAATAATCGCCAGAATATTATTCTTTTTATACTCTCACAACATGTTGCTACAGAGTATATTAGTTTTGTTCACCTAACGGTTGTTTGTAACACCTAGAACTAATCGAGTTAGATATAGACATATATATTTATAAATGATCAAAAGACGAGATGAAATCCGAGTGACTGTCTGTCCGTCCGGCTCTCCGTGCAAGTGATAACTTGAGTAAAAATTTAAATATTTCAATGAAACCCGGTACACGTGTTCTTCACCGCCGTAAGGCGGTTGGTATTGCAGATGAGCGTAATTGGACATCTTCCACGCCCACAAAATGCCATTAATCGAAAACAGATAACGTGCTATAACTAAGCAGCAAATTAAGACATAAACACGTAATTTGGTATGGAGGATCCTAGTAGGGTGGGGCATCTGTGGGCCAAAAGTTTTGTAAAAGTGGGAATGGCCCCGCCCCCCAAATGATTTAATATATATCTCGGAAACCGTTAAAACTATATCAACAAAACTCGGTTCGACTAAGTTTTTCTAGCATCTCTTCATATACTGAGAAAATTCGCAAAACCGGACGGAACAAACGAATCGGAACAACCACGCCCATCTCTCATACAAAAGTTATGTTGAAAACTACTAAAAGTCCGACAACTTGCTGAAGAAACACGTCAGAAACATTAAATCTTGCAGCAAATATGAGATGGAAGAGTTGCATAGGAATCCGTGTAAAATTTTAGTGACCGGCGTGGTAACGCTCACTTTTAAGAGAAATCCCTATCTCAAGAACGCCTTAACCGATTTCAACAAAATTTGGTATGTGACATTACATTTGCATTCTTATGTCACGTTGTGAAAATGGACGAACTCGGACAAAAACCACGCCTACGTCGCATATAACACAATTTTAAGTTTCATCTGATCCTTTCACTTTAAAGCAGATAAATCGAGCAGCAATTAAGATATGAAAATCAAGCTTCGCACAAATAGTCACTTCATGATATGTCATCTTATGCGTAAAGAGTGAACGAAATCGGATTATAACTTTTCAAGCCACCAGATACCCAATATTAGGACCTCAGTGCCTCTATCTGACTTTTTATCGAAAATATCGGGAAATCTGTAAGATATTGTAATGAAATTGGGGGATTATCCTTCCATTATAATAGCGTGCTCTGGTATCAAAAATGGGGAAAATCGGACAAATAGTTCCCCTACCCTCCTATACCTAATAAACGGATGTTCAACCTTTCGGTAGACTTTATACCATATATAATCGTAAATATGTAAGATATCGTAATGAAATTGGAGGCTTAAATTTCTATGATAATGTGATGGGAAAAATTGGGTAAAATCTTCCCCTAGCCCCCATATACCTAATATAAAAATTTTCAACTTCCTGTAGACTTTATACCATATATTTCGGTCACTATGTAATATAGCTCAGCAAAATTAAGTGAACGTGTAATATTGGATATACCATAGTTTAATGCCGAAAATGTGAGAAATCGGTCAGCGAATTATTCCAGCTCCATATACTAAATATAATTATTTTCGTTATTCTAGTAGACTTTATGCCGAATATGTCGGTCACTGTGAGGGGTACCTTCACGAAATTCGGTGAAAATGTGTTCCCTAATATACTTGAATATTGAAAATTATTAATGTGAGATAGTTGTGACCAAAGCAGATTTTCCTTTATCTCAAATATAAGATTTTTTTCTAGCCTCTATCTCCTATATAAGAATTCCCGATTTCCATCTGAGTTTAAACCATTTATGTTAGTCAATATGTGTGATATTTTAATGAAATTAAGTGGATATGTTTTCTTAAACACAATGTGATTTCGCGCTAAATATGAAAGAAATCGTTCTAGACCGTAGTCTAACCCGCTTTTTCCTAATATGATGATTTTCTTTTCTCTGGTTTACTTTTTCCTCATGTATCTAATATATTTATTAAACCACTTTGGTTGAGTTTATATCGCATATATCAATTTTGAGTTAATTTGGTAGATTTTAATATAAATATCTCTGACACGAAACAAAATATAACAATGAAAGTACGTGAGTCTATGACCTGTAATATAAGTTAATAAAATACCAAATATGATTGCAATCCATTGACAATTTCGTCGAATAATGAATGTTGAACCTTGAAGCATCTCCTCGCCTTTGGTCCTTGCACATTGCGAGAGTATAAAATGTACGGTTACACCCGACCTTGGCCATTTCTTACTTGTTATATTGTATATTGTTACAATTAGTTAAAGTTATGAATGTATATCTATTCTTTATGTTTCAACGTTTTTCTCTCCCTACTTGTACAAACACCCCATTTTAAATATACATACATATATACGTTGTCAGAAGTGCACGTCTATTTTGTGTAATATTGGAAAGCATTGTTTCTTTAAATATGCATGCATAATTTTGATTTTGTTAGGGTTGAAAGTTATTGGTTAGTCAAATATAAAAAAAATTAACGATATTTTCGTAAAAAATATAATAGCGTTGCAGTTTTTGGGATTTGCTTTTAGTAAATAAAATAAAGTAAAGAGGTGTAATGTAAAGGTGTGTAACATTTTATTATAAAAAATCTTGTGAATAAATTCAGTATTAGTTGAATTAATTATTACTATTATTATTATTATTAATTGTAAATCGATGTTGTAATTTTTTATATGAAATTAACTAATTTTCAAATTATTAACATATGTACAAAATTTCGCCTTATTCAATATAAATATAACTAGTAAATGAAAAGAAAAAACTAGCAAAGCCAAGCTTATTCAAGGAAGTTAATATATTCATCATAAGACTAAAATTGCATTACGTTGCCCAAATATTGTCATCTAATTTTTCTATCGATTTAATCTATTTTTGCTACCAGATTTATAAGAATATTAAATACTCGTAGTTGCCACGTGTCACTTTTAAGGAGCGCTACATGTGTTAAATTTTATTTCGATACCTTCATATAGGCTTAAATTACCTATCATAAGCTATAAAAAGCTAAAGGAGTTTAAGGTAACATTTTACTAGAAGTAAGCTTAGTTGTTGCATTTTTGCCAAAACAGTCCTATAAAGGCATTATTATAGATTAGAATGTAAGCACCAAATTTTGTTCAAATCGTGTGCAAAATATGAAACTTGTCCTTAAAGCGGATGCTGCATTTTCAATGCTCCAATAATTGAACTGTTCTAATCCTGGCACTCATCATCTCTTTTATTTCGTAGAATTACATTGCGAAATGCAAATCCTAAAAATATAAAAATGCCCCTTTGTACTATAAGCAAAATATTTTATAATCTGAATTGTTTGGTGTATTATAGAAATTTAAATATGTTTGAATACAACAGTTTGATGAAGCTTATTGGAAATATCAGTCTCCAGACTGCTGAGAAATATGTGTATCACCAATATATTTTACATAAGCAATTGGATGGTTAAAGAAAAACCAAAATTTAACATGAGGTAATTAAAATCCAACAATTGACGAAATCGATTACAATCTTTGCCTAACAGCACAGCTGTTATACATTACTGATTTCAACCGCTAGCATAATTTTACCATAAAAAAGTAGAAAAACATGATATAAATAAACGAAATACGGCAGACTATTATCCTCACCGTAAGGCGGTGCTACCATATAACCTTATCCAAAATGTTTCCTGTAGTAAATAAGATATCTTAGACTGCTTTATACACGAAGACTTTTGTTGTCCAGACCAGTATTGCAGTTTGTTGGCGAGGAGGTCAACAACAGTAACAGTTCGCTGCTACATATGTAGTTTGGCATTCATTATTCATTATTCGTATTGCAAATGAATACTTGCAATATGTAAAAAGGCAATAAGGCAACAATAAAATAGAATTTCGAGATAATGAGCAACAAAAGTTTTCGTGTATAAACCCAGTGTTACGAAAATTTGGAACCAACCCCCTTTACAGTGATTATAGGAATACGATCACTTCCGCCTCGAAATTTAATATTAAATGCACCGTATATACTCAAAATGTGCGAGTGTATTTTATATTCAATTTCGCTCCAACTTAGGCTCCCTCACTTATTTACGTTTAATTTATTTTTATTACTTAAGACAATGGCGAATTGGTAAATCAGTTCTTGGGAAGTCGAACATATTTAAATATTTAATAGAACATCGTATCTATAGAAAGGACACGAAAAGAAAAGGCTCGACATTGCCAGAAAAAATGTTAATGCTAAAAGACATTTGACTTTTCCTTATTTGGGTATTGGAAACGTAAAATCGATTGAGATCCGATAATTCCTCTCATTCCAACTATATTTAGCTGGTACCTTAAAAAAATTATGTACCGAAATATAACTTTAACGTAAAGCCACATGTATATTCACAGGAACTTTGTTTATGATTTATAAGAAGAATAGTTTAGCAAAATATTTGGAAAACAAAGCTTCATGTTGGGTGGGCGTGTTTATGGCTGGATTTTACCAATTTTTTAATATTCTATACATTATATATATTCCTATAATTCGCATGCTCTGACCAAATTAAATGGCAATAAGGGCAACCCCAATACCTACATGAACTATAAATATTAATTAATTTTAATTGCGAAGGTTGAGCTACTTACTATGTCAATATTGGCCCATAGCAATATTGATAATACGTTTTTAAGACAAATTTGATTGAAATTAGAAAGCCACTAAATCCTTTAGAAACTACAACAAATCTAGTAATCTGTGCAAGCAAGTGTCATATCTGTTAGCAAATTTCCCAACCATTTCTCTGTGTATATAGTTAAACTAGTTCCAATACTGACGTGTGTAGTCGTGTAGTAGGATATGTAATCCGAGCAATAACACCAAATTAGTTTGGTTTATCAAATTCATCAACACCAGCATTTTCTACTATGCACTAATTCCACTATCAACACGTTTGCACCACCACATCGCAAGCTTACTTGTAATTTTCGCACGCTTCGAAAATATGCAAGAACTCGAAAATGCATAAAATTTACAACCCATAACTCATTAAAGCCAACTTCATAAATCTTTGTCATAAGATTTTAAGAGAGCCAAATAATAGAAGGGGACAATATGCGGAATAAAACCTAGTACATACATACATACATTCCTACGTACCATGCACTCGGTCGTGCGAATTTCCGAAACTTTATGAGTAAGTTAAAGTCAGTAGCTATTTCCTTTTTTTAAGAAACATAAATTAATCTTCATTTTCCTCTTCCTACTACTTCATAAAACACAAAATTGTTGGCCAGTAAGCAAGAAATAGCTTCCAGAACGGTGCTTTCATGCGCAAATATGTATGTATCTATATAGAAGATGTGCATATATAGCACATATTGTGACGCTTATGAGCGTTATGAATGTAGTCGGCTACGGCTCAGAGTAGCAATTTCGCCAACATCCTTGTCCTCTCTCATATTACGCTGCATCTCCACAGGCAATAGCTATTGCCAACCAACTGTAAAAACTATTGCCATTGAGATTGGCAATATTTTTGTGTGGACATTTGTTATGTTGACAAAATCATCGGCAGATATGTTCGAGCTATAAATGGCCTGTTTGAGCTTTTGAAACATTTAGAAATTTCATGAGGATAACAAAGATTTATAAGGAGAATGGAAAAAGCAGATAGTCTACTTTTTTTGGACATATACATTTTTAGAAAAGTAAGATTTTATATTTTATATCGTTCAAGACTTAAATAATTTTTACATAATGTCCATTTACCAGTATATTGGAAAAACTATGTATATGGGACTATGTATATGTTGGCGCTCCAAACTTTTTGCAAATGAAAACATGAAACATGAAAACAAAATGACTGTTTATTGCCAGCAATAGCTATCATAAATATTATCTAGACACCTATTGCCAAATATAAGCAATGTGAAGTTTATATTAGCAATATTGATAGCAACAAAGTGGTCTAGACAACACCTATTGCCTGCCGAGATGCCTCGTTAGCTAGCCCGAGCTGCTCCCTCTTGGATTTGAGGTCACGAGTGCAAAAGTCTTGTTGCCGCATTAATGGCCATTTATATTCGAAGTACGATGTTACAGGCAACATGCAGCAGTGTATATGTATAAATACAGCTTTTGGCCGATGATGATAAAGTCCTGGAAATCCATAACCCCTCGCCCGAGTACTTAACCCTACGATCGCCATATGATGTTTATACCGGGGATATACCGTTTATAAATGCACAACACGCACATGTATTATAAAACATACATATATATATATATATACCGTATATGGTTGTGCATTTAAAATCGTGCAGATGAGCGCGAATTTCACAAAACTATTATTACCGTTATTATTATTAACAATATAGTTATTAGGATCTACCAGCGTTGCTGCTAATCCAATAGCGCCGCTGTTGACTTACATTGTAGCTTAATGGTTTTGTTTTAGCAGCTGCGTTTATGCCCATTTCTATCCTGATACTTATATAATATATTTATGTTTATGCAAATGTCTTCTCTAAGGAAATTGCAAGTAATGAAAAATTAAATTGAAATACTCGTAAATATGCATCCTTTCAATATTTTCTAATGAAACACGTACTGTTCCAGTACTCCGATAAAATTTAGATTGTTCTGAATTTTGTACATGAACTATAAATTTTTATTAAGAAACAAACATAACCCTAATATTTATAACCTCGTAACATTTTGTCAAATTGGTCTACAACCACGCCTGCTGCTCATATATTACATTTTTAAATTCCATCTGATTCTTTTACTTTACTGTGAATATATCTTAATGAAATTCAGATAATGTCTTTTTCTGGTAATAGTTTATCCTGATAAACTATCCTGATGTATTACTACATACTTCCCTTGGAATTTATATACCTAATATGAAAAATTTCGAACTCCCAGTTGACTTTCTACCGCATATTTCGGTCAATCAGTGAAGTATATTAATGAAATTCCGAGGGCATCTTTTCCTGATGCTAATGTGATTTTGTGTTAAAAATGGGTAAAATCGGGTCAATAATTTCGCTATCCTCCTTACACCTAATATAAAAAATTTCGAACTTCGGTCGATATGTTTGATATTTTAATGAACTTTGATGCACATGTTTTCGTAAACATAATATGGTTTAGCCTTGAATAAGAAATCGGTCTTTACCTCGGTCTAAGCGCTCCTAATATAATTATTTCCGATTTTTTGATTGATTTTTATACCGAATGTATTTCATTGGAGTTAATTATGTCGATTTTAATACGAATATCTCAGACATGAAGCAAAATGTAGTAAAGAATCTAAGTGGGTATATGACCTATAATATTTTGGAAGCCAACTCAATATATATTAAATAAATCGATATGTGTTATATTTTTGCGAAATGCGTGAAAATTAGCGCTGAATATGAATGATATCGGTCGAGAACTTGGACTAAACCACATACCTTTAAAGCAATGATTTACATCCCTCTGGTTGACTTTTCCTTATCTACCCAATATATTAAGTTTCGTCCCTTTGGTTGAGTTTAGAGGCATCAATAATCTCGATTCGTTTTAGGTGTTAAAAAAAACTGTTAGGTGAAAATGACTATTGTATTCTGTGCGACATGTTGCTCGAGTATAATAAAGTATTAAATAGGTAAATGATTATTAGCACCAGCATTGATGAACATGAATTAGTCGTAGCCATAAGGAAATCATCATTAGTAATTGTGAGGACATTGCTATAATATTATATGTTTTGTGCTAAATCGAAAGGAAATAAACCAAATTACACTAAAGCGAACCAATTAACAAATTTAGTTTTTCTTGTTCATGAACCCTTGATCTATGTAGACATCAACATCATCTTCAGCATCGACGTCACTGTTATTATTCATCTGTGTAACTAAGCGGAAACGTGTAACGATGCTTTCGCCATTGTGGTTGTGGATCATTTTGGACATCAGATACTGCTGCAAACATTGGACTTTATCATGCCACTTTACCATGCAACGGCTTCACAAACTGGTTCCGTAAGTTTTGGTCATAATTCATGGATCTGTACAGAGATCGTTATCATAATTATGCTTATTATTAGTGTGTTACATTACTTTCGTTGTGGCGAGAGTACTAACTACGAAAAATAAGTGAAGCCAAATAAAATAGTAGTACATTGTAAAAAAATGTAATTGTAAAATCAGTAGATATCAAAATAATAGCAAATAGTCAAAAATATTTGACAGTCACAAGGATTTGTTCGATATATACAGAAGAAGTATCTAAAGCGCATTAGAGCTATACAAAGGATATACTCATTTGTAAGTTTTTTTAAAATTTAAAGTGACCTTTACGTCGTGAAAATTCCCCAATCCAGAATGTGTTGATTACCATTCCTTGGATTTGTAAATCTGGTTTAAATTAAAAAAACAGATTTACCATTCAGTATAAAATACGGAATAGAGCAAAGCTGAAGATTTAGCAAGTCAACATAGCTGGAAATGTTAAAATATTGTAGTTTGACAGTAGATAAGCCAAAAACTGTGGGTTTCAAAGGAAATATGTCTTGTAAAACATTCCGCTTATTTCATTTCCGTTATGAACCATGTGTCAATTATAGAAAACCGTATAGTCTCTCTTTAACATAAAATGTGAAAGAAAAGTTTGCTACGATTTTCAATGTTGGATAATAATTAGACTATTTTGTGTAAGAGGGGTGTCCTAAAACTCCTTTTCTTCGAAAACTGTCAAAAACATTAACTTTATTCTTCGGAGGAACCTGTACATCAGTCGGAATATTTATACAATATGTTAATAATAACTAGCCTTCGTAGATATACGGATCTACATTTACAATTTATATATCAGATATTTAATTTGGAGAATGCACTTGTATGACATATATGTAAAGCTAATCCCACTTAGGCCAACCGATAGCAGCAGTTATTCGTGTTTAAATGTATGTTTTCCTTGTTTTCGATTTTCAATTTATTCAGAAGTTGAACTTGTGGAAATGTAGTTAATCTATTCAAATATGGAAAACTATATATTTATTTTTTATTTTACCACACGCAAAGTTTTTGAATTGCAAATTTAATCACAATACCATATTGCTATATATGTGTGTTTTTTAAAATTGTCGTGTTTTTTTTTATTACCGATAGTTGTAACCAGGCTTTAAAGTGAATTTATTTCGCACTGTACATGCATGCATGCATACACATAAACACATATTACAGTGAAATCCTGACAACTCGAACTAACCTCGAAACCAGTTCGTGTAAAATAATTTGATATATAAAATCAGATATGTATTCAAGTGTACAATAATAGAAATTATTGTCATTACCATATTTTTTCAGATTTTGAGTAATGAAATGCTTCCGAGTGTACTAGTTATAGGGAGTTTACTGTAAAGTGGAAGTCCAATAATGCTGTCGTTTAACCGCAAACCACTTCCGTTTCGATGTGTGCCTTTGCGGATATTAAAATGAGCGGACACCTCCAAGAGCCTGCAGTTGCTTGAGGTTAAGTTCTTTCATGGATGTATGCAACAAGCATGCATCATGCATGTGTCGAAAATACATTCTAATACTCCATTTGTCATTTTTGCCACAAAATGTTTACCAGATATTGGAGTGGTTACTTTTTGCGGATATTGTTGATCAGTTTCATATAAAGGGAATAAAAGTGCTGATTTAGTGCCGATTACAGAGGCGGACTAGACATGACATGGTGTGTCTATTTATTTCATTAATGGTCAGAAAGAATTAATGAAATAAATTGATTTTTAAGGGTAGACTTTCTAAGGGTAGAATGAACACAATCCATTCATCTGCCACCATTAAATTTACTTAAGCGCATAATTCTAACTTCATTTCATATCTCCAATTTCTGTTTAATTGGCCGCAACTTGATAAGATAACGATTCGTTCAAGAAATAAAAAAGTGAAACAATGCTTACTTAATGCTTAAATTTTATAGAAAAATTAGTAAGGAAGGGCTTCAGGTGTAACCGAACATTTTATACTCTCGCAATTTGCAAGGATCAAAGGCGGGGAAATACTTTCAGGTGTTGGTAAAACTTTATATTAAAAAATATTGCGTAAGAATTCTACATTCATCATCATCTACAACATGTGTTGGACCTTAACCAAATGAATTAATTTCCGAACTAATTCGGTAAGCTGTTAAATTTAGTGTACGTTGATAATACTTAAAATTTTCGTTTTGTTTTTCCAGAGGATTCGTGTCATCCTGCTTTGGAAATATCAGTCGGAAGGCAATTTACTTGATAATAGTCCTCTAAATTGTAGCTTTTGCACCCGGTTTAGCTTTTGAAACTTTAAAAAGTTGAATAGGGAACTTTCTAATTTAACGTGGCAGACTAAAATGGAAATATTGAATTGAGTGTCATACATTTCAATAAAATTATTATTAATTTATTTGAACAGTGTGTCCCAAATTCATTCTTACTAAAAGAAAAAGTGCTAGTCCGTGGTTGTCTAAAGAGTTACATAAGTTAAAAAATAGAAAGACTCGTGCTTTTAAACTTAAAAAAGCACTGGTTTACTTGTCGACTATACAAAATATTCAGCAAGGTGTGAATACAATTCGGATCTGAACAAAATATGTTATAATAACTACATCAAAAAGGTAAAAAATAACATTGTACAAAATTAGAAATTGTTTTATGATTCTGTTCCAAAGCAGGATTTCTAAATTTCCGTCCGCGATGATATATAAATCTATCACTTTCATCATGTATTTCATTCAAATACGTCATGAAACAATCATATTATTTCCAAAACGTTTGCAGAATTTCCTAAGTTAAATTACTATACTAGTTCTCCTTCCTTTTCCTTCTATATGTTGCTATATAAATGATGTAAGAGAGTATCTTAGTTTTGTCCACCTAACGGTTGTTTGTAAGACCTAAAACTAATCGAGATAGATATGGAGTCTTATTTAGTAGATATCAAAATGATAAGAATGACGGGACGAATTGAACTCCGGTTGACTGTCTGTCCGTCAAGCGATAACTTGAGTAAAAACTAAAGTATCTTGATCAAACTTGGTACAGATGTTTTCTGTCATCATAGGAAGGTTGGTATTGCAGATGAGCTTAATTGGACTACAGTCACACCACAAAATTCCGTTAATCAAAAACCTGCAACGTACAATAATTAAGCAACAAATTAAGATATAAACATATATGTTGTAAATTGTGGATGTATATTATTTTTTAGAAGTGGGGAAAGCCAATAGGTTTAATGTACATATCTCACAAATCGTTAAAGCTATGTCAACCAATCGTGTTCAAAGCAAGTCTTTCAAGCATGTCCTCATATATTCAGAAAATGAGTTAAATCGGAAAACAACCACGCCTACCTCCCATAGCAAGGTTATGTTGAAATCTATTGAAAGTGTGCTAACTTGCTGAAAAAACATGTCAGAAACATCACATTTCACAGCCCAGATGGTACATGACGGCTTCAATGTTATCGTTGAAAAAATTGGACAAAGGGAGTGGCACCTCTACGTGAAATGGCACTTTCACGTGAAATTCTATATGTCAGGAAATACGGAACCAACATAAACAATATTTGCTACATAACATTATATTTGAATCTTTATGTCGCAACGTGAGAATGTGGGAATCGGATGAAAACTGTTGTGGTTTCCTTCCCATATAACTCAATTTAAAATTTCATGTGATTCTTTCACTTTAATATTAGAATGAAACTTTATACAAACAATGCAATGCAAAAATCGAATAAATACTTCCCCATATACCTAATGTAAGGATTTTCAACCTCCCGTTAGACTTTAAACCATATAATTTGGTCAATATATGAGTTATTCCTGTGACACTCAGAGAGCGTCTCTTTTTGATAGCAGTGTGCCCGTGTGTCTAAAATGGATAAAATCGGGTAAACACTTCCCCTAGTCTTCAAATATCTAATACAAGAATTTCATATTTCCGGTAGGCTTCATACCGTATATATCGATCAAACATCATCTTTTCTGGTAATAATATATCGTGATACCAAAAATAAATAAAATCAGATCAATACCACCTCTAGCTTTCATATGCCCAATCTAATAATTTCAAACATCCGGTTGGTTTTATACGATATATATCGGGCAATATGTAGATATCTGGGCAAAATTAAGCGAATGTATAATAATGCATATACCACAGTTTGATGCTGAAAATGTGTGAAATCGGTCAAGGAATCATCCCAGCTCTTATATATTAATTTATATCTTATATATTATATTTATATCTAATATATTAATACCAAAAGACTTTCCCCTAGCCCAAATACTATATAGTGATAAGCGATTTTCTAGCTGACTTTAATAATACATGTTGGTCAATATGGGTGTTATTTTAATGAAATTAACAGAATGTTTTTTTAAACATAATGTGGTTTAGCCCTAAATATGAACGGCATTGGTCTAGACCGTGGTGTAAGCCCCTTATTCCTAATATAATCATTTCGCTTCTTTTTTCCTCATATACTTAATATATTTAATGACGTACTTTAGTTGAATTTATATCGCATATATCATTTGAGTTTATTTGGTAGATTTTAATAGATCTCGGACTCGAAGTAAAATATACTAATGAAATTATCTGAGTCTATGGCCCGTAATATAGGCAAATAAGATATCAAATATGATTGCAATCCATTGACAATTTCGTCGAATAATGAATGTTGAATTCTTCCGCGACATTTTTTGATATAAAGTTCTGCCAGCACCTGAAAGCATTTCCCCGCCTCTGATCCTTGCACATGCGAGAGTATAAAATGTTCGGTAACACCCGAACTTAGCCCTTCCTTACTTGTTTTACATAAGGTATTTCCAGCACCTGAAAGTATTTCCATTCCTTTAAACCTTGCACATTGCGAGAGTAACTCGCTGAACTAACACGTCAGAAGCATTAAATCTTACTGCAAATACGATATGGAGGGTTGCATAGGAATCCGTGTAAAATTTTGGTGATGGGTTTGGCACAGTCCACTTTTAGGTGAAATCCCATATCTAAAGAACGCCTTAACCAATTTTAACAAAATTTGGTATGTGACATTATATTTGCATTTCTATGTCACATTGTGAAAATGGACGAAATAGGATAAAAACCATGCCTGCCTGTCTTATATCACAATTTTAAGTTTCATCTGATCCTTTCACTTTAAAGTACATAAATTGGTTCTCGATTAAGATATTACAAAAAAGCTATTCACGAATAGTACGTCCCGGATATGCCCTCTCATGCTTCAAAATAGTCTAAATCGGATTATAACTTGTCAAGCCGCCAAATACCCAATATATGGAACTCAGTACCTCTATCTGACTTTCTACGGAAAATATCTGTAAATAAATATCTGTAAGACATCGTAATGAAATTTGAGTATTATTTTTCCATCATAATAATGTGATATGTGGTGTGTGTGGTAAATACTTGCCCTAACAGCCATATACCTAATATGCGGATTTTTAACCTTCCTGCAGACTTTATATCATGTATAACGATAAATTTGTAAAATATAATTTTGAAATTGAAGGATTATCTTTCCATGAAAATAATGTACTCTTGTGACTTCCCCTAGCCACCACATACTTAATATAAGGATTTTGAAAGTTTCTGTAGACTTTATACCATTAAAACAGTAAAGATATGAGTTATCTCTTTGAAATTCAGAGAGCGTGTGATAACAGTGTGTCCTAGTGCTAAAAATTGATAAAATCGGGTAAGCACTTCACCTAGCCCCATGTACCTCAAATAAGGATCTTCAAGCTTACCGTAGACATTATATCATATATTTCGGTCAATATGTAAGATAGCTCAGCAAAATTAAGTGAACATGTAATATTGGATATACCATAGTTTAATGCCGAAAATGTGTGAAATCGGTTAGCGAATTATTCCAGTTCCCATATACCACATATAATGATTTTAGTTATTCTAGTAGACTTTATGCCGAATATGTCGGTCACTGTGAGGGGTACCTTCACAAAATTCGGTGAAAATGTGTTCCCTAATATACTTGAATAATGAAAATTATTAATGTGAGTTAGTTGTGATCAGTGCAGATCTTCCTCTATCCTAAATATGCCCAATATAAGAATTCCCAACTTTCCATCTGACTTTAAACCGTTTATGTTGGTCAATATCTGTGATATTTTAATGAAACTAAGTGAATATGTTTTCTTAAATATAATGTGATTTCGCGCTAAATATGAATGAAATCGGTCTAAACCGTGGTCTAAGCCAGATATTCCTAATATAATTATGTCCTTTTCTCTGGGTTACTTTTTCCTCATATATCTAATATTTTCAATTAAGCCACTTTGGTTGAGTTTATATCGCATATATCATTTTTGAGTTAATGTGGTATATTTTAATATAAATATCTGTGACACGAAACAAAATATTGCGATGAAAGTACATGAGTCTATGACCTGTAATATAAGGTAATAAGATAACAAATATAATTTCAATCCATTGAAAATTTCGTCGAATAATGAATGTTGAATTCTTCCGCAACATTGTTTAATATAAATTTATGCCAGCACCGGAAAGCATTTCCTCGCCTCTGAACCTTGCACATGGCGTGAGTATAAAATATTCGGTTACACCCGAACTTAGCACTTCCTTACTTGTTTAATATAAAGCTTTGCCAACACCTGAAAGTATTTCCTTTCTTGTTTATTAATTCAATTTGGTTGCTAAGTTTAATCTCAGTTTGGAAATATCTGTATATGACAGGCGTTGAAATTTGGGTACTTCAGACCATCGACAAACATCGACCATTTATTTACTTCGTTTGTTTTTATTTTTTTCGTTCCCTGCTCCTGCAGTCTAATGTGGAGATAAGTACACGTATCCACATCGTAGTTGTTAGCACGTATACACTCCGCTTATTTTGTAACCGGAAGCATTTTTGCAGAGCCACAAAGCGTGTGTTGTAAAAATATTCCGCGTTTCACCCAAATATTCCTTTCTATTTTATTGTCAATTTTTATATTTCGAATGTATGTTCAATCTGTCATAAATTAATGTGAACTTTAATAAAATTTAGTGACACAAACACATTATGGTAAATATAAAGAAGAAATCGGATTCACTCTTTCTGGTGTTTTTATTAAGTCGAAACAATCTCCTCCGAGAAAATTTTAATATCATTGGCAACTTGGCATATTTGGCAACTTCACCACATATGTGCGAATGCTTTAAAATATGCGGATTGACATTTTCAATATCCTCACTTTCAAATCGCAGTCTGTACATAAGTTTGCAAATAGGCATACACCAGGGATAGTCGCACTCTTTTATAAAAGTGTGCTTGCACAAGTGTGTTCATATATGTATATGTAAGCATTTTTCTTTTAAATCCACTTTAAAGGTGCAACACTGTTATACTTATGTTTTCAAAACATGTGATAGGAATCAACTTTCCTATTAACCTTACTAAATATAATTACTTATATATAACAAATCAACAATAACTTAAACCCAATAATAAACAAAAGATAATTCAACGAAAACGGCAAAAAACTCCTTCAAGCAAGATACATCAACTTATCATAACGAAAACGAGGCACTGTTGCACCTTTGTGGTATGAAAAGCGTTGCCTTTTGTTTGTGTTAAATTGAAATTATGACATGTGTTTTCAATGTCTCTCACACATAAGTAGATAAATGAACAAATGCGCGCTGATAAGAATACGACAAACTTAATAAAAGACTGGTGCATTCAAATATTAAGTGCAGTCGCAGAAAGAATTGTGGTATGTGGTGATATGTATATATGGCATATAATTCTTTAAAGTATTATATCACTTCATCTACTTTGACTGAATCTATTTTGAAGTTGCATATTGAATTTTCTGTAATGTTTAATGATGTTTAATTTTATATGCGCTTTATGGTACACAAAAGATAATTGTCGACAATTTTCCGCTAACATTACGTTTCCGTTTTTTACTGAATATTTGAATTTAGTTGAATAGCTTAAATGTAATTGCACATTTAAATTAATTGTGCTTTTCCGACTAATCGAATTCTTTCAACACTGACTGTTTCTAGTTGCTTCACGTTCGCTCTTCCATTCTATTATTCGTGATCTTCAAAACTTTAGAAAGAGAAAAGAATTTACATAGAAAATAGAGTTGTTCAAATGGACTTTGGATGCGTTTTTATTTGGAAATATATACATCCTCGGTTTATAAATGCATTAGAGTTCTACTTAATTAGAAAATATTTGCCTTAAAAATTCCTTAATTGGTGAATCAAGTGTCAAGTAATAAAGAACTGTCAGAAATATGTATGCGTGGCTGTAATACAAATTTTTTATAGTTGTCAATTTAAATATTTTGCCATATAGCGCATAAAATTATTTCACATATTATATTATTTTCAATGCCCCAATTATTTACTATTATGCTAGAAGAAAATATCTCTTTAAAGAAAATATATTGTAAAGGTTTATCTGTTTCTATCATAGATTCATGCTGCCTCGAGCCAACAATCGCACAAAGCACCACTGTTGTACACAACAGCAATTACAGTGACAGCTTCTTCAACATGAAAACCACCATTTCAAATAGTCAGCTGTTAACTTTTCTAATTGATGTGATTTTAATTGTGTCAAATGGGCTGCCGGGCTCACGATACCAAATGACATGAACACGTACGGCGATTTGTTGTACGCAATTGACATTTCATTAACACATCGTTAGCACGTTTGTTTGCACGTGTGTTTTAGTCTCATCGCCTACTTTAGCGATTACTTTACCTGTACAAACGGACGCTACGCTCTACGCATCTTTTGGAATGGCTTTGTTATACCACCACAAAGAGTAAACGCATAGAGCTAACTTTCCTTCATATATATGAGCGAGCATAGGTGGTTCACTTACCGGAATTTGTACAGACAAGGCCACTGCATAGCAGGCAAATTAAAATGGCAAGGCTATTGAACCAGAGACGGTAGTGTCGTCTGCTGTTACACATTTTCGAGAGTTGGTCACTTGTGGCTTGCTGTCTCGAGTGGATAATAGCTAAAATAGAAAAGAAGATAATATTGTGAATTGGCAAACTATGTATACAGAATTGAAAAACTGTAATTTGTTTATATTAATTTAATATTACTTTAATTTGTCATTGAGTATTTCGAAAAGTGTTTTTTCTTCCTAGTCTATGGCCTGTGATATAAGTTAATAAGATACCAAATATAATTGGAATCCATTGACAATATCATCGAATAATGAATGTTGAATTCTTCCGCAACGTTTTTTAATATAAGGGTGTGCCACCACCTGAAAACATTTCCCCGCCTCTGATCCTTGCACATTGCGAGAGTAGAAAATGTTCGGTTAAATCCAATCTTAGCCCTTTCTTACTTAGTTTTTTCTGGTTTCTTTAAAATTTGGTTCTTTAACTAAATTTGGTCTAACGCACTCTTACCGGTTTTCAACATAACCTTTGTACGGGAGGAGGGAGTGGTTATTATCCGATTTCACTTATTTTCTCACTATATATGAGATGCTTGAAAAACTTACTCGGAGCAAGTTAGATTGATATACGAGGGCAGGTCAATAAGTACGTGACTTTTGGAATAAAACCCAGATTTTTTGATAAATAAATGATTTTATTTTTCAACATAGTCTCCCTTGAGCTATATACACTTTGTCCAACGCTTCTCCAATTTTTTTATCCCTTCCAAAAAATATGTTTTGTCGAGGTCCTCAAAATAGGCCTTTGTTTGCGAGATGACTTCATCATTGGAGACAAATCTTTTTCCACCAAGCCATTTCTTCAGGTTTGGGAACAAGAAGTAGTCACTCGGAGCCAAATCTGGAGAATAGGGCGGATGAGGGAGCAATTCATAGCCCAATTCATGGATTTTTGCCATGGCAACTGCACATGTGTGCACCCTTGCATTGTCTTGGTGGAAAAGAACTTTTTTCTTGGCCAAATGAGGTCGGTTTTTCTTCAAATCGTCATTAAATCGTTCCAATAAGTTGGCATAATATTCTCCATTGATTGTTCTTCCCTTTTGAAGGTAGTAAATGTGGATTATCCCGTGTGCATCCCAAAAAACAGTCGCCATAACTTTATTGGCTGACAAACCCACCTTGGCCTTCTTTGGCGCCGATTCACCCTTAGAAACCCACTGTTTTGACTGTTGTTTGGTCTCTGGTGTGTTGTGATGGATCCATGTTTCGTCCACGGTTACAAAACGGCGCAAAAACTCCTCCATATTGCGATTAAACAACGCCAAGCCTTCCTGTGAAGTTGTTACACGATTGCGTTTGTGGTCGACTGTGAGCAAACGCGGCTCCCATCTTGCGGAAAGCTTTCTCATGCCCAAGTGATCATTCAAAATTGAAACCACTGAGCCATGCGAGATCCCTACGGCTTCCACAATATCTCGCACTTTCAATCTTCGGTCGGCCAACACCATATCGTGAATTTTTTCGATTTTTTCGGGTGTAGAGACCTCAACTGGGCTTCCAGGACGTTCGGCATCTTCAGTGCTTGTACGGCCACAACGAAATTCACTAAACCACTTTTTTACCATAGATATCGATAGTGCAGAGTCCCCATAGTATTTATCAAGCTTAGTCTTGGTCTCGGTAATGGTTTTTTTTCGCAAAAAATAATGCTTAATAAGCACACGAAATTCACTTTTTTCCATTTTCTCCTCAAATTAGTGGGTAGTCTGATAAAGATAGCTGTCAAACACAAACTAACTGACGCAGCAAGTTCAAATTTTGACAGGAGTCAACTGACAGATGCCTGTTGACGGGAGTAGTGTTGTTTTTTCAGTTAAGAGGTCAGAAATTCAAAAAGTCACGGACTTATTGACCCGCCCTCGTAGCTTGAACGGTTTCCCATATATATATATTAAACCTATTGGGGAATTTTTGCCCAAAGATGCCCCGCTCTACAGGATCCCCTGTACCAAATAAGACGTTTATATCTTAATTTACTGCTTAGTACTACTGCAATACCAACTGTTTTACGGTGATAAAGAACACATGTACCAAGTTTCATCAAAATATCGTAATTTTTACTCAAGTTATCGCTTACACGGACGGGCGGACGGACGGACAGACAGTCACTCGCATTTCAACTAGTCTTTTCATCCTGATCATTTAAATATATATATGCCTATATCTAACTCGATTAGTTCTAGATGTTGCAAACAACCGTTAGGTGAACAAAAATAGCAACATGTTACGTGGGGTGACTATTTTTATGTAGGCTGTTCTGCTTGTAAACCCTTTAACTCAAAGTGGAATAGCGAAATGAAAAGTACAAATTTTGCGAAATGTATATTTTAAAATTTTGGTAGAGATTCTTTAGTCGACGGCATACATTTGTATATTTTAATAACCAGTGTTGATCACATATGCAAAAATACACATATCATATATATACATATATATATATATATCACATATGTAAAAATGTGGGAATTACAATGATATATATACAGTCGATGTTTTACCATAAAATAATACAAAATGGACTTATAGCTATTGTCAAAGGAGATATTCAATATAAAAGTATAAAGGAAGGATACAAATTAGTTTGTTTGAAAAAAAAACGGGTTGTAATGATAGGGGTTTTCACTTTCATATCTTTTTTCAGGTTTATTTAATTGACAAATATTTTTAAATTAAATATTTTCTTCAATGTTATATATATGTTGGCCGAATGATACTATTGGGTTGTTCGGAAAGTCATTTCGTTTTTTCACCCACACATCGAGCTTCGAGGTTAAGTCCATGCCTTTCAAATGGCCATAAACAGTTGAATTCGACAAATTTAACCTCTCACCGATCTCTCGTGTGGTGATTCGCCGATTTGCATCAACTAATGCCTTTATCGCATCTTTGTCAGCTTCGACCGGCCTTCCAGACCGTGGTGCATCTTCGACATCAAAATTGCCGGATCGAAATTTTGCAAACCAGTTCTGGCACTGGCGTACTGTTAACACGCCTTCTCCATACACATCCGTCAATTTTTTTCTCGCTTGGACAGCATTTTTACCTTTTCTGAAGTTAAAAAGTAAAATATGACGAAAATGCTGCTTATTGCTCTCCATATTTAAAAAGGCACCAACCAAAAACTACTGGGTAGAATTAATAGAACTTTTTCAGACATAAGCCTTGCAATATCAGCTCTCATGACATATAATGGTTATGGGGCTTAAGTGTGAAGTTAGTTTCGAAAAAACGTAATTAAGTCCTCTGGCGGGAAAAAACGAAATGACTTTCCGAACAACCCAATATAATTCTAATATGTAATTCTTCTATTCTATATTCTAAATGATTTCAATCGGTATAATGAAAACATCAATAAAAAGTTGGATATCAAGCGATTATAAGTCGAATGACCCGCATGGATTACTTAGTGAATGCCACCTCTGCACAGTATTAGCATTCTTTGAACTCGATGAAATGTTTTTGTATGGAAATCAAAGATTTACAGGTCGTGTTTGTTTTCTAACCAAATGAATGCGATTTATCCCACCATTCAGCAGTTCCGCTAAATTAATTAGCCTTTGCCCTTCCATTGCATTCCATGGCGCTCGTATCGAATTGCATTTACAACTATTATTAGCTTATTGTTCGAATAGGATAAAGCGGAGAGAAATGCATGAACTTTTAATGAGCCTCTTTTGAACTGAAAAGTGACACGGTAATCTGCTGACAACACAATATTTGTTAGTCGTTTGTGTAAATTCCATTCGTAAAATGTTCTCATTGCAATTGAAAATGTTCATTAGTTTACTTTCAAACAACCGGATCTTCTCCTCATAAGCTTGACATCAGAGTAAACTCTATTACCAATAACAATGCTCTAATTACAACAATATGCTCAATTACAACAAAACTTATGCACTTGATGCCAACTTGAGAGAGAGCATCAAAGTAACTTTTAGTAATTTCGAAAGCTCCGGCCGTCAAAATAAATAAATTTTCATACCTTCTTCTAAAGATCGAAATCTGAGTCAAATCGAAAAAACAAAAGTTATCACACAAGGCACTCTTGATATGAAAAAACGAACTTCCTAAAGGAAATTTGTTAAACCTGAGGTAAATAAATGACTAAGCATTTTTATAATATTATATTTATAATAGGTTTTAGATTTACAACTATTTGCTTTGCTTGATACTTAAAACTTGGGCAATAACTTGCGCTTTACTAATTGTAGATTTAAATCTAAATTACTTGCAACAGCTTTGAACTCTTGCAAATCAGTGGCATATAAAAGCATTATATGGATTTAAAATATTTGGAAGAACTGAACTCGTATTCTTTGGGCAATGCTAGAAGACGTAATAAAGGGTTAAGAAGAGGCGTTATATACCACGCCTTTCTAACTGCTTTGCGAAAGATAGCTGGTTATGGGAAATCACACACTCGTCAACTGGGTTACAAAGATGAAATTAAAACCAGCTTTTAATCATAATCAAAATAAGAACTGATCATATTAATATTTGTTTTCATTTCTTTTTGAATTTGCATCGATGTCATTTGGTATTTTGTTATTGTTTGGAATTTAATATTTGTGGATTTAGTTGTTCGAGCCCGTAGAAAACACTTAATGTCAAACTTTCATACACCTATTCTCTTACCTACCACTTTAATATTCGCATATATGTATGTCTATACTATAGTACATATATTTATCAATTGTCAATGAATGAAAGTTAAATCACTTGCGGGTTTACGACTTGCTGTATTTCGGTGCGATTCCTGATTCCAGTCGTTAGGTAGTGTTACAAGCCTTTTCATGTGTTTAATGTTAATTTTAGGTTTGTTTAATACGTATATATACGTATAAATAAAAAATGCGTGCAAACGCATGAACATAAGTAAGTAAGTAAGCAGTGGAGTGATTTATTTGAATTTAATGTCTATTAATTAGCATATAGTAAAATGTTGCTTCAGTTAAGCTTTTAATTGTGGTTGGGAAATAATATTTTCATCCGCATGTTCTTCCATGCACTTGCTTTCTATATATATATATATATATATATATATTTAAATCTTTGAATGCTTATTGATTTACTTTTTGATAGGTTGGTTTATTTCATTAATTGCTCCCTACTAAATTTTGCGGTTGCAAACCAATTATAATCAATTCATAAAATATGTTTTATAAGCCCTTAATAAGGAATGATGCTAGAAGATGGGAAATTTTCCTGGGGTATGAAACAGCACTCTTTTATTAACGTATTCCAAAGCTAAGGTTAGTGGTATAAACGTTCGTTTTTGTTTAAACTTTTATTTCATTTGAAATAAAATAAGAATTTTTATTTTGGTTAAATTTATATTTCTTACGGCAGTACCGTTTATTCAAACCAATTAATGTAGTGTGAGCTTCAGAAATTTGCGATCAAGTTGAATATTTATTCTTGGGCTAAAAATTTGGAGTCATATTGTATATAGAAAGCCTTGAAGTAAAAACATTTTTATATTTACTAATAATTGTGAAAGGGAGGATAATAGGAACATCGAAATATTTTTCAACATAAAAGTTTACCTTGAATTATTTGATATCATACTGATTATTGGCGTTGTAGAAGGAATTTGTTTTCCGTGGATGCTGTCTCTAAACAAGCTTATTTACCTTAAATTAAAAGCTGGTAAGAAATCTATTATAGGATGCTCACGGCTAATATCAAACTTTTCTTTGGCCCAAGGAAGTGTATGATTTTCAGTATAAAGCTTTATAAAAGGAAGTTTGTGGTTTTTCCTAGTTTTCATAATCCTTTATAGTAGATAGCTCAGTCATTAACAAAGCTATCGAAATCTAATGTGGCAGAATTAGTGATTCAGACGCGTACCAACTCTAATCCTCGTAGCTACTTGTGTCCAGAATACTGATATAGAACTGTATCAAATTGTATATGTTTATGCTGGAGGAACTATGCGTCAACACGGCAAAGTAACTCCCATGGTCGACAATAATGAATTATCATCATGTATTCATATGAGAACTAAAGGAACGCAAACAAGTACAAGCAATTGTATATTAAATAAAGAAACACGGTTGGCTCACGAGGAGGCTGTAGTCCTACCAAACCCTATCTCAAATCCATTGACAGCTCGAAATTGTGCACAGCATCAAAGCAAAAATCAATGGAAAAAGAAGCAGTAAAAATAGGAATAATAAAAGTAATAGGCAAATTTTAATCGAAGATGAAACAACACTCTCTGCAGTCAACGCTCGCCGTTGCATAAATTTTTTGCACCGCCATTCGCTGTTGGTCATATCTAAATTCAAATACTTGTAAAGGCATCTGTCTGCATACAGGTACACATATTTAAGGTTGTTGTTTAGAAGCGAATGTGCTTGCTCGCTACAACTCATTCTCTTTTCATTGCTTACCTTTGCATGGCTGAGCATTAAAAATCAACGTCAGTTTGCCAACACGATGCATAAAAATTAATTGAAATGCTCACTCAAGCAGTACCTACCCAGAAACCATGCAACAGTGGCAAGAAACAGTGTCTGTCTATCCACCTGAATTACACTGCATATAAAATGTTTGAATTACAAATAAGCCTTTTTAACTCACGAAAGTAGCAGAAGAGAGCGAAAGTTGAGAGTTGAGTGGAGAAGTGGAGTGAAAATTTTGCTATCAGATATCAGTTGTTGTCAAAAGAAGAAACAACTGTTATTTTGAATTTTATTTAGAATTAGTGAGTTTCATCATTTTTGGATTTTCAATATAAAAACTAGAAAATTATTAAATAATGATGAAGACTAAAACTTTTTTTATTTGAACATATTATAATTGAACTTATGTATAAAATGTATAATACATACACATATTGATTGAAATGTTGCTTATTTTCTTATAAGAATTAATTTCCTAACTACGAAGTTAATAACAAACAGGGCTAAACTTTGCTCACAAATAAAGTATTCTGTAAATTTTCATTCATTGATGTATGTTCACAAAGAGCGTTTAGCACTTAATGCCATTTTATTTAGAGTACATTTTTTTATGTAGATAACTTTTTTTATGTTTTTTGTTTCTGTTTTTTGTTTGTTTTTTATGTAATAATTCAACTTATGTTTGTAAACCTTTCTTAAAATAAAAATTTCTGCTTATAAATGCTTATCATCCGAAAAGGAAAAAAGGCAAACTAAAATGAGCTTTATAACTAACATCTGAAAATATGTATATTTCATACCTAAGCTTTCTTACGGACTTATGCTAATAATAATTTCGTGAATCGCTTATCACTAATATGCAAATTATCAAATACCGACAGTACATGTACCAATGCTAATGATCACAATAATCCATAACAAAGGAAGAAAAATTAATTTTTACCGTGAACTAAAAATATAAAGGGTAATTGATTGCATTCTCTTTTGCCCCATTATACTCCACCTTTTTTACCAGATAGCTCAAATATTCACTTATATAAACAAGATAAATTTAATAGACCAAATTTATTGCATTCGGTATAACATATGCATTAAGATCTGTTTTGATACCTTTCCTGCTGCTTAATAATCCTTTTATGTTCACAGCTAAGCTAAGCCACTTTACGATATATCTCTAATTTTTCAGATAGTCGTTGTGCAATTTAACATACGTAACTTTCTATATTCGTACAAGATATGGGCCAAATCGTGTCGAAAACACGCTTTTAGCAATAATGTGACTTTCACGTCACCTATTGGGATTCTTTATGTACAATATATAATTGTCTCCTACACAACAATTTGACAAATTTTCAGCGAAATCGGAAGAACGCTATGGTGGTGATACGGAGCCAACAAAATGAGATATCAATTTTAATATGTTGGAAGAGTATCTAATCCATTACTAGTATCAATTAGTTTGTGATGTAAGAATTTCGTTGCGGAATCTTTTAAATAAACTACAATGATCACTTTACGCGTACTTTACGCTAATCGACGCTTTTATCACAGCTTTATCACATGAAAGCTCAGTTCAACGGTCTGTAAGCAAATTAATATTTATAGTCTGTGTGGTTAAGTATATATTAGAGAAATAAATTAGAAATCTTATTAAAAACCATGTGAGTTTTTCTGGTTATAAGCTTAGTAATATAGTCCGGTGCTCCTATATAATGAATTTATTAATTCCCTACGGTTCGGTTAACGATATAGTGAAAATATTAACAAAAAGCGAGCTGCTCTCCTAGATTTGAGTGAACAGAAAATCATTGACATGCTTTTGTTGAGTAAATTGGTCATAACTTCTCAGGAATACCCCGATAAGGATAGCCTAAAAGAAGTTTCAGATGATCTATTATCAATAGTTAGAGAATCAATATGACAATCCGTAATTCCATTCTTTACCATCTCCTTGACTCTACAATCGAGAGCGTCAGGCATGCGCAATACGTATTACAATAGCAACTACATATTTACCTTACAAACATACATTCTTAAGTAATTGAAAAAGCATAACTCGCTAATGTGTGGACAACACATATTTCTGCGTTGGCATACACTGAATTTTTTTTTTATATTGTTTTCTTTTTTTTATATTTTTTAATTTCATTTTGATTTTTGTACTTGTTGCTCTTTTATTTTTGCTGTATACCCGTATTACTTGCAAGTCTGTGCCCATGGTTTGTAGTTTTTTTTGTTCCGCTGCCTATCTGCGCATTTTGACCGCCTGCTGGAATGCTACCGTTGTCGCTGCTTTTGTCATCGTTATTCAGGATACGTGACTAGGTTCTCCGATAAGACAGACGACAATTTATAAAACAAACAAAATAAACACTGTGCAAGGTAGAGCTAAGGTTTGGCGAAGCCAAAAATTAATAACGACCGCTTATTATGGGAATTTATTTATTAATTCTAATATTAATAGAATAATAAAATAAATATTACTACTAATATTAGTTATTTTTATTATACAGATGAGCACCGATATATTTTATACCCTTGAAGAGGATATCAACTTCTAGGGTCTGGGTCTATAAATAATTTTATGTAATTTTCACCTCTTCCACTATTCATGAAGAAAGCCCTAATATAGAAAGTGGACATAGCTAATAATACTAGAAAATATAATCGACTAGATGGAAAATAGAATTGCCGAAGTCAATAGAATGAATGAAAATTATTACATAATGAAATATATTTGTACCATCATGAAATAATTCATGCAAATGGATACTATTATTAAATATTTTTTCGATTGTGGTTCTATACAAATCTAGCAATCGTATCAATTTATCATTATTATCTTTGCAATAGTGCTGTGCTCGTGTATAAAAAAATTTAATTTAAAACTTAGTGTATTACAAAAATCATATGTTTGTGAGTTTGTTTTATTTAACAACTAAAAATAATTACAAAATTGCAGAAAATTTACGGAAAATATTACAAAAGAGAAAGGCAGAATCATGGAGAGAACGGTCGAAAGTGTTCAATTAAATGAATACTTACGTAGTTAACCGTTAAAAGGCAAATCGCACTAAAGTATTATTATACAAGAAAAAAGTAATCAAATTTGGTTCAAAGCGGTTGGTTAACAAACAAAATAAACAATAATAATTAAAATATTAATAATAACTATTGTATTATGAAATAATTATTGTTTAATTAAAAATTAATATTTACTGATTAACAAGGACTTGCCAATTTTTGGAAATTATATATATACATAATCCGATTTTTAAGAATCTGAATGAAGTTATTTTCGCTTTAAAGGTGTTTTGTATTCCATTTCCATTTGAAAATTTAAAATTTGATATCCCTAATAGTTTTAGTTCCGAAATAAGGTTCCCCGAAATCAAAAATGATTTCTCTATATCAAAATCAGGTTTGTGCTCTGGTAAGTAGAATCGAACGAGCCAGATGAAAGCTTTTAATAGGAAACACCGAAAATAGAACATCAACCTAATTTGATATCGTCTATGCAATCTTTTTGGATGTTTTTCTGATGAGTAATATCCAGAAATTTATATCTCTATTATAAATTTGTAAAATGTTTGCTTACAATAGATTTCCTTTACTGCAGTTTGGTTAGCGCATTGTTTATTCCACCGATTCCATATTACCGCATGGTATCCTGCTTTAGTAATCAGCGACGGCCAGACATGTGACAGTCACTAAAGTCAGTTTAATGGTAGCAAGAATGTCTTGCTTGCGCATAAATATGGTATGCATATATACATATGTAAGTCTGTATTCATATTGGTCTAGGGATGACGACCTAACCTAAAATTGCGACTTGTTTTGTATATACTAGCATAAATACCTACTTATGTACAGTAAATGTCGCGTTAAAAGGTTTTTGCTGTCATTTTGCTGTCAACTAAATGCTTTTTAAGATAGCGTTCAACTGCGACCATTTAGGGAGTAGGAAAAAACGAAAGTAAATATAGTTGTAAAGTGGTATGTGCGAGTGCATACAGGCATGTTTAGGAATGTTTAGTTCACTTTTATGCTGGCATACATTGCCGATACTCACCTTAACTCGTTGAACGTTGTTACGTGTTTTGAACAAATTATGTACGAGTATGCATGATCATATGTATGCATACATTTATTAATGGATTGATGAATGTATAGCAACAATTAAGAATGCGTTAAGTACTGCTTCATCTTGAATGCCATGCTTTAAACACTCAACAAATTATCCGCACAAAACCGCAAATTAGTAATTTAATACATTTGACAAGCTTACACACTGCATATGGCCCCTAACTAAAACGAAAAATAATTTAAAAAAGCCCTGAGCACACATCACCAAACCAACGACGGCAAGAGTAAAATTTTTCGATTAATACACACACATTGACATACACACAGCGTGCGAAAACGCTATTGTGGAGAGTCAGTTTATCGTGTATTAACAAGCGAGACACGTTAACGAAAAATGGTTTTCGCAAAAAACGAAAACAAAAATGAAAACGCAAAAGTGTGGCAGTGGGTGCCGTTAGCAGTCGCAAATCAGTTAAAAAGCAAAGCAGCAAGCAATTTTTTATTCGAATATAAATTGGTATCAACGGCGCGTACAACTTAGCCATGCTTCGCCACCAATAAATATGCAACTTTTCGGTTTCATTCGTGTGTTGTATTTTTGCAATATGTTTTAGCGGTATTAGACGACAATGCGTCGACCATTCACTGTTAGCTGTTGTTAGCATTCCATCACTACCGATTCAAGGGTTCAAACGACACGCGCACATGTCAAAATGACAAAAACGTTGTTGAAATTTTTAATTTCACTTCTTTTTCGTTGGCCACCGCCTGTTCGTTGATAAATTCATGAATTGATTTTACTTTGATTATGGTAAATCGATTTGGATTCATTTGGAAGGTGTTTGGCGTGTTCAACATTCTTCGAGTTGTCGTGTCTCAAATGGAAAATACCATGATACTTCAAACTAGAGCAACAGATGTGGAGCTAAACAATTGAATGTGGGATAACGGGAATGTATACTTGTTCCGCAAGGCCATCTTTAGTAAGCACACATATTTTTTCGAATCAATATGACAATAGAGCTGTTATAAAATGATACAAATTTCTCTTGTTCCACTTTTTCAAAGCAACATAAAGTGCAAATATAATTTTTTTACTACTTTGGGCTTAGCCATGCGCGTGTATGGATTTTTAGGAAGCTTTCGGATTAAAGTGCAATTATCTCCGCGAATCTGGTAAATTTAATTTATTAATATAAATGCTGGTAATCTGAAATTTGTTAACTGAATCTTATTGCATAACAGGAGGCAAATAGGGAAGCTGGGCTAAACATCTATCAAAATTCTAAGTGCAGTTCACCAATATGCTTAACTAGATGACTATCTTCAGAGCGACTAAGTGGTTGACACTCTATGCATTGATTAGACTTATTATAAATTGTATTCCATATTTAATTTCGTTAATATAATTGTTTTTGTCCACTTTATTATAAAATCTCCCATATTTATCCAATATGGAATAAAATGATCCTGTGGAATGGAAATCATTATATTTGATATATGTGTGATATTTCGTATTGACCGATATATATATAAAGAATGGAGTTAACGGGAGGCACGAAATTCATTAGATTAGGTAATTGGAGGTCAGAATCCATACCTTCAATTTATGATCATTAATTCAAAAATATTCTAAATTTATATATTTTAGCTTCATTACACAGACATTAGAAATGAAAACGTTTTGTATATATTCGTTTGTATATTTTGTATATATTCGCTTATAATACAATTAAATAATAATAATTATTTTCTTCTGATTTTAAAAGTTTCACCGAAAACGGTTCATAGTACTCAAAAATTCAATGGTCAAAACTAATGTACCCCCTAATATTTTTTAATAAATTAATAAGAATTAAATATTTGCAAATATATTGGAGCAATTAATGAGATTTCTGCTGAACGCATCTGAATTTTGCAAAAAGTTTAGATAGCTCAAGTCCCACATTGTTAATAGTATTAAAATGAATAGATAATAATTAATATTGTAATAATAATTGATTGAATTAGTGGTTTATCTCGTCATAAAATTATTTCAAAATATCTTAGCAACAAATCCGGGTTCATAAGAAAATATCAACAAACTGAAAATGTAACAAACATACCGATTGTGAGTAGACAGCGAAAAGTTTTTCGACATGTTGACTTTTCGATCAAGCAACACTTTCGAAACAAATTCAGCCAAATTCATACTTTCCGGTTAATAAATGAACGTTCAGAAATTGAAAAATGATTAATTTTTGGTTGAATCGATGGACAGAATATAACATGGGAGAAGTTCGAATACTCAATCATAAGTTTTATCCATAAATACCATAAATAACGATAAATCAAAGGGGTGTAATGCTTTGGTAATTTTCTATCCTAATCTATTTTCGACTTAGACGAATTGTAAAATTTAGGAAGTAATCTCTTTAGACGTAGAAGGATTTTTATTCTCCATCGAGTTGTTGATTACTATGAACCAGTTTCGGTGAGACTTTTAAAATCAGAAGAAAATAATAACAATTAATTTGCTTTATTATAAGTGAATATATAACCTAATAATATATACAAAAAAATTTTGTTTCTGGTTTCTTAGTTTGAAGGAAAACTTTACTAACTATTGTATATCATACATAATTTTATGTCTTACAGCTTTGTAAGATTTCTAAAAACAGGCTTACTATTTATGAGATTTAACCTTAATCAGTTCTCCATCTTGTTTCCATATTCATATTCATATGGTGTAAAACCAACGTTGTGCGATTCGGATATCGCTCTTGTGAAACTTTGGGTCTCGGCTGCAACAGAGAGAGATTTGTGAAGCTAATATGACTAGTCTGGATTAAGGATTCACTGAATTCAGCAGCATTTGCTCTAATTGATTTGCATTTGCAGTAATACTTCCACTGTCAGTGACTTGTTGATGCCCACAAAAACCAAAGTGATATTACCGTACCCAAGAAAGTGCTCGACACTATCACCTTAATGTAATAGTATAATATATATATAGGGCTGACAATGTACCCGAATCTCTATTCGCATAGAGTAACAATAATACCGCCAAAGAACTACAGTGCTCCGAATACTTTTGACTAGCTCAAATAACACCTACAACAAAGTAAGTTACATTGTAAATCCTACTTGTCATTTGAAACTTAAGTGAACACCTTACACTCGCTTCTCGCCATCACTTCAAAAAATGAAGCTGCTGAATATTTTTTATTTTGTTTTATTATTATTTTAAACACAATATTTAGGTATAATTACAGGAATAAGTGTGGTTAATGTAATAGATGCTATACGATTTTTCCGATACTTTTCTATTCGCCCTTCAAATGCAAGCAATTGCATTATATATTCAGTTCTTAAAAATATCATTCCTGAGCCTGTTCAATAGCTAGTTGTGCTACGGTTAGTTCACCGAAAAACCACCGCCACATTGGTGCATACCATAATAGCTGACATTCCTTTGTTGTTTCTATATGTATATAGAAATATATATATATATATATATATATATACATATAGATATATGTTGTATATGAGAGCACATATGCACATTCCTGCATATACAAAATATTTCCACCACTTTGGTTTGTTGTTCTTTACGTTAAGTAACGAATTCTTGATTTCGCCTTCCGTCTGTTCCGCTTGATTCCACGCCTTAACTTGGCATTTCGAGTTTCATTCCTGTCATGCCACATTTGATGGCTGCTATGTTGTGCTTTGCCACTCAATTTAATGCCATTAACTTCCAACTTCCCGCTTTTGTTTGCTCGTCGTTACCTTCATTGCGGAGTCTTGTTTTAAAGGAATATACTATGGTACTGTGCCCAGGCATTTCAATGTTATTTATTCTTTGTACTTTAGCTTTTTTTATTTCCAAATTTATTCGTACCGCTGGGACCTCCCCCACCACTTTTGTGGTTGTTTTTAGTCGCTTTATTGCAGATGCTGAGTATGGGTACTATTGCTGTTGTTGGTTTGATTATAATCGTTTTTGTTGCTATTGTATGCTTGAAAGACAATTATGGTTTGTTGGTTTTTCAAAAGTGTTGTATTGCAAAGAATTTTTAAAGTTTGAGTTTAGTTGCAAACTGCGTCCTTATTCGGTCAAACTAAAAAAAAATGGAACACACTTTTATAAACTTATATATTTTTAAGTCTACATACTTTTATTCATACATTCATACATACATAAATAGAAGTATGTACTCACCTACGACCGATCTGTGTTTTTTTGTCTTCGGCATTTCTTGCGCTGCTCCAAAAGCACTTGGGTAATAAAAATGGAAACACCTGTGATTATTGTTCAACCATTTTAGCAAGGTGTTGAGGATTAGAAAATACGCCGAGTTGTACGCAAAGGGAATAATAATAACTAATTTTAAAATCCTTTGATATAATATATATCCTTTATATAATATAATAATTTAATTAATTTCGACAGCATTGATTTATAAAAGCTACGCAAAGTGACATTTTCGAAAATATATCATATCCACACATAGTCCAATAAGTCGACTTGTTTGTTGTCGGCCAAGCATAGACATTAATGAAGCACATTCCTGGGCAGGCAAAGGGATCAGCTATTTACATAATTTTTTATTGCTTCTAATTTTTTATTTAAATTGCATTAAAATTTTTTTGTTTTATTTATTGGCGTTTATTTTTAATTCGGACAGCTAATATTTTCAGCGTATATTACGTATTTTTTACATCTCTTATCTTTTTACAGTTACAACCTCGGGACATGTTTAAAAAGAGTTAATGTTTCTGTTTACATAAATAAATAATCAAAATTTAAAACATTAAAATGAACGATATAGATATATGGTTACATACGATATCTCGTATATTAAAAGATACTTTGAGATATATTGAAAAATTTTTATAAGGGGGGTTTTAAGACTTTTGAACAGCAGATGTGATTCGTATTAAAACTATCGTCAGCAAACTCGACGAAAGCGTTGTGTCCATTATTTTACCAAAAATGAGTAAATATGGAGTATATGGTGAAAACCCCTAGGATAACACCTCAAATCTGAAATTACGCCTTGATGGTGACTTATTTGGAGTACACATGGATCAGTTAAAAATTTGGTTATTGGCGCAGCACTCTTAGGTGTATTTTATATCTTTTAAATTACTTGGACGATTTCAATAAAGCTCGTTCTAAATATTCTCACAAAACCACCTTAGTTTACGTCTACTTTTTTTAAATTAGAAATTTGAATTTAAAATAGATAACTCAAACACATAATGGCTTCCATGTTTTCGTTTATTTTTATTCCACAAAGCAATTAAAACATCTGCCACCATTAATTAAAATTAGTTTGTTTGGAAAAAAATTTTATACCTTCAGGCAGTTTTTCCGCTATTGATATTCGAAAATGAAGTCCTCTTAGATATATACTATATAGAAATATAACCTGGTTAGAATAAATGTGCAAGTTTGGCACGGTCGTTTGAGGTAGAATATCTGATGGACCAAGCGAGTTGATGGTATAAGTTTGCCGTGTTTGACCATGGGATCAGGTTCAATGGCATCGCATTGTCAATGTGGCTAGGTTTTCCCCATATGTACGGATCAAAGTCATGAACTGTTTTTTACAAATTCGGAAGTTTTTTTTTTGGATTGCTTCACGCAAACGGCGTTGGACTTGTAGGTAGTACTTCTTATCGACCTTTTGACATAAACATGTTTGCTTAAGATATATTACCTTGGGATTTTCGAGATCAGGGTGCAAAAATATTACAGAAGCAGAAGCATAGTGTAATATATAATATATATATATATATATATATTTACGTATGTGCTAGTTTAAAACCACTATCTTCATATTAACTCTGCGGGGTTTCATACAAATCCTGCTTGAAGTCGTCCTACTCAGAAAAGTATTCGATTGATACCAATTATAGGAATATTTATTAAGAGTTATTGTATTTGATTTTTGCTACTATTTTAGACTGTTTGGTTTTTTGAATTGTATAAATTTCTGAATATTTAGGTATTTATTTTGAAATCAGGACTAAAATTATAAAATCTCATACTTCCTAAATAAAATTTGCGGTGACTTAAATTATGTTTAATACAGAAGTGATTTTGCTCTATATACTGACCTAATAAGAGATACGAATTCAACACGTAAAAATTAGCAGTTGTTTTGGGCTACTACTCTACTGAGTGCTTCACAAAGCAATGTTCCCCAAACGGTAAGTTCAAAATATTTAACACTAAGGGCATTATTTTTCACACAATGAAATATTAGCTCAGGGAGAAACATAGAGCTGATAGACAATTTCCCTATATTTATTCTTAATTTGTTATAAATAAGACAGGTATGAATTTCCTTATTAATTTATTGAAAGATATTATGAGACGAAATCAATTAAAGCTTAAAAATAAATTAAGCTTCTGAAATAAAATGAGGGGTGTTCGTCCGATAAGCTAGCTTTATAACACATATATATGTATGTTCTCTTGAGGAGAAAGAAGTAAATATAATTTGAGCCAATTTTGTGAATATTGAACAATTCTGCTATGTTCTACTAACACTTCCAAATTTAACAAAGCTTACCGGTGATTCCTATTGCATATAAACACTTAACGAACAAATTTATAATACCACTAGTAGATAAAATTTGTATTGGAGTGATTTACGGAACTCAAATTTCTATTACTCAAAATAAAGAAAGAACTTCGAAGATAACATAATATTGGATATACGTGGTGTGTTCAAAATATAACGGGAATTTTCGTTTAAAAAAAGAAAATACTTAGTCATTCGTCTACATTAATGTCGCCTTCAATATTATTCATATTCGATATTATGCACTTATGCCAGCGCTTCTTTTAATTGTCTAAACATTTTTCAGCAAAGCGCTTTTAATGTCATCTATACTTGTAAAACGACGTCCCTTTCAGGTTCTCTTTATTTTTGGAAATAGGAAAGTCACATGGAGCCATGTCTGACGATAGCACTTCTTACTGACCGTTTGACCTTAAGGCAAGAAATCATGATGCACTAAACCATTAAAGTCGAAAAGAGTTGAGCTGAGTTGAAATGTCTGTCCGTCCGTCCGTGCAAGCGATAACTTGAGTAACAATTAAGATATTTTGATGAAACTTGGTACACGTGTTCTTTATCACTGTAGGACGGTTGGTATTGCAGATGGGCCTAATTGAACATCTTCCCCGCCCACAAAATGCCATTAAGCGAAACCAGATAAAGCCCTATAACTAAGCAGTAAATTAAGATATAAACGTGGGACTTGTAGGCAAAATTTTTTGTAAAAGCTTGTATGGCCACGCCCCCCAATAGGTTTAATATATATATCTCGGAAAGAGTTAAAACTATATCAATCAAACTTACTCCGACTAAGTTTTTCTAGCATCTCCTCATATATGGAGAAAATGAGTGATATTGGATAATAACCACGCCCGCCTCCCATACAAAGGCTATGTTGAAAACTTCTAAAAGTGCGTCAACTCGCCGAAGGAACACGTCAGAACCATTAAATCTTGCAGCAAATATGACACGGAAGGGTTGCATATTAATCCGTGTAAATTTTTGGTGCTAGGTGAGGCACCGCCCACCGGAACCGCGCCAAATTTTGTTTAAATCGGTTAAGGGGCTCTTGAGGTATGGGATTTCTCCTAAAAGTGGGTATAAAGTGGTATACAAGGACACATATTAAGATAGGAAAGTGGAAGTTGTGAAGTAAAACGTGGGTGTGGCCCACCTCTTAATATGCTTAACGTACATATCTTACAAGCCACCGAAGCTATATTATCCAAACTTGCTGAGGACAAATTCTTTCAGCATCCCCACAAACAGTGTGAAAATAAGTGAAATCGAATGATAACTACTGAAACCACTAACCACTAACCACTGGTTGAAGACCACCTAAGGTGCGATAACTCACTAACTAAATTCGTAAGAAGCATAAAATTTAACAGGCAAGGGGCTGTTTAAGCGCTTCAATGGAATCTGTTTAAAAATTAGGCAACGGGAATGGCTCCGTCCCCCTTTTGGGTGAATTTGTAAATCTCAGGAACGGCTTTAACAATTTCAACTAAATTTTTGTGCATTGTTATGTTATGTTCGAAAAATGGGGACATCAGACTACAACGACGCCTACCTCACATATATCGCAATTTTTAATTCCTTACGACTTTTCACTTTACAGTAAATAAATCACGTACCAGTGAAAATATTGTAGCAGCCTCAGCACAAAGAGTGGTTCTAGGATGTAGCACATCACTTTAAAAATTTCTCGAAATCAAAATATAACTTTTCAAGCCTCAGATATCGAATATGTGGTCCCAGTGCCTATATATGATGTGTCTTAATGAAAGTCGAACAGCATATCTTTATGGTAGAAGTTTGTCGGAATGCCAACAATGGATAAAATCGGGTAAATACTTCCGTAGATGTATGAAATACACCAGCTCCCATATACTAGATATAATAATTTTCGTTATTATATCAGACTTTATCTTCATAAAATTGTGTGGAAACATATTCTCGAGTATTCTTTTCAGTACTGCCAAAAGTTTCTCCAATCGGTCCAGATCTTCCCCTTAGCTCCAACATACCTGATGTGGGGATTTCCGACTTCTCACCTGACTTTAAACCGTTTATGTTGGACAATACGTATGATATTTTATGAAAATAAGTGGACATGTTCTCTTACACATGATGTGGTTTACCGCCGAATGTGAATAAAATATATATAGTATATAGATATATTATAATAATTATATACATAATAATATATATCCTAATATCCTAATAAATTTAGCCCATTTCGTTGACTTTGTTCCACATATTTCATCTGAGTTAATTGGGTTGGTTTTAATATGCTTATTTTAATTTAAAATGATTTATTATAATCCTTGGTTAGGAACAACGGGTAAAGATAAAAAAAACATTTGCTGTAGATACCATAATTGATAATGTGGCGTATATCATAGGGAATGAGAGGTATAAGGAGAAATGTGATTTTCGTCCGGCCAGTGGAATGCATAATATTACGTAAGGTATATATGTATTAGGTATATATGTAACCAACATATATAGCGCCATCCCTCATATATACATATATATAATAGAATATTTTAACTTATTTTTATATGATGAATACATCATATGCATGTAATCTTATTGAAACCAAATGAACACGTGCGAGAACATAATCGATTCTACCCGAACTTAGCTTCTACATTTATTACCTGTCACCTGTTTAAATTACGTTTTCCCGTAAAAAACGTAGGTACTTTTCTGTGGAATAATCAACTAAGTGTAAATTATAAACAGTGTAAGCAAATATGTCAGCTACAAAACAAAAATTTATCAGGAAAAGTGCAAAAAAATTATACGAAACTCTAATCAAAACAAGCGACAGCCGGTTGAGTATCACGCCATTTGAAATACTCTAAGCTCGATGAGTAAAGCACAACGAACCTCGTAAAATTGGTCAGTTGGTCAGGAAGCTTTATAGAGTTCGTGCAACTGAACATTTTATATTCTCGCAATATACAAGGATCAAAAGAGAATACTTTCAGGTCCTGGCAAAACTTTACATTAAAAAATGTAGTGTAAGAATTCAACATTCAATACTAGATGAAACCGTAAATGGATTTCAATCATATTTGGGATCTTAGTAACTTATATTACGAGGTGTGTTCGGAAAATAACGGGAATGTTCTTCCACTTTATTGACATTGTCCATCATGAATTCTTGCCTAATGGTCAAACGGTCAATAAGGAGTACTACCTACAAGTTCAACGCCGTTTGCGTGAAGCAATCCGAAAAAAACCGCCCGGATTTGTGGAAAAACAAATCATGGCTTTCTGCTCCACTCACATGGCGCTGTTCACACTTCGTTGCTTGTTCGTGAATTCTTTTCCAAAAACAATACTGCAACGGTGCCCCAGCCTCCATATTCGCCAGACATGGGTTCGTGTGACTTTTCTGTATTTCCAAAAATAAAGAGAACCTTAAAGGGCCGTCGTTTTACAAGTATAGATGACATTAAAAGCGCATCGCTGAAAGAGCTTAAGCTATCCCAAACATCGAGTTTAGAAGTATTTTGAAGGCGACAACATTAATGTAGACGAATGAATAAATATTAAAAAAAAAACAGAAATTCCTGTTATTTTACAATATAAACACACCTCATATCATATATTCACTAAGTTTCATTACTACAGTTTGCTTCGTGTCCGAAATATTTATATTGTATTATAATCAACTCAATTAACTCAAATGATATATGGGATAATCGTTTTTAGTTTTTTATCGTATTTTATCGCTCGAAAAGGAAATCTGTAATCATTATATAAGGGATATGGTGTTCAGACCGATTTTATTCACATTCAGCACTAAGCTAAATTATGTTTAAGAAATCATATTCACTTAATTTCATTAAAATGTCACATATATTGTCCAGCATAAACGTTTTGAGTCAAGTGTAAAGTCGAAAATTTCTTCATCGGATATATTGGGGCTAGGTGAAGGTCTGGACTGATCTCAGCAACTTATTAGCCGCCTAGCAGCTTTTACCCAAAAATACTCGGGAATACATTTCCTAGCAATTTTGTGAATATAACTCAAACACTGACCGACATATTCGGCATAAAATCTCATGGGTTCTAGTGTAATTCTTTGAGCGATTTCACACATTTTCGCAATTAAAGTGTGGCATATAGTTCACTTAATCTTGCTAAGATACCATACACAGTGACCGATTATAGCGAAATATCGTATAAAGCCAACCGGGATTTTGAAATTTTTTTGTTAAGTAAGTAGGAGCTAGGGGAAGTATTTACCCGATATTACCCATTTTACACACAATTTTTGTGCACACAAGGCACAATATTATCAGGCAAAGCTTTCGTCTGAATTTCAATAATATATCTCACAGATTGACCCATATTTTTGGTAGGAAATCAGCCACGGGCATTGAGTCCACATATTCGATACCAGGGGACTTGAACAATTATATTCCGATTTCGGCACTTTTTAGACGGGAGAACGCATATCCTAAAGGCACTCTTCGTGCAAAGTTTCGCTCTGATATCTTGATTGGTTTATATACTGCAAAGAGGAAGAATCACATGGAATTTAAAATTGTGATATATGGGAAATGGGCGTGGTTGGATTCCATTTGCCCCATTTTTCCACTGTAACATAAAAAATTTAATGCCACCAATGAAATCAAAACCATCTGAAGGTGGGCGGTGCGATCCCCATTGCCCAATTTTTATTATATATATAGCCTATATATATATATATTATATAAGCCTATAAATAGGCTTAGCCATGTCAGAAACAGTGCTATATTACTTAGCTTGAACTAAGTTTATAACACTTTAAATGTATTATGCATACACTTAAAGAGGCTTTGTGTTCAAGCTACAAATGCCACCAGTCGGAGTTGGATGAGAGAACTCAACTGGAAGTAGCCCAGACTACAAGGTCTGACCAGAGTACATAATCTGGTACCACGGGGAGCAGGTGCCCGATGGATTTGCTTGTCGCTCCATTCTGCTCATTGCGGTTGGCCCTTCGGGGAGCATCGTGGTAGCTGTGGTTTAATACCTGAATGCGGGTAGAGCTGATGAATGATGCAGCTCAATGTGGAGTTGCATAACAACCGGGTGTCGGACCCATATTACGGCAGAGGTTTTAGGTAGGCCTCGAGCCCAACCAAGGTGGTAATTGTGTCCATTCCACAATGCCGATCGGTACCGAAGGTTTTAGCAAAAAGCTATTACCAACGGGGCGCTGATCAGGGCATTAACTTGATCCGTTGTGATTTTGAACACCGTGGTGTTAGGCTGTACAACGACAGGTTCCCACGTAAAGTACATCCTCTACTGTCCAAAGAAGTCACCTCCGGGGGTCGGGGGATAAGAATAAGTCGCGTTAAGGCATGCCTCTCGTAAAATGCGACTGAAATCCATATAGCACTTTAAATGTGTTTAAAATTTAAATTATGCAAACACTTAAAGAGGCATTTGAGTTCAAGATACGATCGCCACTCGTCTGAGCTGAATGGGTAGTTTTTGAATGGGTAGCTCTTGAATGTGTAGGTCTGGCCGGAGACTTTAACCTGGTACCCATCGTTCACTATCTAAGAGAGTGCCGGAAGGATTTCTCCTTAGAAAACTTGGTTGATATAGCTTTAGTGTTTTGTGAGGCATTTATATCTGTAGTACCAACCTCGTGAGGAAGCCAAGGAACATGTGTACCAAGTTATATCAAGATATCTATATTTTTACTCAAGTTATCACTTCCACGAACAGACGAACAGACAGACGGAAAAACATTCACTCAGAATTCAAGTTATCTCGTCATACTGATCATTTATATATACATAACCTATATCTCTATCTCTATATCTATGTATTACAAACAACCATTAATACAATAACCGTATACATTCATATGTATGTTTTTCTTGACCTCTTGTTTACTCTTCATACACAGGTTATACTATGTCCACATACATATGTGTATGCGTCTGAACAACGATAATGAAAATGTTGTCTGTAATTGAAGACACAGCTGTTACCAATGGCACACTATTATGTGTGATTGTTGTTAAGAGTTTAGTCGAATGATAAATCTCTTGGAGTAAAGCACCTGATTGCCACTTGCACTGACTTAAGCAAAGGTTCTTGTAGCACCTTCATACATACATATACATACTTAATATTTACATAGTAGCATTAGTCTTAATTGTTGAGTGTTTAATGCAACCCAAACAAATCCTGCAGAATTTGGTTCCCAAAAGCAGAATTTCCAAAATGTTGCTGGTATTATATAAACATAATTCAAACATTGGGAAGATTTTATAATTATTTTTTATTAAAAATATTCATTTGTCTCGGTTTAGATGCAATTTAAGTATTTGTAGTACACGGTTACTTGTATTTCAAACCTTTGTAACAGAAGGGTTATTAACAGAAATAAAAACTTACAAAATATAATCCACTTAATATCAAAATAGTTCCAGAAGTAGAAATAGTATTGTTTTCTGTTTTCTGTTCAACGAAAAAATGCAGTAAAAATATTGTTGGGCGGTTTTATGTTGTCTGAAGTTTGGAACATTTTCATCCCTCGTTTATGATTTGTAAATTTATGTTATCTTACAATTTCTGAATTGGTAACTGGCTTTTATTAGAAAACAACTTTTTAAAAATTTTAAATGCCATACGTTTTTTAAATTTTATTACGTTTTATAAGTTTCTAATCTGACATACTCGTAAGTGTTTAATTTTTCCCATTTACTCTGTCAATGTTATCATATAAAAGAGACAATCAAGAATGTAGGTTTTGAAAACTTGAAGCACCTTACGTGAAAACTGAAAGAAATGGAATAAATGACGTGGTAAAACTACCAAGTTCCATTCAACTGATAATAACAATTTATGGTATAACAAGAAACAGTTGTTGGGGTATTACTGTGGTTTGATGAAGAGGACAATGTGTTGGGCTTACATACTTAAACTACTGGTTGCGTATAAAATCGGCCACACTAGTCATGCCTGCGGTAGTAAATACAAGTATAAATCGCGTGTGGTTATGTAAGTATGAATGATGTTTTCCGAGAAAAAGCAGTTATTAACTTCTTACATTTTTGGTAAAAAAACCAAATGCGCCATTTCAGCATCAGAGTATCAACGCAGTCCTGCGAAGTTTTTTGTTCCCATAAATTTCTTAAAAATCACTAAAAACACAATTGTCAATGGGCTGCTATTGCGTATTTATAGAAAGATTTAAGAGGAATTCGAAATATTTCCTTTCCATTTCTTCACTTTGTGGTTTTCCCCCGATGGATTATTAATTAAACAATTAGGCCGATACAATGAAGGTTGTTGAAGAGATTTGAAAATTGTTAATCGAAGTCGAATGTGATGACGGAATGTCTGACGGCCGAAGGTCACAACTATACTATTATATAATAAAATTCTTCTTTATAAATTACATTCTAAAATCTTATATCTATATATCATCTATATATATATATATATCTTATGTCTTATACGTAAACACTGCAGATAGTTTTACACATCTATAACAAAAATTTTATGACATTGTATGGAATGCACATATGTGTCATACATGGAATTGTTTTCGCCATATTATGCCATACATATAATGAACGTGTACCGTATGCAATGTGAACACTTATTATTTTCCGTTGATTACTCTGTAACAGAGACTTGAATAGCCATATGTATTAATGTATATTCTTTATATATATTTATGAAATTTTCAGATTTTTGAGTCATTTATTATTATTAATTATTATTGTGATATTGAGAAATTAAACTATAATTACCAAATATATATAAATTACCAAAGTAAAATTGGGTTTCAGTCATTATAATATCTAATTACAAAAATAATGCAACTGGCATACCTTCGAAAACTTAATACGAGTATAACTTAGAAAAAAAAATGTTTCTTACCCTACTTTCCGTGCAGTTTGTGGTCTTTGACGATTTTCGCTCCAATCTCACTTTTATTTCCGAATTGGTAGAAATGTTGCGGCCCCTTAAGTATGTTTGTAACACTTAGTTGATATTGTATCTAGTACGTATTACCATTAAGTTATTTCACTTATAAACACAGTATATTAATTTATTTCTCAATTGCTCTTGACCTTTTTACTTTCAACTATGTGTATTTAATTTAGTTATCATAATTTATCTTTTCTTGTAGCGGGTTGGTCTCACGTTTTGTATATGTTAGATAAAAAAGAAAAAAATAATAAGTTAAAAAATAAATTACCTAAAAAATTTACATTTACATTGACATTACATTGACCTGTTAAATTAGTTGGAAATAAACATTCAACATAAAATCAAAACAAAATTTTTTGGAAGCATAGCAGTTACCACGAAGTTATAATAGTAAACTTAAATAAAAATACCATTCATATCGAATTTGCGACTGTATACCTGTATGCTTCTGTAGATTCTCGTACTTTCATTTTACTTTCCTGCCATAATTTCTAATGGACCTTGCAACATTTTTAACTTTTTACTAAACGGTTTGGCTTTTTAATTTGTTTGTTGCTAATTTTAGTATGTATTATTTTTATTTTTACCCTAATGTAATTACAAGGCAAACGTGTGTAGCTTGCAAAAACATTACCAACGCCTGTTAGGAATGTTTATTTCGTGTACAATGTAATCGCCATGGAAAATGCGAATGTGGCAGTAGAATAATTACAGCTACAAAGATGGGCTGCACGCGTATTACATAAAGTTAGTTTTACATTGCAAATTTCAACACGATGAATCTGTTGTATTTTTAAATTTTGTGAAAAGAAAACACAAATTAAATTGATAATAAGACCGATTTTCAAAAAAAAAATTTTTTTTGAGATGTTGTGTTAAATATGCAATTTTTGTATATAAAGACTAAAATGTTCAAACTAAGATGTAGTTCTCCGAAGTTAGAGAAAATAAGTTGAAATTTTAAAAATTTTTTCAAGGATTATCTGTGAGAAGCATAAGATGATAACACTTTCCTTCTAAAGGGAATGAAAATAATAATCCTATAAATCGAAAATCGTAAACGAAACAAGTTTAAAGTATTTAAAACTTTAATAGCTTAGTTTAAAGTATTTAAAGCTTAGTCTGGAAGTTTCTTTAAATATTGCTTACTGGGGAAGTTAAGTAAAGTTTTGAATACACATATGAGAAGCACAACGTTAGAATTCGTATTAATGCAGCTTTTTCATATTTGGAGTTCGAATAATACTGGCCCACAGCATAGTATTCGAAAGATGCAGTTACTGCGGCCATATGCCAGAATTTCTGTCTAAAAACTAAGTGACAAAAATTTTTGATGATTAGAGTGAAGGGAATACAGATAAACACTTAATTCAATTTTACTACAGTTTATTGGAGAGTTGTCATTTCGTTAAATTTTAAATAAAATTAAAATAGTTAAAATTTATTCTTTGAATGACACATCAAACGGTGTTTTACCGGCCATATACATTTAAGCAAACTAACCAGCTACTTAGAGGTTTTTATGACTCTAACGCCAAATATAGAGAAACCCGCTATTACCAAAGTTTATTACACCAAAAGCAGATTTGGCAAGCAATAAAGCCTTGTAAGATATTGGAAGCCAATAAAAAAAAAAGAAAAAAAAAAGTGTCTATGTTAACGCTAACATTAGCGTGAAATAGAATTACTTAAGACAAGTTTCGTACGCAAACCAAAAAAACAAAAAAAAAAAAATATTTGCAAATACATATATGACAAGACAATGACCAATAGGGGATTCAAACGAACTCCAATCATAAAAAGCAATGTGTGCAAATAAATGAACGAACAAGAGGCAGAGAGAATGAACTGTTACTGCTATTGAACAACACCAAACGGCAATCAAGCAGACAAAATGTTAAGTTGAAGATTTGCAAGAAGAGAAAAGAAAAATACGGCGCTTTACGGTGGAGGCCGAGGTTTTGAAAGGTGAACCACGGGCTACGCACAATAAAGTGACAAAAAATGGTGTTGCGCTGTTAACGGTATGCTCGATGAGCGATGGTGCATAAATATGCTCGATGAGCGGAGACGAGATGCATAAATATATTTAATATCACTTATACATCAGTATGAAATACAAACATTTGTTGCAGTAAATGTATGTGTTTAACTTCGGGTACGGAATAATTGTTGTTCTTTTCACATTTGTATTTGATTCCCCAATAAAAAATATCATGTGTGTTTAATTTAGCTGGAACCTTATCCGAAGCAACAGGAGCCACAATTATCACAAGAAAAGAACTAACTAAAAAGCGCAAAACTCAATAAGGTGTCCGAATATGTAAGTCTTCCCTTCTCAAATACTTCATTACTTAAATAAAATACGTTTCCGCCTTTCGCTAGTCATAACAACAATTAACATAAATAATAAATAGTAATAAAAATAGAAACACAGATAAAAAACTAAGGCAAGTACATTTTTAGTAGCAACAGATTACAAGAAGCGACCAGTGTCAGCATGCCGACATACATTTCTGACCGGACAAAGCGAAAAAATAATTTGTATTTTTATTTTATTCGGTGGCACGGGATAGCGATTTCGGGTGATGAATGAAATAAAAAAATGGCAGCACAGTGAGAAAACATTTATTTGATTTTGCGCCAGTTGTTTTATAGCCGCAAAATTATGGTATGCAAAAATATATGAGTTTATGCAAATTACATTTGTTTGTTTATGTTGTTCATATATTTGTATGAGATAGTGGCAACAGTTGCATATATAATAATATTTCATCGTAAAAGCTAACAGTTTAAAACAAAAAGTTATTTTATTCTTTCTGCTTTGCCACTTTACCGAATGCTTGTCCAAAAAAGTGGCAACAAACACATACTTCCGATGCCGTAGTCATGGGTAGTTTTTTTCTTTGAATTCACATTGTTGGTCATCACTATTATTATTGCAGTTGTATTCGTTGTTTTCTTGAATATATATAAATATCGCACCAACGGCATCTAGTTCTGTATATTTAGCTACCTATGTTGTTATTATACTCTCGCAACATGTTGCAACAGAGTATATTAGTTTTGTTCACATAGTGGTTTTCCGTCCGTCCAAGCGATAACTGGAGTAAAAATTAAGATATCTTGATGAAACTTGGTACACGTATTCTCTGTCACCATAAGAAGGTTGGTATTGCTGATGGGCGTAATCGAACATCTAACACGCCCACAAAATCGCATAAATCAAAAACCTATAAAGTGCTATAACTAAGCAACAATTAAAGATAGAAATATGTTATTTAGTATGGAGGATCCTAGTTGAGCGCAGCACCCGCGGGTAAAAAATTTTGTAAAAGTGGGAATGCCCCGCCACCAATGCGTTTAATGTATATATCTCAGAAACCGTTATATCTCTGTATCTTTCAAACTTCCTCAAAATAAGCTTTTCTAAAATGTCCTCGTATACTAGGAAAATAAGTGAAATCTGATAATTACCACGCTCACCACGCATACAAAGGTTATGTTTAAAACTGCTAAAAGCGCCTTAACTCGCTAAAGAAATACGTCACAAACGTTAAATCCTACGGTAAATATGTTACGGAAGGGCTGCATAGGGCTCCATGTAAAACTTGGACAATGGGTGTGGCACCGACCACTTTTAGAGGAAATCCCTTATCTCAAGAAAGTTTTAACTAATTTCAACCAAATTAGGTATATGACATAATATTTGCATCTTTATTTCTCTTTGCTGAAATGGATGAAATTGGATAACAATCACACCTACTTCTCATATAAGCCGACTTTAAGCGATTATGTCCGTCACTCTGTGAGTGACAATCGTAAAATTACGTGGAAACATGTTCCCCAGTATATTTGGGGATTGAAAACGGTTAATGCGATCAGTGCAGACCTTACCCTAGTCCAAATATACCAGATATAAGAGTTCTTGACTTTCCAGATAACTCTAGACCGTTTATGTTGGTCAATATGTGTAAAATTTTAGGGAAATTAAGTGGATATGTTTTCTTACACATAATCCAGTTAAGTTGATTTGGTAAATTTTAATGTAAATATCTCAGACACAAAGCTAAATATTATAATAAAACTCCGTGAGGCTATGACCTGTAATATGAGTTAATAAGATACCAAATATGATTAGAATCCATTTACGGTTTCGTCGAATATTGGATGTTGAATTCTTCCGCAAAATTTTTTTATATAAAGTGTTGCTAGTATTTGAAAGTATTTCCTCCCCTTTAAGCCTTGCACATTGCGAGAGTAACTCGCTGAAGGAACACGTCAGAAACATTAAATCTTACTGCAAATATGATATGGAAGGGTTGCATAGGAATCCGTGCTAACTTTTGGTGATGGGTATGACACCGCCTACTTTTCGGTGAAACCCCATATCTCAAGAACGCCTTAACCGATTTCAACAAAATTTGGTGTGTGCATTTTTATGTCACATTGTGAAAATGGACGAAATCGGATAAAAACCACGCGTACTTCTCATATAACACAATTTTAAGTATCATCTGATCCTTTCACTTTAAAGTAGATAAATTGATGCTCGATTAAGAAATTGCAAAAAAGCTATTCACGAATAGTACGTTCAAGATATGCCATCCCATGCGCAAAAATAGTCTAAATCGTATTATAACTTTTGTTTTATAACTTTTTTATAATTGCAAACCGGCAGATACCCAATAAATGGACCTCAGTACCTCTTTCTGACTTTCTACGGAAAATATCTGTAAATAAATATCTGTAAGATATTGTAATGAAATAAGAGTATTATCTTTCCATGATGATAATGTGATCTGGTGTCAAAAATGGGAAAAATCGGGTAAATACTTCCCCTAACAACCTCTAGCGCCCATATACCTAAAATAAAAATTTTCAACCTTCCCGTAGGCTTTATACCATACCGGTAAATCCGTAAGACATCATTTTGAAATTGAAGGATTATCTTTGTACGATAATAGCGTGCTCAGGTGTCAAAAATGGGAAACATTGGGTAAATACTTCCCCTAACAACCATATAAGTGAACGTGTAATATTGGATATACCATATTTTAATGCCGAAAATGCGTGAAATCGGTCAGCGAATACTCCAGCTCCCATATACTACATATAATGATTTTCGCTATTCTAGCAGACTTTATGCAAAATATATCGGTCACTGTGTTAGTTACCTTCACAAAATTGGAAGAAAACGTGTTCCCTAATATACTTGAATAATGAAAAGAGTTAATGTGATCAGTGTAGATCTTCCTCTGTCCTAAATATGCCCAATATAAGAATTCCCAACTTTCCATCTGACTTTAAACCGTTTATGTTATCCCAATATGTGTGATATTTTAATGAAATTAAGTGGATATGTTTTCTTAAGCATAATGTGATTTCGCGCTATATATGAAAGAAATCGGTCTAGACCATTGTCTAAACCGCTTATTCCTAATATAATGACTTTATTTTCTCTGGTTGACTTTTTCCTCATGTATCCAATATATTTATGAAAGCACTTTGGTTGAATTTATATCAGCTATATCTTATTTGAGTTAATTTGATAGATTTTAATATAAATATCTCCGACACGAAACAGAATATTGCGTTGAAAGTACATGAGTCTATGACCTGCAATATAAGGTAATAAGACACCAAATATAATTTCAATCCATTGAAAATTTCTTCGAATAATGAATGTTGAATTCTACCGCAACATTTTTATACACTCGCAGCATGTTTAATATAAGGTTATGCCAGCAGCTGAAAGCATTTCCCCGCCTCTGATCCTTGCACATTGCGTGAGTATAAAATGTTCGGTTATACCCGAACTTAGCCCTTCTTTACTTGTTATTGCTTTTTTTTATGAAAAGTAACAACAAAAATTTGTTTAGTTTTGTATTATTTAAAATTACAAGTGTTTAAATACAATTTTTCTGGAGGTTTTCTGGCAAATGACGGGTTCTTCGGTTCTGACCACAAGTATGACAGCATCAAATTAAAAACTACAAATTTCAGGAGCAAAATCAGTTCTATTTAGGTGGGATATACCTAATACATTTATGATTCAGTGACTGTTGTTGGATGAAATGGCTAAAACGGCAACACTCTCAGGTCAATTTATTGTTAATTGCAGTTCTATTGCTATATACCATATACTTTTATTTTATGAATGTTTTAATCACAATTAATGTACATTGTACATAACACCAAACCATTCCCAGCCAACATCTGATTCCTGATGTATTTAAAAACTTTAACGATAGATTTGGTCTGATATCTACCATTTCCTTGAATCCTTTAGAAACTTTCTTTCACGTAATGTATTTAATTATGTACAAAAATATAGTTATCTCTAGAAGTATCTGTATTTAAATACATTTGTATTTGCTCTTGAAACATATTGTAGTACAATCCAAACATCATTCCTCTAAATTTTAGGTACATACAAACGATCATATACATTCATGTAGAGTAATTAGAGAAATTAAAACTAAAATTCAGCGATGCAGAGGAAATATATATATATATATATATATATATATCGTTTTACCTTTTTCCCAATTTGCTGTTTTTTTCCAAGAGTTTCCAAATTTGCTGCCAACGGGAAGAAAATTAAACGGTTGAACTCAGTTCACAGATTCGCTTAAGTTTTTGCGGCACAATTTTTTCGCATTTGTCACACAAAAGAAACCATAAAAAAACGTTTATTATCCAATTTGCACGTTTTTGCAATTTGTATACGAAAATCAATGAAAGAAATTTATTTTTGCTTCTTTTCTCACATATATTTGAATTTTATATTGTCTTTTTTATAAGAAAATTCTTAACTGTGTTAATTTAATTTATTAAGTGTGTAACTATATTGCATTCACAATATTTAGTGTTTTATCAAATACTTTTGGTCACCGGTGAAGGTTATTAGCCTTTTTGCAGGTTTCGTTCATATCTCGTTTCGTTTCATATAATGGTGTATATTTTAGTATGTTTTAATGAAGCCACTGCAGTATATTTTTAAGTAAGATTTCCACTTTTGTTTATTAACTTGGAATTAATTTGTTTCAATGTCAGGGGCTCTCCAAAATTCGCAATAATTGCAGATACTTGGATAAGGCAACTAATTTTACTGCAATTATTCATTTGTTTTAGTTACAGTTTAGTTACAAGATAAGAATTAAAAAAATTATTTATCTCATTTAGATAAATACATGTGTACTATTTTTAGTACCAAAATTTATATTTGAGGCATAATAATTTAATAATTTTATTTGATTTTATTTTTATCTTTTGGTAAACATTTTTAAAAATACATTAATTTGTTTTGTATAATGTGTGTTTTCTTTAAGCTAAACACCGCAAATACTGCTAAGTAATTTAATTTTTCGCTTCGCTTTTGTTACGACGATACAAAAAACGGATAAACTTAAACGCTTGAAATCTCGCATTAAACTAACATTGAAATGCCAACAAATTCAGGTAAGCGAACACATGAGCATGTTCGCCAGTAACTAAACTCAACGTCAGTTCACATCCATACAATTGTACAAGTATGCAAACTGACCAATATACAAACGAAAAATTAGTGTGTATAACAAATAAACGGCCCCAGAAAAGTGGTAACGGATGAGCGCCAACGCTACGCGCACCTGTGTCGTTGCGAGCGAGAAAGAGAACAGCAAGAGCGTTGAGCTGTGAGCTCAGGCAAATCTAAGTTAATATGTGTTGATATCAAGTCTGTACGCATGCATAATGAGTGGATGAGTGGAGAGGTTACACCGCAGTAAATTGGTTTACAACAACTAAAACAATAATGAAAGGCGAAGTTAAGCCACGCGCGGTTGACAAGTTCAAGTATCAATGCCTCAGTGCGCAATTATGTTGCGAATGTTTTCAGCTCAGAAAATAAAACCTAAAGAGCCAATGCAGCCATGACGGCAACCAAAAGTGTTTTATTAGTAAGTAACACAAAAAAACGGTTAAGCTTAAACGAAGTTACTAAAAATGAACGGACACTGACGTATCAAATAGCGATTGCTACTTCGTTTAAAGAAGCTGTCTCTGGCTGTTTTTATTACACTCTGCGTTGATTGTTACTATTGTAATAATTACAGCTCGCAACCTCAACATCAAACACCGCTTGGGAACTTGCTGAGCGTTATTTGCTTTCGCCACTACTGTTACCGACGGGCATATACATATTCATATGCACATAAGTACTATATTAATATTTGTAGATAGGGCAATCGCAGAGAGGGTCCCATCGTCGCTTAGTAACACAAAATCAACAAGCATTTTTTCACTTTCCATATTTACTGGTTTCAGAAATGTGTTGTTATACCTTTACCTGCTTTAGTTTCACTATTTTTATTTCCCGCTTTTCCTACCATATACATTATGTGCGTACAAAATCAAAAACGTACTAGCCGAATAAGCAGCTCACCCCGTTAGGTAAACAAAGCGGCAGCCAACCGCAATGTACGAGTACTTATAATTTGCAACAAATAACATTATAAGTATAACCCAATAGTGTTAAAGTTTGCGCATTTTAAAAACAATTTCATGTAATTGTTCAATTGAATACATAATATTAATTCTCAAGATAAATGCTAATAGCTCCCTAAATTAATTTCTCTGAAGTTATTTCACCTAACGGTTTTTTTTGTAACACCTAAAACTAATCGAGATAGATATAGATACGTGACGAGTTGAATTCTGGATGCCTGTGTGTCCGTCCGTCTTCTCTGTGCAAGCTTGCCACAAGAAAAGAAACTTGCCACACATATTCCTTAGCATTCTGAAAAGGGTGGTCTTGCAGATGGGTTCACGCACGGCCACAAATACCGTTAACCGAAAAATTATAAAGTGTGGGTCAGTGGATTAAAAATATTTAAAAATTGTTTGTGACCCCGCCCCTTAACATCATATCTCTCAAAGTGAGTTATCGCACCTGAAGTAGTTTTCAACATAGCCGTTATATGGCACGGTGGGCGTGTTTATCACTTGATTTCACCCATTCTTGGCTTGTTAGAGGAAGTGATAGAAAAACTTCTCCTGAGCTAGTTTATGTATAGTAAAGCTGTAGTGGTTTGTGAGATATGTATGTGGCACCGCTATACTACGCTACCGACCGGCAAGGCCTTTTGCATTTTAGTTGTAAACAACTAATTTTTCTTCATCATTCTTCCCTTTTTCTCTAACAATGCAGCGTGAGCGGTGATGATGATGTGTTCGCTACTATCATCTTATTATACAATTAACTAACTTAAAATAGTTAGTAATTAACTTAAATAGTAAACTTCATTTTAATAAAAGTTAAACAATTATGTAAAACTGGTGTCCCCGACGAAGCGAAACTAATCTACTGATGGCACAACAAGGTGAAAATCATGCACAAATATCGCCATCTCCGATCGTTCTAAAGGCAGCGCAAACTCAAAGCGTTTTGCCTAGATCATCAATCGAGCTGCATCAGCCCAAATTAGACATGAATGCGGCCATGGTACCACGTGTAGGCCCATCTGATATGGACTACACAATCACGACTCTTATTTTTCGTCATTGGCGTATTGGTTCGCAGGTACTAGCGTGATACATGATGCAAGAAAATACAATCAAGTTCCTCCGAGCAAGCTAATGGAGTTAAAAGCGATTGACAACGATGAGTACAACGCTTTCTTTTTAATATGCCGTTGGGTGATCTAAAACCAAGCCAACTTTTCACTGATGTGCGATGGGTGGCTGGCACTGCGCTCTGCGAAATAGTACTCATCGATCTGTGGGCCTCACGTCTATCATCTCACGATCGGGCTGCGGTGATCGCATCAAATTGTGACGTAGCAGATAAAATCACAATTGCAGATGCCATCGATCTATCGATTCTATGAATTTTCAACAAATTAGCCTATTAGGCAACCAACCATCAACAACAAGTGCCCCCATGCAGGCCAGCGACGAGTCAACTATATTACAGGGAATACGAAAGGAAATCGGTCAGCTGACGAAGCAGATGGAATCCATAAAATCGCAACGATCAAGACCTCGTAGCCGAAGCCGACAGAGACACCAACGAAATATGTACCAGGACTCTACGCACGGAAATGGGTTATGTTGGCAGGTATAGGATTGGGAGAAAAGCGAATGACTATCCGCAACGAAAACTGCAGTACATACCCGTAATTTACGTTCTACAGTCACTCACCGCCTGAAAATATCCGACGGCTGTTCCGAATGAAATTTTTTGATAGATACCGAAGCAGACGCCTTGGTAATCCCCAAAAACGGTTCAAAACAACAACATGAAGCCTTCGACGGCAAAGTAATTTGGCATTTTCCCATGGCTGACGTTACGTGCGGAATAATATAAGCCGACTTTATAAACCACTATGTGCTGTTGCAGTTTTGTATCTTAATTTGTTGCTTAGTTATAGCACTTTACATCTTTCCGTTTAACGGCATTTTGTGGACGTGGCAAAAGTTCGATTACGCTTATTTCCAATACCGATCATAGCTACCATACCAAGAGACCTTTTATATCTTGTCTTATATTATATATTGCTTTAATTACATTTTTCTTAAGAATTGTAAGAGGTAATTAAATTACCATTATTTAGTTCCTTGTGTTACGGTATTTATGGAGACTATAACGCCAAACAAAAATTTCTTCTAGAATAAGTGGAAAAAAATACTTCCACGAATTTAAGAAGTAATTTTTTGTTTTTGCATGATGCTCCCTAATTCCTAAGTTTTATTAATTTATACCACTTGTTGTCTGAAATAACTGCCTCTAAGCCACTGACACACTTCGCCTGCACTCGATTATTTTTCATATTTTACAGTAACGATAGTTACATCCATTTATTACCAGTTTTAAGAATAGTATAAAATAAAACTTAAACCGTCTTTTTTTTTGTCATTCAAATGCTCAAACTAGGATTATTTTATATAGCCTAACCGGTTTATCAGATGTACATATGTAATTGAAATGCTTACTGTCTCCTCGATCTTTGGTTTCTGTTGTTTGCAGTCATTTATGTCATTATCATAATTGTCATTGTCATTATCAGTCATTATTGTCTAGAATTCCAGATACTTTTATATATTCGAATATGAACGAACAATATTTGTTGTTACTTCTTCTCTGTTTGCCTACATCACTCGCTAATGCTTCATTATACAATACATGACTCAGTGACAAAAATATGAGAGGAATGCGTTAGCTGTAAATAAGAATGTGAAAAAGATATGTACCTATTTGTCTGTTTAACATAAATATGTATACTTTATAATCGTCACACGTCAGACATTCTTGACCTCTTTGTATCAAATATGGTTCTATACTATATCACCCTAATTATATTAATTCCAAATGCGTGGCCTATTAAGCTTGTAGCGTATATACTTAATTAGTTTCTGGCTATTCATTGTTAATTCAGTTATAAATATTTTAATTCCTTTGTCGGTTCTTTTGGATAAAACTTCCAAAAATGTTTAAAAGGAAGTTCGTATTGCAATTGGATGGTGTTAAGCTACATGACCCTTGCCCTCTAAGAGGTTCAATGCGTGTATCTCGTAAGATACTTTTGTGTCCATAATCAAACTTTTATAAAGTATCGCATTTCTCCATTCTAAAGTGTGAAAATTAGTGAAATGAACTAATAACTACGTAAATCTCTAACATAACCAGTATAATGGAAAGTACAACAACATGCTATAATGTCAGGCGGTCATACTACCTCCATATGTATTCCTCCTCAATTTATATTAAGGTTTTACTACTACCTATTTTCATTTCTCCAAATTTCAAAAATTCTAAATTACGTGAATATGCATCAGATTTCATATATGACATTTCTATGTCAAAAATCTTTTGCAGATATATCGGAATATTTTAAATTTCTGCTAATTTCCGTGATTATTTAATGGTCGATTCCATCCAACTTGGTGTATATAATAAGTATATCATAATATATATTATCACCAGCAATTTTGGTTACGATAATTGCGTTCTTGAATTTTAATGTTAAAGATGCTTTCCCTCTGGAAGGCTAGTTGTTGAAAATATCGATGAAATAATGGAAAACGTTGAAGTTCGTCGAGTCCGACAGTCATGTAAGCACTGTTTCGATTGTCCAGGAACTAGCCAAAGCACAAAAAACCGTTTGAAATCATTTAAATAAGGCTGGATATAAAAAGAAGCTCGGCGTATGGGTACCACACGAGTTATCGTAAAAAAACTTCCAAGACCGAATTTCCATCTGCGATCGTTGCTGAATCCCTACAAATACGATCCGTTTCTAAAGCGGATGGTTACAGGGTACGAAAAGTGGGAAAGTAGATCATTTACGACAACGTCATGGTCGAATGGCGGAGAGTCGGCAAAATCGGTAGCCGAGCCAGAATTGAGCTTGGAATTGGAGCCATTGAATTGAGTCAGGAAGGTTTTGCTATCTGTTTGGTGGGATTAGCAAGGAATCATCTTAAGTGATGAGCAATCGCCCAAAAGCGGCCGGCTTTGGCCAATAGGAGAGCAATTGTGTTCCATCAGGATAACGCCAGGTCGTTTACATCGATAGTGACGAACCAGAAGCTTCGGGAGCTTGGTTGGGAGATTCTTAGGTATTAATATTATAGTGCAGCCCTGGAGCCAAGTGATGACTACGTGTTCATGCCTATGGAGTTGGATTTTGCCGGCGAAAAACTCGCATTAGCTTGTGAAAATCGACTGTACCGGCTTTTTGTCTTTAAGGAGTAGTGTTCCTCTCAGAGTGGCATAATGAAATTACATTCAAAATGGCTAGAAGTTATCGAAAAAACGGTTCATATTTGACCTAAATCGGATCATTCTAACAATATTAAATAAAACATTCAGTTGAATGAAAAAATAATGGATGTCTTTTTACTATACCTAATATACGAAAACAACCTAACAAAAACAACTATGCAATTCATAGTGATGAATATGCTGCTTTCCATTATTCCACTTGACTTTAAGGGAAATACGTATTTATTTTAGATCCTGAACAGTGTATAGTTATGAAACTTACTAATCGTAAAACGCTGTATAGCTTGCATTCACAAATAATTTTTCTTACCTTTTTCGGTTGCGGCCGAAATTAGAGCTTCCCTACTTATTATTATTAAATTGTAAATATTATTATAAAGTTGATATATATACAAACTTGTGGTATTGAAAATATAAATATTTAAGAAAGTCATTGGCAGGGCTACGTATTATAACCTTGTATAATTACTTCATTACTTCATTACTTCATTACATCATTACTTTCAGTTTTTATTGTTAAATCGTCAATGTTATTCTAAGGCTGATATGTATACATATGTGTAGTATTAAAGATATGAACATAAATGTGCTCACAAGTAAATAAATAGTAAAATTATTTTAAATAATAAATTCCATTGTTGTTAAAATGCCAGAAAAAACACAATTTAACACCATATATATTAACACATGTACGTTCGATACGACTACGAACATTAGATATTCTCGCAATTTGAATGAACTAAAGGCTAGTGCCACCTAGCCGACAACACGACGCAGTACAATTTATAGTACCAATTTGTACACCGAATTAAATAATACATAACGTATAACGTTTACGTTAACGTATACATAACATATACGCCCCTAATTTCATCGAACATCTCGCATATTCATTCTCTTATACGGTATATGGGGTATGTCGATTTTGAAAAATTAATAAAAGTTTTTAGTTCGCAGCCAAACTCGAGATGTTTGTTGAGAAAACTGAGTTAGCTTTCATCATCATAAAATGATCGAGCTCAACTTCACTATGATTTTCTAATACCTAAAGTTCAATTATAAAATACTTGGTATATATTATATAAATATGAATGCATGTAGATAAATCTTTTAAAGGACACTGTCATGGATGAAATGTTCAAAGGAGGGCACAATCCACTGCCCTTTTGTGGGGTTTATTTCAATTGGGGATCATGAACCTAGCAGTAAGCACTAGTATTTACCTCGCGTCGATCCCATGATTTAGAGGCATAAGTGGGAGTGATTTGACGGACACTTTACTAGAGAAGAGACGGGACACCGGACGGACGGCAAATTACTTCTACCAATCTAACTCATTTTCGAATTTAAGGCTTGTGCATAAGGTCAACAAATCATATTAATTGAATTTTAAAGAATATTTAGAGGATCATATAACTTGACAAGCCATAAATATAGGATCGAAAGAAAATCTTGATTTATATTATTTAAAGTCACAAAACATACACTTTTGGAAAAAAATTTGCACTTCTAATAAACCGTTATTTGCTGCTTTGCTATATCACATTATTTCATTTGAAAACAAATCACAAGTTTTTCACTTGTTAGACTAACATGCTGGTATTTTGACTGGTTCCTTCTTTTTGCTTTAATCGATTGGTTTTTATCCCCTCGCAACATGTTGTTGCAGAGTATAATAGTTTTGTTCATCAAAATGATCTGGATGGAGAGATGAGTTGAATTCTGGGTGACGGTCTGTCCGTCTGTCCGTTCATCCGTTACAGCGACAACTTGAGTAAAAGTTACGCTATATCGATGATACTTGGTACACGTATTTCCTGGCACTATAAAAATAATGGTTTTTCAGATGGGCATAATCGGAATACTGCCATGCCCATAAAATGCATCTAAGCGGAAACCTGTAAAGTGATAACTAAAGTGATGATAATTAAACAACAAATTAAGATGCATACCTGTAATTTGATAGCAGAGGTGATAGCCATCTGTAGTTTATCAATTTTCAAAAGGTGGGTTTGGCCTCGCCCCTCAACAGGTTTAATGCACATATCTCGCAAATCACCAAGTCTTTTTAGCACTTCTTAATACACTGAGAATATTAGTTAAATTGGATAACAGCCCACCTTCCATACAGAGATTATGTTGAAAACTTTTAAAAGTGCGTTAACAGCTGAAGAAACACACCAGAAATATTAAATCTTACAGCAAATATGGCACAGTATATAACTCAAGCAAAAATTAAGATATCAGAATAAAACTTTTCACAAATAGCACCATCAATGCTTGCAAAATTTGTGGAAATCGAAAAATATTCTTTCAAACAACCATATAACCAATATGTGGACCTTAGTGTCTATATCTGACTTTTTACCGAGAATATCGTTCAATCTGTAAGATATTTTAATGAAATTCAGAGAGCATCTTCCTATGGTAATAGTTTTTCCTTGTGTCAAATGTGGGTAAAATTGGGTAAATACTTCCCCTAGCGCCCATACACCTAATATATAATAGCGTTATATATAATATATATAATATATATATATATATATATATATAATATTATATTGGGTTGTTCGGAAAGTCATTTCGTTTTTTCCCGCCAGAGGACTTAATTACGTTTTTTCGAAACTAACTTCACACTTAAGCCCCATAACCATTATATGTCATGAGAGCTGATATTGCAAGGCTTGTGTGTGAAAAAGTTCTATTAATTCTACACAGTAGTTTTTGGTTGGTGCCTTTTTAAATATGGAGAGCAATAAGCAGCATTTTCGTCATATTTTACTTTTTAACTTCAGAAAAGGTAAAAATGCTGTCCAAGCGAGAAAAAAATTGACGGATGTGTATGGAGAAGGCGTGTTAACAGTACGCCAGTGCCAGAACTGGTTTGCAAAATTTCGATCCGGCAATTTTGATGTCGAAGATGCACCACGGTCTGGAAGGCCGGTCGAAGCTGACAAAGATGCGATAAAGGCATTAGTTGATGCAAATCGGCGAATCACCACACGAGAGATCGGTGAGAGGTTAAATTTGTCGAATTCAACTGTTTATGGCCATTTGAAAGGCATTATACGAAAACTGTCTTTCATGTTCCCCAAAAAAAACGAAATGACTTTCCGAACAACCCAATATATATTATATAATATATAATACCTAATAATAGCGTTTATAGCGTATATATCGGTCAATATGTTAGATATCTTAATGAAATTTGGAAAACGTATTTTCCTGGTAATAATGCGTTCTGATGCCAAAAGTTTATAAAATCGGGATAAGCCTTCCCATAGCCCCCATATACCTAATATGATTAATTTTCAAAATTTTTTGACTTTATACCGTGTATATAGGTCAATATGTAAGATATCTTAGCGACTTAAACAATCGTACATTTACATAATCTTAAATATTGTATAGTTTGGTGTGGAAAATGAGTGAATTGGATTTACGAAATACTTCAGCCACCACATACAATAATTATGATATGTCAGTCAGATTTTGGGTTATCTGAATAAATTTTAGTGGAAATATGTTCTCGAACATACTTCAGCTTAATGCCAAAAGTAAATTTTATCTGATTCCCCTTCCCCTAGCCCCAATATGGCGATTTTCCAGCTGATCTTAAACCATTTGTATAAATCAATATGTATGATATTTTAAAGAAATTAAGGGTTTTCTTAACCATAACATGGCTTAGCGCTGAATATGAATGAAATAGGTCTAATAGCTCATACCTCTAATATGATGCACGTCCCTCTGGTTGACTTTTTCCTCATATACACAATATATTAAATTTCCTCCCTTTGGTTGAGTTATTTGGTAGAGTATCGCAGATATCTCCATAAAGGTGTCTCAACAAAATTAAATGAGAACCTTTCGATTAGTATTATGTTTTCCTTTATTCACCTAACGGTTGTTTGTAACACCTAAAACTAGCCGAGATATATATAGAGTTATATATATAAATAATCAGGATGACGAGACGAGTTGAATTCCGAATGACGGCCCGTCAGTCCAACCAAGTGATGAATTTAGTAGAAATTGAGATATCTTCATAAAATTTAGTACATATATTCCCTGGCACTCAGAATGTATTTCAGGAGGGTAATCGCACTACAGCCACTACACAAAACGCAGTTAAGCGAAAAGCGAAAAAGTTCTATAACTAAGCCCTAAATAAAGATACGAAACTGTAATCAGGTTCGGAGCATTGAAGTAGGGAGGGCATATGCGGTTTAAAATCTGTTAAAAGTGGATGTGGCTCCCCTTGAATAGGCTTAATGTAATGTAGTACCTAACAAACCACTAAAGCCATATCAACTGAACTTGCTGAGGACAAGTCCTTCTCATATACTGTGAAAATGGGTGAAATCAGATATTAACCACGCCCATCCATATATCGGTTGTATTGAAGACTACTAAAAGTGTGACAACTCGCAAAAGAAAGCTTTAAATTTTAAAAATAAAGACAAAACGGATGGGATGCACAGGAATCAGTGTGGAACGGCGGGAGTAGCACCGCCCATTTTTGGGTTAAATATCATATATCAGTAACTGTTTTACCAATTTCAACCTTTGGTGGATAGCATTATATTTGCATTCTTATGTTACACTATGAAAACGAAGTACAACCACGCCTACTTCCCGTAAAACACACTTTCCGTAAAAGTCCATGTGATTCCTTCTACTTTTTTTTTATATAAATCAAGCGCCAATGAAGATATCGGAATACAACTTTAGACTTACTTTACACAGTAGTGGCTTAGTGGAAATCGTCAAATAATTTTTCAAGTTCCCAGATACTGAATATGTGAACCTCAGGGCCCATGGTTGATTTTTTACCAAAAATATTGGCCAATATGAAAGATATATTATAAAAATTCGGAGAAAATTTTTCGGAGATGAGAATCTGATCATGAGTTTAAAAAGGGTAAAAATTGGGTGAATACTTCCTCTAGCCCCCGTATGCCTAATATAAAATGTATAATATATAAGATATTTCAGAAAAATTAAGTGAACGTATAACCTTGGATATACTATAGTTTGGTGCCGAAAATGGGTGAAATCGATCTACGAATTACCTCAGCACGCTTTTACTACTAAATTCTTAAACATATTGTTGCTTAGCACTGAATACAAATGAAGTCGATCCATAAAATAAAAAAACGAGCAATAAACACAAAAAAATGTGGTATGCCAATTACACATTAAATCTGAACTGCAGCTCACGGAACGTCAATTATTTCGACATGATAACTTCTTAATCGTTACAAACTGATTATTTACGGCATTGCGTATGAATTGTGAACCAATTGCGTTCATTTTAACAAAATTAACTTATACCATGGGTAACATGCCATCTTTCCTTACTTGTTTACTATCCGAAATATTTACGTTAAGGTAAATCTGATTAGCAGAAACTGGTATTATTTCGAGAAGATATGGAGAAATATTACTCAATTTAAATATCGAATCACGGATGGATAAGTAACAAAAGGTGGACACGTTATAAAAAAGAATTTTTACAATTTCGAAGTGGTCCACATGGAAGTCTGCACTTGTAAAAGTTTCGACCATAATACCAACCATATTTTCCATATGGCTTAACCAAAATTTCGACCATAACACGAATTGCAATATTTTCACCAAGTTTGGTTGACATTGCTTTAGCAGTTTATGAGCCATATACATTAAGACCATTGGAAAGAGGACGACGGGAGCTTTTTGAACGTAACCGTTTTATAATCGCCACTGATAAGATGATCGCCAAGTCTCACAAATGTTTTTTAATTTTTCCGCAAGTTATAGCTTGCACTGACAGATGGACAGACACCCGTCGCCAGATTAATACATTTTCTGAACAACTCAATATTCATATACGAACATAAATTTTTTCTGAGCTAACTGAAGGTGTTTAAAAATCGAATAGTTGAACAAAACTGATCTGTAATATAAATTCTAGATTAGAACTTATCCCGATCAAGTCAATTAGTAATATATTATAGGCAATAGAATACTCTTATTCTAAACAAGTATAAGGGCTTCACTCAAAATTTAAAGTCTATCTGCCAAAACCCGACCTATTTTACCAAAAAAAAATATATATAATATTTGAATCCGTTAATCGACAGGGTCTCAGTTATTATGACAGTCGAAATATACATAAGTGTAGTAGACCTTTATGCTACACCGTTCGCTCATAGTAAATAGCTGTCCATAAATTTTCATTCGGTTAACACGTTTTCATAATTATTTATTTTAGATTCAATTCTCTCACTTACATGCTTGGATTTATCATTTGTGATTATCACATTACATTTCGATTCATTTCAAATTCTTTTGTAATTTTAAGTAAGTACATATGTGCAAATATTACTATTTATAGAAATTCACGCATAATAATATGTGTATGTTGATGAGATAATACACACGGATATATACATAAATATGACATATATTTTTTTTGCGAACTTCAAGTGCGAATGTCAATAATTCCATGCGCCACATATGGATACTTTGGCTATGACAAGTTTGTTAATTATAAATTTTGAATAACTGTTGCTGACAGAAAAGAAGTGTTTAGTGAAATCTACTTTTATTTCTATTTAAAGTGTTTAAATTGAAATTTACTAATAATTTCTTATAATAAGATATTAATATTTAATGATTATATACATTTTAAAAATTTCATACAGCATATTATATTGTAAATGATATTTTTAAAAACTGAAATATGGTTTAGAGGATATTGTAGTAATAAGGTCCGCATATCTTTTTCATACTATTTTACTTTTATATATTTTTTTCTTGTCAGTATAGAATATTTCTGAATGTACATTCAATGTAGCAACAAAAGTGTAAGTATAGTATAATCAGCAATTTTGTTCGTTTCGATAGTTCATTACCACAGCGTTTCGGTTAAGGGTGAAGAACCCTAGTCACTTGTGACCACTACTTTAGCTTTTTGCCATTGCTGTTGTATTCGCACACTTTGTTAAAGTGTTCACTTTTTGAGAAAGTGCTATTTGACATTTCTTTTTTGAACTTGGTACTCTTGTTTCATTGGTTGCAATTCTAATTAAACAGGAAAATTATTAATTGCGCAAAGTCGAGCAACAGCAAAGTTAATTTGCTTTCCGATATATTTTACAAGGCAAGTGTACAAGCAAATATGAAAGTATGTACTCGTACAATCGAGAGCAAGAAGTCTTTTTTATACTCTCGCAACATGTTGGACAAAATATAATTTTGTTCCCTAACTGATATTTGTACCACCGAAGACTATTCGAGATATAAAGCTATATAGCTCGAAAATTATTAGAATGATGAGGATGTCTGTCTGTCCGTGCACGCGACAACTTAAGTAAAAGCTTGAATATCTTGATAACATGGATGCATAGGCAGACGGTAGAATCGGAACATTATCACGCCCACAAAATGATCTTAAACGAAAACATATAATGTCATCTAATTAAATCACAAATTAAACCGCAAAATCTGAATTAAAACATTTTGAAAATTTGTCTCAGCGATAGTGTCTCATAGATAGTCTCACTAACCTCTAAAGATATTACAACCAAATTTACTGGAAACGTTTCTTTCTAGTTCTTCATAATACAATGTGAAAATCGAGTAAATTCGGGTAATAACCCCGCTCCCACCGACCATATACCCCTTTGATGAATTCCATCAGATTCCTTTACTTTACAATAAATTCATATATATAAATAAATTAATATATAAAGGTTATTTAAAATCTTTAATTTAGTTGCCATGGCTGAATCTACCTAATATAATAATTTCGTTATTCGCGTATTGATTTATGTCATATATGTATGTATATCAATCAGGATGTAAGATATATGAATTATTCTGGTCTACAAATACTGAGTGTAAAGATTTTCGTTATTGTAGTAGTCTTTATGCCAAATATGTCATGTATATATAAAATTGAATTAGATTTGGTTGAATATATTTAATTTTAAGGGGCATACCAAGTGTGGCCGCTTAAAACAAAGGTGACTTTGGGGAATTAAAAAAAAAATTGGTCCATAAAATATTTAAAATTTTTGTGGATACTTTAATTTTTTTTTTACATTTATCTATTTGAAGTTGTCAAAACAGTATGACTGTACTCAACATGCTGTCAACATAGTCCCATTTCCAACGGTGGAAAACTTTCGTGATTGGTTAAGCGAAATAGCTCTCGTTGTGTCTGTATTGCCTGGAGTGTCAGACGTTTCGCTGCAATATATCCGAACCAACGTAGCATAACCAGCGTCGGCTGCCGCTCAGTGATGGTGCTACTCGTTGGGTGCTGTATAATAATGACGCACAGCTGGAACAAAATGTCTCCTGTCTAGAGTGCAGTCAAGCACACAATCTGTAACATATTTATAACTCGTAATTTGCGATCAAAATGGAGTTTCGTCAAAAAAAATCGCCTTTGTTTTGAATGTTTACGTAAAGGGCACGACCTATATAATTGCCATCACAGTAATATATGGACAATGGAAGGTTGTTAAAAAAGGTGAGTAATTTGGTGGTGTCTTGGTGAGTAACTAGTGTATCCTATTTAAGATTTTGCCGATTTCGTTGTTGGGAAACTAAGGGAGTATTGCTGTTTATGCAATGTTCAATGAAGGGTCAATGATAACTCTGTTTGAAGAAAGTATAGCTGCTAAGTTAGGTCTATGTGGTCAAAATCTCCCACTAATGCTACCATTGTATAGCGAAAACCAAAATAAAGAAAACGGTAGACGATTATCATTCACCTTTAAAGGTAGCTCTGCTGAGTTTTATATTAAAAATGTTCACAGAGTGAAATCGTTAAACTTTCCTCAACAAACGTTTATCAGAGAACAATTTGTGCATTTGCTTTCATTGGCGATGACTAGCTACACAAACGCTAAACCATTGATTTTACTTGACCTAGATAATAGTTACCTGGAAATTGCCAAAAACATAGTTGAAGAAGGAACTTGTATGCCAATAGCTTTAGAAACGCGTTTAGTCTGGGTCGCTTACCGGTCATTAAATCATAAAGTTATACGTCAGCCTTATGTTTTACATATTGGTGATTTCAGATGGTCAAACATGGCAAGCGTTACATAACTAAGTCAGGTTATTTTTCAATGAAAGCTTTGGTGTGCGAAGTACCGACATTATTCTAGAATCGGATGAAACTCGACGAGCCAGAGAAATCTTAGAAAATTCATTGAAATATATTGATTTGAAATACGCGCTCCCTTCTAGTTATGACATGACATACATGTTTATACAGACTTAGTTATAACATGGCATACAACCGTTTGAAAAATCTGAAGTGAGGATGTTCCAAAAATATGAATTTTGCTGAGAGTTATAAACTTGAAATGCAGAAATGCCTTGGCAAACGTTACGTCAGGTGGACGCAGCCTGAAGAAGTTTCAAGATCAACTCTAACGACATGGTGTCTACCACATATCGATGTGGCCATCCTCCACAAGCCTGCTAAATTACGCATTGTATAAGTTAATTTTATTCACGTACTGAATAAATGAAAAAACAAAAATGGATTTCGGGTTTTTAGGAACCTTTATTAACCAAATCCAAATAGCAACTGGTTTTCTTACGCTAAAGCTAGCCTATATACCTGTGTAGTTTAGCTTGCGTTGCGTTATTCTTACGTGTGCGCTTCTCGGTCTTCTTGGAAGCGCTTTGGTGTCTTATTGCTGCTTGCTGGCAACTCGGCGAGTGCAGGAAGTTGGGCAGACGCTGAACTTGCATTTTGTCATAGCTACTTGTATTTCGTTATTATTTTCGTTGTTAACTTATATAATGCCATTGCCGCTACTTCAAACGTTTCACTCAACACATCCCTGTTCAAAGGGCCGAACATGCACCACTGTTAATCATTATCATCCACAAGGTGCAACAAGGAGAAGTCGCTGTCACTGCAGATACTAAGGAAATGTTTTCTTAAATCACTATGAAATCTGAAGGTCAGGATTCGCAACGATGGCCATCATGCCAATCCGAAGGTATGTTATGTGGTCGATGATTTTTGGAGCCATATATTCGCCGTGTTGCGCCGAGTATGTTAAAAATATAAACGCCGTAAAGTTGGATTATCATATACCAAGAGGGGTCGCAGGTGTCATAAACTACAAGTATGTTGATGACTTGGTCATTAGCTTTTCGAACGCAAACGAAGCAGAAAGGTCGCGAAAGAAGCTGTTGCAATAAATTCTGCTGCAGGGTTTGCACTGCGTAAATTTGGAGAAATAAAGAAAGTTCTTCAGAATAAAATGAATGCAAAAGTCGACGTCGTAATTAAGGTTTAAGACCTAGAACGGAAGCCAACCGTCGAGAAAGTACTGCATACTTTCCGTTGCTTACTGTCCAGTACCCTTATTGACTGTTCTGAATTTCACATAAGGTTCCATAAGATCGCCCGCGATTATTTAACTACGCCAACAAAACGCGAACTTTTGGGAATAGTAATGTTTATTTACGATTCATTCGGGTTATAACTAATGTAGCGATATTTATGAAACTATTGTTTCAGGCTCTTTAGAACCATAAAACCGAATGGCATGAATCGATACATGGCATGAACTGATGGTGCAACGGACATCAGGATGGGCCAGTTTTCAAAACCTCTTGTATTTATGCGATTCCATGATTTTACTCCAAGTTGTTGTCGCCGCCGATGAAGTTCAGTTGGATGTTTTTGTTGACGCAAGCTCAAGCACTCATGAAGCCATCGCTTATCTACGAATCAGTAAAGGAAGTGAAATTGATGTCGCATTTGTAGTATCGCGTATCGATGCTACGTACTGCTTACCGTTATCTGCTCGTCGCCTTGTCATCATGCCACAACATCATCACGACACGCGCCTTTTGGTTTCACACTGCCACAAAAAGCTGCATAATCAAAAGGACTCTCTCACTATAAAAGAAATGCGTCAGAAATTTTGGACGTATCCGTACTCTGATGTCTATAAAGAAGATTTGCCCACTATACATTGTTCACGCTGCCAAGTCATATGCTCCGATGATAGCTTAGCTCCCTGTCTAGCGCCTAACGACATTTATCCGTCCATTAATATACGCCGGAGCAGACTAGTGTGGCCCGTTTACCATCACTACTGGCCGTCGACGTGAAAATTGTTGGGTTGTTTTTTCACGTGTCTCACTGTTCGAGCCATACATCTAGAGGTAACGGAAGATCTATCTACCGATGTCTTCTTAACCTGCCTAAGAAACTTCATCAATCGCCAGAGTATGCAGGTTCGAATGCGAAGTGAGCTTAGTACCAACTTTGTTGGTGCACAAAAAGTATTACGTGCTGAGAATCGGCTATTGGACTTTAATTGCATTGAATAGCAGTGTGTCCAACGGGGTATAGAGTGTATGTTTAATTTCCCAAGAAATCGATAAGTTGGCGGATGTTTGGAAAGACTCGTACAAAATGTGTAGCGCCATTGCATTGGGTTTGCTGAAAGAAGAAGCACCATGTCTGGAAACATTTAGATGCACCCGGTTTGAAGCCAAGAATATCATAAACAGCCTCATACTCGCAGATATACTAGTTTCGCCCCACGATAAAGAACGACTAACCCCAAACGATTTTTTACATGGCTGCCTGACAATCTGGTTAGGTGGTAATCGTTTGCGATTCTAATTTTTCACGAAACCATTGGGTCAAAAGACGAGTCAAAAAGGTATTTATGGCTAAAGATGGAAATGTGTGGTCAGCCGTAGTACAAATCCATCAAGGACTTTTGCGAAGACCAGCCAGCAAGCTAGCCCCTTCAGAAATCTGTGAATCTCCATGGCGATTCACCGGAAGATGGAATGTTGTCGCAATTCTAATAATTTTCATTTAACTATTAATAATATGGTCGAAATTTCAAAATTACTCTCTCTTAATTACTTTTACATTTATACTCCCTCTCTCTTTCAAATTACAATATGTATTACATATTTAACTCTTGTATGATTTATGTACAAACTCTTAAGAACTCTCGCTTCTCATTTCGCTTACGTATATGAATATGTATAAAAATTTTCAATGAAACTCACAATATTTATGCTTAAACGAATTCTGATATATTCGCTCTTTTGGGCTTGTAAACAGAAGTCAGTGTGACAACACACAAATTTTAACACACAGCCACACTCGCCAACTGTACATTTAATATTGTAAGAAAAATGAGAGTATTTCTGTACCAGGCGTTTGGTTTAGCTACGGTTTCATAAAGCCAGAACATCACTTCTGGTGGGAGACCCCACTGCTTAAAGTATTATAAGGAAACGATGTCTTTCTTGTTTTCTCCTCAATTTTTGGCTTCTACGAAAGCTTCTTATCCAGGATAAACCCCATGTACTTGACTCTGACCACAGGTTAAAGACAATGTGCCTTCCGTGCTAAGAACGGGAGCGAAACATCTGGGATTTTGTTCCAGTAAATTGAACTATCTCAGCTTTATTTAGATTAAAGACTAAACCCCTTTAATCCGCCCACTTGGTTACCGCATTTAGGTACGTGGAAACTTTTACCGGTCATCGGAGTAAGTGCGACTCTAATCTGTCACTAAGCTACCAGAATGTGTTCTAATCTAACTCAGCTCGGTTAGAGAGGGGGTAGCCAGCTGCATGACAAATTTACGTTCCCTTAAAGCTGTGCAGGTATGACACCCTCCGGTCCTAGGGACCTAAAAGTTTTAAATGAGTTCAGCGCTCATGTGAGGCGGCGCTCGTCCAGAAAGTCTGAAAAGGCTGTACAGCCTTCTTGAAGCTTACCAAGGGGTATTTCCTCCATGGATTGGCTTCGCTGAAAGGGAGCGTACGGGACTAGTTTTAACGACTCCTCACTGTTCAAATTCCAGTCGCCAGCTCCATTTGCCAAAAACCCAAAGGGGATTCTTCGCGAGAATACGTCTAAACCTAGATGTCTCATGACAGAACGCTTTCGCGGAAGGCTCTCCAAGAAGACCGTTTAGCCTTAGGTCTAGACTGAGACTTATACTCGAATATAGCAAGTCTCACTTTATACAATCTCCAACTGCTTCTACTTACCTTATTGAATAGTATTATAATTGAACATCTGATCTCCGAAAGCTTTAGTATTTACCAAAGGGGTTTCCCTTTGACTTTCCGAGTTTAGAGAGGACAATAGTTTTCAAGGGTAGACCTACATACAGAGCTGAAGACCTCGACACATTCGACAATCGCGCTGGCGGATAGCATATATCCTTAAACTGACGCGAGCAAAAAAGCTGATTGAAACTTCTTAAATTAAAGATCCAAATTTGAGTTCCTGAAGTTCCTATAGGGTTCACTGGCCGGTTCCAGGTTAAAACTTATACACCTATGATCAGAGAAGGAGTAGCTATTAAGAACCCTTCATTCATAGGTGGGGAAAAGGACTTCTCCCTGCCCGCAGTTACGAAAGTAGGCTTACAAATAAACATGTCTTTGTTACCAATGAAACCAAAACGCCACTCACTTCTATTGTTTATATCCGAGCTAACCCAGACGGTGTATCTTCAGTTTGCTTCGGAGCCAATTATGGCCTCTTTCGCTAGGCCAAAGTTTTTTTCAGCAACGCTGAAGGTAGTTCAACCTCTTCGCCGTGCGGCATATAGGCCGAGACTAATCAGAGTTCTCCGGCGCAGCCGTCTAGCCTAATGCTCACAACCTCTGGGTTACTGAAATTAGGTGAGAGAAAAACATTTAGTTAATTTCGGAGAAACAAACATGCTCAAATTCTACCATTGCTGTTTGGCCGTCAGCAGCTCGTCCTTAGGCCAGAGGTACCGTTACTGCTCAGCCACAACTATTGGATTAGGACGTCGTCTACTTTGTTTCTTCCCAGACGAAGGAGGAAATTGGCATATCCCGCCAATATCAAAATATTACATATGTACAAACACTTAATAGATTGTTTTGTTATGAATGACATCTATCTGTTTAGCCATACCATTTAAATTAATACTTTCACGTAATCCACCGTGCGATAAGTATAGCTTTATATTGAAATGGGTAATTATAGCTTTTTATATTCTTGTGACAATTTGCATAGGAAACACATAAACACACTTACCCACCTTTTAATTTCCGGCAAACAACCTTCGTGTATGTTTACCATATACATACATACGCACAAATAAACAGCGTATATAACTTGCCTGAACCTTTGGCCAAGCTTTTCTCATATTTGAGGGGTGCAACTATGAAGTGCGGGTTTTAGAAACATGAAGCCTTCTCTCATAAGCTGACAAATTCAGTGGTTTGAAATTGGTTGTCAATGGGTGACTTCAGTTTGAAAACAATTTCCTATAAATTATATAGTCTCGAACTAGCTTCGAACCCACTATGTACAGATTGATAATCACGCACTCAATGTCCTGACCAATAGCGACCACTTATGCATACGCCGTGCAGTTGGTTGCCGGCGGTTACCGATTTATGTATTTTTATACTCTCGCAACATGTTGTAACAGATTATTATAGTTTTGTCGGCTCACCTAACGGTTGTTTGTAACATCTAAAACTAATCAAGATACATATATAGTTATATAAATATATGAAGATCAGAATGACTAGACAAGTTGAATTCCGACTGACTGTCTGTCCGTGCGCGCCATAACTTGATAAAAAAAAAGTATCTTGATGAAACTTAATGCACACGTTCCTCGGCACTCTGAGGGCGACTGCCACGCTCAGAAAATGCCGCTAAACGAAAACTTATCAAATGCTACAGCTAAGCTCTCAATTAAAAAATAAAACTGCATTTTGGTACAGGGCATCTGTAGGTTGAAAATTGTTAAAAGTTGGGAGTTGCCCCATCCCCTAAATGGTTATTGTTTATATCTCACAAATCACTAAAGGTATAAATCTCTCCAGCGCCTCCTTAAATAGTATGACAATGGTAAGATCGGATTAAAACCACGTCCACTACTCATATTATGCTTATTTTGAAAACTACTAGGAGTGCTTTAACCCACTGAAGAAACATACCAGAAGTATTTAATTTCGCAGCCAAGATAGTACTAAGGGGCTTCACAAGGTGCCACCTTTAGGTGAAATCCTATATCCCGGGACGTGTTACACTGATTTAAACCAAATTCGGTGTGTGACATTGCTACCTGAGATTTACATCCTTGTATTACGGGCGAAAGCAGATTACAACAACTCCTACTTCTCATATTTCATAATTTTAAGCTCTATATGATTCTTCCACTTTACAGTATATAAATATAAAATTCCACAAAGAGTGCCTCCAAAGTGTGCCATCTCATTTGTAAAAATTATGGAAATTGTAGAAATCGGATTATAACTTTTCAAGACCCCAGATACCTAATATATGACCTCAGTTCCTATGACTGACTTCAGCCGAAAATATAGATAAATCGGTAAAATATCTTAATGAAATTCAAGGAGTATCTTTGCCCCTTATGTCAAAAATTAGTTAAATCGGGTAAATACTGCCCCTAGTTCCCATTTACTTAATAAAAGAATTTCAAACTTCCGGTTGACTTTATACCATATATATTGGTCAATTCGTGAGGTATCTCAACGAAAGTCAGAGAGCATCTTTTCCTGTTAATAATATGTCTTGATGCTAAAAATGAGTAAAATCGGATCAATGCTACCCCTAGCCCCATATACCAAATATAAGAATATCAAAGTTCCCCTTGGTTAATATGGTGTATATCGCTCAATACGTATATATCTTAGCAAAATTAATTGAACGTGTTGTCAATATGTATGATATCTTAGTGAAATTAAGTGAACGTATATTATTGGATATGTTAAAGTTTAACGCTGAACATGTGGGAAATCTATCAACGAATTACACCAGCTTCTCGAGAATACATATTCATACATACTCTCGAGAATACTAGTGTAAGTCAAAAGTTGCTACAATTAGTCCAGATCTTTCGCTATCCTTAATTCACCCGACATAGTTATTCTTGATTTTAAAGCTGACTGAAAATCAGATGTACTAATTTCCGATTTTTCATCTGATTTTAAACATTTTATGTTGGATAATATGTGTAATATTTTGATGAAATTAAGTGGAAATGTTTTCTCAAACATAATGTGGTTAGTCACTGAATATGAATGGAATCGGTCTAGACCTGGGTCTAAACCCCATATCCTTAATATAATGTCTTCCGATTCTCTGGACATTTTCATAATGTAGTCAGTATATTAAGTTTAGCCCCTTTGGTTTATATCGTTTATCATTTTAGTTATTTGGGTTGACTTTAATATAAATATTTCGAACACGAAGCAAAATGAAGTATTGAAGCTAAGTGTGTGTATGACCTACAATATAAGTTAGTAACATACCAAACACGGTTATAATTCAATAACAATTTCTTCGAATAATGAATGTTGAATTCTTATTCAACAAATTTTAATATAAAGTTTTGTTAACATCTGAAAATATGAACCTGCTTTGATCTTTAAAAATTAGGAGAGTATAAAATGTTTGGTTACACCCGAACTTAGCCCTTCCTTACTTGTTTTATAAGTATTTATGTAAATAAATAAATGCGCCGGTATGGTGTTATTGAAAGCGAATGCGTGATTTGAGTGCCGATTTATTATTTCGTGGAAATGCTTCCGGAAACACAGGAGCGTCTATTAGTTCAACGATTTTGCATTGATATTTTTTCTCTATTAATATTTGTGTAGGCACATATGTGTATGTTTGTCAAAAATTTTATTACTCGTATTTGTGGCACACAAGGATGTTCCTCTCTTCTGTTTGGAAAAAAACTAATTAATGCCAATAGTTTATATATAATAATAAGTTTAATTACGAGGGCAAGCGAATCCTATCAGCTGATGTATGCAAATTATGTGTAAACTATACTCCAAGCATTTAGAACAATTTGTTTATACGAAGTTCTAAGTTTCGATTCCACCGCAAAATTATAGGAACTGACCGAATTAAAACAGACATATTATTGAAAGAAATTATTGTCGTGAGCCCGGTTGACATATTTTTCAACAATATTTAAAAACCTATGTTGTACTACTTGTACGCTATAACATTTGAATAAGACTAAATACTTATTTACTAGTGCGTCAACACTTGTCACTCCAATTTTATAAATGACTAACCAGCATTTTGTAAGCTGCGCAATAAGGCGCATATTGTACTCGGCCCAATAAACATAATATATCAGTGGAGAAAAGAAACAATTAAGTTCAAATATGATGAGCCTGAATCCGATGCAATTGACAACAGTTGGTTGGCAACAGTTTCTGCAAGGAAAAGAAAAACTTTTGTGCTTGGTGGTATTACGGCTGGCGTATGCTAATGATATCGAAAATAGCGAACAGAACCGAGTCATTAAAAAATTATATTAATGGTCAGATATAATTCGAATATGATCTTTGGAGCAGAGAATTTAAAACATTTGAAGATTAATATTTCAGAAAATTTATCTTCAAAATATCTTTTAATGTTGTCGTAGTTTTAATGAAACTGCTGAAAGGTATACTCGCAACAGAGAAAACCGACCATGATTTAAATATAAATTTTTACTAGCAGAAGATATTTCAGTGAATTTTCTTTGTTTAATAAATCTGCATTCGTCCGGATATAATCGAACAATGGGAACGGGAACAAATAAGTTCGACAAATTTGTCGTTTGATTTTAAGTGCAATCTGTATGGCAATGACGAATAAATTTTCAATTCAAGGCCCTACATAACTTTCGTTATATATTTTTCTTGAACTTCCGCAAATATATCTAATAATAAACAGTAATATCAGCTAATTTTGTCTTCAAACATCTTATTCAGCAAGTTATTAGCAATTAATGACGCCGTTAAGGTAATTTAAAAGGATTTCTTAAAAAATATTGTTTGTATTCGAATTCCAGAAAACCTGAAAAAGTGGTAGGAGAAATATATTGTTAATAGCAACACGGATTACGAATAATTAATATTTATACTATTATATATACATTGTTGCAGCGATCATATTTGTATTTTAATATACTTTAGATATACCTTATACCTAGAAACAAAAACAAAAAAATAAAAAAAAATTACACAAACTAACGCATTTTTGACCATTTCAATTGTTTAATATTCTAGGAGGCTGCGGCAATACTGCGCTTCCAAAGGTGCGTTACTTACCTTTTTTGAAAATATAAATGTGTACAAAACGCGAGCAGTGTTGGTTTTGTTTTTTTTTTTGCGCATTTGACAGTTCACCAATATTGTTTTAATAGTATGACTTGCATTCTATCATTCTTCGAAAGCAATTATGTTTGTAAATACCAAAATTTCAAGCCATTAAATGAAACATGCTTAAATCATTGATAATGTATATATATGTGTACGTGTATATATCGTTTAACATTTTATTTCTCATTTGATAATATTTGTGAATTAGGGAGTAGATTAATACTAAAAATATTATACGTGATTAACTTTAAATATTTTATAAATATTCATACGTATTATTCAGCAAAACTTGTGATATATTTTATTTATGGTTGAGAATAATTTTATGAAAACGTATGGGCTACCTAAAATAATAATATGATTAATTTGTTATCAAAGAAGGTTAGATATATATAGTAAATTTGTTGCAAGAAGGAAAAAGTTTTTTTGGTTCAATTAAAAATTTGCATGGTCTTCTGTTACATAAGAAGAAAAGTGGAAATATTTAACAAATGTCTGATGATATATAAAGAGTAGTCGTGACCAGCACCTCTGTTTTTCGACGACAAGTTCTGCAAGTAGAGAATTTCTCTATAACGCATTTAATGTTCGTGAACCCCGTCGAAGTGCTGATTTATTGCGCGCCTCGCCAGCGTGTGAAGTTATACCAAATATGTCCTCGTGGTAACGGTTCTCGTGCTGAAATGGAGAAAAATCATTTATGATGTGAGTCAAAAGTCAGAAACCGATTATAATATTTGATAAAAATACACACATTTTCTTTTTATTACAAACAATTTGAAACGATAACATAAGTTTGATAGGACTGCAACTAGTTTTATGAACTAACGAACAGTTTGATTTTAATAACTTACAAAGATAACACAGAAATTTGTAATACCTTTGTATTCTAACTACCAATTAAATTATGTAGTTTTTTCGACATAAGCGACTAGAGAAACATGTGTCTATGAGAAGATTTCTCGCCTCCTCATTTACATGTTCATTAAGCCTTTTGTAGTGAGCCTCTGTCTGTATTCTTATTTCTTCGGCGACTGTATTCACCTTTAGGTCACGATGAATATCAGCGTTTTTGATGTACCAGGGGCACTAACAATACCTCTTAGTACCTTATTTTGGAAACGTTGAATAATATTTATCTACCTTCTTCTACCTTCTATTATTAGCTTCTACCATATGACCATGCCTTCTAGATAATTTGTTTGTATAAAAGTAATTTGTTATGCATGGGCAGGTTTTACTTTCGTCCAATTAGCCACTCCATTTTTGACAATTTGAGGTTAAGTTCAATCCTTTTTATCTTAATATGCTCTTTCCAGCGTAATTATAAAGGGTAAAATAAAGGCGTAAGCGCATCGAGCGTAATGTCAAGATATTTGGCTGTATTAGTATATGGTACTCAGACATCAAAAAGACTTAAGGGTTAATAGTTAATTTTTTTGTTCGTTAAATTCACATGTACCGCTTTAACGCAGCGCAAATTTAACGCAGCTTTATTTGTTGTTTTCCGACGTATAGTATTGCGGTGTCGTTAGCCAACCGTGTGCTAACGGTAAGTCTGTTGTATATAGAATATACAAAAATGGACCTAAGATACTTCCCTGCGGTACACTTGCTTCAATTTCTTTTAGTTTGGAGAATTCATTCCCTTGCTTTACAGGGAAAATTCTAAAGGTGATGTATGATTCCAGACGAGCACAATACTCACCTGGAAAACATAATTTTAATTTTGCATGAGGCCTTCGTGCCACACCTTGTCGAACGCTTCCGCAACGGCAAGAATACCGCTGAGCACACTTTTACCTCCTCCAAGAATTTTCCTATTATTCTATTTTATGTTATTTTATGAATTTTTTCTATTGTTGAATGCTTGTTTCTGAAGCCGGACTGATGTGAGGGGATTAACTGCTTACATCGAATCCTGATGCCTTCTTAACTTTAAGCTATTTAATTCCATTTTTAAGTTCACAAAGGGTAATTTCTGGGATTGTTGCACAATCTGGTTGAAAACTACTGAGGTGTTTTGCCAATCCATTAGCTTCATCACAGTCACTTCTAGCCTCAGTATTAGTGTTAATTTTTAATAGCGCAACGTGGCATGTTTGACATTTAAGCTATTTGGTACTTTTCCAGAGCGAGTAATCATCTTTTCTGTCAGCCGATAACAATAATTGACAAGGATTGGTTCATTGTTTTTAGTATAATAGTTGTGGCTTGAATATTATGCGTACTTTTTTTTTTATCCCCATAATGTTTAATGTTTTTTTTTTAACAATAAGACCTGTTCCTCCCCTCGCAAAATTGCTAGGGTGGATTGTGTGATTAATATTGTAGTTTTCGAAAGTAATTTGTGTGTGCCTCGTGAAATGAGTTTCGGATATTAGACATAAATCTATTTTATCTTCTTGCAAAATAATTTGAATTTGTTCTTTGTGCTTTAATAATCCATTCATACTTTCATACATTTCATACATTCATACCTTAGATTTAATTTTTTATTTTTTCGAGGTTGTCTAAATAGCTGCAGAGATCGATATTGAATTTTTCTTATTTATTTAACATCTTAAGGATTTGAGTCAATAGGTCTTCAGTCAACTTGGTGTTTTTGGCATTCATTACTTTTGAGATACTTTTCAGAACTTCGGAAAAAGTGAGCTTACTCGTCTGTACACGATATGGGTTGTTGAGGGTGGATTATTTGATGTACTGTAGAAACTTTTGGAGATTTTGGCTGCTTCAAATGTTTGAAGTTCTTTGGCAACAATACATCCCCTGTAGTTTGCCGGATTTCTTTCGCCACAGTTACAGAATTTTGGTTTTTCGAAAATTGGTATTGACACTTGATGATTTTGTGCTTAACATCGCATTTAACACATTTTGACATTCTGACGACAGAAATCTTGGTATGTTCAAATGCCTAGCAATTTTTATATTGAGGAATAAGTTTAGAGTTCCCAGCAGGCTCAATGAGAACAACGGGGTGAAGAATGTGTTTGATTTTATAAATTTTTTTGACGTCTTCATTAGAATGAAAGGTAGCTCAAAACAAGTTTAATGGCTCTCGTGTTTTCCACTTAAGTTTGTTTATGACATTCAGAACATTAAAAAATATTAACTAAACTTAATTAACAATCTAAAACTGTATTACTTATATAACTGTACTGCTTATAAAGATCAAATCAAATCAAAATTTATCAAATTAAAATTGGCCTAGTTATTATCATTAATGTTTCATCATAAAAAATATGTCATCACACTATTATTATAGAAATGTTCATAAAATCCGAAAAAGTTTAAATTGCTAACCAATAAATACTAATGGCAAAGGTTCCATATTTTGTATAAATTGAAGCAAATATATGTCACCTGATCTGGTCAGTTCTTACAACTGTTCAATAAATTTGAAATTAACTTATATACATATCAGTTTACCTTATGCTGACCAGGAGAATTTTGAATGAATGACTAAGTCGTTCCATTGGACCAATGTGAACTGTGGTCAATTCGCAATTGTATAGAAATGCTGCTCGATTCAAATCAACACTTAAACTTCGCACAAAACAAACAAATTGCCCGATAACCGTTATATGCTTTTTCGAAACAAATCGCAGCTAACATAAAATAAATTCACCCTTTAAATTAGATAAATTGATTAAAATTATATCACTTTAACTATTACTATATACAGATATATAACTGGTTAATATAACTGATATAATTCGTATATCAGCATAATTTAATCTTAAAAATAAGATAACTTAGAATTAGAATTTCTAAACGATTCGGAAACATACTTTTTCATTTGACTGTGTGACTGACTATGAATTTTTTAATTAGCTAATGCCAAATCCGCCCATTACCCATAATAACTTATTTTATACAAATTTGCATACTTTTGTTTATATTTATATACAAATACAATACAAAAATAATATGAAAAGTTGTACTTCATATATTTACTTCAGTAACTTCAGTAAGAGTACTTCATATATTTCCAAATAAGATTTGATTAGCTTAAATTGCAACCCAACCGATGATGGACAAAATGCATATAATATAATATAATTTTTAGTAATCGTAGCATAAACCAAAGTTTATTTAATTGAAAACAAGAGCAAACGTATTATTTTTATATATATTCAGTACATTTACAAAAACTTTATCTTAACTTATTAATATATTTCCCTATTATTATTATTGCATTTGAAATGGGCGAAGCAGCAGAATACTTGCTAATATTTTATAAAAGTATGTACACATTTGTGTGGCGTATATGTAATCATTTTGCTAGTTTCATCATTAAAAAAATGTCATAAAATCTTCGTAGTAAGGAAAACGAGTACGGTGAAAAAAATTATATTTACTTAATAGGCATTTTGATTATTGCTATGGAATATTTATCTCAAATAAAATAAAGAAAAGTTAATAAAGTCGCTAATATTTTGACATTATAAGTTCGCAAATTGTATGGTTTTTAATATTTGAATGAAAATTCGGGCATATGATCATCGCATTAAGTCTTATAAAAACCGGTTAAAATCTGGTCAATCGTAGCTGTTTCATCAACATACACTATTGACTCGACATACCCCCATAAAAACTGATGGTCTAACAGAGTCATACACACATTTATTTATATAATTCGGTCACCAAAAGTTCGTTTCATTTGACATTTAAACAAATGATACAAATTTGGGGAATCAAAATCGAATCATTTGTTTGAGCGCTCGATGTAGCGCCCAATAAAGCATTCGGTGTACAAACCACATCAGATAATAACTTTTTTGGATGCGAGGAACCTGGTTATTGTAATGTAGAAATTGAAAAAAAAACAATCTTTCATACCTTCAGAGCTTAAACTTTCAATAATATATCTTTAAGAGGATTTGTCAAAATTTTGTTATTTGCGGAGATATAGCTATTTTACTGACTCGACATGCAATCGATAATATTCAAAAACAAAAAGCATTGGAACTTTTACCTACCTAACGCCTCATGTTTAATACCCTTAATTTCCTTATTGATGGTATTGGTATACTTTTCTAAGACCATATTATTTGTAATTAAAGACTTTTGTAAAAACTGGGGAAGAAATATTATATATATTTATTATATATATTATATATATTTATATATATATACATATATATAATATAAATATATAATATAATAAATAAATATATATATAAATAATATAAATATAAAATAAAATATGTAAGGAATATTTAATACTCATTAGCTTCCACATTTTCTGATATTAAGATTATTATAATAATAATATTCATCAAGATTATTTTCATCATATTCATCAATTTGAACAAGTAAGGACGACCTATATTCGGGTTTAACCGAACACTTTATATTCTTGCAACAGTTGCGGACTCATTGAGCTTCTTTACTGCCGCTTGTTTTATATCTTATTATTTTTTCTTAAATATTACTTTATTAAAATCAATCTAACTAACTCAAACCAATATACTCATAATATTAGTGATGTCGGAAGGTTCATAACGATATTGCTAATTTTTACAATCGACTTAATGCGATATAATTAGAACCAAAAGGTACATAATTCTATATATTGGATATATGAGGGAATGTTAATCCGGGGGATGAAAGTTGTTATATTAGGGTTAGGGGGTTACCCAAGGACTAGACCAACTTCATTTATATTCACAAACACACTATGATTTTTTAAAATATTACGCATTTTGACTATTATATACGGTACAAAGCCAACTGGAAAGTCGGAAATCACTATGTTGGGTATATTAAGGCTAGGAGAAAGTCAGAGTTTATTGCATTTACTTTTGGCTTTAAACTAAAATGTTCTCGAGAACTTGCTCCTACGCAATTTTATTACGATAACTCAAAATTTGTTCGCATAGAGTCCACTAGAAAAATGATATACTATTTGTGGATCTATTTCACTCAATTTCACCACCAAACTTTAGTATATGCTATATGAATGCTTAATTTTCCTAAGATATCTCACAGATTGACCGATATTTTCGGTAAGAAGTCAGCAAAGAAACTGAATCAAACTGGTAGAGTTGTTCCTGAGGTATGAGATTTTACCTAACAGTGGTAAACGCCTTTTGTCTAATTTTTACATTCATTCCCATGCAGCATTTCTGTACCATCCTTAATGTTAAATGTAATGCTTCTAACGTGCTTCTTTTGCGAATTATCTCACTTTTAGTAGTTTTCAACATACCCCTTAAGGCGTTATGGGTGAGCGTGGTTGTCAACCGATTTTACAGTGTAAGAGGAGGTGCTAGAAAAACTTATTCTCAGTAAGTTTGCCTCATATAACCTTAATGGCTTGTGTGATATATACATAAAATATAAATATTAGGAGTCGGGGCCATCCTTTAAAAATTTTTAAAACTGTAGATGCCGCACCATACTGCGATTCTCTGTACCGACTTACAGTTTTGTATCTTAATTTGTGGCTTAGTTATAGTAGTTTATAAGTTTTCGATTAACAGCATTTTGTGGGACAATAGTCTGATTCCGTCCATCAGCTATATCAGTTATTCAGGGTGTCAAGGAATAAATGAACCAAGTTTCTTTAAGTATCTACTTTTTACTCAGGTTATTGCTTACACGGACAGACGGACATCCGGAATTCAAATCGTTTAGCTATCCATATTAATTTGATATGTATAATTCTGTATCTATCTATACTAGTTTTGGGTGTTAAAAAGACCTGTTAGGTGAAAAAAACTATTATATTCTGTGTAAAACATATAGCGAGAGTATAAAAAGTGTCAAGGGAAAGCACGTAGTGGTGTGAACTCGAAATGGTATTTTCGAAAGTAAAATTTTTTACTTGCAAACTGTGACTGTTCTTGAACTAACTTTTCGAAACTATCCAGTTTGGCAGACAAGATATGATACTTTACGGAATATTATTTGGCAGTGTTAACCTCCCACCAGTAATTAGAGATTTGTACAAGTTTTTACACATAACTTATTGATCACTGCAGTGATTTCACATATCCTTAAGTGTACTTACCCTCAATGTCAGCAAGAACGCTTCGACTTCCGCCTCAGTTTTTTGTTCTTTTGTAACGATACAGTTCCTGTGAAAGGAAACAACAGGAAAAAGAAAACATAAGTAAAAGGAATATGATTTTATTGTCTTTTTCTGAATAATCGTGAGTTGAAACCTTAACGTACTACTTTTAGCAACAATGACAATATTTTGTCAACCAAAACCGGACAATGGTCCGATTACCCGCATCTGGAATACTAATCTTCTTATAGTACCAAGAAATATGTGTACCAAGCCTTATCAATATATTGTATATATATATCTAGATATATCTTTACTTGCTACAAATAACCGTTAAATGAAAAAAACTATTATACCCTATGGCAACATCTTGCGAGAGTATAAAAATATTTTCATGTAAATTTTCTTCAACCGACACAGGTAAAATATTTTTAGTAGCTTTATTGAAACTATAAAACTTATAAAGTATTTTATCAGTATACCTACCTACTGAAAGGTATGCTCATAGCTCGTTTCTATTCCTTAAGTAGTTTAGTTACAAGTTTTATTAGGAAGTTTCTTAACTCTTTTTTTTATTACTATTATTTCTTGTTTTTTTTACTACAAATTACTCCAATATTTTCTCCTTCCTATTTCTCATGCAATTATTTCAATGCAATAAAGGCTTTTCTATTTAATATCAGCAGTGCTTCAAAATAAATATGAAATAGCTTACTCACAGTGAATATGAAATTCTTTACCTTACATTACTTATTTATTATTTTACTACTTAGTTATTTTATATTGTTTATTCCATATTTTGCTCACCTAATTGTCTGATAGACGTCCTCGGCCATTGCAACATCACCACAAACGTAAATATGTCCTTTCTCTTTGACAATCAGTTGGTAAAAAGAATCAAATTCTTTTTCAATCTGCTGTTGAACATAGGTCTGAATAAATAAAAAAGAACAGCAAAAAATTTAGTCTGCTGAATCTAAGAACATTTTAAAACAATGGAAGCTATGCGTTTGTGAATTTGACAAAATATATATATGCAACTATAAGATTTATAAGTATAAATACACATCTAAAATTTGACTAACTTTCGGTGTTGCTGGATCACGTGACAGTGCCAGGAATACTCGATCCAAAATTTTCTCACGCTCCAGCCAAGCTTTTTCCTCAACATATAAGTCCATTTCACGTGTACGGCAACCGAAGAATAGCCATACCTTCGAGCGTTGCATCTTTAACTCACGCCATACTTCCAATTCTTGCCAGAATGAACGAAAAGGCGCAATTCCAGTGCCAGGTCCAATTAGTACCATTGGTTCTGATGTATCTTTTGGCAAATGGAAACCAGGCGCGCTTCGTACAAAGAAATATAAGTGCTCTTGCTCCTCCATGTTGGCCAAGTAATTGGAGGAAACGCCGAAACGTTCATTCCCTCGTTGATTCTTGTATTTTACAATGGCCACGGTCAAATGTATCTCATTAATGACCTTGCGTGGTGACGATGAAATAGAGTAGAAGCGTGATTGTAATGGCATGAGGTTACCAAAGAGCAAACCAGCGGGCGGTTTGCACGAACGGAATTGTTCCAAAACAGTCTGCAATGTGGGTAAATGCAATTGGCGCCACTCTTCATATGCTGGGGAATCAGTGCCAAGCTTCTGCAAACGTTCAGTGTCAGAGTTGTCATCACAGAAATCAGCTAATAAGTTCAGAAGATCTTGCTGGGGTGGTGTAGTTATATCAAAGAAATATGTCAAAAGTGTACGTGGTGTTTCAGCAGGTATCTTTTCCAGGGGTTCCCAGCAATTGAAGGTGCCATTGGGTGTTTTTTTCTTTCTCATCACTTGCACTTGCAGTACTTCATCGGAATCCTCGAAGCCGGTAAGGCGCTTCAACACGCCATTTACGATATCAGTACGATTGGCAGGGAAAATACCAACATGATCACCTGGTTCGTAATCCAAGCCGGGTGCGTAAATTTCTACCAAGATAGTAGGCTTCTCAGCTTCAGCAAGTTTAGTAAGATTGCGAGGTGCTGACTTCATCTTGTAGCGTTGCACCTTCTTGTTATGGTATTTCGAAAGGAGTTGTTCGATGGCACCTTCTCGTTGTGATGGCACCATGCGCACCGTACTCGCTGTTAGTGTATCGTCGTGGAAGGCATCAGATAATCCTTCTGCATAATCTAAATTGAATGTCTGACAAGCAGATTTAAAAACTTCTGGCGCCCATTTACGGAATGTTTGCTCTTGACCACACATCTCGTCACCACATGTGACCTCAAAAAGTCGTTTGCCACCAAGTTCACCAAGAATTTTATCTAGATAAATTCCAAATGCGCAAAAATTCGGATAGTTTGTGGAGCCCAGTGCAAAAACGGAGAAGCTTTGATGGGAGGTATTAAAGATATGCTCAAATTAATTCAAACTTTATCTCCAATTTGCATATCTCCAAAAAGATATGTTATTTATGCTAAAGTGTTTAAGTACCTTAATTTCCTCAAAGGCTCTGATTGCTTAAGTTCGTCAATATTTAAACGTTGATATTTAGCTGAAGTGACATCAAAGCTGTGTAAAGAGAGATAAACAAAAAATTAATGCATTAATTTATAAAATTGTAGTAAGTTTTTATATAAGGGAAGAAATGTGTTATACTTATATTATAAACAAACCTAAGCTACAAAATCGGAAAATTACAGAAATAAAATCATAAAAAGGCAAAATTAATTTATTATGCTTCCCATTTAACGTTAATAAAAACTCGCTTATGTATGTATGCAAATATGTATAGGAGTGTGATTTAAGCAGTGCTTGAGGATTACTTTTAACGAAATTCATCAATATACATATATGGCACGCTTCCAGCAATTGTTAGCGGAAGTAGCAAACAACATACCATGTTCAGTATGCGTCAACAATAGCTTCTCGTCAACATTATATAATATAATATATTACGGAAAACAAAATCGTTCAATATCAACCTCGAATTACGCATGAAAGGACAAAAGAATTGTAATAAAGCAAAAAGAAGTAAGAAAAGGCTATGTTCGGGAGCAGCCGAACATTATACACTCTGCCAATTTCTAAGAATCAACATCAAATTGAACCGAAATCCCTAACTTTCCTTATATTGCTAACGTATATTATTAGTTTATCACAGTTAGTTCCATTACGAAATCTAACATTTATCCGAAATGCATATTTCAAAATCAACCTGTCGACGGAAATCACTATATTCATCACATTGATTATGAGGAAGATATGCGTCGATATCAATAAATTTTGGAACTAAATATTCTCAATTCATTTCATTTAGATATCTCGCATTCATACTAGTATGTGCAGCATAAAGTCAACCATAGGGATGACATTAATTATATTGGATATATTAAGAAAAAGAGCGCGAATGAACAGGTTTCATAGATTTTTAGCATTAAACCATGTTATGATAGTTGTAATTGTAAATTTGCTGATATATGGCTTAGTAACCCATCTTTACTTCAACCAGACGGTTAATAACAAATGGGCAGATTTTTTGAGTACCTAACCACATTAGGTTTAATGTTCACTTAATTTCATTAAAAATCTCAGTAAAATTAATATCGGTATATTGGGGCTAGAAAAGGTTCGACCATTTTCGGATGAAAGTCCATCGCCCGCTTTTTGAACGCGTGCTGTACCATATCATCGGTTTGGTTGAATTTAACGTTCGTGGTGTTATTCGTTTTTAATATAACCGTTAGAAAGCGATTTCAGTTATTTCCAAGTCATATAATGAAATTGTAAAAGGAAATGTTCCCACTAAGTTTGCTTAGCTCATCTTTAGCAGTTTATGAGTTGTGTGCATTAGTGGATGAATTCACGCCCACTCCTCAACAATTTTTAAATTCCCCGCCTTTCAAATTTTAATTCCTTTCGCCTTCTTTTATCATATATTTATAATATATATATTCTTTTATCATATTTTATCATATACATTCTTTACTTTATCATATCTTCATTAATTTTAGATTTTATATACAACCGATAAGTGAAAAAAACTATGTACTCTTTGAAACATTTTGTGAGTATATAAAACTTTGGGCAAATGAAAAGCCAGTTCTAAAATATTTGCTGTCAATAAGCAGCAGCTCTCGAGATTATAACGTCTCAAACAATTGCACCAAAGGTGTCGCTTATGTATATGAATCTTATTGCTGAATTCTGTACGGTAGTTATACAAAATAAACAAAATACGTGAAGTTAATACCAATTTAAGAAAATTTTTTATGGAATGATTTGTCTTACTATTTGCGATTGTAAAATGTATGGCTCAACTTGCAAATGCCAAATGGTATTTGAGGCTTACATTAACCTATGTGTATTATGGTCCGTTTTCCCGTAGGAAAAACATCTATATATGTATACATATATATATATATATATGTATATGTATGTGAGACCGATTATCGGTAATGTAATAATATTATGCATAGCCAGCTTTCTATTTGTTTGACAGGCAAATAAATAAGGGGTTGTGTAATTCTAGCCTGAGGTGAAGCTGGCTTAAAGAAAAGCGACGGTTAAATGAAAAGCATTATAAATATAAAATGGGAAAAGAATATTTGAATACTTTATTGTAGCGTTTATATTTTTACGTTATCGACATACTTCATATCAGAATGTAAACAGTTATCATAGCTAACTTAGCAAGGTTCCTTGAAAGAAATTATTAATATTTTCTTAAATTGTAATTACTAGATAAAAATCTGTATAAACTTTCAAACTGTTAATTTCATAAATTTACACTAAAAAGGAGCTTTGTGTTTAAATAGTTTAATGTTTAGTTAGTGAAATATGCTATGAAGTATTGTCGAATCGTCATAATTATTTCGTTTAGAACATATGGAGTATTGGTTTAAAAAATAATAATTATGTTATACGCCTATGTTTAAATGATATAATCACACATGAGGTTCTTTTTTGTTTAAAATACTATATGCGTTAGTAAAGTCGATAAAGTTTCTTGTGATGCATGTTTACAAGACACAACTTACCCTCCATCCTTGTTGGTTGCTGCGTTTTCTCTCAGGTCATACAAATCTTGAGAGAAAAGCTGTTACGACGCGGAAAACAGCAATGATGCACCAATTCAATTGAAATAATTGATGAAGAGTCGAGAGTAGAAGACGAGTGGTAATGATGACGAATCAACAGTCCATGTCAGTAAAAATAAAGACAAGTGGAAACAAAATGTGTCATTAGTTGAAAGGAACTGGAAAGCATTAGTAGCTCCCTAGTGTCAGTATAAATCCAAAGATATGTACATATGTACGTGATGTATACGCACTATATGTTTATAATCTGTATTTCATTTGTGTAGACAGATGAGGACTGCTAATTGAAGTTTTTGCAGTTTTTTTTAGTTTAACTTACCTCACCATTTTCTGGAGGGTCACCATTACCGAATGTGGAGGCAACCACTAGGAGGAGAGACTCGTGCTCTATTTTAGAAATATCGTAGTCTGCCATGCAATAGATCTAAAATAAATTTTAAACAACAAAATATTCAGTAAATAATCAAATTATAGAAAAAACATATTTTGTAAATACATTATGACCGGAATGTTATTGGGTCTGTAATGTTATTGCGGTTTACCAAAAGATGGAGAAGCTTAATTATTTTTCCATTGTTCCAATATTCCGAACATGCGTTGGAAACATACTGTCCTTGTGCGTCTTTTTCAGTATATGTCATTCATTTGAAGCGTAAACAACAACAATTTTTTCACTCAAATATATCGAACTTTGTGCCGGAAAAAGTGTTTTGCCGAGAGTTCTTCTTCGTTACTTACTATATGATGAAAACTTCATCCGAAAGTCATGGTAGTTTGGTGGAAGTTTGTAGTGAACATGCTCTAGCTGAGCGAACGTGCCAAAAGTGATTTGCATGATTTAAAAGTGGTGACTTTGGTTTGGAAGACGAAGAACGTCCAGGGCGGCCCAAACAGTTTGAAGATGAGAAACTGGAAGAATTACTCAATGAAGATTGTTTCCAAATACAAGAAGGGCTCGCAGAACCTTTAGGAGTCACTCAAGCAGCCATTTCAAAACATTTAAAAGCAGCCAGTTACATTCAAAGCAATAAAATTGGGTTCCATATGAATTGAAACCAAGAGACGTTACGAGATGACTTTGCCTATGAACGCTATAAAAGGAAGTTGTTTATGCATCAGATTGTGATTGGTGATGAGAAATGGATCCATTACGGCAACCCTAAAAGGAAAAATCAAATGGGAAACTGGCCTGAAACCAGCCAAAGCAACGGCAAAGCTGGAAATCCATGACGTCTAGTCGCGACTGGACGTGAGGCAATCATTTTCCATCATAACAACGCTCGGCCTCATTTTGCAACATCGGTTAAAACTATTTGGAAAACTGCGGTAAGGAAGTTTTGACTCACCCGCCTTATAGCCTAGACCTTGCCCTTCCTGATTACCATTTGTTCCGGTCGTATCAGGACGCTCACACTGGAACAGGGTTCCAGAACAGAGTATCAAAAAGTTGCTTGATACATTCTTGGCCGCCAAGCCAGAGTCTTTAAAAAGTAAGTTTTGATCTTTAGTCGCTACAGAGCCAACTATTAAAACTTGAATAAGCCTAAATGTATGCATTAAAATTTAAATACGGTAAACTATATATAACTATATATATATATAAACTACCATATTTTCTTGTTATAATCACATTCTCAAGGCAAGATATTTAGCGGGTTAAACTACCGTTTAGTTTAACGCGTTTTTTATTAACTGGATTTGCCAGTATTCTGCCTGCGCATTAGTGTGTGTGTTTGTGTGAAGTAATGTTTGGTCGTTGCCGCCGGACGTATGAACCACTTCATGTGTCAACAAATATGATCATCAATTATGTTCAAACCGAAACACATCCGCATCCTTAGGGTGGGATGTTGTTCGTTGATTTTTGCAACTAGAATAATAGCAAGAGCTTACGCTTGCATACACACCCGTATTGCCAACCAGTTTGCCCCAACTTATCGATCTGAACCAAATGTCTATTAAATTGGTTATTTATACGTGTCGTTAAAGCAACGAAAACACACTAATACACATAATCTCTTGTCCGGAGCGTATTTGGGAAAATCGATGGAGACATTTCATACATATATAATATAAATACTCTAAATAAGAGAATTTATATGTTCACTGGAAATGGTTTTGGTACCATTGACATCTCAAGACAGGTAAATCGCATAAAAGAAAACTATGTTCATGACGGTATATGTGTGTCATTATCAGTTTCAATGTGATTGGTCACAGTTGATGAAAGATCTCCTTGCATATAAAAATCGATATTTATTATATTTTGGCACCCTTCTTTCAAGAGTTTGTGGTTTATTGGTTTCACTTGTTACGATAACCTACTTTATCTTCAATCCTTAAACCTAGGTATTAACTTACTTGTGTATTGAAGGCGTGTCCCAATAATTCAGATAACTGCTTAGCATATTGCTCAGATTTGCCAGTCTCAGTGGCGTACAAGACGGTAGCTTTAATACGTTTGGCCAAAGCACGCGTGTATAAAATGGATGTGAAGATAACAGCTCTAAAATAAAAAGGAAAAAAGAGGTATTTTGATTATTCCCAAAATTTTATTGTAGTTGAATTTTATTTTGATTTAAATTTTTGATGAAGCTTTTAGCCACACTAAACCAGTCTCAGAACTAACCTAGAAAAAATTGGAGAGTTAGTATAATTTTTAGACAACAATATTATGTAGCAGAGACAAGGCACTCTATTCCAGTTTCTAATTACGGAAATTCTAATTACGGGCATATTTGGACTAGGGGCAAGTGTAGTGATCGCACTAACTATTTTCATTAAATCATCTCAATGATACTACGGAAAATGTTTTCACGCAATTTTGTGAATAACTGCTGAAATAACGGAAATTATTATATGTAGTATGCAGCTGGGATAATTGCTAGACCGATTTCACGTAGTTTCGGCATTAAACTATAGTATATCCAATATTACATGTTCACTTAGTTTTGTTAAGATATCTTACATTGTCAGAAAAATATTGTATAGTCTACTGGGAGGATGAAAATCCTTATATAGGGAACTTGGGGCTAGGGGAAGTATTCATCCGATTTTGTCCATTTTAAGTACACGGCCATACTGTTATCAGAAAGCGAGGCTCTCTGAATTTCACAAAGATAAATCATATATCGACCGAAATATGTGGTATAAAATCTGATGGGAAGTTGAAAATCCCTATGGGTATCCTTATGGCTATATGGGGGCTAAGGGAAGGTATTTACCCAATTTTCCCATTTTTGACCCCAGAGCACACTATTATCAAGGAAAGATAGTCCTCGAATTTAATTACGATATCCTACAGATTTACCAATATTTTCGATAAAAAGTCAGATATTGGCACTGATGACCATTATATTGAAAAGTTATTTGCATCTTGAACGTACTATTCGTGAAAAGCTTTAATTCTATATCTTAGTTAATGCTTGATTTATCTGCTTTAAAGTGAAAGGATTAGATGAAATTAAAAAAATTTTATATTAGAAGTAGGCGTGGTTATTATGCGATTTCACTCATTTTCTATGTATATGAGGACATCCTAGAAAAACCTGTTCTGAGAAAGATTGATATAGCTACAACGGTTTTTCAAATATGTACCTTAAACATATTGAGCGGCCCACTTCTACAAAATACTTTACCCACAGATACCTCGACCTACTAGGATTTTTTGCACCAAATAGGACGTCTATATCTTATACAATAACAAACTTCTTATGATGACAAAGAACACGTGTACCAAGTTTCATCAAAATATTTTAATTTTTACTCAAGTTATCGCTTGTACGGACGGACAGACAGTGAACCGGAATTTAACTCGTCTCGTCATCCTAATCATTTATATAGATGTAACTCTATATCTATCTCGATTAGTTTTAGGTGTTACAAACAATCGTTAGGTGAGAAAAACATATATACTCTGTTGCAACATGTTGCGAGAGTATAATAAATTGTTTGAAAAATTTTACTAATATCTACTCTCCACTTCATTCGTTCACTCCCCTATGAAAATCCTTTTGTGTTATTGAGAAATTATATCATAATTACTTTCAATCAGTCAATATTAATAATATAACAATAATTTCTTACAACAGCTTCAAGTAATAGGATATTAAAAGAAGCAAATGTAGCCATATTTCCGCTTGAATTTGCTGGTTCGCTCAGTAGGCAGCTACGTAATCGACTTAAGCGATAATCTTCAGATACATAAATTGAGCAAACGGTCGCAAAATAACATGGAAAATAAACATAAACATAAACAAATAACATTTCTTTCCATGCATATTAAAATTTTTTTACAAACACCCATGGTGCCGCAGTGCACTCACACTCTCACTTACAGAAGGACGTGTGAAAACATACTAGTACGATTATTATTAAAATATTTTACTACAATATGACTGTACTGTACTAGACCCCCTACGGGTCGGGGGATAAGAATAACCCGCGGTAAGGCATGCCGCGAGGCGACTAAAATCCACAAAATGCACTGCATTTGAAATATACTTTGCTCAATCTATAGGCTTAGCCATGTCAGAAATAGTGCTATATTACTCAGCTTGTACTAAGTTTATACCACTTTAAATGTATTATGCACACACTTAAAGCGGCAATTTAGTTCAAACTACAAATGCCACCAGTCGAGATGAATGGGTAACTCAACTGGTAGTAGCCTTTAGGCTACAAGGTCTGACCGGAGACTATAATCTGGTCCCACGGGGAACAGGGGCCCGGTGGAGTTGCTTGTCGCTCCATCCTGCTCATTGCGGTAGGCTCTTCGGGGAGTATCGTGGTGGCTGTGGTTTAACACCTGAATGCGGGTAGAACTGTCTGGGGCGGTACAGTTCAGTGTGGAGTTGCATTGCAACCGGGTGCCCGACCCATAGAAAGGCAGAGGTTTTAGGTAGGGCTCGAACGCCACCAAGGTGGTTATTGTGCCATTCCACAATGCCGATCGGTACCGTTGGTTTTAGCGAAAGTTATTATTAACGGTGCGCTGATCGACGCATTGTATTTATCCGTTGTGTTTTTGAACACCGTGGAGTTGGGCTGTACAACGGCAGGTACCCAAGTAAAGCGCAACGTCCTCTGTACTGTACTAGAATCCATAAAATGCACTGCATTTTAAATAGACCTTGCTCAATCTATAGGCTTAGTCATGACAGAAATAGTGCTATATTACTTAGCTTGAACTGAGTTTATAACACTTTAAATGTATTATGCACACACTTATAGAGGCATTTGAGTTCAAGCTATAAATGCCACCAGTCTGAGTTGAATGGGTAGCTCAACTGGACGTAGCCCTAGCTACGAGGTCTGACCGGAGGCTTTCATCTGCTCCCATGGGATTTTAGATAGCTCTCGAGCCCTTCAAGGTGGTTCTTGTATCCATTTCAACAATGCTAATCGGTACCGATTGGTTTTAGCAAAAGCGCTATTACTGACGGGGCGCTGATCACCGCATCGTATTGATCCGTTCTCTTTTTGAACACCGCGGATTTAGGCTGTACAAACGGCAAGTTCTCACGTAAAGCAAATCGTCCAATGTACTGATATAAATTTGTCTAACTGTCTTGTATATAACGCAAATTATTTTTATTTGGTGTTCATTTCAACATCATCAACAACACATCAACACTATGGTGTTCATTTACCCTTTTGTATAAATATTCTACTTCATTTGATTAATTTCTTTCCTAAATAGCTTATACTAAACTATTTACGCTTACCTTGCAATCTGCTTAAAGTTAAATTTGCGTCTAGGCTTAATTTCTCCGCGTTCTTTCTCCCACACATGCACCCTCCAAGCGGGGTGTTGATAATCGAATGAAGGTCTTAAATAGTACAGCGCGAATTCTTGATGGTAAACGGGCGTCACAGAACCAGATAGTGGTGGAACAATCCAAATCCAATCAGCTGGACAACCGTTGCTAAAATATAGTTTTGGAAATTATGCTTTGTATTTAAGAGGTTTCATCCAAAATTTTATGACGTCAATTTTACGAAAAATTAAAACCAAAACGAAATTTTGTATGTAAGTTAATACAATAAAGGATATAATATATTGCAATAAAGTAAAATATTATTCTTAAAGTTTGGAAAGTTCGCTTTAAAATGTAATTAAATTAATGTTTGTGTATTATTCTAAGTGTAATAGCTTCACTACAAATAGCCAGGCATTATCAAGTTTTATGCGAAAAATTATAGAGAATCTTAATTTTGTTATTAAAATCATTGATTTCGTTTTACTTACCGTGTTTTGGATTCATTTTCAAAATGTTTCATGAAATTTTCACTAGCCGTGTGGTGATCCAAAATAGTAATATTTCGACTTTGAAATGAGTGCAATACAGCCAAATTTACTTCAACCAAAGATTTGTCTTTCCACAAAGAAGAAGTTGTGCGTGTGTCAAGTTCCATTTTATTGGCAACGGTCTTGAAAAGGACAATTAAATAATTTTATTTGAAACGAAGTTTTAAGGCAAACTTAAGCATTTTATATAAATTTTAAAGTTGTTAGAAATTCTTTCAGTCATTGAAAATATAGTTTTCAGCTTACGCATTGATTATTTTTCTTTTTTTTTATTCTAATTACTAACCTCCAATACGTTTCGTCGATTTGTATCACACAAGTTACGGCAACCGATTTCAGTGGACATGTACCAACCGCTAAATGAGGCTGCGGTGAACTGAATGCCACCGACATCGAACATCATGGATGAGACTGCTGGGAGAGCATACCAGCGCAGACCGAGTTCGGCGAACCACTCATACCTACAAAGAAATGAAAATATGACTTGAAAAATAAAAATAATATTTAACTACTAAATACTGATATAATAACTAAAATTGTTGTATATATATATATATATATATGAATTCATACTACTTGTATAAACCACTTACGAATCAGAAAGAAATGGCATAGCAATTAAAGAATTATTTTAATAAATTTTACAATCGTATAATTGCTGGCGGCAACAATCCCTGAATTTAGGGCCTTCCAAATTGAACATTTGTTTGCTAAATATTTCGAGCTAATAGTAAAACATCGCAAACAAAATATGCGAAATTTCAGTTGTAGAAACGTATATTGCCAAATATACAGGAGATTAGACATTTTACAATGACTAAATAGACAATCTCATAGGAAAACTGAAATTGTACGCGCCGGCATTTACGGACATGTTGTGTACCAACACTCGTTAAACATTTCTCAAACCCACGTAAAGTTTTTTTTTTTTGGTTTTACGGACGATTTTCCTTGCTGTATTATGTCTAAATTTGTTGGACTTAATTTTTTAATTGTGTGGATACAGGTTTATAGAAACATATGTAAATTTCACAATTCATGCTATCACAAACGGGTATATATTATTAAAACAGTAAGGGCAGTTTAGCATTATATATTCCGGCAATTCGTAAGAATTAAGGGCGTGGGAAATATTTGGATGACGTCTTCCGTTTTTATTTTTAGAAACGTATTTTAGAAACATTAAGTTACTGATAAATTAAGTACCCTTCCTTATGGTATTAATCATTAACTTCACTGTAACTTTCTTTACATTACTTCATTGTTAAAACGAATTCCGAATATAATTTTACTACCAAAAACGACATGATAACGTGCATTTAGTAGTAGCAAATCTTTTGCGCGACAGCTGTTCAAAGTTCATTGATTTAATATTGGTGCTATCCCAGCATAGATCAGTAAACGATAAGAAAGTTTACTATTATGCCATCTTTCGTACTCCAACAAGTAAGGTAGGGTTAAGTTTGGGTGCAACCGAAGATTTTATACTTCCACAATGTGCAAGGATCAAAGGCGGAGTAATGCTTTCAGGTGCTGGTAAAACTTTATATTAAATAAGTAAGGAAGACCTAAGTACGGGTGTAACAGAACATTATATACTTTTGCAATGTGCAAAGATCAAAGGAGGGGATATATTGGGTTGTTCGGAAAGTCATTTCGTTTTTTTTTGGGGAACATGAAAGACAGTTTTCGTATAATGAATAAATATTTTATTAAATTATATATTGGCCATTCTGGTCCAACACCTTTTGCCATCTTTCTGGCAGTAACATAATTCCCCTCTCATAAAAGTTTTGGTCCTTGCTGGCAAAAAACTCGTCCAGGTGGTTTTTGACATCTTCATTTGAGGTAAAGGTTTTGCCATCCAAAAAATTTTGCAGGGACCGGAACAAATAGTAGTCGGAAGGCGCCAGATCTGGAGAATATGGTGGATGTTGCAGTACGTCCCATTCAAGCTGTAAAAGTTTTTGGCGAGTGACCAAACTTGTGTGAGGTCTCGCATTATCCTGGTGGAACACTACACCCTTCCTGTTGATTAATTCGGGCCTCTTCTCTTTAAGTGAATCATTCAATTTGTCCAGCTGATGACAATAGACTTCTGAATTAATCGTTGTATTGTCCGGCAAAAGCTCAAAAAAAACGATTCCTTTGACATCCCACCAAACGGAGAGCATCACCTTTTTTTGGTGAATGTTGGCTTTTGACACGCTTTGAGCCGGTTCATCTTTTCTGCTCCATGACCTCTTGCGTTTAACATTGTTGTATACAACCCATTTTTCGTCCCCAGTAATAATCCGCTTCAAAAATGGATCATTTTCTAGACGTTTGAGGAGCGAATCACACGCGTCAACACGACGACACAAATTTCGCTCGGTAAGGACATGGGGCACCCACACATCGAGCTTCGAGGTTAAGTCCATGCCTTTCAAATGGCCATAAACAGTTGAATTCGACAAATTTAACCTCTCACCGATCTCTCGTGTGGTGATTCGCCGATTTGCATCAACTAATGCCTTTATCGCATCTTTGTCAGCTTCGACCGGCCTTCCAGACCGTGGTGCATCTTCGACATCAAAATTGCCGGATCGAAATTTTGCAAACCAGTTCTGGCACTGGCGTACTGTTAACACGCCTTCTCCATACACATCCGTCAATTTTTTTCTCGCTTGGACAGCATTTTTACCTTTTCTGAAGTTAAAAAGTAAAATATGACGAAAATGCTGCTTATTGCTCTCCATATTTAAAAAGGCACCAACCAAAAACTACTGGGTAGAATTAATAGAACTTTTTCACACACAAGCCTTGCAATATCAGCTCTCATGACATATAATGGTTATGGGGCTTAAGTGTGAAGTTAGTTTCGAAAAAACGTAATTAAGTCCTCTGGCGGGAAAAAACGAAATGACTTTCCGAACAACCCAATACTTTCAGGTGCTGGCAAAACTTCATACTAAAAAAATTTTATGCAAGAATTCAACATACCTTATTCGACGAAGCCGTGATATATATATATTGACTAACATAAACGGTTTAAAGGCAGCTGGAAGGTCGGGAATGGAGCATATTTTCGCTAGCAGAAGGTCTGTAGTGATCATTTTTTTGATTGTAAGCAAGAAATTTTATGGAGATGACTCACACGCTGATCGACATGTTCGGCATAAATTCTGCTATAATAACAACAATCATTATATGGAGTGTATGGGAGCTGGAGTAATTCGTAGACCGATTTAATGTATTTTCGGTACTAAACTGTAGTATATCAGGTATTATATTGGACTTACGCTAAATTTTGCTAAGATATCTTATATATTGACCTATATATACCGTATAAAGGCAACAGATGTTGCATTTATCCGATTTTATTAATTTTTGGCATTAGGACTTATATTGTTACCAGAAAAATATCATGTCTGGAACTTTGAAAATCCAGACATCTATTAGGTATATGGTCGCGAGGGGAAGTATGTGGTGTGTTCAAAAAATAACGGGAATGTTCCTCGACTGTTTCCTTCGACTTTAATGACATAGTGCATTATAAATTCTTGCCTCAAGGTGAAACGGTCAATAAGGAGTACTACCTACAAGTTTTGTGGAAAAACTATTCATGGATTTTGCTCACTTTTGCTCAATTCTGCACACACTTCGTTACTTGTTCGTAAACTCTTGGCCAAAAACAATACCGTAACGATGCCCCAACCTCCATATGTGCCAGATATGGCTCCGTGTGATTTTTTCCTATTTCCAAAAATAAAGAGAACCTTAAAGGGCCGTTGGTTTACAAGTATAGATGACATTAAAAGCCCATCGCTGAAAGAGCTAAAGGCTATCCCAAAAATTTAGTTAGAGAAGTGCTTCGACGATCGGAGGAAGCGCTGACATAAGTGTATATTATCGAATGGAGACTATTTTGAAGGCGACAACATTAATGTGGACGAATAAATAAATATTTTTTTTTTATATTATATATAATGTAAATATTTAATAATAATATTATTATTATTTTAAACACAAGGGCGCAATATTACCAAACAAAGACTTGCTCTTAATTTCAGTAATATATCTTACAGACTGATCTATATTTTCGGCGAAAAGTTAGCCAAAGGCGCTGGGTCAACATATTCGGTATCTAGGGCTTGAAAAGTCATAATCCGATTTCCACAATTTACACAATATTTACTCATGAGATGGCATACCTTGAAGGCACTTTTCTGCAAAGTTTTCTCCGATATCTTCACTAGTAATTGATTGATATACTTTAAAGTGAAAGAATCACATGGAATTTAAAATTGTGATATATGGGAAGCAGGGCGTGGTTGTATCCGATTTAGCTGATTTTCATATTGTATCATAAGGATGGAAATATAATGTTATGTATCATATTTGGTTGAAATTGCTGAAGAAGTTCCTGATATATAGGATTTCATCTGAAGGTGGGCGGTGCCACTCCCATTGTTAAATTTTTACGCGGATTCCTTTAAAGCCTTGAATTATAATCTTGACTGGGAAATTTAGTGCATCTAACATGTTTCTTAAGCTACTTAACGCACCTTTGACCCAGTGTTCTGCATAACAGTTGTATGGGAGCTGGGTGTCACTTATCTAATGTCACTTATTTTCACACCGTTTCCGGAGGTGCTGAAAATATTTCTCCTGAGCAAGTGTGGTTGGTGCCGGTTTAATGGCTTGCGAGATATGAATATTAAACCTGTTAGGAGGTGGAGCTATGTCCACTTTTTAAAACCTTTAAACCATGCCACTTCCTACTGTGATTCCCCGTGCCAAATTCCAGACTTATATTTTGATTGAGAGCTTAGGTATAGCATTTGATATGTTTCCGTTTAATGGCATTTTGTGTGCATGGCCAATAGTCCATTAACCCCAATCTGCAATACAAACTTCCTCAGACTGCCAAGCAACATGTGAATTAAGTTTCATCAATATATCTAAATTTTTACTGAAGTTATCATACGCAACTCTATATCAATCTCTACTAATTTCAGGTGTTACAAGCAACCGTTAGATGAGCAAAACTATTATATTTTATTATACTCTGTTGCAACATGTTGCGAGAGTATAAAAGCATAGCTAAGATAATTAAAGATGTGCTCAAAAAATAAGGTTATTTTTCATTATTATCATATCTTATCGGATATATAGACTTGTCTCATTCTATTTAAAACACATATATCTTTGTGAGTGAACATGTTTCGATATTTATATACTCACTCTGGATGAGAAAATGGGACTTCCAATATCAAATCAGCAGGGTATTCGAATAATTGCGGGTCTTCTCCATTGGCGGAAACTACTAGAGGCAGAATATCCCAGTCAGTGCCTTTGCTCTTCCAGCCCAACTTCAAGCATACCTAGAAAGAGAATATAGAATTTGAGTGTTAGAAAGTTATTTCCTTAGTTTTACTTCAAATATTTGGACAGAAAATCAGATATCTCAGCTAAACGGATACAAAATCCACAATTCTATATGTGAAAAGTATTATTGAACTTTGTAATTCCTATGCCGTCGTATGGAAGATTCGGTTCCTTCGTACCGTGGGTTATGCATTTTTTATTAAAGGAAGAGTTAACTCTAGTAACAATTAATTCCAGGATAATTATATACAATTAAAGTTATATATAATTATATACTACTTTGAGCAGTGTAACGATCTTAAACATTCACACACAAAAAATAAAATAAAAATTGTAAGCAACAGAAAAAGTTTTTTCTTGAAATGAATATTTATCAATTCTTCAATAAAACTTCTATCATTGAGAAATTCCAAATTCTTCAAACTCGACGCTGTGGAGGTTTTTTAAACTCACTTATATGAGTAAGGAGACTTCTGATATCTCACATACCGTCAGAGACATTTATAGTGAAGTTAAATAGGTGACCGGAAATATATACGGACGTATTCTGGTGATATGGTGGAAGAATAAGCTCCACTTTAGCTATCTTTGAGCTAAAGTATATTATATGCAATGCAAAAATTACATTATTTAAGTTCTTTGTTTATCCACAGTGAAATGTTTGTGAAGTACAATTTGATGTTTATATGTATTACTTACGTACAAAAACATATGACTATATCTTAAACTTGGTGGAAATGCTTTTTAACTGTAGTAATATTTAAATTTGTTTTACGTAATATCGATTATTTACATGTAAAAAATACATGCTATAAATATTTATTGCATCATTAACTTACATCAGTGAATTCTACATTTATGGGGTCCCCAACGACCGAGCCGTCGCTCTGCCTGTAACCAGCATAGGAAATAAGTTGGCTATTCCAAATACGATAATCATGGAAACCGTCTGTACGTTGTGGGAAAATAGTAATTGCAGAACTGCGATAAAAATTAAACAATAATAATTTGTAAATAATAAAATGAAATGAATGTTATAAAAGTTATAAAAATTTAAATTTAAAATTAAAACTAAAAATCTGAGACATTTACGCATTATGGTTTTTGGAACTTTTTCTATTTTGATTCCGCCGCTGGGTACTTGATATTTATTTTGTAAAAGTCGGTAATGTTTATTCGCTATTAATTATTTATTACAATAATTTGTTGTCTACTATTTATTATTTACTTCCAAGAAAACGAAAGTAAGAAAAAAGCTATCGTCAAAACCCCAATGGCAATCGAATGTTGTCATTGACAGCGAATGAACTGATGTGGAAATGTTTTTTTCCTATAAGATGAGAAACCAAAAAACGAAAATCAAGTGAATAAGAATAATTTTTTCTATTCTTAAAAAAAAATTTAATTAGGCACAATCATCTTCGGACATGAGCAGCATATATATAGTATATACAGATATATATTTTCACATGCATACTTATGTACATAAAAATATTCACCGTGAATTATTGGCATAACGAAAAACCCTTCAACCATTCGGAAATTGCGAGCGATAAATAGACGGTGATTTATGTGAAAAATTCATTTAGAGATTTGACATTTTAGGACGGCAATTAAAAAATTATTTTCTATACCTTGGGAAAAGGGCTCATACAGCAAGCATCTCTTTGCCTAATGAAGGTTGATGGGACATATACCCCAAGGGTAGTGTGCTATCAGATCAGGGTCAGATGTGTTCCCCGATATATTCGATAAGTAATCGGGCGAACGTACGGAAAAAAGGACAATCTAACTAGATCATACTAAGTTTAAAACCGAACAAGGAACCAAAGAACAAAAATTTAAGAAAAATTCATAATAAGATAGATAAAAAAATATACAACAACATAGATTTTATCCATGTTAATCAACAGCTAGAGCGATTCTCCCCGCATTAGTAAGAGAGAACAAAACGATGTACTAAACTCAAACACCGAAAATGTCTGCCGTTACACTAAATAAATATTCGCTAGGCTTGTTTTGATTTACTATAGCACTAAAAAAATTAAAATAATGTAAGTTGGGTGTGACTTCCACCAATTTCGCTGGTCTCTTTCGCGCTATTTCGGAATTTTACTATACGACACTTTCATTCTAGTAGGATATTATTTTATCCACTTCTTAATTACTATATATTACTCAGATTACCATATTTTGTTGTTTTGCATGTAATTGGCAATATGCAGAGGCAAAGTGTGTAGAACATTTGCACACATTGGGCATTGCAAATATATGCGTATATTCGTAAAATTCGCGTTTCACCAATAAGTGCATTGAATTTCTTTCAATTTTATTATTCTAATTATTAAATTTGATGGAGTGTTTGATTACAGCAATATCTCATCATTTTGTCTTCTCTCTACTGACACTACCAGAAGTAATCATTGGTCAATATTTATACATAATTTTAAATTAATTTTGTAATTGACTTCAATTAATGGAGAACTAACCTAAAACCATGTATAGTTATAAGGTGAGACCATGACCAATTTGAGTTTGATTGAGTTTTGAGGGTTTTCACTGACTAGGCAGATATATTTTCCACCATGAAAACATGGCGGTGATCGATTGGGTATTCACACACATTCCAGGAAATTTCGGAATAATCACATAAAATTATTAATGAAATGTGGTGAAGCCGTTCATAATTTACAAAAAATATTTTGTGTATTCTTGGCTATTGCTAATGTCACACTCTTTATGTGTTTTATATTTATAAGTTTACCAAAACGCTAATTGGAAATGATGCGATTTGAGTATTTTGAGAAAGGTATTTGATTTTGCTTAACATTTTGTTAGTTAGTAAGAACATATTTCAATCGATTGTTTTATATTCTATAATAAGCTACACAAGAATGTATGTAAATATGCGCCATCATAAATTTCAGATTAATTTTAATAGCTTCGTATGTCTTGTGACTTGTGCGTTGCTAGCTTTAAATTCAGCACGTGATACTGTCTGATTACTAATCAAGTATAATTGTAGATTATGTCCCTGTAGTGTATTATTGTCCCAATATAAACCAATACAAGGTAAACATTTGTTTTGTTAAAGACAACAGTTTACATATTTTATAACATAATTTTTCATTACATATATATTATATATAAATAGAAAACGATTATTGGTTAAATAATCGTATTCATGACAACCACTGTTATGATTAAATACTTAGGTTTGTTGTTCTCCTTACGCACTAAGTTCACTTACCGAATGTTACCCTTGTTCGTGCCGTATTTGATATGATTACACAAGACCTCGAACATGCCCTTTGTAGTGGTCACATGACGACAATCAAATACCTAATGAAGATTTATAAGAGAAATAAATTTATGTAAATATATTTATTCATTTAAGAAATGAATTGACTAAATGGACAGAAATATGATTGAACGTATCTTGGTAAATCTTGTTGACAGTAATGTTTTTTTATAAATATCGAATACTTATTAATTGAAGACAGTAGCGTAACTAAGTTATGGAGGAACCACTTCTCCAATCTATTAACGTAGTCAGAGAAGGGAATGGGACCGAATGCCCAATTGCGCACGATTTCGTTATAACTAGGAATGTGTACATATATCACAAAATAAGAACAAAATTGGTATCATAAAAATTAGGGAGCGACTACATATAATACTACTCGTGATCAAACAATGTTTCGGAAAGTAGTACTGTTTGCCTTTAGATTTTTTTTATTAATATTACGGAAAAAAGTTAAAGTGAATCGATTGAATACAAAATTTTGTAAAATAGTACAATTGTTGGAGGACCGAAGATACTGCACTATTTTAGAATTCCATACAAAAAAGGTAATAACTTGAGCTTGAAAAATTTATAAATTGGCATAAGTTCAGTTTAAAAGTTTATAACCTAGCTTCGAAAGAATTATTTTTTCACTCGAAATCATATAAGATCAACCAGTACTTTTATGTTACGTATGTTATTCGGCAATCAAGATTCTTCTTTTCCGTCCTCACGTTAACCAGTTAGTAGTTTTAAATTTAAATAATGACTGCTGGAGTATTATCTTTTAACTATAAATAGGTTTTGTCTTTTACCTTCAATTTTGACCACTGAATGCGTCCAATACAGCGGGAAGCATTACGCCAAGCCGCCTTTGCGCCAAAAGTTAATTCAGCTTCAGTCAATTGATATTCGCCAGTTGCATCAATACTCTTCTGCACCTCCCTCCAGCGAGCCTCATGGCGCGGACTAGATGCCCTGTAATAAAGAAAAGATTTCTTATTGCAAATTTGATAGTATAGTACTTTAATCTTCCTAATAATTTAACCATAATTTCTAAAGGTCACATAGCTATATATAAGTTCAATTCAAATCCTTTTAACTGAAGTGTGTATACCACACCTAAGTAGAAAAACTCGCAAAATATAATAAATATATAGTCAAACACACATTTCAAATGTTTATTGAGGCTTAAATGTGTTACATTATATTTTTAGTGCAACTTACTTTTTCATTGAAGTAAAATATTGCTCTAGAAAGTTTTTAGCTTGGTCGAGCACCTTTTCTCGGAGGTGTGGCTCTAACGAAGCTGTGTAGAATCCCATAACACTGCTCATACATGTCGATTTGGAGCATGATAAAATCTTTAGTAAAGAAAATAAAAAAATTAATAATTATATTTTTGACGAACATAAATTAAACTATTTTAATTAATTTTTTTTTTGCGAAAATTCTACAACTATAGATTTGAACATTTTAAAACTCTTTTGCCGTTTACTTTACTTTTGACATTAATTAAAAAAAATTAAAATATTGAACATTTTTAAAATTATATTGTCGCATTAAGTTTTTGAAAAGTTTTGGAAATTATTAGAATATTGTCTGCACTTGTATTGAGTAAATAATGTAAACATTTCATAACAACTGTCTTTAAACAATTTTGTTTAAACATTTTTTCGTAGTTATTTGATTTTAGTTTTTGCACATCTTTTATGGACTCGTGTTCCTAATTTTCGAGTATATAAGTGACAAAAAATTAAAACGGTTTTATCGTCCTTCTAAAATGTTGCTATACATTTGGTAATAATTTTTAGACACCTTAAGCCAACTAACTTGCTCTTACTGAATTTTTGTAAGACTTTCACTAATATATGAAATTTTAAAACAGGGTGGAGTTTTTGATGGTGTTATAATTTTTTTTAGTATTTTCACACTTTTATTCACCTCTTGTCCTTTTAAATGCAATTTATCATACACTTCCGGTTTCCCTTCAATATTCTTTAAACGAATTGGACGTTGCATGTGCGTTATCGGACAGCCCTTTGATGTTGATGGACTTGCATCATTTTTCTTGTGTTCATTCAGCTCTTCAGTTAATTGCATATATTGATTGAGGTGATTCAATTGCTTCAAATGAACGCTAATATCCTCTAAGCGGTTTGCCAACACGTCTCCCTTATCGACTTGTGATTCGACTAGTTCCAATGCGAGTTCTTCATCAATAACCAAGGAGAGGTCATCCTGTTTTCCTAGGGTTGTTGACGGCATTTTCGATTTGCGCAAATACTAGCAACGAGATTTGAATTGCAACTAATTTTTAGTTGATTTTTATAGTTGGGACTTTGTGATTTTGGAGTTTTTCAGCTAGTATTTTTTGTACACATATATATTTACATACATTTGAATTAATGTGCCGGAAGATCCTTTAAAATACTACACTTAATTCACTTGTTTTTTTATTTTCACGAAAGCACTGCTTCCTTTACTATTAACTCAAAATTATTTATTTAAAATTATAATTATTTTAACTTTGCGTTTAAGAATCAGGACTCAATCTACAACTAACAAAAGCATTGCACAGGGATGTGTTTAATGCGCTTGCACAAATTGTTCTGCACCATGTAATTAATATAACTCCGTATTTGGCAAATGTTGCCTTATTTGGCGACCAGCACCGACTGTACTTAAGTTGCGAAAGCCGAGGGTTTATGTAAATTCACACATCTTACGAATTGTTTGTCTGCTTGAGCTAGCAGCGGCATCATCATGCGTCAAGAGTTGCAAAAAACAACAATAACAGGAAAACCGACCATAGTGAAAACAAAGATAAGACCGTGCTTCGGTTAAGTTCACTTTATGATGTGTGAAATCACAAAAAAATTCCTTCATCGTCATCCCTGGCACATGGTCAACAACAAATGCACGTGAATGTGTATTCTCGTCTACATATGAACTTTTATTGGACTTTTATTCGTATTCATATATATGTATGCGAGATAAGCAATTTGAAAACACAAATACGAAGCTTTCCAAGGCACATAAACGTTGACACTTAAGTGGCCATGAAAAGGCAATTAAATTCCGAGTTCAAAAATTATAGCTTTCTAATATGGTTAGGCGAAAAAACGAGTGCAATGTGAATACGAATTTATTAAGAAATATATAGTGCATCCATCTATAAACAAGTAAGGAATGGCTAAGTTCGGTTGTAACCGAACGTATTATACTCTCGCAATTTGCAAGGATCGAAAATGGGGAAATACTTTCAGATGTTGGCAAAACTTTATAAATATAAAAAAATTTAAGTAAGAACACAACATTAATTATTCGCCCAAAATGTAAATGCATTGCAACCTTGTTTACTTCATATTAACTTATTTTATATTATAGGTCATATTCTCACTTAGTTCCATTACTAGTTTTTTTGCTTTATGCCCGAGATATTGAAAGCGATATATCTATCACAAGTCACTATTTCCATCATATTAGTATTGTAGGTACAACAGCTGTATTATTATGTATTTATTAGTATTGTAGAAGATACAACAACTGTAATTTTTACTACTGAATGACATAATACTAATCGAAAAGGGATGAAATTTAATATCATATAATGGGTATATGACGGAAAAGTCAACCAGAGGGGTGTAAATCATTATATCAGAAGCATCGGATTAGGCCAACACCTACACCGATCATTCATATTCAGCGCTAAACCACATATGTTTAAAAAAGCATGTTTACTTAATATTTAGGAAAAGATGCTCTCTGAGTTTCATTGAAATGCCTCACAGATTGCACGATATGTAAGTTATCAAGTCAATTATATGGGGGCTAGGGGAATTATTGCCCTGATTTTACATATTTTTGGCACAAAGGGATACTATCATCAGAAGTGGATATTTCGGTAAAAATATAAGACGTTTTCGGTAAAAAGTCAGCCATAGACACTGAGGTCCATATATTTGGTATTTGGGTACTTGAAAAGTTATATTTCGATTTCGACAATTTTTAGAGGTGAGATGACATATCTTAAAGGCAGTATTTGTGCAAAACTTTATTCCGATATCTTCGTATCTTATGTATTTTTTTTCCACTTTCCAAAAATTTTTCATAACGTAGGGAATGCGTGTTCCAAGCTTCACAAGGATAACTTAATTTTTTCTCAAATCCTCAATTGCGCGGATGAACGGACAGGCGAACGGACATCTGGAATTCAACTCGTCTCGTCATCCTGATAATATTGATATAAGTAACCTGTATCTATCTCGTTTCGCTTTATTTGTTACAAGCACCATTAGGTGAGCAAAATTATTATATTCTATGCAATAAGTTGCGAGAATATAAAAATTCAATAACATTGAACGCAAACTTAATATTAATTTACTATTTTTATATCAAGGGATTTGTCAGACCGATGAATGTATTTGTGTTTATGCCTAAAAAACAGTAATGCTATAAAATGTGAAGAAAGTTTTTAGAAAGTTTCATTTCCTAGCCCGATTTGTATTCATTTGCTCGATTAACAAAAAAAAAAGCTCTACAAGTTGATAAAATTGTGTTTTCTTTCGTAGTCTATTAGGAATAGGAAGAATATTTTCACATAAGGTTTATTAATTCAAGTAACAGCGAAATTCTTTGAAATTTACAAAATTTTTATTACGAATCATTTTTATATGAATAATAGACTCAGAATAGTAAGTATCAGAATACTAAGTATCCATTGAGATAAACCAATTGCGAATGGCTAACCACTGGACGTTAGTCAAAGAATTTTAAATATATAACATTACAGGGGAAAATCTCACAATTATAATGTATTAGCCTATATTTTTATTTGTGTTGTCCAGTGTGGACGTAATCCGTTAATCAACATTTGTGCATTTTCTATTTCAAAAATTTTCTAGATTGGTTAACTGTCGGAGCTAATACATCGTTGTTCTGTCGAATTTCATGTCAGACATTGCTAGATTTTGTACAAAATTAAATAGTGATCAACATCGACACTGATGACTTGTCCATAATTGGTGGCCTCTAAAGAGGGTGGGATACGGCAATTACAATTTCGTTGGAATTTTTTCTATTTTCACCAAGTGAATGATATATCCAATACTGGAAATTTATAATAGTAACGGAAAAATATGAATAGTAATTTAACAACATTTCTCTTTAACAAATAGCGACGTCTCTTTATAATATCTCTTCTGAAAAATATCTTTTCTGAAAAAGTAATCTTTTGAATTTTGCGTTTTGTTGCAAGTTGAAGCATTTGGACATTCAGCTCCATGCTAACATACTTGCTGCAAACAAGCCTCCCTGTCCTCTTGCGATTTCTTGGTTTTATGATTTTTCATACAGAGCCTTCTTTTCTTCTTTCTCTCCTCTAATTCCTCCTAGGATAGATCTGTAGTTCTTTTTATTGACTTTTGTCTTCATTCCTCTAAGTATTTTTTTTTGTTGTTGTATTTTTCCTTTTTTCCATGGTAATCTCACATGTAATGGACCAACAAAGCGTGGGTTGCTCGATATACAAAAAATATGGCACAAATTCGTCACGCTTTTTTCACAATAATACAAGTATTTTTCGTTCATTATTGTTGTCGGCTTATATTAACAATTATTTTTATACTTTCGCAGCATAATATACTCTTAGTTTTATTCACCTAACGGTTGTAACATACTATATATAGCTATACATATATAAATGATCAGGATGACGCCCGTCCGTCCGTCCGGACAAAGGGCAACTTGAGTAAAAATTAGAATATCTTGACGAAACTTAGTACACTTATTCCCTGCCACTATAAGAAGTTTGGTATTGTAGATGGGCGTTAACCTAATTACTAAATTAATTACTTAACCCTTAAATCAATCCTTAAGCCCCAGTGGGAAAGGGCATCTGCGGTTTCAAAATTTTATAAAACAGGGTATGGTCCCGCCCCTTATTAAGTTTAATGTACATATCTAACAATTCAATGAAGCTACATCAAACAATCTTGCTCAGAGCCAGCCTTTTTAAATACCTTCTCATACTCCAGGAATAAGTCAAATCTTACAATAACCACGCCCACCTCCCATCAAAGATTATATTGAAAACTACTAAAAGAACATTAAATCGCTCAAGAAACACGGCAGAAGCATTAAATCTTACAGTAAATACGGTATGGAAGGGATAAATGGGAATCCGTGCAGAAATTTAACAATGCGCAATGCACCACACATTTTTAGGGGAAATCCCATATCCCTAAAGGTATGCCATTTCTTGCCCAAAAATTATAGAACTCTGAATATATCTTCCTCATGCCTCCAGATTCCTAATATGTGGACCTTGGTGCCTATGGCTGACCTTTTACCGAAAATAACGAGCGCTCTGTGATATATAGTTATGAAATTCAGAGAACATATTTTTCTAGTAATAATGTACCTTGTGTCTAAAATAGGTAAAATTGGATAAATACTCCCCTTAGCTTCCATATACCTGGCAAGAAATTTTTGAAACTTCTGGTTGATTTTATACCGTACATGCCGGTCAATCTGCGAGATATCTTAATGAAATTCAAATAGCGCCTTTTCGTGGTAATAGCCTATCCTGATTCCAAAAATTTATAAAATTGGACCAATACTTCTTCCATATAGTTAACATGATAATTTAAAAAATTCCTGTTGATTATTACACATAGTATATATCGGATAATATGCGAGATAGCTGAGTAAAGTTGAGATAACGTCTTTTCCTGTATATATGTGTGCATAATGTGTCTAGATCCGAAAAATTTATAAGTTCGGGCCAAACCTTCCCCTAATCACTAATGTACCTATACCTAATATGAGAATTTTCAAAATTCAAATAACGATTATCGTTATTCTGGTGAACTCTATGCTCTCTCTATGAATTAAGTGTTTTATTATCCATAATATGGCTTAGAACTGACTTTCGTAACTCTGGTTAACATTTTCCTTATATATATGATTGCAAGTATTTCTTATTGATATTATATATATGATATACTTATATATGATTGCAGATCATTCACAATTGCGTCCAATAACAAATGCTGAATCCTTTTGCAAAATTTTGTAATATAACGTTTTTTCAACACCTGAAAATATACCACGGCATTGATTTTTTAAAAGATCCTTGTTTAGTTTAAATATCTTTATTATATTTTAAACTGGGACTATAAGCCGAATATGTCGATCACTGTGTGAATTATCTTCGTAAAATTGCATGGAAACATGTTCCCTAGTATATTTCAGTAATGAAAAGGATTAATGCGCTCAATGTAGACCTTCCCCTATCCCAAATATGCCCGATATAAGAATTCTCGACTTTCCAGATGACTTTAAACCGTTTATGTTGGTCAATATGTCTAATATTTTAATGCAATTAAGTGGAAATGTTTTCTTAAACATAATGCGGCTTAGTTAATTTGGTAAATTTTAATATAAATATCTCAGACATGACGCAAAATATAACAATAAAACTCCGTGAGGTTATGACCTGTAATATAAGTTAATAAGATACCAAATATTATTGGAATCCATATACGGTTTCGTCGAATGATGAATGTTGAGTTCTTTCGCAACACTTTTTAATATAAAGTCATGCCACCACCTGAAAGTATGTCCCTCCTTTGAGCTTTGAATATTGCGAGAGGATAAAATGTTCGGTTACACTCGAACTCAGCCCCTTTCTTACGTGTTTTTTTTTTTTGTTTTTGTTAGATATAGCGTTATATTTAAGAAAATGATCCCAATGGCGAGATGAATTGAGGTCCAGATGTCTGCCTGTTCGTCTGAGATAACTTAAGTAAAAATTGAATGATCAAAATCTTGATGAAAATAGGTTCACGTATTCTTTGGCACTCTGAGGAGATAGATTTTATAGATGAGCAAAATGGAACTGTTGCTACACCCACAAAATGAAGTTAATCGAAAATTTTCTTAATACTAAAGTACAAAACTAAAATCAGTACAGACGATCACAATATGAAAGGCATCTGTGATTTAAAAACCTTTGAAATGTGAGCATTAACCTCTAAATGTTTAATACATATATATCACAAACTGCTAAACCTACATCAACAAAATTTAGTGTAAGTATTTCTCTATAGCATTCCATGATATAGTGACCACGCCCACCCCAAGACAACAGTTGCTATGTTCAAAACTTTAAAAAGGGCTATAACTTTCTACCGAAAAACGCCAAAAGAATTAACTTTAACAGTGTACTAAAATTACTTATACTTTTGTTTGTAGGTGAATCGGTGTAAAGATTGAATTATTGGTAAGGCCATAGACAGAAACTACTCAACCAATTTTAACAAATTTGGCACATAACATTAACCTGACATCCTTATATTATAGCTTTAAATGGGCGAAACCAGACTACAATCATACATACATACATTTTCCATTCCATCAAATCCTTTTACTCTACTATAAAATAAATCAAAAACTAACGAAGACATCGAAAGAAATTTTAACACAAATTGTGCCCAAAGCTGTGACACCTTTCGTCTTATAATAGCCGAAATCGGACCTTTGAATTTTAAGAATCACAATTTAAAATGCATTAAACAATGCTATTCTACAGAGTTGACGAAATCTTTCAATCAAATTTGCGCATTTTCTATTTTTAAAATTCTCTGGTTTCGTTAACTGTTAGAGCCAATAGGTCGGAAATCGTTTTGCTGAATCAGATGTCAGACGTCGTTAGATTTGGCAAAAAATTATAACACGTTCAACAAAAAGTAGGTGGGAAAATTCGACAGCAGCTGAAAATCCGTCACAAGCAATATTTTAAAGTAATTAGTATTGGTGGGGTCATTCCTTATACTGCAATTACGATTTTGTTGGAATTTTTTCTAATTTCACTGAAATGTAATATAGTAACGGAATTAACATGAATAAAAACAAATAGGGAAGAATTTAAAATAGCCCGAATTTAAAACATGACATTCATTCAGTCAGTTATGTGTTATTTTCATTAAAAGGTGATTAATAGGTTTTGTTTTATACGTACAATTTGCATAGTGCAATATGCTATCTTCTGACAAACATAACAAGTAAATAGATCCCATCCGTTGTGGAAAATTGTATAACGAATTGAAATATCTGCTAGTAATTTTAAAGAAGTTTGGTTTATTAAATGACTGTTTTGGTATACATATGATATTTAAAATAATCATAATAACAGAGTCTATCAACAGGATATCAGTACAAGTAATAAAATTTATTATCTAAAAAATATATTTTACGCATTAATTTTTTATGGTTTCTTCTTCAAAAAATAAACCATTTTGGCAATTTTACATTTAAAGTAAAAGTGGCAGAACTTGTTTCTAACGATTTACGGTTTAAAACTTACTTTGCTGCCATTGACTATTTCTTTGACTATTTTAAGGTTTTTGATCAGCTCTTTTACCACGCGGAACTAAATACCTTCGTCAATGTTGTACTGGGCAAGAAAAAGTTTCCACATAAAGTCGGACATCCATATTAACTTTAAACCAGATTATAGATTGCAGCATAATGAGCTATTATTCTTTGAGTGCACTTGAGCGTTTTGTTAACGCACTTTCAATATCATAACACAAGTTGTTGAAAAATGTTGGTTGAGGTAACTGTAATATTTTACGAGATCTGTGTGAAGAAGATATTGGACGCGAATCTACACCCACTGTTTATTTATTATTAAATATTTATCTCTGTGTGACCTACTGTGCAAACTTTGGCATCCACAGAGTTATAGATCTTAATATGTTTTTAAATATAATTGTTTAACGGATGTGGTAACAGTACGATTTCACTTGTTTATGAAACCAATCTTTAATTATTGGGTTGTTCGGAAAGTCATTTCGTTTTTTTTGAGCTTCGAGGTTAAGTCCATGCCTTTCAAATGGCCATAAACAGTTGAATTCGACAAATTTAACCTCTCACCGATCTCTCGTGTGGTGATTCGCCGATTTGCATCAACTAATGCCTTTATCGCATCTTTGTCAGCTTCGACCGGCCTTCCAGACCGTGGTGCATCTTCGACATCAAAATTGCCGGATCGAAATTTTGCAAACCAGTTCTGGCACTGGCGTACTGTTAACACGCCTTCTCCATACACATCCGTCAATTTTTTTCTCGCTTGGACAGCATTTTTACCTTTTCTGAAGTTAAAAAGTAAAATATGACGAAAATGCTGCTTATTGCTCTCCATATTTAAAAAGGCACCAACCAAAAACTACTGGGTAGAATTAATAGAACTTTTTCACACACAAGCCTTGCAATATCAGCTCTCATGACATATAATGGTTATGGGGCTTAAGTGTGAAGTTAGTTTCGAAAAAACGTAATTAAGTCCTCTGGCGGGAAAAAACGAAATGACTTTCCGAACAACCCAATAGTTCTCAACATGATTCGGGTTTCGTAAGGTCATCGTCGTTCTGATCATTTGGATATCCGTATGTATTCATTTATGTATATATGCATATGTGTATATATGTAGATATATATATCTCAATTATATTAAAATGTTACCACTCTCTTATTGTGTTGCGAAAATATAACCATTTATATTCGATATATAAAGGGTAGTGAAAGATTTGAATTAGCACTATTTATTTTCGATAACAAATCGCATTAGCCTAAGCATTTCTTTAATTTAATTAAAAACAAAATTTAATTATTTATATATAAAGATTGTAACTAATTTGTCACTGTATTCGATATACATATGTATGAACTCTGTGGTTAGTATGAAGCGAACTCACAAATTTTTGTTACGGAACCACAATGTAACCATGTAAAAGGACTACATGCGAAAAAATCCGGAAGTATTTGGAATGCAGCAGCCTTCTTGTTTGTCACTGTTTACCTATTAAGCGACCAGTTGACACCCTTCAGTTTATTTTTTCTTTCATGAAGTCTGCATAATTATTTAATAGTAGTGTTATCAATAACAAGTAAGGTTCGGGTATAACAGAACATTTTATATTTTCGCAATGTGCCAAGATCAAAGGCGCGAAATGCTTTCAGGTGTTGGCATAACTTTATATTAAAAACTTTTGCGGAAGAATTCAACATTCATTATTCGAAGAAATTGTCAATGGATTCCAATCATATTTGGTATCCTATTAGCTTATATTGCATGACGTAGATTCACGCACTTTCATTACTATATTTTGCTTCGTATCCGAGGTAATTATATTAAAATCTGCCAAATTAACTCAAATAAGATATATGAGATATAAAATCAAAAAATTTGATTAATTAAATACGTTAAATACATGAGGAAAAGTCATCAGCTTAGACCATGGTCTAGACCTATTTCTTTCATATTTAGCGCAAAATCACATTATGTTTAAAAAAAGATACCCACTTAATTTTATTAAAATATCACACATAAAATCCAACATAAACGGTTTAAACTCAAATGGAAAGTCGGGAATTCTTATATCGGGCATTTTTGGGATAGAGGAAGATTTGCACTAATCACATTAACTCTTTTCATTATTCAAGCATATTAGGGAACATGTTTTCACCCAATTTTGTGAAGGTAACTCACACAGTGACCGATATATTTTGCATAAAGTCTGCTAGAATAGCGAAAATCATTATATGTAGTATACGGGAGCTGGGATAATTCGTATACCGATTTCACACATTTTCGGAAGTAAACTATGGTATATCCGATATTACACGCTCACATAATTTTGCTAAATTATCTTACATATTGTCATAAAAATATTGTATAGTCTACAGGAAGGTTGAACATCCTTGTATTAGGTACATAGGGGTCAGGGGAAGTGCTTACCCGATTTAATCCTTTCTAAGCACATGGACATACTGTTATAGGAAAGAGACGCTCTCTAAATTTCAAAGAGATAACTCATATATTGACCATTATATATGTTATAAAATCTACAGGAAGGTTGAAAATCCTTATATTAGGTATATGGGGCCTATGTGAATTGCTTACCCGATTTTCCCCATTTTTGACACAATAGCACATTATTATCATATAAGATAATCTTCCAATTTCATTACGATATCTTACAGATTTACCATTATATATGATATAAAGAATACCGGAACTTTGAAAATGCGTATATTAAGTATATGGGGATTAGGGGAAGTATTTATCCCATTTTTCCCATTTTCGACACCAGATCACATTATTATCGAGCAAATATAATCGTCCAATTTCATTTCGATATCTTACAGATTTTCCGTTATATTTGGTACAAAGTCTACCGGAAGTTTAAAAATCTGTCTATTAGGTATATTGGGGCTAGGGGAAGTGCTTACCCGATTTTCATCATTTTTGATACCAGAGTACACTATTATATCCTACACATTTCCCGATATTTTGGTAAATCGTCAGATAGAGGTAATGAGGTCCATTTATTAGGTATCTGTGGGCTTGAAAAGTTATAATCCGATTTCAACTATTGCCCACACATGAGATGTCATAGCTTGAGCGTACTATTCGTTGAAAGCTTTCTTCCACTATCTTAATTGATGTTCGATTTATCTACGTGAAAGTATCAGATGAAACTTAAAATTAAGTTATATGAAAAGGAGCGTCGTTTTTTCTTGATTTGGTCCATTTTGACAATGCGAGATAGGAATGTGAATAAATACCATGTACCAAATATGGCTGAAATCGGTTAAGGCCTTCTTGAGATATGGGACTTCTCCTAAAAGTGGGCGGTGCCACGCCCATCACTAAAATTTTTCACGTAACCCCACGAAACCCTTCCGAATCTTATATGCTGTAAGATTTAATGTTTCTAACGTGTTTGTTCAGCGAGCTATCGCACTTTTAGTAGTTTTGAACATAACTTTTGTAATGGAGGTGGGCGTCGTTATTATCGGATTTCACTCATTTTCCCAGTATATGAAGAGATGCCACAGAAACTTCCTCGCAACAAGTTTGATTGATATAGCGTGAAGGGTTTCCGAGATATATATATTAAACCTATTGGAGGACGGGGCCATTCCCACTTTTACAAAAACTTTTGTCCACAGATGGCGCACCCTACTAGGATCAGCTATAAAAAATAATACGTTTATATCTTAATGTTCTGCTTAGTTATAGCATATTATTTGTTTTCGATTATTGCCATTTTTTGGGCGTGGCAGATGTCCAATAACGCCCATCTGCAATACCAACCGTCTTACCGTGACAAGGAACATGTGTATCAAGTTTCATCAAAATATCTTAGTTTCTATTCAAGTTATCACTTACACGGGCGGACGGACGGTCGGACAGAGGGTCACTCGGATTTCAACTCGTCTTTTCATCCTGACTATTTATATATATATATCTCTACATCTAACTCGCTTAGTTTTAGGTGTTACAAACAACCGTTAGATGAACAAAACTAATATACTATGTAGCAACATGTTGCGAGAGTATAAAAAAAAGGTGCATCAGCGATATGGCAAAAATTACACATTTTTCTTATGAAGGGACATTGTTCTCATTCTGCGCAGCACCCGTTATCTGCATACATATAACTTATCTTTTTTTAAATGCTTGAGAAGCGAATTGGCGAAAATCTATCAGTTGGTATCAGTTGGTTCACCTAAAACTGATCTAAAATGTTCTCAGTTAAACTTTGAAGTCTTTAATATACGGCAAGTGTCACTCGAAATCGTACAACAAAGAACACCAAAATATTTCTAAACTCTTTCTCTCTTTACACCAATTACGAAGATTAATAAGCTTTTATGTTACTCAGAAATGATTATAAAATGTATTAACCATAGTTCCATCAATATTTCCCTTTTTAGTGTAGAATGGACAACATTGCATAAAATATCCTTAAGTAGTCTTAAGTAGGCTTCTAATCGTTAAAAATTTGCTTGAAAATAATTGACGTAGGGCTTTGATTTATAATTGCTTTTAATATCATTGTATTATTTTTTTCTTTATTTTTCGCAAAAATTTAGCAAAAAATCTTATGGTGAAATCGCCAAAATTATTAGTCGAAGTTCAACACATCATTGTGAAACATAAAAAATACAAACGAGTTGCAAATAAAACTAAAGTTTCCACAAATTAAAAAAGTAAAAGAAAACACAGCCATTTCTTTGATGAAATTTACTCAAATAATGAAGTGAGTGAATCAACGATTAGAAGAGTTCTTCAAGAAAATAATTACCATGGAAGGGTAGCGCGTAATAAACCAGCGCAATAGAAATCGACGCATAGAGTTTGCAAGAGAATACCTAAAGAAATCCCCAGAGTACTGGAATGATGATTTTCATTGAAGAATCGACATTTAATATATATACTACAAATGGCAAAATAAATATTTGGAGGAAACCGAGTACAGAAATGGGTCCCAAAAATGTACTGCCAACGGTGAAACACGGAGGACGATTTTATGATATGGCGGTGCATGTCGTCGCATGAGTGGCGACGAAAATTTAGCAATTTTAGATGGTTGCAAAAGTCATTGGAAGTATTTAAGTATACTTAAGGACAACCTTAAGAAAAGCGCTGAAAATATAAGAATTTCTCACACACTTCCGCTGTATGCAGATAATGACCCTAAACATTGCATATAATTTACGCATGTGGACCCTTTACAATTACCCTAAAGTACTACAAACACTTGCTCAGTATCCAGATTTTAATGTCACCGAACATGTCTAGGATCATATAGGCGGAAAACCTAGATGAAGACAAATTTTTAACGTTTCCAACTCGAACAAAAGCACTGTAAAAAGAGTTTCATGGAATTCACCAGATCATTTTAAAAATATTGTTGCTTTTATGCCAAAACGATTGCAAGCAGCAGAAACAAATAGAGAATTCCCTACAAATATTAGAATTAATTATTATATAATTGCTTTTTTTATTAAAATCTATTGGAGGTTTGAGTTTTTTGCAAAAGTTGAAGAAAAATGCGTTTGTATGATTTTAAGTGACATTCACTATAATTAACCGTACTAAAAAGGAAAAACGCTTAGAATTAAAGCACTCAGCAGGCAGGCCATCGAAACTTATTCAAATCAAAAATTCTTAAAAAAATTAATAATAATCCCAAAACAAGTTTGAAAGTTGTTTTATTTATTGGAAGACGAATGTAGGAAAACAGTGTGCTACGAAAACGTCAGAAAGGTTCTAAAAATTCGTAAATACTCATCGAAAATAGTCAAGAGAAACCTCTGCTTTCAGCACTGAATATTGAAGACGATGTTATATTTTATATACAGCTCTAAAACAAAAGAATATTATACCCAGTAGTAAAGTTTGATACGGTTTCTGTTGAGGTTTGAGCTTGTCCCTCTTTCTAAAAATGTTGGTGAGCTGCATTTTTTCAATGATGCGATGACGAAGAAACATTACATAGACATTTTAAAAATAAATTGACCATAAACGTGATTAAGTTTGGGTTTGTTGATCTCTATGACTCAAGCAAACTTAAGTACCAACTGTATCAGAACAATAAACCAAAACACAAACCTTCGTTATGCAAAGTCTGGGTCTTATAGAATTGCAGTAAAGTTATATATACGCCTGCTCAGAACCCTGGCCACCATTGAAAATTGGTGGACATTAAAAAAAAAAAAGATTAGCTAAACAAATAAAATCGCTTTAATCAATGTTATTAATATATTATAAAGAGCAGTGGAACAGATTAACTCTAGTTTATAACCCGGAAAACTTAATTCACGCAATGACACATCGTCTGCGAGATTGCGTTAGTGTAAAGGGCCGATATACTAAATATTAAGATAAAATATATCCATAGTTATAGCTTCATTTAAAATAGATATTTGAATTTTGTAAAGAATTAATTGATTACAATATTTGAGTTAGCATACATTTTGTTGGTTTTTAAGTTAATGGATGGACTTTTGAAACTGTTTTGCCTGAAATATTATTAATATATTATTATTATATTATTATTTTTAATATTATTATTAAATATTATTATTATTTAAGAAACATTCACCCATAGTATTATAAAAAAATAAAACCGGAAACAGTTATTTTAACATTCAGCATTTATGAAAAATAAGCATACAACTAAATTTTCGAGTTGTTTCTCATTTTGCAAACAATTAATTGACAAACTGTATATTACATCTTTCAGTGCGCGGATCCATGCCCAGGTTTTCCAAAAAAATCTAGCCACGATGCCCTTCCCTACTGTAACCGTCTGCACCATATTTTGTAGATTAATTTTTGATCTAGTTATGGTGCTCTAAATTTTTTCGACTAGAGGTATTTAGTTCGCGAAACTTCTCAGAGTGTTAGTTAACACGTGTAGCCAGTTTAATTAGGATATCTAAATTTTATTCACGTTATCGTTTGTATGGATAGTACACACATGCGGAAATCGATTCGCCTCGTCGTCCTGATCAGCTGAAAAGCTCAAGCGTTGCCTTAGTCAGCGAATTCGCGTTCTCACGTTGGCCCCAAATTCTCCGCTAGTCATTTTTTTGTCCTGTTCTTTCGTTGGGAACGAGAAAGCAACTGTACACTTTGAGCGCAGTCACGTAGCTAGCAGCGGATGACTTCCCTTTAAGCTCTATCCCTAAGTTTCCTTAGATTTAAGTTTTAGTTTTTAATCAGAAGTCAAGAGGTTCAGTCATTGCTCTCCAACAAATTTTATATTAAATAATTTGTGACTAACACATTGTAAATAAATCAATTTCCTATAAATATATGTCCATTCGGGAACTTAATTTAAAAAAAAGGGGTTGAAAGCACAATAAATAGGCTGGAATGAAGACGGATCTAACTTTAAAATACGAAAGCGAACAGGAAAACAGCAAATCGCAACAAAAACTCTACCAATAAATTGCAGGCGGAATTAATGCCAATTTCTTATTGTGTTCTAATGAACAATGAAAATTTCGCTAAGACGGATTTTAAATAAAGCAATGTAAAGTAAACGATGAACATAAGAAAGTGGGTTTGGAAAAATGAGAATCACAACGTATAGTTCGCAAGGAATTTGCTTATATCATCAGACACCCGACACAAAAAATAAAAAGGTATCATAGACATAATTATGCATAATGGGAATTTGGAAATTGGTTGAGTAGTTGATGAGGTATAAATATTCACCCAAAAGAAGGTGGTACCATACCCTTATGCTAATATATATACTGATAAATATGAAAAACTAATAAACAAAGAGTTATTGCATTCTTATCATTTTTAACGAATACCGTTAATGGAAGGAGGGCGTGGTTATTGCCCAATTTTTCTTTATTTCATAAGAAAGTTGTATGAAATATTTTCACTAATTATGTTTTGATAACTATAACAGCTTATGAGATGCGTTCTTTAAACTATCTAGAAGGCGGAGTCATGCTCATTTAAACAAGAGTTGTCAAACCACACAAGATATGATGAACACAATATGATTTAATTAATAATTAAAATAATTTAATCACAAAAATTATTATGCAGATATTTATTTATCTTACATGTGGAGTCGTTCGAAAAGTTTATAAAGCCTTGTCATCACCTAATTTTGCATGAATTTTTATATCTTACAAACCGCTTAACATTCAAATTATTCACTATGTGCAAATGACCGAAATTTAGTTGTAACGACGCCCACTTCGAATGGAATGCGGCTTTGAATTCCTCCATCTTATTAGCATTTTGCTAAAGTTGCTCGTCGAACTCGGTCCATATAATCAAAATATCAGTAGTTCCATATTTCCAGAGATTGCCTTCATACTACGTATATTAAACTGGTGAGAATGGGATTTGTCCATTTCCTCCACATGTTATCATACACCGAATAATAAGGGTTCAAACCAATCAAGAACACTATAAAGTGTTAAATTCGGACTATCACAACGTCCATCAAACAAATTTAAAAACACAAAGGAAGGGATTGCTTGCTGTTTAAAAAATTTAGAAAAGTGAGGTTTGCGCCGCCTTCTAATAGGCTAATACTGCATATATCTCTAAACTACTAAACTTATCTCAGCCAAACATATAACAGAAGGCCGTTGCATTTCATCACTGTTAAGGTTGTTTATAACTACTAAAAGTCCGATAAGTCCCTGAAGTAATTGCGTACAACAGATTTTCATATTTAAAATTTCTACTCACTATACTTATATTTCCTATTTTCTTAAACAAATTTTCTTATTATTGTTTTTTTATGTAGACAGCTTTTGTATATTCCTGTTACTTAAAGCCAAATTGTTCGAAAATAATAAGCGTTCGAAAAAACGAAATAATAATGAAAATAATTCACTATAATTAAATATTCGTCTCAAAACATCTGAACAAGGTTTGTTAGTTGAATATAAGAATGAAAAAACCACAATGAAGTAAATGACCACAGCTACTTAGCACATAACGTCATGTTGTATTTCATTAGCTAAGTTAACTTTACGATAGATAACAATAATAATAACAAGTAAGGAAGTGCTAAGTTCGGATGTAACCGAACATTTCATACTCTCCCAATGTGCCAAGATCAAAGGCGGGAAATGCTTTCAGGTGCTGGCATAACTTCATATTAAAAAATGTTGCGCAAGAATTCAACATTCATTATTCGAAGAAATTGTCAATGGATTGCAATCACATTTGGTAACTTATTTATATTAAAAAACACCAAATTAACTCAAATAAGATATATGCGATATAAACTCAACCAAAGTGGCTTAATGGAATATATGAAATACATGAGGAAAAAGTCAACCAAAGAAAAGAAAATCATTATATTAGGAATAAGGCGCTTAGACCATTTGTCTAGACCGGTTTCATTCCTATTTAGTGCGAAACTACATTATGTTTAAGAAAACATATCCACTTAATTTCATTAAAATATCTTACATATTGACCAACATAAACGGTTTAAAGTCGGATGGAAAGTCGGGAATTCTTATATTGGCATTTTTGGGATGGAGGAAGATCTGCACTGATCACATTAACCCTTTTTATTACTAAAGTATATTAGGGAACATGTTTTCACGCAATTTTGTGAAGGTAACTCACACAGTGACCGACATATTCGGTATAAATTCTGCTAGAATAACGAAAATCAGTATATGTAGCAAATGGTGGCTGGGGAAATTCGTCGAACGATTTCACACATTTTCGACATTAAACTATGGCATATCCAATATTACACGTTCATCTAAATGTTAAGTCATCTTACGTATTGACCGAAATATATAGTATAAAGTCTACCTGAAGGTTGAAACCAATATATTAGGTATATCGGGGCTAGAGGAAGTATTTACCCGATTGTTTCCATTTTTTATACCAGGTCACATTTTTATCATGGAAAGATAATCCTCCAATTTCATCACGATATCTTATGCATTTACCGTTATACATGGTATAAAGTCTACCGGAAAGTTGAAAATCCGATTTCGTCTATTTTTACGCATATCTTGAACGTACTATTAATGAAAAGCTTTATTCAAATATCTTAATTTGTGCTCGATTTATCTGTTTCAAAGTGGAAGTATCAGATGAAACTTAAAATTGTGTTATATGAGAAGTAGGCGTGGTTTATTTCCCCTTTCGTCGACTTTCACGATGTGACATAAAAATGCACACCAAATTTTGTTGAAATTTTTTAAGGCGTTCTTGAGATATGGGATTTCACCCAAAAAGGGGCGGTGCCACGCCCATCACACAAAATTTACAATTTTTCCTATGCAATCCTTCCATATCATATTTGCAGTAAGATTTAATGTTTCTGGCGTGCGTTTCTTAACTTCAGCAAGCTGACGCACTCTTAGTAGTTTTCAACATAACCTTTGTATGGGAGGTGAGCGTGGATATAACCCGAGTTCACTCATTTTCTCAGTATATGAGGAGACGCTAGAAGAACTTGTTCGAAGTAAGTTTGACTGATATAGCTGCAGCGCTTTCTGAGATATGTATATAAAACCTATTTGGGGTCGGGGCCATTCCCACTTTTACAAAAGTTTAATTGCGCCCATCTGCAATACCAACCGTCTTACTGTGAGAAAGAACACGGGTACCAGGTTTCATCAAAATATCTTAATTTTTACGCAAGTTATCGCTTGCACGGACGAACGGACAGATTATTTATATAGTCCTGATTGTTTATATATTTATATATATATATGTCTATATCTAACGATTAGTTTTAGGTGCTACAAACAACCGTTAAGTGAACATTACTAATATACTCCCTAGCAACATGTTGCGAGACTATAATTTGCAAATATATTGCTTTTATATGGCAACACTCTTCCAAAAAAGGAGAAATTGGTAGATATTTTCCCCTATCCCTATATTCTATATACTTGGCTAACTTAATATCATATATATGGGTTCTTATGTGAGGTTCCTTAATAAAATTCTCCAAAATGTGGAAATCCATTTACCATATTGGAACTTAGTACGAATTAAGGAAAACCATCTATCTTTCCCTAAACACAATGTATTGGGTTGTTCGGAAAGTCATTTCGTTTTTTTTGGGGAACATGAAAGACAGTTTTCATATAATGAATAAATATTTTATTAAATTATATTATTGGCCATTCTGGTCCAGCACCTTTTGCCATCTTTCTGGCAGTAACATAATTCCCCTCTCATAAAAGTTTTGGTCCTTGCTGGCAAAAAACTCGTCCAGGTGGTTTTTGACATCTTCATTTGAGGTAAAGGTTTTGCCATCCAAAAAATTTTGCAGGGACCGGAACAAATAGTAGTCGGAAGGCGCCAGATCTGGAGAATATGGTGGATGTTGCAGTACGTCCCATTCAAGCTGTAAAAGTTTTTGGCGAGTGACCAAACTTGTGTGAGGTCTCGCATTATCCTGGTGGAACACTACACCCTTCCTGTTGATTAATTCGGGCCTCTTCTCTTTAAGTGAATCATTCAATTTGTCCAGCTGATGACAATAGACTTCTGAATTAATCGTTGTATTGTCCGGCAAAAGCTCAAAAAAAACGATTCCTTTGACATCCCACCAAACGGAGAGCATCACCTTTTTTTGGTGAATGTTGGCTTTTGACACGCTTTGAGCCGGTTCATCTTTTCTGCTCCATGACCTCTTGCGTTTAACATTGTTGTATACAACCCATTTTTCGTCCCCAGTAATAATCCGCTTCAAAAATGGATCATTTTCTAGACGTTTGAGGAGCGAATCACACGCGTCAACACGACGACACAAATTTCGCTCGGTAAGGACATGGGGCACCCACACATCGAGCTTCGAGGTTAAGTCCATGCCTTTCAAATGGCCATAAACAGTTGAATTCGACAAATTTAACCTCTCACCGATCTCTCGTGTGGTAATTCGCCGATTTGCATCAACTAATGCCTTTATCGCATCTTTGTCAGCTTCGACCGGCCTTCCAGACCGTGGTGCATCTTCGACATCAAAATTGCCGGATCGAAATTTTGCAAACCAGTTCTGGCACTGGCGTACTGTTAACACGCCTTCTCCATACACATCCGTCAATTTTTTTCTCGCTTGGACAGCATTTTTACCTTTTCTGAAGTTAAAAAGTAAAATATGACGAAAATGCTGCTTATTGCTCTCCATATTTAAAAAGGCACCAACCAAAAACTACTGGGTAGAATTAATAGAACTTTTTCACACACAAGCCTTGCAATATCAGCTCTCATGACATATAATGGTTATGGGGCTTAAGTGTGAAGTTAGTTTCGAAAAAACGTAATTAAGTCCACTGGCGGGAAAAAACGAAATGACTTTCCGAACAACCCAATACTTTATACAAAAGGTGTGTTCAGAATATCATGGGAATTTTCGTTTCTTGAAAAAAATATTTATTCAGTCGTCTACATTAATGACGTCGCCTTCAAAATGGTCTCCATTCGATATTATGCACTTACGCCAACGCTTCTTCCAATCGTCGAAACAATTCTCAAACTCGATTGTTATGTCATCTATACTTTTAAAACGACGGCCCTTTAAGATTCTCTTTATTTTTGGAAATACGAAAAAAGTCACGCTGAGGAATATCTCGCGAATATGGAGACTGAAGGATCGTTACAGTATTGCTTTTGGCCAAGAATTCACGAACAAGCAACGAAGTGTGAGCAGGCGCATTATCGTGATGCAAAAGCCATGAATTGTTTTTCCAAAAGTCCGGGCGTTTTTTTCGGATTGCTTCACGTAAACGGTGTTGAACTTGTAGGTAGCACTCCTTATTCACTATTTGACCCTGAGGCAAGAATTCATGAGGCACTATGTCATTAAAGTCGAAGAACATTCCCGTTATTCTATTATATTAATTATCTATTATTATGTATACGATGTATCTCCATAAAATTAAGTACAATATCAATTTAAGGGTAAATCATTTTATTTTAGTTTTACGTTCTTAGAGTGTATTGATTATAACAAAAAAATTCCGTTTCAGCTCAGCAGTTTCTTACTGAGCTAATTCTTCAGAAACCAATTTCCATTCGTTAATCATAGCCTATACGGTATTCCGATTTCGTACAATCGTAACAAGCCACTGCAAAGATGATGGCATACGTAAATGAATTTAGTAGGTTTAATAAAATAATAGGAAATATTGCGAAAAAATGGAAAGTAATAAAATAGAATTTTTAAAATTTTCAAATTGCAAAATTCATTAAATACACACTTACCTAGCTGTTGCATGAAACATATACTTTTAATTGATTGTTGATCTGTTCATCTTGAAGTAATGAGCTAAATACAAATACCTACATATTTCCAATTGTAAAAGTAATTTTACACATAGTATACATATTAGTATACACAGTAACACATATTTGGACATTTATTATCATGGACACAAACAGTTTAGTTTAAACATATTTTATTAATCAATTGTTGATAAAATAACCGATAAATACAATATGTTAAGTGAAAGTATGTAGTAACTAGTGAGAAATGTAGTTGTTAGTCAACGTAGAGTGACAATTCAACAAAGATAAACATAGACAACAGTACGCCATTGTGTTTAGTATTTTGCTTACATTTGTACAAAGATTCTAACAGTTTAATTATAATTACTTTGATATGGAATTCGTTAACAATAATTCTCATTCAAACTCCTTTGCTTATTGCTCTAATGTTGCAACTAATGTCTTAAATATTTTAAATTTTTAGTGCTTAGTTAAATTGAAATTAGTTGTGTATTTAAAATGAATTAAATTACATATATTGGGTTGTTCGGAAAGTCATTTCGTTTTTTCCCGCCAGAGGACTTAATTACGTTTTTTCGAAACTAACTTCACACTTAAGCCCCATAACCATTATATGTCATGAGAGCTGATATTGCAAGGCTTGTGTGTGAAAAAGTTCTATTAATTCTACCCAGTAGTTTTTGGTTGGTGCCTTTTTAAATATGGAGAGCATAAGCAGCATTTTCGTCATATTTTACTTTTTAACTTCAGAAAAGGTAAAAATGCTGTCCAAGCGAGAAAAAAATTGACGGATGTGTATGGAGAAGGCGTGTTAACAGTACGCCAGTGCCAGAACTGGTTTGCAAAATTTCGATCCGGCAATTTTGATGTCGAAGATGCACCACGGCCTGGAAGGCCGGTCGAAGCTGACAAAGATGCGATAAAGGCATTAGTTGATGCAAATCGGCGAATCACCACACGAGAGATCGGTGAGAGGTTAAATTTGTCGAATTCAACTGTTTATGGCCATTTGAAAGGCATGGACTTAACCTCGAAGCTCGATGTGTGGGTGCCCCATGTCCTTACCGAGCGAAATTTGTGTCGTCGTGTTGACGCGTGTGATTCGCTCCTCAAACGTCTAGAAAATGATCCATTTTTGAAGCGGATTATTACTGGGGACGAAAAATGGGTTGTATACAAAAATGTTAAACGCAAGAGGTCATGGAGCAGAAAAGATGAACCGGCTCAAAGCGTGTCAAAAGCCAACATTCACCAAAAAAAGGTGATGCTCTCCGTTTGGTGGGATGTCAAAGGAATCGTTTTTTTTGAGCTTTTGCCGGACAATACAACGATTAATTCAGAAGTCTATTGTCATCAGCTGGACAAATTGAATGATTCACTTAAAGAGAAGAGGCCCGAATTAATCAACAGGAAGGGTGTAGTGTTCCACCAGGATAATGCGAGACCTCACACAAGTTTGGTCACTCGCCAAAAACTTTTACAGCTTGAATGGGACGTACTGCAACATCCACCATATTCTCCAGATCTGGCGCCTTCCGACTACTATTTGTTCCGGTCCCTGCAAAATTTTTTGGATGGCAAAACCTTTACCTCAAATGAAGATGTCAAAAACCACCTGGACGAGTTTTTTGCCAGCAAGGACCAAAACTTTTATGAGAGGGGAATTATGTTACTGCCAGAAAGATGGCAAAAGGTGTTGGACCAGAATGGCCAATATATAATTTAATAAAATATTTATTCATTATACGAAAACTGTCTTTCATGTTCCCCAAAAAAAACGAAATGACTTTCCGAACAACCCAATAATATATATCGAACGACATGCTGTAATACACATTAAATAGAAGTAAATCGTTTGAGATAATTACAAATTAATATTATATAAATATGCGCATTAGTGGAGTACTTTATCTTAGTTCTAGAATTTTGATTACTTTCTCTTTTAACCATTATTAAATTTAAGTTTTTTATTCGTAAGCTTGCGTATATAAGTCGCATTTTCCACCCTATTTGCAAAAAAAAAACCGTTGCTATCATTACTAATCGCACATAAAACAACAACGCGAACTAGGTAAAATGTCCTGGTTGAGCGCAAGCGGGTAAAATAATATCCCACGGAGTTATTGTGTATAAACCCGGGAAAAATCTTCGGGAATCATAGCTTACATCTAATTTTTTTAGTTTGAACTGAATTAAAATTAAATTGAAGGTATTTACTAACATTTATGATATTTTAGATGTCAGAATATACTTTATCTGTTTAATGAAGTTCGAAAATCAAAACAAAAAGGGTGTATCCGCCCATTCTTTGGTAAATAGTTAGTTATTTTACTGTAAACTTTATAATTTAACGGGTTTCTAGATGTCCCTCTTAAAAGTTCCATGTGAAGAGTTTTAAGCACTTATCGATGGATCTTCTAAAGCACTTCTAGAGCCCATTCACAACGGAGCTGTTTCAGTGCTTGCAAAAATTTGTTTGTTTTCTAATTTGACTTCACAGATGTAAGCAGCAGTTAAACAGCTAAAAAGAAACTTGAATGGCGGCGTAGCGTGCTAAGTTGCAAAAAATATGGCAATAAATTATACTTATGGCTTTGCGCCTGTGAATATGTAAATATTTTCCACCTAAGGCTGTGATGCCATGCGTATACGTGCTGTTGCCCTAGACTTGGTATGTATTTCCGCCGTGCGTAGCGTGATTCCAAAAATATCCTCGTGATAGCGATTTACGTCCTTAATAGAATAAAATAATAAAATATATTAATTTTTATAGCGTAACGAGATCAATTAAAAATACGAAAGCCGGCAAATATATGAAATACAAAACGTTCATTCAAATCACAAACAATATCTACTAAATATCAAACATGCAACATACAGCGCTAAATTAAAATATAAATTAATATTATGCAAAAGTAGGTCTAACAAGTAAGGAAACAAACATTTTATACTCTCGTAATTCGCAAGGATCAAAGGCGGGGAAATATTTTTGTGTTTTATCGAAGTTTTACGAGTATATTAAGATATGTTGCATATGAATTCGTTATTGGACGAAATTGTGAATCTATTGCAACCAGTTAGATTTATTCTAATCATTATTCTAAGATAACTTGTTCAAGTAATGCCACTAAATATATAATATATAAATAAAAAGCGATATATTCAACATAGACCGATTTCATTAATTTTTGGCGCTAAACCACCTTGTGAGTGGTAGAAAATTAGTATATTGGATATATTAGGGGTTAGGTAGGTCTGTACTGATTTCATTCCTTTTTGGCATTCAACTAAAATATGCTCGTTAAATGTATAGTACCCTTATATATATATTATGCCTTAAGAAAAATAGTTATGCAGATAAACTCTGATATTGTCACTGAAGTTTAATTTTTCCATAGTAAAGTAAACGAATTTGGTGGAATTTAAAACTGTGTTATGCGAAAAGTAGGAGTGGTTGATGTCCGTTTTGCCTATTTTTAAATAGTATATAAGGATATCAAGTGACTGACCGCTATATTTTAAATTTGAGATTTCACCTAAAAGTGGGGGAGTCATCCCCATTGTCCGATTTATATTGTATACATCTATGATTCACACGCAACCCTTCTGTAATGTTTTTGTGATTAAATCTAACGCTTCAGACGGTTTTCCTTAGATAGTTATGAACAGCTTTTGTTAGGAAGTAGTTGTGACGGAGTGGTAGTCCTAGTAGTTGTAACATAGGAGTTGTATAAGGGGAATGCGCGTGTTTATTATCAGATTTTCCCGTTCTCACACTGTATCAAGAACGGCTACAAAAAAATGCCACCACTAAGTTTGGTCGATATAGCTTTAATTATTTGTGAAATATGTACAATTAAACTATTAGAGGGTGGAGCCAGGCCCACTTTTCGAAACTTTTCAAACCATTGATGCCCTTATCAAATGCCCATATCAAATTAAAGATTTATGACATACTAATAGTACTTAAAAATTTGTGCTTAGCGATATTTCGTGGGCGTAGCAATATTCCGATTTCGCCTATCTTCAATACAAACTTGTCCAATCTCAATTTTTATTGAAGTTATCGGTTTCACAAATAGGCGGACGGACGGACTGGCAGGCACCTGGAAATCAATTCGTCTCGCCATTTTGATAATTTTTATATATCCAACTGCATATTAGCTTAAGATGTTACAAATAAAACAGTATAGAAATAGTCACTAATCACGATTTATACATCATACCTTCTGACTCAGCAGCAACCTGTAATCTTTATTTTGTTTATATTCTATTCTCAATTTTTGCCACCGTTTCACCTTTACCTTTCAAATTTATTTTCTTCGTCCTCCACAACTTATATCAACTTAATTGATGGTAGAAAATTTGCAACCGTAAATATTTATACACAATGTGAGAAGTTTGCACTTTGTTGGCATACTGTTGTGGAAGAGTGGCATTAGAGAGAGCATTAGAACAATCAAAAAGTGCTCGCCGATAAAACCGAAATAGACGAAATAAGAATATATTTTGAGCTAAAGAACAGCAATACCACGTAACTGAAATTCGTACATTCATACCAGCTCATTAGAGGTGAGATTCTAACATTTCACATACACACACATAAGCTTACATAAGCACACATGTATCTACTTCCAAAGCACGTGCATGTCCTGCACGATTTGTCCTATGTTGTCCAAGCATTTCACATTTACGAGCTTGCATGCATACATGTTTTTTTTCTTACCCGCAATGTGAGCATAAATGTCTCAACTTCCGTTTCCGATTTTTGCTCTTTTACTGCAATGCACTTCCTGCAAAAAATATAATTTCAGAAATGCCACTATGAAACATACTTACGAATGCTGTTTTAAAAATGTTACAAGCAAATGTGTGATACATAGTGTGTGTGAATGTATATAAAAAATATAATTGCACTCGTATGTACGTATGTGAGCATGTTCACTTAATAGCTGAAAAGTTACCTCACCTGAGGTGAAGCGTACATGAAATGTAGCAAGGATTTAGACAGCAATTCTTTCAGTATGTGGCAATCGCTGAGCTGAATGCACTGTGAAAGCTTTATTTAGTATATGTATTACACGTTTATTACATTTTTATTGCAGGTAAGCACATCCACAGACATTTGAAGTATAAGAAATGCTGAAGTTATTGAAAACGCTACTTATTATATGATTATGAAAACAGGTCGTATTACTATTTTTCGGTGGAAGGGAATTCCTTTATTGATGCAAATTCAGTTAAAGATAAATCTGCATGTCTATATATGCACCTGTGATTTTAAAATTAGAAGTAAGGGCGGGGCGCTGGATCAGTCCGATGATTTTTATTCTTTTGTTGGTCGTTGTCGAAACTTCCCAGTATCTTGGACGGGGGACGGTATTGTTTGCAATCAACTATACATCGAGAGGCAGTCAATTGAAAGTCAATAATAACCCTCCGTGAAATTGTTGGTGCCAACAAGCTATTTGTCATTGGTGAAACAAATCAAACATTACAACAATTGATAAAACAAATAATAAGGGACGGTGAGTTGTCCAAGTGCTGTCTTCGTACATACATACATTCTTTGTTGCTTTGTTTATAAGAACCAAGTTTAGATGATTATTAATATTGTTTACATATGCAAATGGTAACCAAAAGTTTCCGACAATCCATAATTTGCACACTTGATGCTCGATTTATTAATTTTTTCGTATTTACCTGATTGTCTGATAAACATGCTCGGCCATTGTAACGTCGCCACAGACATAAATGTGGCCTTGATCCTCGACAATCAGCTTGTAAAGTGAATCGAACTCCTTTTCAATCAGATCCTGAACGTAAGTCTTTGAAAAAAAGAAATAAAACGTTGTCAAGAATAAGTATGGAAGCAATAAAATCGAACAGGTAAGGAATGGTTACATTTTGACCGAAATAAATAAAATATTTTCACAAATAAGAATGAAATACATATAATAAATAAAGAGTACGAATTATGTAAAATGTGCAAAAAAATTTCATAAAAATATAATGCTGATGTTTGTATTATTTTCTCTGCCCGCTTTGGATACATCAACTATAAGGACAAATGTTAATACTTTTGCAAATATTTATAATATTTGTTATATTTCACGTAATGTGGTTAGTTTCTACATTTGTGTTTTAGTCGAATCACTAAAAGACATAATTTTCTTTAGATTGGGACTTATGGTTCATGAAATATAAAACCTCACGTGAAAGTGGCTAGTGTCTCACCCATAGTTCCTTCAAGGTGAAAAATATATACAGAGAATATATACTTTTATACTCTCGCAACATCTTGCAATAGAGAATAAAGGTTTTGTTTACCTAACGTTTGATTGTAACACCTGAAACTACTCGAGATAGATATAGAGTTATATATATATTATACATATAAATGTAATATGTATATATAAATGATCAGGATGACGAGACAAGTTGAATTCCGGGTGACTATCTGTCCGTGTGTCTGTCCGTGCAAGCGATAACTTGAGCAAAAATTTAGATATCTTCAGAAAACTTGGCACACTAGTGAAAGCGTCATTGTATTACTGCCACACCCACAAAATGACGTTCATCGAAAACTTACGAAATGCTATAACTAAGCTCCCAATTAAGATTATAAGGAATTTGGTACAGAGAATCACAGTGAGCAGGATCATTTGCGGGTTGAAATTTTCTTAATGTGCTTATGGACCCACCCCCAATAGGTTTAATATACATATCTCACAAACCACTAGAGCTATAGCAACCAACCTTGCTGAGGACAAATCTCTCCAACACCTTTTTAAACGGTGAGAAAATGGGTGAAATCGGATAACAACCACTCACCCTATAATGGTTATATTAAAAATTATTAAAAGTGCGTTAACTCGCTAAAGAAACCTTTCAGAAGCATTAAATTTCACAGCGAGCTTGACCCTTAAGGGCTTCAAAAGAATCGGTGCAAGAATTGAACAAAGGGGTAAAAAATGGGGGTATTGGACCCACCTTGAGGTAAAATCATATATCTGGGGAATTGAAATACTAATTGGAATTATATGTGAGATATATTATTGACTTTATACCGCATATATCCGTAAATCTTTGAGTTATCTTAATAAAAGTCAGACACTATTTTTTTCTTGTAATAATATGCCATGATGCTAAAAATTAAAAAAATTAGATCAATACTACCCCTAGCCCTCATATACCTAATATAAGAATTTCAAACTTCCGGTTGGCTTTATATGGTATGCATCAGTTAATATGTATCACTTTTTAGCGAAATTAAGTGAACGTATAATATTGGATATGCTGTAGTTTAATGCCGAAAATGTGTGAAATCAGTCTACGAATTACATCAGCTCCCATTTACTACATTTAATGATTTTCGCTATTAAAGAAGTGTGAGTTATCCTCATAAAATTACGTGGAAACATATTCTCGAGTATGCTTGTGTAATCCCAAAAGTTGCTGCAATCAGTTCAGACCTTCCCCTAGCCCCAATATACTTGATACTGAGATGTTCGACTTTAAAGCTGACTTTAAACCTGACGTAGTGATTTCCGACTTTCCAATTGTGTTTAAACCGTTTGTGTTGCAACATATGTGTGATATTTTAATGAAGTTAAGTGGACATGCTTCCTAAACATACCGTAGTTAGCGCTGAATATGAATGGAATCTGTTTAGGTCTTGCTTTAAACCCCATACCCCTAATATAATGATTTATAATTCTCTAGTTAACCTTTTTCTAATATACCCAATATATTAAGCTTAACCCTTTTGCTTGAGTTTATACCACATATACCATTTGATTAATGGGTTCATTTTAATATAAACATTTCGGACACGAAGCAAATGCTGTAATGATACTAACTGAATCTATGACCTATAATATAAGTTAGTAAGATTATAATCCAATCAAACAATTTCGTCGAATAATAAATTTTGAATTCGTAAGCAAAATTTTTTAAAATAAAGTTTTGTCAACACCTGAAAGTGTGCCCCCGGCTTTCATCTTTGAAAATTGCGAGAGTATAAATTGTTCGGCTGCACTCAAACTTAGCCCTCGTCTACAGGGTTAGTTTAAAATTTACTTAATGTAGGTGTTTCCGAAAAATTCGACAAATATTTGCGAGCAGAGCAGAACTAAATTTTTTGCGCAAACAAAATATCGATAAAGTCTTCAACTTTTAATATTTAGAAAAATTTTTGAATAAGTTTACTTAATTCGTTTACTTAAGAACAGCTAAAAAATAAGAACTTATATAAGAACTAAATATGTAAGTGAAAAAAAATTAAGAAGCTGAATGCTTAGAGCCACCTAAGCGAACTAATGAAAATATTTAGTCAATTATTTTACAAAGATTAAAAATATAATACATGCAATAGAAAAACAGTTAATATTTTGGTCTTACCTTCGGTATCGTAGACTCACGTGAAAGAGCGAGGAATACGCGATCTAATATTTTTTCTCGCATCAACTGTGCTTTCTCGTTTGCATACAGATCAACATCGCGATTGCGACAACCGAAGAAAAGCCAAACCTTAGGCAATGGTACATGCGCATTCAACTCACGCAATATTTCGAATTCCTGCCAGAAGGAGCGGAATGGAGCAATGCCAGTACCTGGCCCAATCAAAATAATCGGGCGTTCATTATTAGGAGGCAGATGGAAACTAGGTGCACTACGCACAAACATATGCAATTCGTCGATCTTACTTAGGCCGGCCAGGTAATTTGAACAAACGCCATAACGCTCCTCACCATTACCATCCTCTGACCGATAGCGCACTATGGCCACGGTTAAATGTATCTCATTGTTTACTTTACGTGGCGAAGAGGATATTGAGTAAAACCGGGCTTGTAGCGGCATTAAGTTAACCAACACCAGCGTTGCGGGTGGCTTACAAGAAGGGAATTCCTCGAGAACTTCAAGTAAATGTGGCAATCGCCAATGTCGCCAATCTTCATATGCCGAAGAATCAGTAGCTAACAACTGCAAACGCTCCTTATCCTGATTGTCATGGCAGAAACCAGAGAGAAGGGTGAGCATTTGGCGCGTTGGTGGTGTGGTTATGTCGAAGAAACGCAACAATAAATTACGAACTGAATCTGGTGGCACTTTGTCGTGAGATTCCCATAATTTAAAAATGCCATTCGATGTATGCTTCTCTTTCAGCAACTGCAGCTGCAAGACCTCATCTATATTTTCTATACCAGTTAATCGTTTTAAAATACCGTCAACAATATCTGTACGATTAGCTGGAAATATTCCAACGTGATCCCCTGGTTCATAATCCAAACTGGGGGCGTTAATCTTCAAAAGTATAGTTGTCTTTTCGCCATTACCAATATTGGTAAGATTTATTGGGGCTTCTTTAATCGGACAACAATACACTTTTTTATTATGAAATTTGGATAACAACTCCTCTAAAGATCCACGAGTCTTCGTGGGAACCAAACGCACGGTATTCACGGTCAGCGACTCATTTTGTAAAGCCAATGAGGCATCAGATAAACTCTCCTCTGGATCCAAACAGAATGTCTCACAAGCGAGCTTCAAATCCATTAAAAAATTATGTTCTAACTTGTAATTTTTAAGTTATTATTGTAATTAAAATAATGCGTGAATGTGAAGATACAGTATAAAGGTGCTAATGACTTACTTTGAATACCTCAGGTGCCCATTTACGGAAAGACTGTTCCTGTCCACACATTTCATCACCATAAGCTACCTTCAGCAGTCGTTCACCACCCAACTCGCCGAGTACATTGTCAACATATTGACCAAAAGCACAAAAGTTGGGATAAGCGGAAGAACCCAAGGCAAACACAGCAAATCTGAAACGTGATTGTTGAGAAATAAACGTGCATTAAGCCTTCACAAGTCTACCCTCTTTTGCAAAATAAATGTTTTCTGCTTTAATTTTAAGGAACCATTCCTTTATTTATTGAAAATTTGCATATTTTCTATTGCTCTCAGTAAGCTAAGCATAATGGTATTAATCACGTCACGCAGAGAGGGGCAGCCAGAGGTAACGGGACTTTTGTTGCTACACCATAGAAATATATGCGTCAAAAGTGTACTCATCTCGGTTCAGTTCAAGTTATTGTACAGTACACACGATGCAGAAACAAATGCAATATAACGAACTTAAATAAAAACGCGTCTTTATAGAAATTGTACCTAAGTTCCGATAGTTATCCAAAACTTTGCAAAACAGGAATAATCACTTCGAAGCCGAGATCTGGACGTCTTCTTAAGCTGACACAAAGAAAGGCGAGGAGTGTTGTGTTTTTTGTGAAGCAAATGCCAGGATAATTGCTCCCCAAGTGACCTTGGATATTCAGCAAAATTTTCAAAAGGCCATAACTTCCCCTACAGAAGAAATTTGAAGAAAGCATGGTATTATGGATGAGTTGCTCAGAAAAACCAGTGTATCGTTTTGGTAAGCAGACAAAAATTTGTCGCTTTCGCATATAAACATATAAATATGCCATCAGAGTTCTGGAAGAAAATTTTATCCTCTGACGAGAGTAAGTTTTGTATCTTTGACATCAAAGGACGGAAAATCGCGTGAAGGAAATTCGGTACAGCGCTCAACAAAGAAAAAATTCCACCTACTGTCACACAAGAGGAGGAAATTAATGATGTGGGGACGTACGTAGACGTACCTGAACCATTTTTAATAAAAAATTTAATTTGAAATATTCGTTTACCTTGTTTTTTTAATGTTAACAAAATAAGTTATATAGGTTCGCTGAGTTATGTGGGCTAGCGTATATATTTATGTTTAATTTTTTATATTTCAAAGTGACTTTATTAAAAAAAAAATTATGTACAAAATCATTGACGAAAAAGATAACCGATAGTACAAATATTTGATATAAGATTGCCTTATTCTATAAAAAATAGCTACTTAGTGTTACTGCTTATTAATCAAAATATTTGCTTTGAAATCAAGCAGACTGGTCGAAGTCAATATATTCACGTTCACACCATAGCCTGAATTGTACAATGTTATGGCTTCACTAAGTTTATTTAAAATATGAATTGAAAATAAACCAGAAATACGGACGGCACTCGCCCTCCAAATAAAAAAATGCAACAAATTATAAGCACTCTACAACTTAATTTTAGTTTATTTTTTTACTGAATTGGTGGCTGACTTATAGCCCATACTGTTATTTCATACAAGCGAATTGGATATGAATAGTTTCCACCATGATAAAGGGGCATAGCGAAATTATCAGCTGTTATAATGTAAACAGTTCATAACTGAAAGGGGTCCATGGAGAACCAGAGAACATGGAGTCAAGGATATTCTGGGATTGAGTTTCTTTTAGCATCCAAGAATACAAATGGTTTCCTTAAAAATTTTTGAAATGTGGTACAAAATACATTGATTATTTGAAAATGAATAATGTTTTTTCGATACAAAATCAGTTGCTTTTAATAATGATTATTAATGAAGCCGGAGTTATTTCCAAATATAAAGGTAATACATTTTTATATTTATGCCTCTTTTCAGTTATGATATATTATTAAATATTCACCACAGAAAAATCGTAGGTGCAAATAAACAACCATGTGAGATAACGGGACCACGAAAATGTGTATTCCTTGAAACTGATTACTAGTTTTATAATCCTACAGATTTAAATTTCATAATAAAATAATAATATCGAATCAAAAGAAGCGAATGAAAAATTTGGTCCTTAGAAGGTTCCCGCTCCAACTCAGGACCATTACCATCATCTTCCACATTAACATGATGATCACGGCAAGGATCGTCGCCACCTCCCTGGAAATTATAATAATTAGCATGCCAAACACGAAGCTAAAATTCAACACGGTAAGAAAAGAATGTCCCAAAACATTGTGTAACTATTGAAGTAACCTAATTATCATAATATTTGTAAGTACATATATATGGAAATTTCAACATACTTCAAGTTACGAAAATAATTTTACTGCAAAGCAATATTCTTGTGTATTTGTATAAATGTATAAGTACAGTGATGTGAAAAATAATTGGGACACATACATTAAAATATTTCAAAACCGTAGTCTGCTTTAATATAAAAAAATTGTTATTTTATTTTTTATTAATTAAAAAATATTAAAAATAATTATTTTTTTTTTGCTGGGATATCGAAAAAGCAAAGAAACGTTATCAGAGAACAAATATTTTTCGTCGTTTCATAATTGTTGAACATTTTGTGATGTGAGTTGAGTTTAGCCTGTGGGATAATAATAATAGAGATCCGAGGGTTGACTAAATAATTTCTTAGAAATATTGGATTTTGAACGAAATATTACAGTTTAGTAATTAAAAATGGGCAGAGGATGGCATTGTAGCTTGTAGCTTCGATATCAAATAAAACACATTCACAGAAAGATTTTTTCGTACCGAAAAATAGGTGAGACGTTGAAATGCTCTAAGAGAATGGTGGGAAATGCAATAAAGTATAAACTGCGTAAGGAGACACGCGGACGAAAACCCAAAAATTCATCAACTATTGAAAATAATATAGTGAGATTTGTGGAAAAAAATCCCTTTGCATCTTCGAAAGACATAAAAATCAAAATGTCTTCAAACGTTGATACTACCACCAAGGCTTCCGCAAAATGCCCAATGCAGAAGATTTAAAATCGGAAAAACCGAGGGAAGTATATTACCTGTCAAAATAAAATGTTTCTAAATAACTACTTTGTGCTCAAAAGCATTCCAACTGGACAGTGGAGAAATGGCGTAATATATAATAATGACACGATTGGTAAAAAATTGGTTTGTGGACAACAACATTAGCATGCACAAACGCCGGATTTACATCCAATTGAGAACTTGTGGCGAGAGTTGAAAAAGCTTGAGGGGTAAAAAACAACCAATAAAAATGCCCTCTGGTCACTGGTAAAGTACGCATGCGAAGGTATTCGCATGGAATCACGCCAAAAATTGGTTGAATCTATATCTCGTCGATGTCGGATAGTCTTACATAATAAAGGCTTAACAAACAAATACTAAATAATCATTCATCAAAAATTATTAACTAAACCTTTTTTATACTCTCGCAACATGTTGCTTCAGAGTTTATTAGTTTTGTAATAAATTTCCACTCGTCTTTTGATCCTGATCATCTAAATATATATATATGTTTATACCTAACTCGATTAGTTTTAGGTGTTACAAACAACCGTTAGATGAACAAAATTAATATACTCTGTAGCAACATGTTGCAAGAGTATAAAAACTTACTCAGAGATAAATGAAAATATTTGTTTTCTTTGGATTTATATGACATATCGCAATATGTCCCTATTATTTTTCAGGTCGCTATATCTCTGTACATAAATGAGGGAAGGAAGACTTAAAATTTTATATACGTATGTAAGTGGCGGCATCAATATTTAAGTGGTTTATTTTCAGAACAAACCATGTTTGTAAACAAACAAAACACATCCGATATATTGTGACCGGGTAGTGTATTGAAAAGTACAGAAAACATTGGAAAGGTAAGAAATGGTTAAACTACCAATATTAAATCACTCTAAACAACGTAATGTAGCATATACGTCAAGTTTTACTTGAGTTAAAAATATTCGCTAATTAATTAATTAATGGATTAATTTTAAGGTTATTTGAACTTTCTGACAGTTGAAGTAAACTTCGTCAAAACTTTTCTTGTGCTGACCATGTTTGCGCTGATTTTTCTCAATCTTAACTTAACTTTCTTCTTAAGGTAGTACAACTCTTACCAGTCACTCATTTCGCGGATGCCATTATATTAAGTTCAATATTTATACTCTCGCAACATATTGCAACAGAGCGTATAGTTTTGTTCACCTAACGGTTGTTTGTTTATATATATACATTATATAAAGATAGTTATGACGAGACAAGCTGAATTCCGAGTGACCTTCTGTCCGTCCGTTGTGACGTTAAACAAAAACCTAAGAAATGGTATAACTAAGCTCCCACTTGAGATTATAAGGAATTAGGTACAAGAAATCATAGTAAGGAGGGGCAACTGTGGGTTGAAAATTTTTAAAAAGTGAGTCTGGCTTCTCCCCTAGTGGGCTTAATGTACATATCTCACAAACCACTGAAGTTATGTCAGCCAAAATTTGCTGAGGACAAATCCCACCGGATGTTCACAGACATTGTGAAAATGGAAAATGAAAAAAGAAAAATGGAAAATCAAACTTAAACCATGTCTACTTCACATATAACACGATTTTAAATTCATTCTAATTCCTTCAATTTACATATTATAAATAAAGTACCAATGAGGATATTGGAGCAAAACTGTGCACAAAGAATGTTTTTGGGGTATGCTCTCTCTCGTCTAAAAATTTTCGAATATAACTTTCGAAGCTTTTCGAATTCTTCTGAGGAAGAATTTAACATTCATTATCCGACGAAATTGTTAATAGATTGCAATCATATTTGGTATCTTTTTAACTTATATTAAAAGCCATAGACTTATGTACTTTCATTATTATATTTTGCTTCGCGTCAGAGATATTTATATTAAAATCTACCCACTTAACTCAAAAGTGATATATGCGATAGAAACTCAACCAAAGTGGTTTAATAAATATCCTAGATACATGAGAATATTAGAAATAAGCGGCTTATACCATGATCTAGACCGATTTCTTTCATATTTAATGCGAAATCACATTGTGTTTAAGAAAACATATCCAATTAATTTCATTAAAATATCACACATATTGACCAACATAAACGGTTTAAAGTCAGATGGAAAGTCGGGAGTTCTTATATCGGGCAATTTTGGAATAGAGGAAGATCTCCACTGATCACATTAACTCTTTTCATTATTCAAGTATATTAGTGAACATGTTTTTACGTAATCTTGTGAAGGTAACTCACATAGTGACCGACATATTTGGCATAAAGTCTGGTCGAATAGCGAAAATCATTATATGTAGTATATGGGATAAGTCGTAGACCGATTTCACACATTTTCAGCAGTAAACAATGACATATCCGATATGACGTTCACTTAATTTTGCTGAGATATCTTACATATTAACCGAAATATATGGTATAAATTCTACCCAGAAGTTGAAAATCCGGATATTAGGTACATGGGGGCTAGGGGAAGTGCTTACCCGATTTAATCCATTCTAAGCACGTGGACACACCGTTATCAGAAAGAGACGCTCTCTAAATTTCAAAGAGATAACTCATATATTGACCGTTATATATGGTATAAAGTCTACAGGAGGGTTGAAAATCCTTATAGTAGATATATGGGGGCTACTTCCCGGGGGGATACTTCCCGTATTTACCCGACTTTCCCAATTTTTGACACAAGAGTACATTATAATCATGAAAAGATAATCCTCCAATTTCATTACGATATCTTACAGATTTCCCGACATTTTTGATAAAAAGTGAGATAGAGACACTGAAGGTGGCTCTCCTAATATTGGGTATATGGTGGCTTGAAAAGATACAATCCTATTTCGTCTATTTCTACCCATAAGGTGACATATCGTGAAGGCACTATTTGTACAAAGTTTGATTTTCAAATAAGAATCTAAATATAATGTCACATACCAAATTTTGTTGAAATCTGTTAAGGCGTTCTTGAGATATGGGATTTCCCCTAAAAGTGGACCCATCCCCAAAATTTTACACTAATTCCTATGCAGCCCTTCCGTATCATTATTACTGCAAGATTAAATATTTCTAACGTGTTTGTTCAGCGAGTTATCGCACTTTTAGTAGTTTTCAACATAACTTTTGTATGGGACATGGGCGTGGTTATTATCCGATTATATTAGTTTTCCCAGTATATGAAGAGATGCCAGAGAAACTTCCTCGAAGCAAGTTTGAATGATATAGCGTTAAGGGTTTCCGAGAAATATATATTAAACCTATTGAAGGGCCAGGGCGGGGGCGGGGCCATTCCCACCTTTACAAAAAATTTTGCCCACTCTATACTCTCCCTCTATACCAAATAATACGTTTATCTTAATTTAGTATCTATTTATTTATCTTAGCAAATCTTAATTTGCTGCTTAGTTATAGCACTTTATCTGTTTTCGATTAATGGCATTTTGTGGGCGTGGCAGATGTTCAATTACGCGCATCTGCAATACCAACCGCCTTACGATGACAAAGAACATGTGTACCAAGTTTCATAAAAATTTCTTAATTTTTACTCAAGTTATCGCTTGCACGGACGGACAGACAGTCACTCGGATTTCAACTCGTCTTTTCATCCTGATAATTTATATATATATATATATATGTCTGTATCTAACTCGATTAGTTCTAGGTGTTACAAACAACCGTTAGGTGAATAAAACTGATATAGTCTCTAGCAACATTTTGCGAGAGTATAAAAATTAATAAGAAGCCAGTGTGCAATAACAGGCATTTAATATGTTTTTGTTTCAATGTGAAGAGATAGTGAGAACCGACTTCTACGTATACGCTACCTACTTTCCAGAAATTTTCTCAATGAAAGCTATAGAAAGCAAAAAAAGAAATGTGTGAGAAAAATCAGCCAATTTCGGAGTCAGATCGGCAAAGCAGTGAGAGGAGAAATGCAGAACAGTTTTTAAAATAAAGAAAGCAAATGTGGGGAATAACCAAAGTTCTGGCACTAAGAAGCAGAGGATTGAGTATGCACAAGAACTCAAATATCACTGCCATGAATGACTTGCCATATTCCACCACGAGATCATAATAAAATTCACGACTGATGCGAAAATTCTTTTTAAACTGCAAGTTACGAATATAATTAAAACATGCACCTCATTTAAAAGATTTCGTTTTATCTTTGACTGAATAAGTGCTCACAACTTCTTCTACGAATATTTTCACTATAGTTAGGGAATCTCTTCCAATAACTAGCATCCCAATTTCACTCTCAGATGAGGATGAGGAAAAAACTAATAGTGGGAGAACCCTGGAAATATAAAGCATATAGAAATGTTTAATGTAATACTTGGTTAATTGGAAATTACGTAAAAGTGGAAAAAGATAATTTAAAATGGTTTATTTCATTGGCGTGTGGTTGGATTCCACATTCACAGTTCAAACACAAGTATCTGAGAATCATAAGCAGTGAATGTATTAGTATATTTCGGATTCCTTTATGATTATCATACAGATTTGGAAAACTATGAAGTTTTCAATTGCTCTTTAAAAAGAACTATTTGATATTACTTTGCAGTATTGCAATTTAATTCTGACATGAAAAAGAAAATACGAAATGATGATGATAAGATATCTAGAACTTTTGTAGCTAAACGGGTGATGGTCTTTTTTCGTTCGTAAATTTAAAACGGTAACCTGGTTGTAATATGTATTTTTGTATCCGCTCATGTGGTAGGATGAAATTAGTACCACATCTCTACATCTTTAATTAGTTTAGCAATCCATCTTCCTTTGCACTCCCTTGTCAACCGATCTTGCAAGAATTCGAGTGTTTGCTTCCTCGCCTGTTGTCTTGTGGATATGTGTCATTGCCAGATCTATAGATCTATTGGAATGTCGCTGCTAATCACTAGCACTGCGATTTAGATACAGTGCGGTACGACGAGACAACTCTAAGGACTAATGTCCTCTGCATCTTAGCAAGTACTTTCCGTCTATGTTTCACATTTAATGCATTGGTCCATATTTCGCTACCATATAATAGTATTGACGGTGTTTTGTCCATATCTTTTGTCTAGATATTTTAATGTTTTCGTCGTTTGGATAGTTTCAGAATGACCTCCAGCGGGATGTATTTCCTAGTGAGCAGGACAATCTCAGTTTTTTCCGCGGCTAGGATAAGGCGGTGTGAGTCCAACTGTGTCAATGTTACGTCCGGTTATGACGGCGATGACGTCCTCTGCATAGCAAACCAGGTCGCAGTCGTCTGCCGTTTCGACGATCTGGTCCAAGTATGGATTCCTGCGCTGCTCCCGAGTGATTTCCTTTCTTTGAGGGCCGTCAGTTGTATTGTATAATGAAACTTTTTAATGGGCCAATAATATTGACCCATTTGGAGATATTAAATACGTTTCTTATATCGATTGTGGCAAGGAGGACTATTGGCATCGAAAAGTTATTTTTTCGACGCGCTTCCTCCATGCCAATCACGACGTGTTCAGCGGCACCGATGGTAGACCTGCCAGGTCTGAAGCCATGTTGTCGCTCTAATAGACCTGCAGCATTGTTTATGGCAGCTATGATGCAGGCTTTCAATAACCTTTCAAGCAGCTTTGCTGCTGTGTCTAACATGCATGGGTATCTGTATGTTGAAATTGTTTCTGAGTTTGCTTTGCCTTTGCTTATCAGGGTCAGTTGCTGTCTCTTCCATACTTCTAGAAAAATGGTCCAGACATGCATTATACATGGATAATAATAAAGGCGGGCGTTCTGTCTCGATTAATTTTAGCACTTCCACCGGTATCCCATAAGGACCAAGAGCGTTGTTGGTTTTTAATGTGCTCATGGATATGCTCATTCCCTCTAAAGTGAAAGGCGGACATGAGGTCTCTTCCTTATAATCTGGCTGATCTTTTTCCAGATCTTGATTTGGGAACAGAGTGTTCACAATGTGCTCCATCGTTGCAGCATTTAACTCTGGAAGTGACTGTTTCGCACCGAGTTTTCTCATTACGATCTTGTATCCGAGCCCTCATGAATTTTTGTTTTTTTCACTACGTAGCTCTTCCCATTTATCATTCTTGCCTTTTATTATTACATGTTTCAGCTCTATATTCCTTGTGCTCTTCCATTCCGTTTCTTCCTCTTCTCCTAGCCCTTGTATATCGTCGTATTTCATATGTCCTCCAGTAAACTTCTTTCTTGAGAAGTTCGCCTTTTATTTGTGACATTGCTGCTTTACATGCCTCTGTAATGCTGCTCAGAGTTTCTTTGACAATAAATCTGGCTGTGGTGCTTGCGTGGTATTCTGGTGGGTTTTCGTCTATGGCCTTGAGGAGATTTTCTGAGTCTACCTTAGAAGCATTTCATTTACGTGCTTCCCTTCTTTTAGCTGTTGCTATACTTTTATCTAAACCTACTAGGTAGGATATATATTGGTGATCGCTACCTGTGTACTCTTCTATCACTTTCCACTCACGTAGCTGGTATGTGAATCTTTCAGACAACAGCGTAATATCGGAGATTGCGTCGTTACATCCTGGCCTTCTAAAAGTGGTTTTGGGTCCTCTATTGGCAACGATAATTTAGCCGCCATGCCAAGGATTTTGCGGTCCCTGTAGTTTGTTGTCGGTGTGCCCCACTCCATGACCTTGACATTAAAATCTCCGACTATGATTAAGTGATAGCTTGTGTGTTGTGCAGCATCCTCTATGGCATTGAGATTTGCTTGGAAATCTATGATAGAATAGCTCGGCGTCACGTAACAGCTAATTACCATAATATTTTAGTTGTTCCATCAATTGTCCAATCCATCCACAAATTAAAACCATATCCTCCCCCACTGCTTACTCATCCCGCTTTTGCGGTGTTGTCTTCCAGCCATGTTCCATTTTGCACTATCTTATATAGCTCGCTAATGATTGCTACATCGGTTTCGAGTTCCACCATGAGCTGTGGCAGAAGGAAGTCAGCAGTTTTGCTTCTGTGCATGTTACATTGCAAATCTTCATGTCCTTGCCCTTTCCCTTGACGACTCACACGTCCGAGACCCGGGGATATGGTCTGTTTGAATGTGTTTCTGTTCCACGCAGAGACAACAGCTCGGGTTTTTGTAGTCTTTCAGCTTGCGCCCAGGCTTCCTACATCGTAAACATTCTTGGCCTTTTCTGTTGAGCCCTTTGCATTCCCATTGTCGAAGACCGATGTTGAAACACTTGTAGCATTTTTTAATTTCCTCCATAAGCTTCATCCTGTAGTTTATCCATCCCATTTTTATACGACCTTCCTTTAGGATTCTGTTTGCGCTTTCTGCTGTGATCATCATATATGCTAAGGAGCTCGTGATTTCTAGTGCAATTTTTAAGGTGTCGAGGTCTCGAATCTCTATTGTGGCTTCCTGCTTACTTCTTCACTTACAGAAGCTATGCCACGTATATTGCTCTTAAGCGGATTCTGGACTTCTGATTTCGGTTTTTCTCTTTTCTTCAATTCGAGGACCAGAACGGCGGTTTTGTTTTCCGTATTGTCCGAACTTACCCTCCTTGTCTTAGTCTGCCATGACGTTTTGTCGTATATTTTAAAGCACCTCAGCATAGTTGCAACCTTCTGCGGGTTTAACTAGCTCTGCTTCTAACGGTACTCTGGTCCTGTTGACTCATTTTTGCTTCGGAGTTTTCATCTTTCTGCCAGTTTAGTGTTTAATGGAGTTTGCTCTGCAATTTTATCACGTTCCGTTTGCTATTCCTTTTCCCTTTTACTACATGCCATGCGGCAATTCCGGGCCCCCGCTCCCTTTTCTCCGATTCCTGCTCTACTTGGCTGCGTGCGGTCCGTTTAGGAGCAGCTGCTGTTGCTGGCGTTGAAAGATCAGTATATTCGGTGCATGCGTCTAAGGATTTAGCTGCATTCGTGCGTGTTGTGTCTCTTTCTGCTTTTATATAATTTCGACGCAGGCTACCGATAATGTCGAAGAACTCGTCTAGCCACCCCATTTTTACCCCGATGCTTACATTTTTCTGCCTTAACATGGCTAACTTCAACTTTTTGAGGGCAGCACGACACTTTAGGAGCCCCTCATTATCTTTTGCCCTCATCTTTAGAATGAACTCTGGCCTTGGAGAGTTCTGTCCATCACGCGTATATGGATTGTTAGCCGGGGTCATATTGTCTGTTTGCCTGTTAGCATTGGTTGATTCGAGCATAGAGAAAGCGGTTTCTTCCGTACATTCAATTTGCATTTCTCCCTGGTTACACAATTGCGGCAGCGAACGCATAATTCTTCATTGCCTTCTAAGACATTTAATTCATCTTCCGTTTGTATTTGTTGGTTTTGTTGTCGTTTTTTGTTTGCGTTCTTTTCGTTATTCATATTGTAGGAGTCTCCAACGATTCCAAGACGTTTGTCAAAATCGTTGCCCCAGTTTGTTGCTTGCTTTTTTAGTTTGCCGTCTGTGCTATGGTTTTGGTCGGGTGCTGCTTATTTGTTATTCATATCTAACCTAAATGTTGTAGGCCGTTCACTATGCGCGACCTGTGACCCCGGAAGTAGTCTGAGCTTATCCCTACCTCGGAGTCGAACAATTGACACGCCTACGAAAGTGTTATTTGAAAAAACTTTGAAGAAGAACTTGTACGGTTCAACAATTTTTAAAAAGTGAGAGTGGTCCATCCCCTATTAGAACCATATAACGGTTATGTTCGAAACTACGTAATGTGTGTGTAAACAGGAAAATTAAATTTAACTATTTGCGTTTACAGTAGATAGCTGGAGCAGCAACAAAGATGTGTCATTTTCTCGTCTTAGGTCAAATATACTGTATGTATTGATTTACGTCGCTTCGGTGACAGTATGTGAAATAAGTTAACTAAATTAAGCAAGTACATCGCAATTATCATACTTTGATCTGTATTAGAAGTTGAAATCGGTCCATACTTTTCCTAAACTCCTTATACCGAATATGTTGAATCCTGCGCTGTGGTTGAAATCTGAGTGGTGTGGTTGAATGCTGTTCTTAGCATATTGACATTCGGCACCCCAAATACCAAAAATAACTGTTCCTTGATCCTGGTATTTGATATGTCAGATATCCTAATAAAATCGTTTGAGAATATTTCGATTATTAAGTTTCGATTCGAAATATTTCGATTATTAGTCTATATTTAAGGTGCTCGAAAATTATATAATCGTCGAATTTCTCAATCAAATTTTAAAAGCTAAAACTAAACAATTTGACACAATTTCTTTTGATTTTGTAAAATTAAAAAAAACTGAATATTGAAATTGTTAAAGTTATAATATTTCTTAGAATTAAAATATTGTAAGCCAGTAAGCTTGTTACTGCCAAGGGAGCATTAAAGTTTATATTTGTGAATTATGCTGATTAAATAAGTTTCTGTTTGTTTGTAAACTTGGATTAATTTATCGTTGAAAAAATTAGTCTGATTCGAAAGTGTGCATGAAACAAGATTCTTTGCGAAGCAGTCCAAATAATTTTTTTAAAAGCACTCCTTCCTTAAATTTTTTTAAAATATTCTTTTTTTGACATCTATCTTTAGAATAACTTCAAATTAGTTCGCTAATTAGTCTTAGCTCCATTATTTATTTTTGTGTTGCTGGATTCCTTTTCCTTATGCGAAAATTATTATGTTTATAAGAAATCAGTAATATTCGTTCGTTGTTCGTTTCCCTATTAATACCTTTCAACATATACTTAATTTAAGTAGGTGTAATTATCCCATTTATTGTTCTTTGTATGGAAAATTATACAACTTTTGGTCTACCATATATAATAAATATATGTAGACACAGAATAAAGCATGTTGTTTTCTAAATTACCATATATTCGCAACTACATACATATGTATACTATACAAATATCTGTGTATAAAGAATCGTGACATGTATACCTCACATTTGACAAGGGCCCGAAATTCTCCTCCGTAAAAGTGTCTGATGTCGAACCTCGTAGGGAATTCCAGCGATCTATTTTCTTCACTTGCTGCAGGGGCAACTTGATTAAATCTTGTCTTGAGCTGGCCTTCATAAAGGATTTTGATGAGCTAACACCAATGCTAAAAATATGCGTTGAAGTGGGAAAATTACTTTCCAGATACATACATATTAATATCAAATGGAGGCCTTTTTTACAAAAGAAAATTGGAAATATAAAATGAAAGTTTTAAGCATACTGTTATCTCCAATACCTTAATTAAATAAACTTATTGAAATTAAAGGTGAGAGAACCAATAGTAAATATTTAGTTATTTAAGAAATAGTCACATATAAAGATACAAACGCCGCACACATCATGTTCTAGTACTCAAGTAAACAAACTGTTTTTAATCTGAGGCACACATAACTTTTATATTTATGAATTTAATTCTTCTTATACTCTCGCAACATGTTGCTAGAGAGTGTATTAGTTTTGTTCACCTAACGGTTGTTTGTAACACCTAGAACTAATCTAGTTCGATATAGACATCTATATATATAAATGATCACGATGAAAAGACAAGTTGAAATCCGAGTGACTGTCTGTTCGTCCGTCCGTCGGTTCGTGCAAGCGATAACTTGAGTAACAGTTAAGATATTTTGAAGAAACTTGGTACACGTGTTCGTTGTCACCGTAAGACGGTTGGTATTGCAGATGGGCGTAATTGGACATCTGCACGCCCACAAAATGCCTTTAATTGAAAACCGATAAAGTGCTTTAACTTAGCAACAAATTAAGATATAAACGTATTATTTCGTATAGAGGATACTGGTAGGGCGGGGCATATGTGGGCAAAGATTTTTGTACAAGTGGGATTGCCCCGCCCCCTAATAGGGGGTTAAAGCTAAACTGTTAAAGCTATATCAATCAAACTTGCTCCGAGCAAGTTTTTCTAGCAGCTCCTCATACGCTGAGAAAGTGAGTGAAATCCGATAATAACCATGTCCACCCCCATACAAACGTAATGTTGAAAACTACTAAAAGTGCGTTAACTCGCTGAAGGAAGACGTCAGAAACATTAAATCTTACTGCAAATGATATGATATGGAAGGGTTGCATAGGAATCAGTAAAAAATTTGGTGAAATCCCTATCTCTACAACGGCTTAACCGATTTCTACAAAATTTGGTACGCGGCATTATATTACATGGCATTCTTATACCATGTTGTGAAAATGGAAGAATTCGGAAGTAAACCACGCCTACTTCTCATAGAACACAATTTTAAGTTTCATCTGACACTTTCACTTTAAAGTAGATAAATTGATGCTCGATTAAGTCATTGGAATAAAGCTTTTCACGAACAGTACGATCAAGATATGCCACCTCATGAGTAAAAATAGTCGAAATCGGATTATAACTTTTAACAAGCCACCAGATACTTAATACATGGACCTCAGTGCCTCTATCTGTCTTTTTACCGAAAATATCGGTATATGCATAAGATATCGTAATGAACTTGGAGGATTACCTTTCCTTGATAATAATGTGATCTGGTATTAAAAATGACGAAAATCGGGTAAATACTACCCCTAGTCCCCATATACTTAATATACGCATTTTCAACCTTCCGGTAGACTTTATACCATATATAACGGTAAATGTATAAGATAGCGTAATGAAATTTGAGGATTATCCTTCCATGATAATAATGTGATCTGGCGTCAAAAATTGGAAAACTCGGGTAAACACTTCCTACTATTATAATAGTACTCCTCCTCTATCTCAAAAATGCCCGATATAAGAATTCCCGACTTTTCGTCTGACTTTAAACCGTTTATGTTAGTCAATTTGTGCGATATTTTAATGAAATTAAATGGATATGTTGTCTTAAACATAATGTGGTTTCGCGCTAAATATGAAAGGAATCGGTCTAGACCATGGTCTAAGCCGCTTATTCTTAATATAATGATTTCCTTTTCTCTGGTTGACTTTTTCCTCATATATCTGATATGTTCAATTAGGTCGCTTTGGTTGGGTTTATGTCGCATATGTCTTATTTCAGTTAATTTGGTAGATTGTAATATGAATATTTCGGACACAAAGCAAAATATACAATGAAAGTACATGAGCCTATGACCTGTAATATAAGTTAATAAGATACCAAATATGATTATATTTATATATAATATATATATATATTATATATTATACCAACACCGCTAAGCATTTCCGCGCCTTTGATCTTTGCAAATTGCGCGAGTATCGGTTACATTCGAACTTAGCCCTTCGTTACTAGTTTATATTTATATTAATTAATTATGATTAATTTGTAACTCTTTCAGTTGGGAAAAAGCGATTCTAACAAGTTAGAAGGCTGCCACATAGACTAAATTAAGCAATTAACAACATGGACAATCAATTTACTAATAAAAATAAACAGCCAAGGGGATTAAATCCATTGTATTGTGTACATGAGGGAAAGTGGGACGATGGAACAGATTTTATCCATTTTTGACCTCAAACCGCATTACGGTAATTATAGTATTCTTATCTAAGTTTATTGAGATATCTAATCGGTCAGCATTTTAAGTACAGAGCAAGGCCCAAAACTCTTCGGTGCTGCCTGAATCTAACTCAAATTGGTGTCAAGAAAACATATCATGTTTGCAAGGACAAAAGGAGGGGAAATACTTTCAGGTGTTCGTAAAACTATATATTAAACAAGTAAAGAAAAGCTAAGTACGGGTATAACCGAACATTTTATACTCTAGCAATTCGTGAGACCCAAAGGTGGTATAATATTGTCTGGTGTTGTCAAAATTTTATATTAAACTAAGGGCTAAGTTCGCGTATAACCGAACATTTTATACTCACGCAATTTGCAGTAATCAAAGGCGGAAAAACCACCAGGTGTTGCGACACTTGTTCTTTTTTTACCGTTTTTCGACACAGGGGCACATTATTGCCACAGAAATATGCCGTGAATTTCATTAATATATCTCACAAATTAACCGATATGTTCGTTAAAAAGTGAGGGTTAGGCACTGAGGTCTACATATTCGTTGTCTGGGGTCTTGAAAAAACATTTTCCGATTTCCACCATTTTGGTCAGGAAATGGCATATCTTGAGGGCACTATTTGTGTAAAATCCTATTCCAAAATCTTAATTGGTGTTTGAGTACTTGAGTGAAATAATCAGAATAAATTTAAAATTGTTGTATGGGAAGTAGGCTTTGTAGTAGTGTATGGGTGGTTATGATCCGATTTGACTCCTCTTTCCAGTGTATGAGGAGGTACTAAAAGGACTTGTTGTACATAAACCTATTAGGAAGCGGGGCCACACCCACTTTTTAAAAAGTTTTAGACTGTAGATGCCCTTCCCACTTCCGTGCAGCATATTGCAGTTTTGTATCTTAATTAGCGCCTTATTAATATCACTTTATATAATTTCGCCTAACGGAGTTTTATGGGCGTGGCAGTAATCGGATTACACACATCAGTAATATCAGCCTTCTTATGGTAACAAAGAACACGTGTACCAAGTTTCATGCATGCATGGTCGAATGGACAGAAAGTCACTAGGAATTCAACTGTCACCATCCTGATCATTTTGATACAGAATATTTATATGCATAATTCTATATGTATCTTGATTAGTTTTAGTTGTTACAAAATACGTTTAGGTGAACAAAACGATTATGGTCTGTGCAAGATGTTGCGAGAGATATGTATGGGTAATTTGTGGGGTATCCTAATACAATTCAGAGAGTACACGTATGTTAAACATATTTTCTTAATATTAATGTACCCGTGTGCTAAAAATTATTAGATAATCACTTCCCCATACCTAATATAAAGCTTTCCAACTTCCATTTGGCTTTATATCATATATATTGGGCAATATGTAAGATATTTTAGCAAAATTAAGTGAACGTATACTCTTGGATATACTCTAGTTTGTTGCCGAAAATTAGTGAAATCGATTTATGAATTAACTCCAACCCACATATATTATGATTTTCTTAATTCTCGTTGACTTTACTCCGAATATATCGGTTAAATTCTGAAATGTTTTCTAGCATACTTTAGTTTAATGCAAAAATTTTTTGTATATTTGCTTAAACTTGCCCTGGCCTCAATATACCCAATGTAGCGATTTCCGACTTTACAGTTGACTTTGGACTATTTACGTTGGTCAATGTAAATGGTATTTTAATAAAGTTAAGTGTTTTCTTAACAATAATGTTGTTTAGCCCTGAATATTAGTGAAATCGGTTTAAACCCCATATCACTAATATCGTAATTTATGTTAGCTAGATTGATTTAAAAATATAAATATTTCGGACATGAAGCAAACATTAATAATGAACATAAATGATTTTATTACCTATAGCCTAAGTTAATAATATGCCAAATACGATTGTAATACATCTATGATTTCGTCGAATAATGAATGTTGCACAACATTTTTAATACGTTATAAAATTTTACCAATACCTGAAAGTATTGCCCAGGTTTTGATCCTTGCAAATTCCAAGAGTATATAATGTTCGGTTACAGCCGAACTTAGCTTTTCCTTTCTTGTTTAATATAAAAATTTACCAAAACCTGAAAGTGCTATCCGCTTTTAATCCTTACAATTTGCGAGAATATAAATGTCCGATTACAGCCGAACTGATATTTGTGACGTTGCTACTACAATTGTACATGCGTTTAGAAAATATTTAGTGGAAGAAAATAAAGATACTATCGGGACAACAATTCAGTGGAGCTTTATACAAATTTTAGCCTCACTAAAAAGAAGAACAATTCCCGCGAATTAAGAGCTACTTATAAGGAGGAAAAACACCAGTAATTGTCGTAGTGTAAGTGTTTTTCAAGCAAAAATACGATACAGCGCAACAATAATTGCAGCAGTTTCAAAAACCTTTTCAAAACCTCTTCCACGCGGTGACATGCGGACGGTTCTTAGAGAGTAAATAGAAAAAAATCTACAACGTGGCGAACATCCCCTTTCTTGACCACTAAACATACTTAGCAAAGGAAAAATGTGGGTGCGATACAGTGTAAAACGATTCTCAATAACTGTGTTAAAATCGCGTACTGGTATTTTCTATACCACTGATATTTCAAACTCTAATAATTCGCCTTATTGATACACATTTCGAAAAGCTTTTAAAAGCATATACTTCTGCCTAACAAAGTAAAATTATTAAGGTTAATTTCTTTTGTAATGAAAACTCGAATGTAATCGTACATATTGTATTATTACGTATCGCACAATTTGTGAGAGTCAGAAGCGGTGAAATATTTTCAGGTTTTCACAAGACTTTTTGCTAAAAAATGTTGCAAATGAATTCAAAATATGAATAAAATATTCATATTAAAACCAACTGAATTAACTAAAATGAATTAAATGCCAGCAATGGGTTAAATTTAATATATTGGACAAATAAGGAAAATGTCATCCAGAGAATACGAAATCAATATATCATATTTTTATTTTTTGAGGTCTTGGCCAATATCTGTTCATTCATATTCAACGTTAATTAAACTCACTTAATTTCATTCAAATGTCACACATATTGAACTATATAAACGGTTTAAATTCAATTGGAAAGTCGGAAATCACTGTAATGGATATATTTTGGCTAGGGACTGATCGCATCTACTATCGGCTATCGATCAAATTCAGCGATAGGCTCTAAGGTCCGCATATTAGTAATTGGGGGTTTGAAAAGTTATAATCATATTTCAACCGTTTTTAGACAAGACGTACTTCACTTTGAAGGCTTAGTTTTATTATATATTAATTATATATTATAGGTATCTTCTCTGGAAAATAATTTATTTACTTTATAGTGAAAGAATCAGAAAGAATTTTAAATTGTGTTATCTCGAGAGTAAGCGTGGTTCTAGTCACATTGTAATTATTTCCAAACTGTGAGATAATCATGTCAAAATAGTGTCATGCACAAAACATGATTGAAATTGGTGGAGTAATTGCTGAAATATGGGATTTCACCCACAAGTGGGGGTGCCACGTCCATTGTCCATTTTTTATACCAACCTATATGCTTCCGTTCTGTTACATCTGTAAAGTTTAATGCCTGTGACATGCCTCAACATAACATTTTTATCCATTTTCACATTTTTTATCTTACCCATTTTCATTTCATTTTGTATGATGAAGTGCTAGAGGGAAATTTTTCCAGAAAGTTTGGTTGATATAGCTTTTCCTGGTTATGAGATATGTACATATAAGTTATTAGATGGCGGCGCACGCCCTCTCTTTGAAAATTTTTTTAACCACACATGCCCCTCTCTGCTTTTTACTTTTAGTTTTATAGCTTAATTTGTGGCTTAGGTATAACACTTTTATTATGTACATATTATATAAGTATATAGTTTATAGTTTTTCGTTTAACGGCCTTGTACATCTGGCACATGTACCAGATTCATCAAGATATTTTTCAATTTTTACTCAAGTTATCGCTTACACGGAGAAACAGAAAGACATATAGATTGACTTCTGGAATTCAGCTGGTTTCGTCTGGTTATGATATATAGAATGTATAACTACTAAAAAATCATTTTAATATATATAACTCTATATCTATCGATTAGTTTTAAGAGTTACAAACAACTATTAGGTGATCAAAACTACTTGTTGCGAGAGTATAAAAATATACCCGAACAGTGAGAAAACTACTTTCGAATTCAACACAACTATCTATCTATCTAATTCATCTATTTCGACACACTGTCAACTGCTCGTAATGCTTGTTATTTTGTTTCATATATGTATGCATCTATGTTCAGCAGAGATATTCACGCCAAATAATGAAACAGAAAATAAATGCACAATACTAAGAGAAAATGTAGCATTGGGAGTAGATACTGGGAGAGATTTACTGCAGCCACTTCCGACCACCAACTGTACTCAATAGACAAGGTCTGCGACCTAAATTAACAGCCCACTCATTGTACTCGCAATTATGCTTGTAGTTGCAATTATAAAAATAAAAAAAAAAACAAGTAAGAAAGGACTAAGTTCGGGTGCAACCGAACATTTCATACTCTCGCAATGTGCAAGGATCTGAGGCGGGGATATGCTTTCAGGTGCTGGCATAACTTTATATTAAAATATGTTGTGGAAGAGTTCAACATTAATTATTCGACGAAATTGATAATGAATTGCAATCATATTTGGTATCTTATTAACTTATATTACAGGCCATAGCCTCATGTACTTTCATTGTTATATTTTGCATCGTGTCAGATATATTTATATTAAAATCTACCAAATTAACTCAAAAGTGATATATGCGATATAAACTCAACCAAATTGGTTTAATGAGTTTGTGAGATGTATGAGGTAAAAGTCAACCCGAGAAAAGGAAATCATTATATCGGGAATAAGCCGCTTAGACCATGGTCTAGATCGATTTCCCTCAAATTTAGTGCGAAAACACATTATGTTTAAGAAAACATGTCCATATAATTTCATTACAATATCACACATTTTTGGGATAGAGGAAGGTCCCCACTGATCACATTAACTCTTTTCATTATTCAGGTATATTAGGGAACATGTTTACACCCAATTTTGTGAAGGTAACTCACACAGTGACCGACATACTCAGCATAAAGTCTACTAAAATCATTATATGTAGTATATGGGAGATGGGATAATTCATTTCACACATTTGCGGCTGTAAACTGTGGTATATCCAATATTACAAGTTCACTTAATTTTTCTAAGATATCTTACATATTGACCGAAATATATGGTATAAATATTGGGTTGTTCGGAAAGTCATTTCGTTTTTTTGGGGGAACATGAAAGACAGTTTTCGTATAATGCCTTTCAAATGGCCATAAACAGTTGAATTCGACAAATTTAACCTCTCACCGATCTCTCGTGTGGTGATTTGCCGATTTGCAGCAACTAATGCCTTTATCGCGTCGACCGGCCTTCCAGACCGTGGTGCATCTTCGACATCAAAATTGCCGGATCGAAATTTTGCAAACCAGTTCTGGCACTGGCGTACTGTTAACACGCCTTCTCCATACACATCCGTCAATTTTTTTCTCGCTTGGACAGCATTTTTACCTTTTCTGAAGTTAAAAAGTAAAATATGACGAAAATGCTGCTTATTGCTCTCCATATTTAAAAAGGCACCAACCAAAAACTACTGGGTAGAATTAATAGAACTTTTTCACACACAAGCCTTGCAATATCAGCTCTCATGACATATAATGGTTATGGGGCTTAAGTGTGAAGTTAGTTTCGAAAAAACGTAATTAAGTCCTCTGGCGGGAAAAAACGAAATGACTTTCCGAACAACCCAATATATAACATAATATAAAATATATTGCGCGTTTCCGAGATATATATATTAAACCTATTGGGGGGCCGGGCCATTCCCACTTTTACAAAAATTTTTATCCCACAGATGCCCCAGCCTACTAGGATCCTCTGTACCAAATTACACGTTTTTGTCTTATTTTGCTGCTTAGTTATAGCACTTTATCTGTTTTCGATTAATGACATTTTGTGGGCGTGGCAGATGTTCAATTACGCGCATCTGCAATACCAACCGTCTTACGGTGACAAAGAATATTTGTACCAAGTTTCATCAAAATTTCTTAATTTTCTTAGACAGTCACTCGGATTTCAACTCGTCTTTTCATCCTGATCATTTATATATATTTATATATATATATGTCTATATGTAACTCGATTAGTTCTAGGTGTTACAAACAACCGTTAGGCGAACAAAACTAATATACTCTGTAGCAACATGTTGCGAGTGTATAACAACCAATGTAGATTTTTTTGGTATGACCTTGATGATATGGTCCTAACAGCATTTCAAAATGATGCGCTTATACGCTGAACTTTTTGCCACTTCCGCTTAAGAAGACTCTTGATTCCATTTAAACATCTACCTTAGTGGGTATTTAGTTATTTACTTATGCATAAGCTTGTAAGGAATGTGTCAAGGTTAAAGTGAAAGGACTAGGGATAAAAGCGTTAAATGTAGAAGTCATGACTGAAATATAAGGGAAAGTATGAGCGGAAAAATAGCAATTTCGCGGTCTGTTTATTTCTTACTTTAATTTGTAACTACATAGTTAGAAATAAATTTTCTTAGAGTGAAAAAATATTTGGTATCGGCTACATTATTGTTTTTTGGCGTTTGCTAATGACTCGCATAAAGTATTCTTTTTTGACTACCTAAATCCAAGGATATTCTCGGCAACAATTTAATTAGAAAGCATCAAAAATTGTATCGGATTGAACTTCATCACACTAAAAGCATATATTGAAGGTTGAAAAAGTGTGAAAAATATTTTCTTCTTATCTTCTATTATCAAAGTCCTTAATTTTTTGATTGTTGACTTTAGTATGAATTAATAATGCAATAAACCAAAAAAGTTTACAAGATAGCAGAACTAGTCAGATAGTCCAAAATAGACCAGCAGGAATTGGAAACCAACAAGTATTTTAAGTAAGTTTTCTTACAATGCTACGTCCACGTATAATTATTGCAGCTGTGTGTTTTATTTCCCAAAAAAAGTCGATGTAAACTTCAACGAAAAAAAGGGATATGATGCTCGTCATAAGGGAATCAGGCTTAACTAATGGCTTATGTAATCCCAAAAATTGATTGTATTCTTTACCGAGCGCGTATTGCATAACTTACAGGTGCCTAAATCACTCACTTCCATCAATTTTGTTCATTCACTGGGATGGGCCTCTTGCGAATTTCAGAAAGAAATATGCGCTTACGTACACACATACATATTTACTCATTCACATAAGTACGTATATTTGTACATTTACATATGTGTATCCTTATTTGTGTATAAGTGATTTTTCAAAAAGTTACCGTGGCCCAAAAAGCAACCACGTTTCGATTTTAACTCGTAAACGTAATCAAACGCACGACCGACTGTTGTTAACATGTATACAAAGAAACAAACTGAGCACAGAATATACTTGTGTGAGATGTGGATGTGAGGATGTGGCTACAATATTTAAAATAAACAAGCAAACCTACTTGAAAATACTTTACCATTCATCTTATTATATTACATATCAATCGATATATTGATCAATACATGCGGTATAAAGTTCACCGGAATTTTGAAATTCTTACATAAGGTATGCATATTGAGGGAAAGGATTTACTCGATTTTATCAATTTTTGGCTTCACTACATATTATTACCAAAAAAAAGATGTTATCTGACCTCCATTAAGATACCTCACAGATTGACTTGATATATAAGGTATAAAGTCAACCCGAAGCTTAAAAATCCTTATATTATGTATACCGCGGCTAGGGGAAGCATTTACCCGATTTTATACATTTTTGACGTAAGGGCACATTATTATCAGGTGAAGATACCCTATGAATTTCATTTAGAGATCTCGCAGATTGACGGATATTTTCGGTATAAAGTCAGCCGCAGGCATTGATGTGTATATTTTGGGTATCTGGCGGCTTGAAAAGTTATAATCCGACGTCGACAATTTTTAATCATGAGATGGCATACATCGAAGACACTATTTGTGCAAAGTTTCAGTAGAATAGTTTACTAATAATAATTTAAAGTGAAAGAATCAGATGTAATTCAAAATTGTGTTCTGTGAGATTATATGGATTTTCACCGAAAAGTGGGCGGTGCCACAATCATTGCCCAACTTTCCGCACCAGCCCTACTGTAAATTTTTCCGCACGTTCCGTTAGCGCACTTCTGGTAGTTTTCAACATAACCTTTGTATGAGAGGTGAGCGCGGTTATCATCCGATTTCGCTCATTTTCCAACTGTATATGAAGAAGGTAGAAAGAATTTATCTGAGAAAGTTTGATTGATATTGCTTTAGCCAATTGTGAGATATGCACTACAAGTAGCCTCCTTACTACGATTCCCTGTACTAAATTACAGTTTTGTATCTTAATTTGATGCTTAGTTGCAGCAGGTGTTTTACAGGTTCGCGCTTAACAGCATTTTGTGGGCGTGTTGATGGTCCGATAACCCCCGTCTGCAATACCAACCTGCTCATAGTGCCAAAGAACACACGTACTAAGTTTCATTATCGCCTGCACGGACAGACAGTCACCTCGAATTCAACTATTCTCGCTATTCTGATCTCTTATATATATGTACGTAAATCCATATCTATCTCGATAAGATTAAGGGTTACAAACAACCGTGAAGAGGTGATAAAATTATTATACTCTGTTGCAACATGTTGTATAAATAAGTTACATATGCATGTGTTTAGTATACAAAGCAGTTTTACAGTACCCGTAAGCGTTATGCGGAAAATATTTATCAATTTCGTTATGACTTCAACGCGAAACTCACGCATGTGTAAGTGCCTCAGACTTCGAAGAAATCATGTTTGAACAAGAATATGTACATATGTTCAATTCTGTAAAATTTATTTTACAACAGATATGCATACTACATTTTCCATCTTCAATAATTTCATTTGAATTTTTTTTTCATGGATCATAGGGAAACATTGAGTCATATATATATATATGTATATGTCCAAACACGGTATTCCCTGTAAATACACTGAGCGACAAAAGATTAGGTACTACCGATATTTCCCATATCTGTCGAAGTTACGAAGTTACGAAGTATTTGCAAGTCTTTGCCGTTTTATTATATTCTCGCAACATGTTGCAACAGAGTATTACAGTTTTGTTCACATAACAAAATATTTTTAACAAAAACTTATAAAAGCTCATCTGTCGGTCGAAAATTGTTCAAAAGTGAAGGGTTCCGCCTCCTAATAGATTTAAAGTACATATGTATCTCACAAACCACTAAAGCTACAGCAGCCAAACTTTTCGAGGACAAATCCATCCGGCACTTCGTTAGATGGTGTCAAAATGGATGAAATCTAATTAAAACCACGCCCACTCCCCATATAAGTTATAGGGAAAACTACTTAAAGCGCGTTAACTCGCTGAAAAAATATGCCAGAGGCATTGAATTTCAGAGCGGGGATAGTATTTAAGGGCGTCAAAGGAATCGGGTTACAAATCGGACGATGGTTGTGGCATCGCTCACTTTCAGCTGAAATTCTTTATCTCGGGAATTACTACACCAATTTGAACAAAATTAAAGGCGTAGTATTATATTTGTTTTCTTATATGAATGTGTGAAAATGGGCGAAATCGGAAGCCAACAATGCCTACTTACAATATTTCACAATTTTAAATTCCACATGATTCTTTCACTTTACTGTATATACAACTATCAATAAACATCTAAAAATATCCAAATCAAATGATGACTTTTCAAGTTCCCAGATAGCGAATATGGAGACCCAGTGCCCATGGCAGACATTTTACCGAAAATATCGCTCATTCTGTAAGATAGGTTATTGAAATTTAGAACAAATCTTTGACTGATAACAGTGTATCCTTGTTCCTACATCGATCAAATGGTTAAAAGCATATAATCTTGAATACAGTTTGAAAATAGTTTGGTGGCAAAAATTAAACCGATATACGAATTACAGAGCCCCATATATTACAAATAAGGATTATCGTTATTATAGTGGTCTCTATGCCGAATATGTCTGTCTAATTTTGAATTCATCAATATTGACTGGAAATGTGCTTTCGAGCATACTTTAGTTTAATTCCAAAAGTCAATATTATCCGCTCATAGCTTCCACTAGCCCCAACGTACTCGATATAGTGATTTCCGACTTTCCAGCTGACCTTAAAGAGCTTATATCAGTCAGATTATATGCTATTTTAAAGGAATTAAGTGATTTATTATCCATCATATGGTTTAGAACTGACTTTCGCTCCTCTGGTTAACATTTTCCTTATATATATATGATTGCAAGTATATCATATTGATATTATATATATGATATAATTATATATATTTGTAGATCATTCACCATTGCGTCGAATAACAAATGCTGAATCCTTTTGCAAAATTTTGTAATATAAAGTTTTTTAGACACCTGAAAATATACCCCGGCATTGATTTTTTAAAAGATCCTTGTTTAGTTTAAATATCTTTATTATAAATTAAACTGAAATGAGTTAAGGAAAAGCTTTAACGCTGACAAAATAAAAGCTTACGAAGAGAGAGTACCTCAAATAGCGACAAAATCGAACAGAAACTAAAAAAATTTAATAATTCAAAAAAACAAATTACACTTAGGACATTTTGGTTAACTTTTTCGAGATTTCCCTGCAATACCTGACAGGGTCAGAGGTTCTATCTTTTCTATGTGATGGCCACTGGAAATGAATGACAATGTTCTATATTAGTGAATGTGCTACAGGCACCAAAAAAGGCTTGATGACTGTTGTTCGTGCTCTTTACCTGGCGAAGTAACCATTCGTAAGTGGTTTACATGTACAGTCAAGTGGTCACCGGAAACACAGAAGAACCCAACGGTTGTCGAAAGGAACCGGGAGAAAACATCAAAAAATTCTCAAAATTACTTTGAATGGTCTTAAATAGAGTTCACTCTTCTATTCCATCAGATGAAATCCTTGTTCATAATACGAACTCATTTGAATTTAAATGTATCATAATTTATATTAACAGCCATATTTATTTAACGTTATTTTATATACCTCCCCAATTAGACTTATCTGTAACCATGCAGTATCTTCTTTTATAAATAGCGTTACAATAGTAAATAATTCTGATTCCATAATTGTTCGAAAAGATTTCTATTTATAGTACGTCTCATGAAAAGTTATCGATGATTGCATTCTACCTGTTTCCACTCAGTTATACTTCAATGAGTTGAAAAAAAATAACTGAGTTGGGCCTTAATAAAATTTTTTTAATTCTGAACAAATCCGGTAAGCTATTAGACTTAGTGTACGTTGTACAAAGTTTTCCGTAATTCCGTGTGATCCTATTGTTCTGCCAGTGGATTCGTATAATCCTGCTTTAGAAATAACCGACGAAATCACAGGCAATTTACTTGATAATAGTCCTCTAAATTGTAGCTTTGCACTCGGTTTAACTTGCTAACTTTAAAAAGTTGAATAATGAACTTTATAATTTAACGTGGTCAGTCAATATTTAAAAAAAAACTATATTAATTTCACATAAAAATAAGGGTTTCTTCGTTTGCAAAGTATCAAATTATATTATAAATATTATTATATACAGCACATAAATACATGAATATATTATCATAATATTGCGAGAACAATGTATGTACATATATGTACAATATTTATATTTTAAAGTCGATTTCATTGTCAAAGTTTTTTCAATAGGAAACAGGAACAGTAGTATACAAACACGAAAGCTGCTTGCTTATACATATTACCACAAATATTGACACAAGAAATGACGGAGTAGTTCAATAATATATACAACTGTAAGCACTTGCGAAATTGCATTGCAGCATTACGTAGTCACAAGTATAAATAGATGTTTGTTTACATTTCGGAGTCATATTTATGAGTATTTGCCTAGCAAATACCAATCAAAATTTGCCCAGCAGTTTAAGTGCTCGTTAGCGGAATAAATATCTCTCATGAGTGCAAAGACGGATGGAAATATGTGAATATTTCAAAATAACATGCATTCATATGTACGTATGTATGTACGAGGAGAATTCAAAAGTTAATAAAATTCATTATACGTACATTCGTTCACATGTTTTGGTTATATTAGAGAGTAAACATTTAAATAATTCTTATGCTATAAATAAACCTTTATTTCTTTTTTGTTGTTTGCCCATAATTTTTCATGAACGCTTGCAAAGGGTTATAAATTGTATTATTTTTTCTACACTTACAGTTGGCACAATTCCAACAAAAACTTTCAACTAGTTAGATATACCATATTTATTGCTTCGATTTGATATTGTTGTCCTCAAAGTTGCGGTAAAGCAAGGATCTTTACGGTTGTGCGGTTTGCATAATTTTATGCGCACACACACAGCCATTGTAATATATACTTTGCAACTATTTTTATGATTTTCATTTTGCTGACCTTAGCAAATATGTACGTTCGAGCGTGCAAAATTTAATTTTTGCGAACAGTAACTATTGAAAACCAGTAATGCTGTATAAACTTTCATGTTTTATAGAGCACCTAAAGAAGTAAAAAGGGAGAAAATACAAAATTGGTAGCAGAAAACGCAAGCAGAACAAAATAAGCAAATCAAAATTTTATCTAAATTTATGCACCCCAATATCTACCGTTAATAACTCAATTTAATATGCAAAGCAGACAAACACATTGCTACAACGCTTACAAAATCAATGAAATATTAAAAAGACAAAAAGAAAAATCAATTATACAGCAAACATCAAAAAAAGTAAACGAAAGACAAACTAAGGTTGAGAATAAGATTTCCTTGTTAAATGTTTTATATACAGTAGGTATTAAATTTCAACAGAGCATTAAATTTTAATACCCATAAAATTCCATTACTTGGTCACGTTACCACTATCAATTTAATTTCAATATATAATGCAATAAATTAAAATTAAGGAAATTGTTTCTCAAAAAGAACTCACCTGGATTCCTGACCATCGCCACTGCCTTCTTGCACTCGCATAGTATACAATTCTTGTGAGAAAAGCTGTAAATTAAATTAAAACGGAGACACCGAACAAAATCAGAAAAAATTACAAGTGAAAGAAAACTAGGTTCTAAGAAAGAACGCACATTAAAACAGAGTCGTAACCATAAGCAAACATATAATCATTGAATAAATGACAGATACATGAAAAAAACAACACGCGCCTATGATTGCACTTATGCACTGCGGCACACGTTCACAAGCAATGTATTTTTTTTTTATTAGATCAGAAAAAAAAACAAGAAACATATAATACTTTAAATTTTGTTCTTGAATTACCTTTACATGTTTTCTTATTTGTTTCAAATTTATGTTATAAATTTTATCATATATACATACATATGTAAGCATATGTGGTCATATGGAAGAGTAGCTTACGTCGACTAAACAGATAATTTTCATAATCTGGCAACAAAAATGTTGCAACATGTTGCAACAGAGTTATAGAGTATTATTATAGAATTGTATTATACTATATCTAGGTATGTTCACCGAACGGTTCCATTGAATTCCGATTGAGTGTTTGTCCGTCCGTCAAGCAAGCAAGCGATAGTTAGTAAAAATTAAGATATCTTGATAAAACTTGGTACTTGTGTTGTTTGTCACCTTAAGGAGGTTAGTATTGCAGATGAGAATAATGGGATTACTGCCACGCCAACAAAATATCATTAAACAAAACATATAAAATGCTAAAACTAAGCTCTCAATTCAAATAAAAACAATCAGAATCAGAGTAGGGAATGCCATCTGTAGGTTGAAACATGTTAATTAACCCTGCCCATAAGTTAAACGTATATATCTCACAAACCGTCCCCCACGGAAGACGAAATCCTATGTCTCGGGAGCTACTATTCCGATTTCAACCAAGTTTGGTTTATATTACAGTGTGAAAATGAGCGAAATCGGAATCCATACACGCCTACTTCCCTTATATCACAATTTTAAATTCCATATGATTCTTTCAATTTACAGTGTATAAATCAGTTCTTAATGAAGATATCGTAGTAAGCCCTTTCACAAATAGTGCCTTCAAGGTATGCCATCTTACGTCTAAAAAATAACGAAATCGGAATATAACTTTTCAAGGCCCCCAATACCACATATTCGGTATCGGACTCAGTGCGTATGACTGACTTCTTACCGAAAATATCGGTCAATCTGTGAGATAATCATTGAAAATCTTTGAAATAATTAAATGAAAATCAGACAAAATCTTTGCTTGATAACAGTGTATTCTTGTGCCTAAATCGATAAAATCAGGTAAATACTTCCCTTAGCTCCCATTTACCTAATATAAGGATTTTCAAAATTCCGGTTGAGTTTATAACATATACATCGACCAATCTGTGAGGAATCTTAATGAAACTCAGACAGCTTCTTTTCCTGCTTATAATATGTCGCGATCCCAAAAGTGAATAAAATCGAATCAATACTTCCCTAAGCGACCATACACCAAATATAAGAATTTCACACTTCAGGTTATCAATCGATCAGGATATCAATCAATATACATGATACTTTAGCAAAATTCTGTGGGCGTAAAAAAACGGATATGCTATAGTTTAATTCCGAAAATGTGTGAAATCGCCATACGAATTACACCAGCTCCCATATACCACATATAATAATTTTCGTTATTATAGAAGACTTTATGCCGAATATGTCGGCCCATATGTAATTTATCTTCATAAAATTGAAAACATAGACCCAGATCCAAAATACCTGATATAGGGATTTGCGACTTTAAAGCTGATTGGAATTCTGATGTAATGACTGCCGACTTTCCACCCTTTAAACCGTTTATGTTGAAAAACAAGTGTAATATTTTAATGAAATTATGTGGGCATGCTTTCTTATTTTAAAATAAAATAATTTAGTTGAGCGTTGAATATGAATGAATCGATCTACACATTGGTTTAAACCCCTTACATCTAATATAAAGATTTACTTCTTTCTGGTTGACTTTTCCCTCATATACCCAATATGTTAAGTTCAGCCCTTGACATTGAGTTTATACTACATACATATATCATTTGAGTTAATTGCGTTGACTTTAGTATAAATATTTTGGACACGAACCAAATGTAGTAATGCAACTAAATGACTCTATGACCTTTAATATAAATTAGTAAGACACCAAATATGATTATAATCCAATCACAATATCATCGAATATTGAAAATTCAATTCTAACGCAAAAATTTTTAATACAAAGTTTTGTTAACACCTGAAAATATGCCCCCGGCTGTTATCTTTAAAAATTACGAGAGTATTAAATGGCCGGCTACACCCGAACTTAGCTCTTTCTTACTTGTCTATTATAAATATTTCTTTAATATAAATAAAAATTCTTATATAGCTTTTTTCCATATGAACATATATGCATAAGTAGTGTGTCTTTTATTTGAGTTCTTTTTTTTTCTTATTATTAATTTATTTTTTTTTTGTTACTTAAGCATTCACCCACCTCTCCGTTTTCTGGCGGATCACCATTACCAAATGTAGATGCTACTACAATCAATAAAGCCTCATGTTCAATAGAAGATATGTCATAATCTGACATACAATATATCTGAAACGAAAGGCGAGTTTTTAAATTCGATTAAATATATTAAATCATATTAAAAATTATTATCAAAGTCTTACAGCATGTTTAAAATTTAAATGATGTGTTCAAGAATTCTTAAAGAGATAAGTTTACAAAAATTCGAGTGCCTAGAGTAAAAGCGTGTCAGAGATATCCGTTAAGAACGTCAGCGGATCATAATCTGTAGAGTGTTTGTTGAATGAGAGTAGGCAAAATGGTAAAATGGTTTTGTAAAATTGTAATAAAATTTTGAATTTCTTGTATTGTCTTTTATTATCTGAAGCAAATTAAAATTTTATGTACTGGTTGGTTGCACGTTATATTGGACGACATACAGACCTGGCATAATTAAGTGGTCTGTTAAGTTAGGAAAGTTTTGAGTTTTGTAACACATATTCTCTTTAATCGCTCATTCTTCAATGAAAAATTTAAGAAAAACACTCGATGACTTGAACATTTTAAAGTGCGTTAATTTGATTAGAACTATTCGCGAACCGGTGGGTACTGGTACACACACTCTAAGAGTAAAAGTTGTCGAAAAGTATTACATAGATAGTTTCAATGTTTCGCACATATTTTCATGGACGACAATAATTTGGAATCATATGGTATTTTCGTTTTCGTTATACGTACTATAGTTACATGTAAATATGTATCAAATGTTGCCAGCAATATGTAAGACGACCTCGTAACTGTTCTAATATACCTCAATGTACTGTTAAGACTGAGAAGGATGCAGGATCTTAAATAATAATTTAGCACTTCTTCTCATGCAACAACTCTACGCAGCGAAGATTTGTGGAACAAAGTCTATCAGGTATAATATTAATAATCGAATTATTGTGTTATTTTAATTAACACTTAAATTTTGTTGTTTTTTGTGAATTCTATGTCTATCGTTGTTCAACTGCTTTTTATCAACAAGCATTTTAAGATAATTTCAAATCTGATTACCGTAAAAAAATCGCATAATTACCATGAAGTACTTCTTTGAATGTCTCGTACGATCCGAAAAGAAATTGAATCAAAATTTTATTAATTTTTAATTTAATTAAAAATTTAAATAATTAAAATTACTACTATTTCCCAGAAAGCACATGTGAACACAACTACATATAGAAGGGTGAATATTCCTCAATCTTTTACGTTTGTTTATGACAAAATTAATAGTATCCCCGCAATCACAATAAGAATTAAAAAAAAATAAATTTTTTGTTTGCGTTATTTTGATAATTAAAAAATTAGGTGGTTGTATGATTTATATAGGATAACGGTCGCCCATTTAATTATTATTCTCTCGCAACATATTGCAACCGAGTTAGTTTAGTTTTGTTAGTTTAGTTTTGTTCACCTAACGGTTGTTTGGAACACCTAAAACTAATCGGGACAGATATAGAATTATAAATATATGAATTATCAGGATGACTAGACGAGTTAAACTCCGAGTGACTGTCTGTCCGTACGTCCCTCTATTCAAGGGATAACTTGAGTGAAAATTAAAATATCTTGATGAAAATTTGTATATGTGTTCTTTGTCACCATAAGAAGGTTGGTATTGCAGATGGGCGTAATCGTATTACTTCCACACCGACAAAATTCCATTAAACGAAAACACATTAAGCGCTATAACTAAGCAACAAATTAAGATAAAAACGTGCAATTTGTTATAGGGAATTCCTTAACTCTAAAGCCCACAGATACCCCATTTAAGGACCTCAGTGCCTATGACTGACTTTATATCGAAAATATCGGTAACTCTGTGAGGTATCCTAATGAAATTCGGAGTATAATTTCACGATAATAGTGTGGCCTTGTGTCAAAAATGTGGAAAATCGGGTAAATACTTATCTTAATACTTATCCCCCATACGCGGTGTGTTAAAAAAAAATAACAGAAATTTTCGTGTTTTAAAAAAATATTTATTCATTCGTCTACATTAATGTTGTCGCCTTCAAAATTCTTCTAAACTCGATTTTTGGGATAGCTTTAGCTCTTTCAGCGATGCGCTTTTAATGTCATCTATACTTGTAAAACGACGGGCCGTTAAGATTCTCTTTATTTTCGAAAATGCAGAAAAGTCAGACGGAGCCATGTCTGGCGAATATGTAGATTGAGGCATCGTTACAGTGTTGTTATCGGCCAAGAATTCACGAAGAAGCAACGAAGTATAAGCAGCGCCATGTGAGCAGAGCAGGAAGCCATGAATTGTTTTTCCACAAATCCGACCTTTTTCGGATAGCTTTAGGCAAACGGCGTTGAGCTTGTAGGTAGTACGCCTTATTGACCATTTGACCTTGAAGAAAAAATTCATGATGCACTATGCCATTAAAGTCGAATGACACAGTCGACCTAATTTACAGATTTTAACCTTCCGGTAGACTGTACACCATTAATATATCGGTCCTGAGTTATCTCCTTCGGAAATAATTCGAAGAACTTTTCTTTTTTGGCAATAGTGTGTCCGTGTACCTAAAATGTGTAAAATTGGGTAAATTCCTCCCCTAGCCCTCATATACCTCATATAAAAACTTTTAAGTTTCCGGTTTTCTCTACACCGTATATATTATAAATATACGTCAACTTCTGATGTATTTTAATGAGTCTGATAATAATGTGTCGTGTTGCCAAAAATGGATAAAATTGAGTAAAATCTTACACCAGCTCCTATATACCCAATATAAGAGTTTTTAACTTCCATCGTATATATCGAGCCATATGTTATGATTAAGTGAACGAATAATATTGAATATACCATAAATGCCACAAATGCCGAAAATGAGCTTAATGACGAAAATGTGTGAAATCGGTCTACAAATTATCCCAGTTTTCGTATACTACCTATAATATTTTCGTTATTCTAGCAGACTTTATGCCGAATATGTCGGTCGCTGTGTGAGTTATCTTCACAAAATTGCCTCGTATATTTGAGTAATGAAAAGAGTTAATTAAATCAGTGCAGACCTAGCCCAAATATGCCCGATGTAAGAACTTTCCAGCTGAGTTTAAACCGTTTATGCTGGCGCATATGTGTGATATTTTAATGAAATTAAGTGCATATGTTTTCTTAAGATTGAGGTGGTTTCACGCTTAATATGAATGAAATCGGTGTAGACCACAGTCTAAGACGTTTATTCCTCATATACTGATTCCCGTTTCCTTGGTATCCTCCTCATGTTTCCTCATGTATCTAATATATTTAATAAGTCACTTTGGTTGAGTTTATAACGGCTATATCTTATTTGAGTTAATTTGGTAGATTTTAATATAAATATCTCGTACACGAAGCAAAAACTAGTAAGGAAAGTCCGTTAGTCTATGAACTGTAATATAAGTTAAAAAGATACCAAATATGGTTGTTATCTATTTACGGTTTCGTCGAATAATGAATGTGGAATTCTTACGCAATTTTTCCGGGAGTATAAAAGGATCGGTTACTCCCAAACGTAGCCCTTCCTTACTTGTTTTTTATTAATTATGTACGTCACCCAAAAAACATATACATATATTTTTTTTTTTTACTGCACTATGTATTTTGCTACTCACTTATTACTCACCTGTGCATTGAATGCATGTCCTAATAATTCACATAACTGCTTTGCATATTGTTCGGACTTCCCAGTTTCGGTTGCATACAAAACAGTCGCCTTAATACGTTTTGACAATGCGCGTCCAAATAATTTCGATGTAAATTTCACAGCCCTGTAAATGGAGTAAAACCGAAATATACATATATACATACATCTTGAACTTTGTCTCACTAAAAAAAAATTTTTTTTAATAACAGTTGCTCTTTGGCAGGCAACGAAAATTCAAACGATTTTGTTTAAATTTGTAGATCCCTCTATATAACATCAAGCCAAACTCAACAATTTAGATGAAAAACCCGGCCAAACATCTAGGAGATGCAAATGCTATGTAAATTAAGAACCTTCATGTTTCGAATCAAATATATATTTAACATAAAATAAGTATTTAAAGAAAACAGTCTTAAAACCCTAACCCAAAGAGCATGGATAATGTGACATTAACTGGAGATTGCTGATGGAATTAGTCGACCTAAATTGCGAGCTAGAGATCACAGTACGCAGACTTAGCATTACGTGAGGCATTTTTAGATTTGTATACAATATTCATGTATAAGAGCAAGTAATTAAAATTTTAGCTCATTTTAGAATTATGCTGAAATTGCTAATGTTGAATTGAAAATGTTGCTAATTTTCCATGCTTGCCATTTATTTATCTGCATTTTGGAACAAGTTTAGTTTCAATAAGTTCCTTGATAACCGATTTTTACACAGCAAAACTTCATGATTTGATTCGATGGAAAATGAAAAATTACTAAGAGAGTATCATAGGGATTGGATATTGATGGATTCTTTTCATTAATGACATCATAGTCTAAGGCTGTGTAAAATACATAACAATAACAATACACCCTTAAACGATTCTGGTTGAATCAACCATATTCATTTATCAGAGTAATCTATTTTGATAATATATAACTGAAGCATGTGAAGAAACTCCAGCAACATCTGGACCCCTGTGATTTTTTGTCAACATTTTATGAAATGTATCCGTATGTACCACTAGCTACATATAAAAAATTAAGGTAATCGATTCACGAATTCGCTTATAACTAATGCTCTTTTATACTAAAGTTTCGCAAACTCCTTGAAATATTACAGGCGACCAATACAGATTTTACCATTTTGGATTTGAATTACGAAAGGAGATTTTTATCTGTTGGTAAATTTATAGCTAATAAGTAAGTTGGTAAGTAGATTAGAAAAACTCCCTGGAAAAACATCAGATTGCATTATATACATATTTTATGGGTCATACCCTTTTTAATGTTGTGAGAATGAGGCTTAGTATAAATTATTGACGAAAGATAGAAGAGTAAATAATAATAAATCCAATGTTATCATCCTTCCGCCCAATCAACGCGAGGGGCGCAATCCTTATAGGTGCGGATTTAGCGGAGTCATAAAAGCAAGAATATTTTTTAAGCATCGAGATCTAAAACTGCTCAGCTACAGAAACGAGAATTTCAACAGCTAATATTTAAGATTAAGTTATAATAAATTTTATATGACCTTATTTATTAAGTGAAAATAATATAGTTTTCAGAATGCTTAAAAGTGAGTATGATAAATCAAACGTATAGGAATGAGAATTAAAATGATGACGCATGCGGCGGAATGGTTCGTTTAGTTCAAAATTTTATCTAGAAGATTTTAACAGTAGAGGTCTAAACATTGCGGATGAGCGAAACGGGATACTAAAATTAATTTCAAACGAGAGAAAAGAACTACAAACTGATCCATTCAAGAGTTTCACTAAGAATATTATGCAAAGCATTTCCCCACGACTGGCGAGTTTAGGAAGATTTATAAATTTTAAACGACTAGTGCATGGAGGATGACTTAATCTAGAATTTCATTGGAAATACCCTAGGCAAAAATTAAAAATTGTTTTTGAGCAGACTCTAATTTGTCAGAATGGATTTGGTGACTATACTTCCGTACCACAGAGCCATATTCTAATAAAGGCCTAACAAAAGTGGTAAAAAAAGGTTTTATTAACATACGGATCCTTAAATTCTTCAGACCATCTTTTAACAAAACTAAGAACACATTTAGTTTTCAAAGCCTAATATAATGGATTGAAGACTAAAATTAAGTTTGAGGTCCATAGTAACTAGCATAGGACTAGGTAAACACAGATTTACGAAAAAGTATCATTAAGTATCGCTCGTTGCGTTCTATTATTGACATCAGAAGATACAGTGTATATAACATATGTGCATATATCAGTATGCTTATTCTCCCCAAAACCTTCTGATACATGGTTCACAAATTCAAGCAAATTTATTAGTGGAGCCGTGCCGTGCCGTGCCGTGCCGTGAAATGAAATCAAAGGCGAAATCGAAAAAATTAATTGAATTTGATGTGTGATAATAGCATCAAAAAGTTTAGCTGTTGCCGATATTTTTGCAATTCCCTATAGTTTTTAATGGATAACCTAAATTCACTCTTATGCAAAGAGATTATAAACGACTGTTCCACATAGAAGAAAACATACCTTGTTTAAGAGAAAAATTAAATATCTTTGTCAAAGGCAAGTAAATATATTGGCACAATTTGTAAGGAAGCATTATGGTATCATATCAGGGCCGTAGATAAAAGAAGATTTTAACTTATTTAAATGAAGTAAGATGTGTTCTGCGGAAATAGTTTGTGCATTAATTGAGGTAATTGGACGCAGCTCATACTGATAGGAAAATTTTTTAAGAGACCTAGTACAGTAATTTGACTTAAAAATTTCTGCACACATGTTGGAAATAATTTGATTATTACATGATGTATTTGAATGAAATACATGATGAAAATGATATATTTATATTTCATCGCGGACGGAAATTTATAAATCCTGCTTTTGGAATTAACAGAATCATGAAACAATTTCGTATTTCGTACAATCTTATTTTTACTTTTTAATATAGTTATTTAGCATTTTTTGTTTAGATCCGAATACTTTCGACACAATGCTGAATATTTTAAATAATCGAGAAGTAAACCAGTTTTTTCAATTTATATAACGCCATAGAGAACCACAGACTAGTACTAAAGGAAATATAAAGCTAAGGAAAAAGATTGAAAGCATTTTTTTTATACAATTTGAGACAAATTCCTTTCAACTTGAAGAAAATTTAAACAATTATTTTTGTTTCAAACAATTTAAACTGTTTCTTATAAATAAATATTGTATGTAAATGCGGATATATGTATCTTTGTATTCTTTGTAGAATTGATATTTTTCTTTTTTTTTTATTTCTTTTATTTTTGAATATCACGTTTAAGGCCAATTGCAACAAATTGTTGTAATAACAGTAAGAAGACAGTAAATCAGCTAATGGATCAGTAAATGAAACTCAGACAGTTACTGAAGCAATAACGGTATCTACGTCGAAGCCAAGTTAAACAAATTGGCCCTGCAGCTACTGCCAACAAAAGTTTGAAACTTTCACTTTGCAAAGAAAAACGTTGAAAAGTTTATTTGAACTTAAATGTACATTTAAATTTGCGAGCTATTGAATTTTTCAGTAAAATACTCTTTTGTTCATATGTTTTACCTTTATCTCTTAAATCTCCAAATTTTGTTCCATTTCAGTTAAAAAGCTGAAATTTTAGACTTTTGGAGAAACAGTAAAACATGAAAACGAATATAATATATGTACATTTACGTATATCTATATGTTATATATATGTTACATATATCTATCAAAATTGTCAGAATAAAGAAAAGCATTGATAACATTTGCTCTGTTTACAGATCTATAAGACCAGAGTCGAATTTGAAAAGTGAATAGTACACCCCGGGAGCAGCATTGCTAGAAAAGTAATTCTGTTTAAACAGCGTCACAAGGAAATAAATTTTGTGAGACGATGCCAATTTCTGCTGAAAAGTTTAATTCGTCTAAACCTCAACACAAAAAGAGAGGCTTACTTTTAGTGGACGGCATTACATTACATTATTAGGGATTTCGAAATAAAACCAACAATCCACGGTTTGTGTGTTCGTACAAAACTCTTACTGCTTTCTATTTTCAAGTAGGGAAAACATCGATTTAGTCATCAACACGGTAGTACAAAGAGGTCAGCATAAAGAACCATTAAAAAAGGATCAAGGCCTACACCGATGTCATTCATATTTAGCACTAAACCACATTTTGTTTAAGAAAGCATATCCGCTTAATTTCATTAAAATATCACACATATTTGTCCAATATAAACGGTTTTAAGTTAGGTGGAATGCTGGAAATCTCTATGTCGGATATGTCGGGGCTAAGTGAAGTCCTGGACTGGTTGCAGTAACTTTTAGAATTACACAAGTAGACGCAATTTTATGAAGATAACTCACACACTGATCGACATATTCGGCATAAAGTCTGCTAGAATAATAAAAGTCATTAAATGCAGTATGACATATTCACAAATATATTCGGTATAAAGTCATCCATCGGCACTAATACATATTTGGTATATGGGGGTTTGAAAAGATATGATCAGATTTCAGCCATTTTTGATGAGAGGTGTCATATTTTGAAGGCCCTATTTGTGCAAAGTTTTGTTCCGATATCTTCTTTGGATTGTTTTGATATTGTTTAAGTGAAAGGTTAAGATAGAATTCAAAATTGCGTTGTGAAGCAAACGTCGTTGTAGCCCGATTTTGCTTATTTCCAAACTGTGATATAACCACAAAATTCGATTGAATTTGGTGGAGTAGTTGCTGAGACATTGGACTTCACACAAAAGTGGGCGTTGCTACACCAATTTTCCATTTTTTACCTATTGATGTGCTTCCCTTCTATAACAGTTTTACTTTAAAACCTAGTGTCTGCGTCCTTCTATAAGGTCAAATCTGAAGAAAGACACAGGCTGCTCACCCTCGCACCTTTCGCAGAGTGTTAAATAGTGCTGGTATAATGCCCGAATTTGTAGAAAAAAAATTCTTTAGTAAAGTGAACCAAACAAAGCGATTTTTTATTTGAAATTTTTATTTTCCGAAAAAAGTAAATTTTATGCGTACAAGTCAAAAGGGTAGAAAGAGGGCGAAGCACTATCAGAAAAAAATATTCATCAAACAAAAAAAAAGTCGGAGGAGTTTTTAGGAGGTTTTATACGGGGGTGAGGGAGTATCACAACGAATTGCGTTGAAAAGCTAGGCTTTGATGAATTAATGAAGGAAATATTATATTTTAATTCATTATTCTCAAAGTAATTAAAGAAAAAAGCTTAAAAATTTGAAGTTAAGAACGACTACCACTTGCAGCATGACAACGACCCCGAGCATATAGTAGAATTTTTTAATTGCGGGTCTTTTACAACATTCCTTACACCCTGAAATCCTCACTTTAATCCTCAAATCTTAATCTTAACGAACTTTTATGAAATCATTTGGATAGAGACGTTCGAAAATACTGCATTAGTTTATTATATGCATAGGTACATATATATATAATATTAGTGCACAAGTTTTTAAAGATGACGGCAAATTATAAAAAAAAATTTTTAATAATTTGAAAACAAGTAATAAAGGGCTAATGTCGGGTGTAACCGAACATTTTATACTCTCGTAAGGATTAAGGATGTGCAAGGATCAGAAGCGGAGAAATGTTTTCAGGTGCTGGCATAAGATTATATTAAAAAATGTTGCGGAAGAATTCAACATTCATTATTCGACTAAACTTTCAATAGATTGCAATATATTTGGTATCTATTAACTTATAGTAGTCATAGTAGTCATAGTAGTAGTAGTCATAGACTCATGTACTTTCATTGCTATATTATGCTTCGTATCTGAGATATTTATATTAAAATCCATCCATTTGATACCAGAGTACACTATTATCATGCAAAAATAATACTCCAATTTCATTACAATATCTTGCAGTTTTACCGATATTTTCGGGTTATTCGAGGTACTGAGGTCCATTTATTGGGTATCTGGTGGCCTGAAAAGTTATAATCCGATTTCAACTATTTTTACGCATGAGATGGCATATCTTGAACGTACTGTTCGTGGAAAGCTTTATTCCAATATCTTAATTGATGTTCGATTTATCTACCTTAAAGTGAAAGTATCAGAGGAAAGTTAAAATTTTGTTATATGGAGGTAGGCGTGGTTTTTATCCGATTTCGTCCAATTTCACAATATGTCATAAGAATGCAAATGTAATGTCACATACCACATTTTGTTGAAGTCGGTTAAGGCGTTCTTGAGATAGGGATTTCTCCTAAAAGTGGGCAGTGCCACGCCCATCACCAAAACTTTACACGGATTCCTGTGCAACTCTTCGTGTCATATTTGTTGCAATATTTAATGTTTCCGACGTGTTCCTTCAGCGAGTTAACGCACTTTTAGTAGTTTTCAACTTAACTTTTGTATGGGACGTGCACGTGGTTATTATTCGATTTCACTCATTTTCTCAGTGTATGAGGAGATGCTAACAGAACTTACTCGTAGCAAGTTTGATTGATATAGCGTGAAGGGGTTCCGAGATATATATATTTAACCTATTGGGGGGCGGGACCGTTCCCACTTTTACAAAAATTTTGGCCCACAGATGCCCCACTCCACTAGGATCCTCTATACAAAATTACACGTTTTTGTCTTATTTTGCTGCTTAGTTATAGCACTTCATCTGTTTTCGATTAATGGCATTTTGTGGGCGTGACAGATGTCCAATTAAGCCCATCTGCGAAACCAACGTTCTTATGGTGACAAAGAACACATATACAAATTTTCATCAAGATATTTTATTTTTCACTCAAGTTATCCCTTGAATAGCGGGACGGACGGACAGACAGTCACTCGGGTTTCAACTCGTCTTTTCATCCTGATCATTTATATATATATATGTCTATATCTAATTCGATTAGTTCTAGGTGCTACAAACAACCGTTAGGTGAAGAAAACTAATATACTCTCTAGCAACATGCTGCGATAGTATAAAAAAAGCTGTTTAAACACAAATATGTTCATGTACTTCGTTCGCATAGTCTGAGTTCAGACGTGAAAGCTTTTGCTGCTCATTAAACGCAACTTCTCTTTTGATATTACCCATTACGTTCATACGAGCAACTCGTATGAGTTGTTGGGCAACTTTAGCTCAATATGATTTTCTCAAAATCTTTTACGATTCATTTACACGGTACACAAAAATAGTTTTCATTGACAAAATCTTGTCCTTATTCACCATTTTCTGGAATATTTCTGTTATATTAATCATATTTATATAAATGTTTGCATATTACATATAAAAAATAGATGATAACATTAACGTAGTACCGAACTGTTACGAAGAGGAACGCAAGGCGTGTTGCCCGAGGAAGAGAAACTCGGTGCCCCCTCGCAAACAAACTGTAAAATGCAGCATCAAAAGTCTTCGTGCCTAAACCCGCACAAATCTAGCGCTAAAGCGGGGCACTCACGACAAACTTGTTTGACAAATCGGTTTGAAGGCGGTTGAGCACTCATGGCAAACCGATTTGCTAAACTTCATCTCCGTTGTGTGCTTCGCGAAATGAAGATGTAAATAATTCTATGAACTCTTCAAGAAAATTTTTGCTTATGCTTGCCATTTCTATCACCCACTGATGTTAACGGTATACAAATTTCTACCAACTGAGCAAATGTTTCCAGACACCCACTCACCACAAATCGGTTGCTGGTTTTTGAAATTTGTCGCAAACCTGCAATCCGTTTGCCAAAATACCCACTCACGACAAAAACGACCTCAAACTCAAACAGATTTGTACTGTTTGAGTTGATTTGTACTAGGACGACGAACAAGTTTGTCGTGAGTTCCCCGCTTTAAGCGAATCCCGCCAACTAACATCGCAGACAATGCCTGTGTGTCTCTGACTGTGAATCGTATTGTTGCCCTCATTTTCGCTAAAGCAGTTTTGTGTTGTTCTCACTGTTTTTGTGAGATTTTTACGTACCATATATTGCATATTGTTTGCCGTGCTCTCCTTCTGTCAGTCTGTTTTTACATCATACAGCCCTTTCGCATTAAAGCGTATGAATATGAAGATGTATAAATGTACATTTGTATTAACATTAACATTTGTTGGTGCATTTCACTTTTGCTGTCTGTTCGTGTCATTAATGGTGACGAATTTAATTTTTCACATTTTCACAGTGATTTCATTAAAAAATTTGAACAAACGAGCATTCTCACTTAAAATGCTCACACTCTGCAACTACACTTAATTGCTTTTAATGAATTTGCATTTTTTGTCTATGTGTGAAACTGTATATGACTACACTTGGCTATAGCGGCTACGTCGAACTGGCGCTCGTTTATTGAGTTGAATATTTTTGCAGTAACAATAATGTAAATATGTTAAGTCTCCCAGGCTATCTGCAAATTATACCTGAATAAAACATATGCATAAAGATTCGTGAAAATTGGTGCTGTCTCTTAAATAACCAAACTTTCATTTTAATTCGTATGTGAACTTCCAAATAAATCAGTAAGCGAAATAATGAGACATAGACACTAAAACTGGAGGACTTCGACCTTTTTCTACTCTCGCAACACAATGCAATAGAATATAACAGTTTTGTTCACCTAAATGTTGTTTATAACACCACAGACTAATCGAGATAGATATAGACTTATATACCTATATATGATCATGATGAGTTGAATTCCTGTCTGTAACTGTCTGTCTGTTGGCATCATAAAAAGTGCCACTGCCCATCTTACGGTGAAATCTCATATATCAGGAATGACTTAACCAATTTCAACCAAATTTAATGCACATCATTATTTTGGTATTAATATATTACAGGGTAAAATTGGGGGAAATGGGAGTACTACCACGCCCACTAACCGTACAGCACAATTTTAAGTTCAATCTGATTCTTTCACTTTACAGTATATAACTCAAGCACCCATTACAATATTTTCAGAAATTATGCCCTCAAGATATGACATTTCCTACCAAAAAGTGTTGTAAGACTAGAACTGGTATAGGACTATACTATTTCAACCCCTCAGATACCACATATGTGGACCTCAGGATCTGTATCTGACTTTTTACCGAAAATAACGGTAAATATGTGAGATATATTAATGAAATTCATGGAGCACCTTTCTCTGCTAATAATGTGTCCTTGTATCAAAAATGGGTAAAAGCGAGTAAATACTTCCCTTAGCTTCAATACACTCAACATAAAAATTTCCAAACTTCCGGTTATCTTTATACAGTATATACCGGCTAATCTGCGAGGTATCTTAATGAAAGTCAAATGAAAAAGAAAAGTAAATGTTATCTTCTTCCCTTCCCTTAGATCCAATACATATATAGATTTTGAAGTTTGCAATTGACCATATACATCATAATACGGTTTAGCACTGAATATGAATGAAATCGGTCTAGACCTTTTTCTAACCCCTTTGTTTGAGTTTATATCGCATATATCTCCTTAGAATATGTTTCAACAAAATTAAGTAAGAATATTTTGATTAGTATTATGCCATTCGGTAATAAAAATTGTGGCTGATGTAACTTCCAACAGTACTAATATCATGACTATAGATGGTTTGGCTTAGTTAGATTGACTTTAAAAGTGGACGATCTAAAAATTTTGCCAACACCTGAAAGTATTTTCCCGCCTTTGATCCTTGCAAATTGTGAGAGTATGAAATATTCGGCTAAACCCAAACCCCTTCCTTACCGGTTTTGATTTAAGTCAAATATAATGGACAGATCCATCCGAACTTAATACTCCCTTATCTATTTTTTTTTTAATTGTTATATTCGCTTCATTGTACATTATTCTCATTTTCTGAAGCCCGTATTGTACCGTTATTTAATATTACGAAAATGCGTTTTCTAAATTTTCGCTATGCCAAAGTATTGGTGTTAAAAGCACATTAATTTGATAAAACCGAAATTGTATTACCTTGCAGAAAATATGTGCAAACAAAAACACTAATTATATTTATATATACATATGTATATACATATATATACTTATATACAAAAGTATGTAGATACGATATGAAAAGTGTGAATTTATATCTGTTTATACGTACATAATATGCATACATATTCAAATATTTGAATATAATTAAAGACTTATTAATATTTAAATATGCTGCAAATTTCTTCCCTGATGAAAACAAATTTATACAGGAGCTTAAAGTTTTGAGCTAAGATGTTAAGTAAAACAAAGGCCTTGCTCATTCCTTTCTGAACCAAAGCAAATGTATATTTTCGGTTTAATTTCCTCATTAAGTCTGACTAAAATTTGTAGGTGCTCAGGCTCGCATTTTGTATCACTGGGTATATACACGGAAACTTTTGTTGCTCACTATCGGAAAATTCTTCTTTATGTTGCCCATTGTATTCACACGGGCGACTCCAGTGCTGAGCAATTTTCCACATTCCCTTTCATATCATATTCTCAAATTACGCATCATTTCAGCAATACATAAAAATATTTATAATTAGATAATTTTTGCCCTTATTCACCATTTTACGAAATATTTCCATTATATCATGCCTATTTGTATACATGCTTACAAATTGAATATAAAAAATATGTGATAAAATTCAAATTTAATTGATTAAAATTCTAAACTTCGAAACCGAGCGCAATTGTATCCATGAAAAGAATTCCTAAATGAAAATTAATGCTTAACTACTTTAGCAGCGAACTGTTACGAATAAGAGCACAAAGCGTGTCGCCCGAGCAAGAGCAACTCGTGCCCCCTCGCCTAGAAATTATGAGTCTGGGCAGCAAATGTCTTCACGTATGAACGCGGTCTCGGCAGATAAAACGTATCCCCATACTCACGTACATGTATATACAATATATGTACATATCTTTTCAAACATATTTCTGCATACATATATGATTTTATGATAACATGTCGAAAAATTACATATTTTAAATAGTCAAAATTTGTCTATCGCAACATGTTGCAACGTGGTATAATATTTTTGCTCACATAACGGTTGTTTGTAACACTAAAAACTAATCGAGATATATGAACTTATAAAGTGCTATAACTAAGCAACAAATTAAGATACAAACCCGAAATTTGGAACAGAAAATGGCAGTAGCGAATGACATCGGAGGAGTGGATGTTACCCCTCCCCTAACAAGTTCAATGTACATATCTCGCAAACCACTAAATCTATATCAACCAAGTTTGCTCAGAACAAACCTTTTTAGTACATCCTCATACAATGGTTAAACGAGTTAAATCGATGACCAAGTTCACCTCTAAACAGAGGTTATGTTTAAAACTACTAAAACTGCGTCAAACAAATACGTCAGAAATATTAAATCCTACAGTAAATATGGTCCGCAAGCGATTGGACAATAGGCATGGCACCGCCCGTTTTAAGGTGAAATGATGCATCACAAGAAATATTTGACCAATTTCAACCAAATTTGGTTTACAGCATCATCTTAGCATCTCTTCATAAAAGTGTGAAAATGTATAAAATCGGAGTGCAACAACGCCTATACCCAAGCAATACAGTTTTAAATTCAATTTGATTCTTGAATTTTGAAATTTATAGCTTACGCACCCATTAAGATATCGGAATAGAAATTTACACAAATAGTGTCTTCAAAGTATGCCATTACTCGGCACGGATCGGCCGATGGGTATCGTCCTGCCCATTGGAGGAAATTGGACTATACCATTTCAAGCTACCAGATACCGAATATGTGGACCTCAGTGCCATATTTACAGTTAATTTCGGTAAAAAGTCAGATATATTTATGAAATTCAGAGAGTGTCTTTCTCTGGTGATAATGTGCCTTCGTGACAAATATGGTTACAATCGGGTAAATATTTCCATTTTCGTAAATACTTCTTATATAAAAATTTTCGAATTTCCGGTTGTTTCGAATTTCCGGTCAATCTGCGAGATATCTTAATGAAATTCAGATACCGTCTTTTCCTGATATTAGTATGACCTCATGGCAAGAAATTATGGATCGGTCCAATATTTCTATTAATCTCAATATACCTAATATTTGAAATTTCAAAATTCCGGTTGGCCTTGCCGCGTACAGACCTTACCCTAGCCCCCTTATACCCAATATAATAATTTCCGACTTTCCATCTGACTTTAAACCTTATATGTTGGTCAATATGTGTAATTGTGCGCGTGTGTGCGCTGAATACGAATGAAATCGGTCTAGACCTTGGTGTAATTCCTTTATGCCTAAATAATTATTTCCGATTCTATAGCTGATATTTTCCTAATATGCCCATTATATTAAGTTTAGCCCTTTTGGTTGAGTTTATATCACATATATTTTCTGAGTTAATTGGGTTGGTTTTAATGTTAAGAAACATCTCGGACACGAAGGAATATGTAGTAATGAAACTAAAAGCTTTTCTCACAAAAATGCTGCATGTGTTCTGCCCTATGCTCGGGCTGTAAATTTTGCGTGTTCTTTTCTCAACATTTTTTCAGGTACGTTTGTTCTTTTCTCAAAATGTTGCATTCTAACCCGGAAATATGCAACATTCTCAAACCATAAGAGTGAAAGTATATATATATATATATATGTGTACCAAGTTTCATTAAAATATACGGACAGACAGTCACTTGGATTTCAACTCTTCTCTCCATCCTCATCATTTATATATATATATATATAATTTATATATATATAATATATTGTGAGTGACTGTCAAGTCCAAGTGACTGTCTGTCCATCCGTCCGTGCAAGCGTTAATTTTAGTAAAAATTAAGATATTTTGATGAAACTTGGTACACGTGTTCTTTGTCACCGTAAGATGGTTGGTATTGCATCTTGATTGATTACGCTTTTGAGCGTAATTGGTTAAAAATTAAGTTATAAACGTATTATTTGGTACAGATTATTATAGAGGGCGGGGCATCTGTGGACAAAAACATTTGTAAAAGTGATCATGACCACGACCCGAAATGGGGTTTATATACATATCTCAGAAAGTGTTACAGCTATATCAATCAAACTTTCTCTGAGTAAGTTTTTCTAGCATCCCCTCATATACTGAGAAAGTGAGTGAAATCGGATAATAACCACGCCCACCTCTCAGCACATATTATACATACATACATACATACATACATACATATATATATATACATAACAGTATATTTGCATTCGTACCTTACATTTGATGTGATGATTAGGTGAAACCGGATAAAAACCACAAATACCACACACATACATAGGTAACTCACCGTTGTACATGGTAGGTCAATATATGAGTTATCTATTCATTGAAATTCTACAGGAAGGTTGAAAATACCTCTGGTAGGTATATCTAGTAGGTGGGGGCTAGGGGTAGTATTTACCCGATTTTCCCCATTTTTGACACAAAAGCACATTATTATCATGGAAAGATAATCTTCTAATTTCATCACGATATTTACTGATTTACCGAAATATATGGTATAAAGTTTACAGGAAGTTGAAAATTTTTTTTATTAGGTATATGGGGGTTAAGGGAAGTGTTTACCCGATTTTTCCAAATTTTGACACCAGACCACAATATTATCATACAAAAATAATCCTCCAATTTCATTACGATATCTGACATATTTACCGTTATATATGGTATAAAGTATACCGGAAGGTTGAAAATCTGTAAATTAGGTATATGGGGGCTAGGGGAAGTATTTGTCCGATTTTCCCCATTTTTGATATACGCTATTATCATGGAAAGATAATCCTCCAATTTCGTTACAATATCCTATAGATTTCACAAAATTTTCGATAAAAAGTCATATAGAGGCACTGAGGTCCTAATATTGGGAATCCGGTGGCTTGAAAAGTTATAATCCGATTTCGTCTATTTTTACACATAAGATGTCATGTGCCTGAAGGCACTATTTGTACAAAGTTTGATTTTCATATCTTAACTGCTGCTCCATTTATCTGCTTTAAAATGAACGGATCAGATGAAACTTAAAATTGTCTTTTATGAGAAGTAGGCGTGGTTTTTATCCTATTTCGGCCATTTTCACAATGTGACATAAGAATGCAAATATGATGTCATGCACCAAATTTTTTTGAAATCGATCAAGGGTTCTTGAGATATTGGATTTCTCCTAAAAGTGGTCGATGTCACGTCCATCAACAGAACTTTACACGGATTCCTATGCAACCCTTTGCTATTATATTTTCTGCAAGATTATCTGCAAATATTTCTAACGTGTTCGTTCAGCGAGCGATCGCACTTTAAGTAGTTTTGAACATAACTTTTGTATAGGAGGTGGGCGTGGTTATTATCCGATTTTACTAATTTTCCCAGTGTATGAAGAGAAGCTAGAAACACTTAGTCGGTGCAAGTTTGATTGATATAGCGTAAAGGGGTTCCGAGATATATATATTAAACCTATTATGGGGCGGGGCCATTCCCACTTTTACAAAAATTTTGGGCCACAGATGCCCCAGCCTGCTAGGATCCTCTATACCAAATTTCACGTTTTTGTCTTATTTTGTTGCTTAGTTATAGCACTTTTTCTGTTTTCGATTAATGGCATTTTGTGGGCGTGGTAGATGTCCAATTACGCTTATCTGCAATACCAACCGTCTTACTGTGAGAAAGAACACGGGTACCGGGTTTCATCAAAACATCTTGCACGGGCGGACAGACAGGCGGTCACTCGGATTTCAACTCGTCTTTTCATCCTAATCATTTATATATATATATATATATATATATATATATATATGTCTATATCTAACTCGTTTAGTTCTAGGTGTTACAAACAACCGTTAGGTGAACAAAACTAATATACTCTGTAGCAACATATGCGAGTGTCTATCAAATAAACTTTGTTGGATAATCCAGTATGAAGCATGTGTAGAAATGTGTCATTAAAACAAATGTGAGGCTACGACAAACAACACCACAGACTTCATTTGTGACGGTAAGTGAGTTTGAGTAGCAAACAATTGCCAATGCGAATAGAGAACGAGTTTTTTGCGTTCGCTTTATTACGATTATAAATACACACATACTCTAGTTTGCTATCGTCAATCGCACTTTTGCTACCATCATTTCTGTACATTTACTGCATAATTTGAATTCAGTCTTCACATTTGATTTGTATTTCTTATTTGCACACACATACATACATATATCTACATACATACATACATCTATGTATATAGTCAGAGACGTACTCACCTTGCAATTTGTTTGAAATTAAATTTACGTCTCGATTTCTTGATCTTGCCATCCCCGCGCCCCTTCTTCCATATGTGCGTACGCCAGGCCGGATCCTGATACTCAAAGGATGGCTTTAAATAATACAAGGCCATTTCCTGATGGAAGACAGGCGTAATCGAGCCAGACATAGGTGGCACAATCCATATCCAATCAGCTGGACAGCCATTGCTGGAAAGGAAGGTAAATAAAAACGTCAAGGTATAACTGTAAATAAATACATTCAAATATAGCGACGGTAGACTTAATAAAACATGACAAGTAAGGACGCTGAGTTCGGGTGTAACCGAACATTTTATACTCTCTCAATTTTCAAAGGCCAAACCCGGGGATATGATTCATTAAAAAGGTTGCATAAGAATCCAAAATTCATTATTCCACGAAATTGTTATCGGATTATAATAAATTTATATTATAGGTCATAGACTTACTTAGTTTAATTATTACATTTCGCATCGGATCCGAAATATCTATATTAAAATCAACCCAATTCACGCAAACGATATATGCGATTCACTCAATCAAAAGCCCTAAACTTAATATTATATATTTGGTATAATGGGAAAATGTCACCCAGAGAATTGAAAATCATCATATTAGGGATATGGGTATAGATCAAAGCCTAGGCCTTCAATCATATTCAATGCTAAATCCCATTATGTTTAAGAAAGCATTTCCACTTAATTTCATAGAAATATCACACACATTGTCCAACATAAACGGATCAAAGTGATGTGGAAAGTTGGAAATCACTACATAGGGTGTCAGCTTTAAAATCGTAAATCCCCATATCGGTTATATTGAGGCTAGGGGAAGGTCTGGGGACTGATTGCACTACTTTCGGCATTACACAAGCATACTCGAGAATATGTTTCCACTAAATTTTATGACCAACAGATTATGATGAGATCTTGATCTGTGGCGCAATGTTTTAAGTCAGTGTTCGGCATGAGAGCAACTTTGAGATATTTTTTGTTAAACAAGCCTCTTCTTACTTCTTTATTAATTTCATTTATTTTACTACTATAATAAATATATTGGATCCTACGCCCTAACTTTATTGTCTTTAAATAACATGCACGGCAATAAAAAGCATTCATAATTCTAAATCATTTCGCGCCGGTCACATTTGTCTTGGCCGCATGTTGCTTCGTTCCTGTCTCGACAACGGACTGAACGATAGTGCGTAAGTGTACCAATCGTTTTCAGCGAAATAATTTTGTATCCGTTTATATTTATATAAATAATCTTATATCATTCACGACACCCACAAGCTTTATTGACAAACAAAATATAGTCATAACGGTAAAAAAAGAATAGTGGCGTTATAGAAAATCACAAAAAAAATCCTTTTATCGCCTGCCAACTCGTCATCGAACAAATATATAATATAAAACTCTTTTTGAAAACTTATTATTACACAATTATATAGCACACAATTTGACAATGTAAAATGGAGGTAAACTTTCGTTTATTTTTCGTTCTAATTAATGCTTATTACTTTTTCTGATTGATTTAGACCATATATTAATAAATATCGGCCTAATACATCATTTTCCCAATTGGAGGAAGTTCACACTCCTCTATTTATAACTTAAGGTGTTTGAGAAAAGTCTTAATAATTTTTGCTAATCCGCTAGATTACAAACAAACAGATAGATTGTCTGTTGGGAAATTGAAACACACCATATAATCTTATATATATTTTCATAAATGTATTCAAACTTCACAACTTGAATTGTTATTGCTATTGAACATTGAAACCAATACGTACCTCTGTTATACATACATATATATATACATATGCATATATATACATACGTATGTATGTATTTTCAAATTAATTTGGATTGAAGTAACATAATCGAAGATCCCCCAGAGAATTGGAAATAACAATATTCATAATAAATTGCATGCAGATTTAGATAAATTAATGTTAAGAAGGGTCAAATGGATCAATGAGTCATGCGACAGTATAACCAGTGGTGCCAATTCTGTTCCGGCAGTCCGTTTCCAATACAGATAAGGCTTATCAAAAAGTTATAATATTATTAAAACAAAGGAAAACCGTTATCACCGAATATGACAAATGGCAGTTGAGATGTTATTATTTTTTCAAATTACGATCAGTTTGTCACGTTAGATTGCTAAACACAATATTAACATATTACAAAGGGCTAAGTTTGACCGCGGCTGGACACTGAAATATTTCGAGGATGGGCTGCGTCTAGTCGACCTCCACAAAAATTAGTTTGTTTATTTTACTAATGCAGAGGGAAGGAATGAATCGACATATTGCGGTATTAAGTCAACAAGTCATTATGTTGGATGTATGGGGACTAGTAGATCGTATGGTCTCATTTGATCAATTTTTAACGAAATACATTGGAAAAATCATAAAGATGTACTGAAATTTGTTGACGTAAATCACAGTCTCCATATAAGATATTTTCAATACAACGGATATAATGAAATTTTTTGGGATTATATAATAAATAATTATTCTTATCTATATTTCATTATTCTTATAATTTTTGTAATTCATAAAAATAACAAGTTGTAAATGGTTTGTGGTACATACTTATGTGGTAATTAAAGAATCGATTGATAAAAAAAGTCACAATTTAATGGATGTACACTTTGCTTTATCTCTAATTCAAATAAAATAACTCTTTATTACTCGTTATTCGAGTTTGTAGCTTCTTACTTATAGCTCACTTTCACTTTACTCGGCAACACTCTAATTAGAAATGTGTCTGCTGGCACTCCATTAACATTTATATAGTAGATCGTTACCAACACATCGCCACTCGAACATTCTAGCAGCTATGAATTTCGCTGTCTGGCTGAATCATTTTGTTCTGGCATTCGTGTTCGCCAAAGTACGTTTAGAAATGAAGCCCCGATTCATTCAATGCAAATGACTACATATTAAACCTATATTTATTTCACTGCACGACTAATATAGTGAAAACAACTAAGGAAGGGCTAAGTTCGGCTATAACCGAACATTTTATACTCTCGCAATGTGCAAGGATCAGAGGCGGGGAAATGTTTTCAGCTGCTGGCTGCGAGAGTATAAAAATGTTGCGAAAGAATTCAGCATTCATTATTCGAAGAAATTGTCAATGGATTGCAATCATATTTGGTATCATATTGACTTATATTACAGGCCATAGACACGTACTTTCATTGTTATATTTTGCTTCGTGTCAGAGATATTTATATTAAAATCTACCAAATTAACTCACAAGTGATATATGCGATATAAACTCAACCACAGTGGTTTAATAAATATATTAGATACGTGCGAAAAAAGTCAACCAGAGAAAGGAAATCATTATATTAGGAATCGGCGGCTTAGACCACGATCTAGACCGATTTCTTTCATATTTAGCGCGAATTCACATTGTGTTTAAGACACCATATCCATTTTCACGCTTTTCATTCACTTTCTCACATTTCACTTTTTCATTAAAATATCACATATTCTGACAAACACAAACAGTTTAAAGTCAGCTAGAAAGTCGCAAATCATTATATCTGGTATATGGTATATATCTGGTATATATATATCATTATATCTTTTGCCATTACTTATCTAGATTGGAGAACATGTTTCCATGCCATTTTATGACCGACATATTCGGCATAAAGTCTGCCAGGATAGCGAAAATCATAACATATAGTATATGGGAGCCGGGATAATTCGTTCACCGATTTCACACATTTTCGGCGGTAAACAATGGCATATCCGATATTACATGTTCAGTTAATTTTGCTGAGATATCTTACATATTGACCGAAATATGTCTACCCAGAAGTTGAAAATCCATAAATTAGGTACATGGGGGCTAGGGGAAGTGATCGTCACCAGTCCAGAGCTGTATGGAAGCTCAACTGGTAGTAGTTTTCTGACTAAATTCTGGTACCACGGGGAGCAGGAGCCCTTGGAGTTCACTCCAACCTGCTCATGAGGCATGGCCCTTCGGGGAGTATCGTGGTGGTTGTGGTTTAAACCCAAATGCTAGACGAGCTGGCCTTGCGTCAGCTCAATGTTGAGTTGCATTGCAACCGGGTGCCGGACCAAAGTACGGCAGAGGTTTTAGATGGGCCCGAACCCTACCAAGGTGGTCAGTGTGTCCATTCCATACTGCCAATTGGTACCGACAGGTATTTGGCAAATGCTATCCACCTTCGGGGCGCCGATCAACGCATTGTATTGATCCGTTGTGTTTTTGAACACCGTGGAGTTAGGCTGTACAACGGCAGGTTCCCACGTAAAGCACATCGTTCACTGTTCCTTCAGCGAGTTAACGTACTTTTAGTAGTTTCCAAAATAACTTTTGTATGGGAGGTGGGCGTGGGTATTATCCTGTTTCACTCTTGTTCTCAGTATATGAGGAGACGCTGGAAAAACTTAGTTGGAGCATGTTTGATTGACATAGCGTGAAGGGTTTTGAGATATATATATTAAACCGTTTGCGGGCGGGGCCATTCCCACTGTGATCCTCTATACCAAATAACACATTTATATCTAAATTTGCTGCTTAGTTATAACACATTATCTGTTTCCGATTAATTACATTTTTTGGGCGTGGCAGATGTCCGATTACGCCCATATGCAAAACCAACCGTCTTACGATGACCCAAAACACGTGTACCAAGTTTCATCAAAATATCTTAATTTTTACTCAAGTTGTCGCTTGCACAGACAGACGGTCACTCGGATTTCAAATCATCTTCTCATCCTGATCATTTATATGATTTTATTTAATTTTATTTATTTATTTTTATTTTTATCGTTTAGTCTAGGTGTTACAAACAACCGTTACGTTAACAATGTACTCTGTAGCAACATGTTGCGAGAGTATAAAAAGAATCATACAAAAGTCTTCGTAAAAAGCAAAGCAGTAAAAGCAATTTTTTTTTATTAAAACGAATGTTAGTAAGAAGTTGGATATCTTTTGCGTTTAATAACTTCTTGTAACGCTTTGACTTAGATTTCACTAACTTCGTTGAAGGGGCAGTGTACTTGGGGTCGTTATGCTGTTGGAACATATAAGCGAACCCCAATCCAAGTTTTTCGTCACTCAGTTTTAAATTATCTTTCAAAACGTCCAAATACACTTTGTGGTATATAATTGAATCAATTTCTTACTACATATCTCATAAACCACTTAAGCTGTATCAAACAAAACTTCTTAATACCAGTCTTTCTGGCACCTTCTTATACCGTTAGAAAATTAGTAAATCGGATAATAATCACGCCCACCTCTCATATAAAGGTTATGTTGAAAACTACTAAAAGTTCGTTAACTCGCTGAAGAAACATGTCAGAAACACTAAGTCTTAGAGGAAATATGATACGAAAGGGCTGCATAGGAATCTGCGCAAAATTTGTTGATGGGCGTAGCACCGCCCACTTTTAGGTGAAACCCCTCTTTACAAGAACTCGTTAACCAATTTCAACCATTTGTTAATCCTATTTCCCCTATAACACAATTTTGAATTTTACCTGTGGTTTCACCTTAAAGTATATAAATCAAACATAAATTAAGATATTGGAAAGAAACTTTTCACAAATAGTGCCTTCAAGATATGGCATCTCTTGCGTAAAAAAGGTAGAAATCAGCATATAACTTCTCAAGTCCCCAGATTCTCAATATAATTACCTCGGTACTTATGGCGGACTTCATACCGAAAATATCCATAAATCTGTGAGATATAGTAATGAAACTCGTTGAGTATATGTTCATGATGATATTACGACCTTGTGTCAAAAATGGGTAAAATTGGGTGAATACTTCCCCTAGCCCCCATATACCCAATATAAGAATTTGAAACATTCGGTTGGCTTTACACCGTATGTATGTAAGTGAACGCGTAATATTGGATATGCTATAGTTTAATGCCGAAAACGCGTGATATTATGTAAATAATTAAATATTAGCATTACATTTAAAGACTTTCGTTATTCTAGCAGACTCTATGGCGAATATGCCGGTCAATGCATGAGTTATCTTCACAAAATGTGGTGGAAACATGTTCAGACTGCCGTAACATGTTCATATACTCGATATAGTGATTTATGACTTTACAGCTGACTTTATATATTTTATGTTGGTAAATTCTATAATATAATATGTTTTCTTAAACATAATGTGGTTTTGCGCTAAATATGAATGAAATCGGTATAGACCGTGGTCCAAGCCGCTTATTCCTAATGTAATGATTTTCGTTTCTCTGGTTGACTTTTCTTAATGTAGTTATTATATTTAATTAAGCCATTTCGGTTGGAATAATGTCGCATACATCTCATTAGAGTTAATTTAGTAGATATTAAAATAACACAAAGCAAAATTTAGTAATGAAAATAAGTGAGTTTTTGATATGTAATATATATTAATAAGATATCAAATATGATTGCAATCCATTAACGGTTTCGTCGAATAATATATGTTGAATTTTCACTCAATATTTTTAATATACAGTTTTACTAGCACCTGAAATCATTTCCCTTGCTTTTATTTTTAAAAATTGCAAGCGTTTAAAATGTTCGGTTACACCCGAACTTAGCTCTTCCTTACTTGTTCATACTTAAATTTTTTATTGGTGAAGTCATTTATTATTATTGTAACATTGACTTGATCGAATAATGTACCAATAAATTTAAAAAAAAATCAAATATGAAAATATTTACTTTATCATTTTCATTTGCACTGTCGTAGCAAAGCCAGGGTGGAAGATGTCACGAATCAATGTATTTTCTATTAAACATTCTCCAAAATTTTTTTAATTCTTGATGTGATATATATATGTTTATACTATTACGTTGAGGACAACTGAATGAATCTTCGCAGAAGAGAGTTCGTTAAAGGTTTATGTGTTAGCATTATAAATATACTACTAGTGAAGCGAGGTAAAACTCTGCTCCCGTCACTACATGTCAAATTAAGGACTAGTAACTAATTTCGACAAGAAATTTGTGAAACACATATACCATAAATATAGTTCCAAAATTACCATAAACTTAGTCTCATCTCCCGATAGTGCAATTATCGCAAGAGATAGTTGCTAACGTATGGAAGCTGTGATATTCGCGGATTTTAGACAAATGGAAAAATATCAATATCGTTCAGCGATAAGATTCTTGTTCTTAGAAGGGAAACTGCGCAGTGAAATCAAACAGCGCTTGGATGCTATATACAATGACTCTTCTCCTTCGATGTCGGCCGTCAAATATTGGTTTATCGAGCTGCACTTAGGTTTGAGATGACTCACACACGGGGTCCCCCGAAAACATTTACCACGCAGGATGACATGACAAAAGTCCACGACCTCATATTGAGAAACCGTCGATTGAAGGTGCTCGAGAAAGTTGCGACAGTAGGCATCTCAAAAGACCGCACGACTGAACAACAAATGCAACTGTAAGACCACTTTTGAGTCGAATGAGGAGGTTAACACGGCACCGGAAAGCTACTTTGCAGACCTCCAGGGAATGTATTTTTCGAACGGGTTAAAGAAGTTGGAACATCGCTGGGTCAAGTATATCGGACGCAAGACCCAAATTTTTTAATTTTCGTTTTTCTTTTGTAAGATTTGAAATGATATCTCAAACAATATGTGAGCTCAATTTTCATAAAAAAGATAGTTTGTTCTGATCTAAGTGTCTTTTCTCAAAGATTTCACACGATCGTAATATTTTTAAAATTGGGACAAGTTATTTTGAAATATAAGATGTTTACTTATTTCGAAGATCTAACCTTCGACCCCTTTAACAAATAATATCAAATTGTACATAAAATGTTATTTATTTTATTTATGGTAAATTAGTAGATTATTATCTAAGTCTAGAGACGACTATGCTAAGAGGTCAATCCAATCTAATTCTAATACCATGCATAGAAACTTCTAGTTCAGTTAACTAAAAAAATGTTAGTTTGGAATTATAAGAGAAAATTAATTGGTTATATACTGATAAGAAGAGAACAACATTGGAAGTATTTTCGAAAACATTTGCAAAATTTAAATAACGAGCGTAAACAACCTGTAACAAAAAGTATCCAGCGTGAAACGATGTATGTAGAACGCGTTCACAAAGCTTGTCCTCATGTGTACAACCAAAAATTATTTTTTTAAGCGGATAGCCACTTTCCGTTCGAAAGAGGCTCTGACGAAGTATAAAAAGGTCTGAGTGGCTGAATGAATCAAAAAGCGAGTGAATCAAAGGGACAAGCTATAATTTTCTCCAAAATAGGTAGGCTCGATTTTAATAAAAGTAGTCAAGGTATCCGCTCATGAATTTCGAGAATGTTAGAGCTATTTTCCAATAGTTGAATCCAAGATAATAGATTTAAGCAATTTATTTATACTGACGTGCTTATTTATTTAACCATTAAGCAAAAAATTAGATGAATGAGGGTTTGCTGTACAGAAATGCTAAATTGCTAAATTGCAATCATGCATTGCTATCATGCTAAATTTAGTAATACATTTCCATGATTTTTAAAAACATGCAGTTCCAGTGAATGAGAGCAACTCCACTCCCAGCTGAATAAGTGCCGAAAGTCAAAACGTCAGAAAAATGTGAAAAGGAGTGAGTTTACTTTAACAGCTGATTTGGCAGTTATTCTCTTTCTCAAAAAACAAAACCAAGATTAATTTAAGCTTTCATCAGATGATATCAATTGCCCCTTCATAAAATATATGTATGTGCAATTTACATATACAGTATGAGCATGTCAATTATTTGTTTGCAAAATGAAAAACAACGTGAAAATTCAGTCTTAGTTTTTAATAACAGAAATAAATGTTTTCAGTTTTCTTTTTTCATAATACTATAGGCGAATGCATTATAAATCTATTTAAGATAAAAATTTCAAAAGTTAAAACATAAACTTAAAAAAATAACGAAATATACATTAACTCAAATATTGTGCTGTCAATTAATTTTTTGCAAAATTCAACCACATCTTTTAATAATGCTAACCCTATGTACAAAGAGTTAATTTTAACTTAATATTTATTATATAGGTCCTTTGCATTGATGCAATCGCTTAGGCCACGTGTCATTAAGTGAATTAAGTTTTCCAGGTTATAAACTAGAAATATTCTGTACCACTCCTCCTGAGCAGCATTGATTAAAGCGGTTTTGTTTGTATAGCTACTTTTTTCAAAAACGCTCAAAAATTTTCAATGGGGTTAAAGTCACGGCTCTGGACAGACGTGCCGATAACGTTACAGCAATTCTAATAAGTCTCGCATATATTAAGATTCGATGATCTGCCTAAAGAGTGTTTTGATTCTAAAATTTTTTTTTTTTTTTGCCACAGCGGTTAATTGTATTATAAATTGTTCTAAGTTTATTTGAATACATTTCAGATAATTTTTTTAGGCATGTTCCTTTGTAGTAGTTAAAATAAACTAACTGAAAGAGATTCGCTTCCCAGGCATTTAAAAAAAAATAAGTTATATGCAGATAACGTCCGCTGCACAGAATGAGAACAATTTGTCCATTCAAAAGAAAAACGTTCAAGTTTTGCCATTTCACTGAATAAGATTCCATTTTGTTGTACCGTTAAGTCGTCTTGTCTTGCTTGAGACTTGTGTTAGCAATTTGGAAACAATTAGTTGACCGTACAATCATGGAGTTGTGTATATTTTGTTGCTTTTTTTTTAAGTTTGTGTTTTGACTTTTGAAATTTTTGTACCTTTAATAGATTTAAGATATTAATTAACAGACTGAATATCCTCAGTCACATGCTTTTCTAATGTGCAAGTTACAATATTTTGAGTGTCTTAAGTAAAACTTAAATTAAAATATTCCTGAAACTTTTGGGAAGGTAATATATACATAAATAGGTACTTTACTCAGAAGATATATAATTCTGTCAATTAGAGGGCACTGAAGGTTATCATTAACAAGTCAACGGCTGCCATATGAAAAGATAAGAATTGGACGAAGAAGCCAATTTGCAGTAGAAATATTAAAAAAATCATTTAAAAAATATTTAATTACTAACTGTCAAAAATTAATTATGCCTTGCTCGTGGCATCGTTAGGATTTAGAAAAACACGCTGCCGTAAAAACACAGTTTATTGAATTATCAACACATTATTCAGAATAATTTTTAAGTGTTGATTTATATTATTATTGTTGTATTTCTTTTTATTCAGAAGACTACAATTTATCAGCGAATGACAAATTTTAATCGTAAATCTTTGCATACATAAGTATGAACAATGTTATATGTATAATTTATTATATGCTATTAATAAGTATAAGTATAAACTTATACATATATGTATAACTTATATGTATTTATTTGTATATAAAGTGTGGCTTAAAATCGTTTTTGTTAAATAAATGCGTAAAATTTATATAATAATAGGCGTCGATTAGGAACGATGACACTAAACACTGGACGACTAAAAGAATGTTGAGGAAGGTTTCTTTATTTTTTCCGTTAATGCCTTGTATTTTGCAATAAGCATATACGTAGGCATACATACGTATGTACATTTGTATATATGAATACGCGTGTTAATAAATATTTCTATCATACAGCGTCTGCTGGACTAACTTCATATGAAACGTCGTTTTCTTTTCAGATATAATATTGATTTGAAGTAGCATCCCTTATTCGACTTATTGTATTAAAAAAAAAGAATCTAAATAAATACTCAATTACATCGTATAGTATTTTCTCTAAAACGAATTTAATTCAGTCAACCGCAACAAACACTCTTGTTTGAAGTGACATTAGAGTTGCAGAATTCAATTTGTATCTACAACTTCATATATTGTATAAGATTCAAATAGGCTTAGCTGCCAAGTTGTAAAACACGAACGTCCAGCTGAAAGGTTATGTTAATTTTGTAGTGCACACATCTTGACAGCAAAATTTGTGTGTTTTTAATAGAAATAATATTGTCTTGTTTTAATTAATTATTTATCAAAGTTAATTAAATTGTTGCCTGTTTTTCCATCAGAGTTAAGTTATTGATCAAGGCTGAGCATCTAATAGTAAGACCTCACTAGTTTTCCGTTTCGAATTTTGGTTACCAATGTACATATATCAACTACCATTAAACGAACCCTCAGCGATACATCATTAATTTCTACAAACATCAACTGATCGCTTTCATGTTTACATCATTTTTGTAACTAACGCTCCTACATACCATATACGTTTCGCAGAACCCAAGCTCCGGCTTTTATAATAGGTAGATCAAAATATCAAAAAAAAAAACTATAAATAAATTTAAATAAACTTGCTTTTAAAATTTGCATAAATTTCGATTTCAGGTTTATTTCACAGTTTCGATATACCATTTTTTAATTTGGGAGAAAAACTTTCCATGACCCGATTAATTTGATATTTAACTGTATACTACTTTCTAATAACATTATATCATGCGCGGTGCACTTTAGTACTGAGCATAATCCCAAAATAATTGAACGCAGACTGTTTCGACCCAACTACTTCCCCCAACTACTGAATTATATTGCTTGTAATTAATTTTTTGTTTATATGTATGCTTCCTTTGATTCACAAACACCCTTTTTTTAAGTTTTTTGTTCGTCGAAGTTATATACATAAATTATATAAATACGCATATCGCAAAAACGCATCATATCAGGCGCTTAAGTACATTCACGCCGATACCAAATTTTCGTAAATCCAACCAGTATTTTTTGGAATATAAAATGTTTAGTTTTCTCAAAGAATTTTTTCCGAATTTGACCCTTTACATCATCTACCATGTAATCGTGACCGAAAAATGTTACACACCATTTCTCATTTCAATCGTGGATGATACCCATATTTTTACTTTTTTATTAGTTTATTAACTTCGTACACGTCTTCCTTGGCACTATAAGAGGGTACCGAATTTGATACTGCAGATCGGACCATTGCCATGCCCACAAAATGCCGTTAATCGAAAACCTTGGCTATAGCCCAATACAGGACTGTAAGTAAGTAACTGTGTAAGTACAGGACATCGAAGTGAGTGAGTCGAAGGAGTGGCATCTGTGGTTTAAAAATTTAAAAAAAGTTTTATATCAACTAAACTTGCTAAGGACATTTTTCTCTGTTGTATAGTGTGAAAATGTGTGAAATTGGGTTATAACCACATAAACTCCCATATAATGGTTACGTTGAAAATTACAGAAGATGTGATAACTAACTAAATAATCACGTCAGAAGCAATAAATTTACAGTACATATGATACGGAAAGAATGCAAAGGAATCTGTGTAAAAATTGGCAAATGGGTTTAGCACCACCCCCTTTAGGGTGAAATCCTATATCTCAGGAACGACTTTACCAATTTAAACCAAATTTGGTCCGTCACATTGCCAAGACTTTTTAACGTCACAGTGTGAAAATCTGCCACGTCGAATTACAACCCCGCCTACTTTCCTTATAACACAATTTTCAATTCTATCTGATTCTTTATCCTTGCATTATATAAATGAAGAATAAATGAAGAACCAAGCGGATCCAAGCTTTTCACAAATAGTGACTTCTATCTTATCCTCACATCTCACATTTAAAAATAATTGAAATCGGAATTTAACAGAAAACTTCAGTCTTTGAGGTATATTAAACAAAATTGAGATATAATTTCGGGATAATAATGTGCCTTGTGTCAAAAATCAGTAAAATCGGGTAAATACTTCCCTTAGTTTCCATACACCTTTTATACTAATATTTTGGACTTTCCAGTTGACTTTGTACCGTATATATCGGTCAAACTGCGAGAGATCTTAATGAAACTCAGAAACATGGATAAACATGCATCCTGATGCTAAAAATTTATGAAATCGGAACAATACTTCTCCGATTCCTCATATACCTAATATGAGAATTTTCAAAATTCTTTTTGGCTTCATACGGTATAATCGTTCAATATGTAAGAAATCTTAGCAAACTTCGTATAATATTCGATATACCATAGTTTAATGCCGAAATCTTGTGACATCGGTCAACGAATTATCCCAGCTCCCAAATACTACCTATAATGATTTTCGTTACTCTAGCAGACTCTATGCCGAATATCCAGGTCCGTGTGTCAGTTCTCTTGATAACATTGTGTGGAAACATGTTATCTGGTGTACTTAAGTAATGACAAAAGTTAATGCAATGGATCCAGATTTTCCCCTAAGCCAAATTTGGCAAAAGTAATGATTCCTGACTTTCCAGCTGACTTCAAAATGTTTATGTTAGTCATTATTTCTGATATTTCAATGAAATTAAGTGGACATGCTTTCTTAAAAGCAGTTTAGTGCTGAATACGAATAAAATCGGTATAGATCTTGATCTAATTCCATTACCCCTAATATAATGATTTCCGTTTCTTTGGTTGACTTTTTCCTCATTACCTAATATACATAATTAAGCTACTTTGGTTGAATTTATATTACAAACATCCCATTTGTGTTAATTTGGTAAATTTTAATATAAATATCTCGAACACAAAGCAAAATATAGTAACGAAAGTACATGGGTCTTTGACAGATATCAAATATGATCGCAATCCATTCAAGGTTTCATCAAATAATGAATGTTGAATTCTTAGGCAATACTTTTATACTCTAGCAAGATGTTGCAACAGAGTATATTAGTTTTGTTCACCTACCTGTTGTTTGTAATACAGAAAACTAATGGAGGTAGATACGGTGTTATATATTTATGAATGATCACGATGACAAGACGAGTTGAATTCCGAGTAACTGTCTGACCGTCGGCCCGTCTCTCGGTCCGCCCGTGTAAGTGATAAGTTGAGTAAATATTAAAATATCTTGATGAAACTTAGGACACGTGTTCTTTGTCACCATAACAAGGTTGATATTGCAGATGGTGGTTGATATTGCAGAAGTCTGATTACCACCATCTGCAATATCAACCTTCTTATGGTGACAAAGAACACGTGTACTAAGTTTCATCAAGATCGTTTAATATTTACTCAAGTTATCGTTTAGTACACTCTGTTGCAACATGTTGCGAGAGTATAAACATGTTCCGTAAGAACTCAACATTCATTATTCGACGAAATTGTAATTGGACTGGCATCACATTTTATATCTTACTAACTTATACTACAGGTCTCGCTTAATTTCAATAAATTCAATAAAATGAATAAGGTCAACCCAATTAACTCAAATGATACATGTAATATAAACTAAAGTAAACAGGCTAAACTTAATATATTGGGTATATATAATGAACCAGAAAATCGGAAATCATTATATTAGGGATAGGGGGTTTGAACCAAGGTCTAGACCTATTTGATTCTTAATCAACGCTAAATCACATTATGCATAAGAAAGAACGCCCACTTGATTTCAGTAAAGTATCACACATATTGTCCAACATAAACGGTTTAAAGTCAGGTCAGGTAACATCGGGTTTAAAGTCAACTTTAAAGTCGGAGGTCCCTATATCGGATATATTAGAGGTAGGGAAAGTGAACCGACGGCAGTAACTTTGTCATTACAAAAATATAAATGAGAATACTAGAGAATAAGTTTCCACGCAATTTTCACACATTGGTGACATATTCGGCATTAGGTCTGCTGTAATAACAAAAATCATTATCACAGTATGTTATATACGGGAGCTGGTGTAATTCGTAGACCGATTTTGCATATTTTCGGAATTAAATTGTAGCATATCCAATATCATATGTTCACTTAATTTTGTTAAGATAACATACATATTGACCGATAGATACCGTATAAATCCAACCGGAAGTTTCAAACTCTTATATTTGGTGTATGGTGGCTAGGGATAGTATTTATCCGATTTTATCCATTTTTGGCAGCACGACATATATTATAAGAAAAATATGCTGTCTAACTCTCATGAAGAAACCACACAAATTGACTGATACATAGGGTATAAAGTCAACCGGATATCTAAAAATCCTTATATTACGTATATGGGAGCTGGGGAGTGTGTTTACCCAATTTTCCTCATTTTTGAAGCAAGGTTACATCGTTTGTAGCGCGAGACGCTCTCTGAATTCCAATGAGATGCTTCACACATCGACCGATATATACGGTATAAAGTTAACCGGAAGTTCGAAAATCTCTATACGAGGTATATGGGAGCTAGGAGAAGTATTTTTGTGGAAGGTAGGCAATATTAACGGTAAAAGATATCTCTTACAGATTGACCGATATTTTTGTTAATAAGTTACCCCTAAGCATTGAGTCCACATATTTGGTGTCTGGGGGTAACATAAAGATGCAAATATATTGTAACGCACCAAATTTGGTTCAAATTGGTATAACAGTTCCTGAGGGTTCACTTAAAGATCGGCGGTGCCACATCCTTTTCCCAATTTTTACTCCGGTTCCATTGGAGCCCTTAATTACCAGCCTGACTGTTAAATTCAATACTTCTGGCATGTTTCTTCAGCGAGTTAACGCACTTTACGAACGTAGTTTTCAACATAACCTTTGTAAGGTAGGTGGGCGTGGTTACTACTCGACTTAAATTACTTTCCCAGTGTATGAGGAGGTTCTAGAAAGGCTTATTATGAGCAAGTTTGGAGTATACCTTTAGTGATTTGAGAGATATGTACATTAAACCTATTAGGAAGCTGTGCCATTCTCGTTTTTTTAATTTTAAACCCACATATGCTCCCCGCTAATGTGATTCTCTGTACCAAATTCCAGTTTTATGTTGTTATTGGGAGCTTAGTTATATCTTTTTATAGGTTTTCGTTTAACTACCTTTTGAGGGCGTGTTAGTAGTCCGATTACAACCATCTGCAATACCAACCTCCTCAGTGGGAAGGAACATGTCTTAATCAAAATATGTTAATTTGTACTCAAGTTATCGCTTGCGCGGACATATGAATGAACAAGCAGTCACTCGGAATTCAACTAGTTTCCTCATCCTAATAATTTATTTATACATATATATATTATCCTTCTATCTATCTTTATTAATTTTAGGTGTTACAAACAACCGTTAGATGAACAAAACTATTATACTCTGTTGTAATATGTTGCAAGAGTATAAAAATACAAAAAATTATTTTGGAAGACCGTAAACTGAAGTTTATCGAGATATGCTCTAAAAATATCGAAGAAACACATCAAGCACGTCGATCATGAATATTTGTGAGTGCAAAATCTCTGTGTAAAGAGGATACTGCGCGAGCGCACAATCCAAACACAAAATGGTAGCAAAATAGATTCGACTTCGAATTAGTTCCGAACCTATCATATTCTAAGGATTTGATCCCAACGACTTTTACCGTTCTCATACATTTTTATATTGCTCGCTAGAATGAAATTAAGCGGAACTGAGACCATTTTTAAAGCAAAAAACAAGCCGTACTACAAAATTGTTGTCGTAAAGTTAAAAAATTACTATAACGATGTATTACCCGCGATGGCAACCATGTTGAACAACACAATCGATTATATGCTTTTCTTTAAAATGACACAAACTTTCAGACCTCCGGTTAAATTCTGTGTGAAGGATGCATATATATGCATATATTTACATATTACATGCACCAAATATATTGACAGATAAACTTACCGCAATTTTGATTCATTTTCAAAGTGTTTCATGAAACTCTCACTGGCCGTGTGATGATCGACTATTGTGATATTGTGACTTTGATAAGAATGCAGCACTGCTATATTTGCTTCTACGACAGCTTTATCTTTCCACAGTGAGGTTGGTGTGCGTGTATCCAAATTCATCTTCAACGCAATGGTCTGAAATGTAAATGTGTAAAGAATGAATAAATGCAAAATGAATGAATATTGACAATTGAACTTTTATGGGAACAGTCCTAATATACCTTACACGACATATAACGAATAAATAAATCTCCTGGTTGAATTGAAACTATGCATATATATTGGTCAATATCTGAGAAATGTTAATAAAGGTGGATCAGGAAAATTTGCCTAGCAAAGCTTTTTGTCTAGTCTATACAATATATATATAACTAGATCGCTTACGTTGACTTTATGCCTACAAAAGAGTATGTGTCGTCATAAAAGAGACATATTGTCAAACTTCCATAGTAAAAGCAAAATTTGTATTCTTTGTTATTGTAGAATTTTTCTGTCAAACGTACTTTAAAACAAGTAGCCCTTCCAAGTTCGGCTGCAGCCGTACATTCTATACTCTCGCAATTCATAAGAATTTAGAGCGTAGAAATATTTCAATAAAAATTCAACATTCATTATTAGACGAAATTGCGAACCGATTACAATCAACCAGAAGGACGGAAATGATTATTTTGGGTGTATTGAGAGTTTGGGATAACATGTTCACCTAGCGATATTTAAATATCTTACACATTAACAACATTAAGAACATTAAGAATACATTAAGAAAACATTAAGAATAAGGAAATTCTCAAAATTATATATATATCTATAGGGACTGAAGCAGATTCTACAAATTTTTAGCACCAAAGCACATTTCTATCAAGAAAAGATGTTCACCTAGGTTCATTAAGATATCTTACACTTTTAGATGCGAGTTGGCAAACATTAGAAGTATTAGAAATGGTGGCTAGAGCTTTTAGAAGTTTTAAACGTTTTAAATATGCTCCTACTGACAGTATATTTCCTCTTTTAATGCAGAATGGTTCCAGATCTATTGCTGCAGGTGACAGGAAGCCAAAGTTAACTTTATCCCGAAACCGGGAATGAAAAACAACTATTCGCCAAAATCTTATAGAAGGATCAGTCTAACTTCCTTCTTGTTAAAAATCATAGAAAGGAAAGAGGCGATTGCACAAACCAGCAAACTCTACTGAAAGGTCTGAATGTCAGGCAACATGCATGTGTTAGAGGTAAATCGGATAATACAGAAGAAATACGTGATCAATACAAAATCTTTTGTACTCTCGAGCTTTGTCAAATATCTTGGAGCTATCCTTGACAAAGCTCTTCGAATTTGGACAAAGGCAGAAGAGCCATTGCCCCAAAGTGGGGCTACGACCCTAAATAGTTTGATGGCTGCACACAAATATTATCCTCCCTATACTAGTATACCTTAATCCCGATGGACGTACTTGCAGAGGACATGCTTGCAGCACATGTTCACTACGACATGTAGGTAAGTTAGAAACATTTTAGCAGAGCTCTAAGCTATAGGGGGAGGTAGTTGCGAAATAAGTCTAAACATGTAAGCAATCTCCGACGAGGAGCAAAAGGAGCGGAAAATACACCAAACAGACCCTGCGATGAAAAACAGATGAAACGATGAAAGAGCAGCCAAGAAAACTTACATCTAAAGAGAAAAAAGTCTACAAGCCAATCAGCGACAAGTAGGGAACAGCAAGAGAGAAAGAAAGTGGTTGCACGGAGACGAAAAGAAAAAAGAAGCAGCACATAAACATCCATCCCTGGCCTGATGCCATAGCCATTGCGCGAACCAGGAATATGTTACAGCGATATACTAAAGGCGGGGAAAAAAGAGGATGCTCTCCAGAAACTGGGAGAAAATGTCACCCGGATTAGGAAGATGGCCAAAGGAGAAATCCTGCTGAAATTAAAGGATGCACAAGCAAAGTACTCATGACTACACGAACGAAATAGGCAAAGTTTTTGGGAACCAGGCAAAACTTAATGCACTAACCCACAAAATCACGGAGAAGATCCGTGAGTTAGATGAAATAACTGTCGAAGAATATATTGCCAATGCTATTCGCTCTCAGATAAAAGAGCTAGGTGCTTTCGATAAAGGATCAATTAGAAACATCAGGACGGCATACGCGGACACACAGGCAGCTGATATAAGCTAAGAAATCAAAAAATAAAGATAGGCTGGACTGTATGCCAGATCAGGGACAAAATATGGACATCTGGCAAGGGTTTGTAGCAATGCAGATGATTGGAGCCAGTGCTGCCTCAAATCTAGAGAGAAGGGCATTTCGCGAAGGCGTGAGGTAAAAAACCGTTTTGCTGTGTGTAAAAAAATGAAAGGGAAAGTTCAGATTATCAAATAGGTAGCGAATATAAAGCCGACGTATTGGTGGAATAAGGAAGTTGGTGCAACGTTACACGACCATTTTAAGAGAAAGCGAAGTGACCCCAAGAAAGCGATAAAAAAGAGCAAGACAAATTGATTTAAAGATCTATGCAAAAAAATTTAAGAAAAACCGTGGGGCGGCGCTTACAAGATCGTGATGACGAAAGTGAGAGGTCGTAAAGGACACGCACCTACTTATTCCGAGCTATTAAAAGCGGTAGTGTAGACTCTCTTCACAACGCAAATCCCTCCAGATATGTCATCCAGAGAAAACTGAAATAATCGACACACCAGTAGTTACCGACAAAGAGCTCATAAAAGTAACAGAAAGATTCGCCAACACCGAAATATCGGGTCTGGATGGTATACCCAGCAAGCGCTTAAAGATTGCCATTAAATACAGCCTATACATCAGCCTGTTCACGCAAATGTATATGCAGTGCCTACGAGAGGGCGCTTTCTCTAAAATATGGAAAAAGGAGCGTTTGGTTCTTCTACAGAAACCAAGCAAACCAGCTGGCGAATCAAGCTCGTATCGACTATTATGCATGCTAGACACGATGGGTAAAATACTGGAGCGAATAATTTGAGTATGTCTGGAACAGCATGTGGAAAAAGAATTACCTGGTTTGGCGATAACCAATATGGCTTCCGAAGCCATAAGTCAATTGATGCTATCAAAAAGTTAACTGAGGTAGCGAATAAAGCAATAGAAGGAACCAGGTGGATGTATGGCTCCAAAGAATATTGCGCTGTGGTCACGTTTGGTGTGAAAAATACCTTCAATTCGGCACATTGGCCTCATACTCTAAGAGCTGTGAAAAACAAGAAAACAACGTTCCATCTATTGGAAATAATTTCAAACTACCTGTCGGATAGGATATTGCTATATGATAAAGACGAAGGACTATACAATTATATGGTAACTGGTGGGGTACCACAAGGTTCAGTTCTGGGCGTTCTATATGATGGAGTACTGCGCATCCCACTTCCTAAGGATATGATAAGGATATGTTGATGACATCGCATTAACTATAATGGCGAAGGAAATTAGCCAAATAGCAGGGACCTATGCAATCAGGCGGCAATAAAAATAAAGGAATGGCTTACAGCAACAAAACTCCAGTTAGCACGCCAAAAAACTGAAGCGGTGGTAATCACGAGTAGGAGTAAACTATAGGCTGCTGCGCTTAATATTGGTAGATATAATATTTCCACACAGCAGTCCTTGAAATATCTGGGTGTGATTACAGACGCGATGCTAAACTATAAGATCCGCATTGACAAAGCGTGTGAGAAAGCATCAAGGGTGAACTACATAAAGCAGATGTGTTCTCCTGGCCAAAGTGAGTCAGTCTGTACATAAAACACATGCGCAAAAGCGCATACAAAAGACCGATTAAGCGCAGCTAGGGTTGCGTACGCTTTCCGGACCTCCAGACATAATGACCATGGAACACAAAAGAGTTTTTGACAAAACCAAACGAAAAGGCAGACGCATAATAACCGAAGAGAGGAAGAAGGAAGCAAGGACAAGCAAGTCTTAACGATGGGCAGAAACGTTGGGACGAGACGACTAAGGGTAGATGGACACACATCCCAATCAGAAACCTGCAAGAATGGTTAGAGAAAGGTATGGCGGAACAGACTATTATTTGACATGGTTTCTGACTGGGCACGGCTGCTATATGGAATACTTATACAAGTATAGGCATGGCGATGGGTCGGGCTGGTCTCTCTGTGCTAATGAAGTTGAAAACGCGTGGCACATATTCTTTATGTGTCCGTGTTATAAACATGAAAGAACCGAAATGGAGAAGCTTCTAGCAGAACGACTGACCCAGGAAATATAGTACCACAAATGAACTGATACCCCAATTGAACTGAGAAAAAAGGAATGGCAATGCAACAGCGAGAGACGGACGATGAACTAGTAGTTCAGAGTTAATTAGTTCAGAATTATATAGAGGTAGAGCCAACCGGCTAAAGCTTGCCCTTCCGATCAAATGTTTAACCGCGGTTCCGCAAGGGCATAGGAAGCTATAGGAGACGGAGATAAGGGTTCGGTCCATGAACCTCATGCTTCGCAAGTCCCGGATAGAGCGAAAACTGGCAATATTGAATAATACGGTTTCTTTTCGAAGATTCCCCTTCCGAAAACTAAAAAGGAAGGGCTAAGCTCGGGTGTAACCGAACATTTTATACTCTCGCAATGTGCAAGGATCAGAGGTGGGGAAATGTTTTCAGGTCCTGGCATAACTTTATATTAAAACATGTTGCGGAAGAATTCAACATTCATTATTCGAAGAAATTGTCAGTGCATTGCAAACATATTTGGTATCTTATTAACTTATATTACAGGCCATAGACTCGTGTAGTTTCATTGTTATATTTTGCTTCGTGTCAGAGATATTTATATTAAAATCTACCAAAATACCGTATATTAAGTACATAGGGGCTAGGGGAAGTGCTTACCCCATTTTATCCATTTTAAGCACATTGACACACTGTTATCAGAAAGAGACGCTCTCTAAATTTCTAAGAGATAACCCATATACTAACCGTTATGTATGGTATAAAGTCTACAGGAAGGTTGAAAATCCTTATATTAGGTATATGGGGGCTATGGGAAGTATTTAGCCGATTTTCCTAATTTTTGACACAAGAGCACATAATTATCATGGAAAGATAATCTCAAATTTCATTACGATATCTTACATATTTACCGTTATATATGGTATAAAGTCTACCGGAAGGTTGAAAATCTGTAAATTAGATATATGGGGGCCAGGAGAAGTATTTCGATGTTCCCCTTTTTTAATACCAAAGCACGCTATGATCATGGAAAGATAAACCTCCAATTCCATTCCAATATCTTATAGATTTCCCTGAGGATAGGATATAGTGCCCTGAGGCACTGAGGTACTGAGATATTGGGTATCTGGTGGCTTGAAAAGTTATAATCCGATTTCAACTATTTTTACGCATTAGATGCCATATCCTGAATGCACTAATTGCACAAAGTTCGATTTTCATTGCTTAATTGGTGCTCAATTTATCTGCTTTAAATTGAAATGATCAGATGAAACTTAAAATTGTGTTATATGAGAAGTAGGCGTGGTTTTTATCCGATTTTTTCCATATCCATTACGCCACAGAGTGACATAAGAATGCAAATATAATGTCTTATACCAAATTTTGTTGAAATAGGTTAAGGGGTTTTTGAGATGAGGGATTTCTCCTAAAAGTGGGCGGTGTCACGCCCATCACCAAAACTTTACACTAATTCCTGTGCAACCCTTCCGTATCATATTTGTTGCATTTAATATTTTAATGTGATGTTTAAAGTAAATGTTTGTGATTTAATGTTTCTGACGTGTTCCTTTAGCGAGTTATCGCACTTTTAGTAGTTTCCGAAATAGCTTTTGAATGGGAGGTGGGGGTGGAGATTATCCTATTTCACTCATGTTCTCAGTATATATGTGTGCCCCATCCTACTAGGCTCCTCTACACCAAATTACACATTTATGTCTTATTTTGCTGGTCAGTTATAGCACTTTATCGTTTTCGATTAATGGCATTATGTGGGCGTGGCAGATGTCCCATCACGTCCATCTGCAATACCAACCGCCTTACGGTGACAAAAAAAATGTGTACCAAGTTTCATCAAAATATCTTAATTTTTTCTCAAATTATCTCTTGCACGGACCGACGGACAAACAGTCACTCGGATTTCAACTCGTCATTTCGTCCTGATCATATATATATATATATATGTCTATATCTAACTCGTTTGGTTCTAGGTGTTACAAACAACCGTTAGATGAACAAAACTAATATGTTCTGTAGCAACATGTTGCGAGAGTATAAAAAAAAAAACAATACTAACATACATGGAATTGGTAAGTACTAATGAAATGAAGAATTTCTTTCTTGCAACCACTGGAGAGGTGCGCTTCACTAGTGCTACGGAAACTACCTCACGAAAGGCTCTGGAAGGCATTCGATATTCGATCAACAAACATTCAAACGAAGTATGAAGCATCGTTAGCAGCCAACCGGCCTAATGTCATTGGACTCAGGCTCAGCATAACTACGCGCACGGTATCATACTCAATCATGTTAGAAAACTCGGTTTAGATTGGCAATGCCAATGGGAAAATAAGATCTTCGGAAGATAAGTATAACGTATTACTTCCTCAAAAGGGAAGAATGGACAAGTGGCACAGTTATCGACAGTATCAACGGAAACATGTATTTGTTCACCGATCGCTCAAAGTGAGAACAAGTTTCTTCTATGGCACTCCGCACACAGAAAATAGTTTATAATCAAAGGAGGACTAACAGAGGCCGCTAAGTGACCTCTAACTGGTACATCTGCTAAATTTCTCGAGGATAGCCCAGCGGCAATAAAGGCAATCGGAACGCCAACTGAAGTCTCACTGCGTAAGGTTATCAAGAGGGAATCAATAGACTTTTAGTGGCAAACTCATTAATAGGAACACCTCAGGCTTTGGATAACCATTAATACAAGGCATATTACAAAATTACTTTGATGTAGTGTGAATGGTAGACAGATCAGAAAAGGCAATATGATAGGATGGAATCAACAAAATGAACAATGAGTATACGCGGAAAATAATAAGACGCTAGCACATTCCCTTGCGAAGATTCAGAAGGTTGAAATGGAAAAAGTAATTGGCCAGCTATGGTGGAAAAAATTAGAAATATATCAAATCATTCGACATGTTGAATGGCGATTAAGAACACAATGAGCCTGATGGTGAATTAGGTGCATCCCCTTGCGGTCAATCATTCTTCCGACCTCCTCTCTTCAACCAACCAACCAACCAACCAACCCCTAACCGGATATGTTATAAGTTTATGAGGCGAATTGGGCAATGGATCCACAATTTCGTTAAATAACGAACACTTATACGCAACATTAAAAACATTGAAAGAAACACTAAATCTATTGATAAATATTATAAAGTAATCTCATATGTGCATTATATTGTAAAATGGGCGTAGTGCCGTCTACTTTAAAGAAAATTTTCTATCTCTAAAACTTGTTGAACATCCTTATGATACAAACACTATTACTTTTCATATAATGCTTTTTATACTCTCGCAATATGTTCCAACAGAGTATTATATTTAGTTGTGTTCACCTAACGGTTGTTTTTAACTCCTAAAAGTAATCGAAATAGATATAGAGTTATCTATATGTAAATAATCAGATAATCAAAGACAAGTAGAAACCCGAGTGACTGTCTTTCCGTCCGTCTGCCCGTGCAACCGATAATTTGACTAATGAAACTTGGCAAACAAGTTCCTGGGCACTCTGAGGAGGTTGCTATTGCAGATGGACGTAATCGGATAACTGGGACACCCACAACATTTTTTATATAATTTAGTTATAATTTTTTATTAAGTGGGAACGACACCTCCCCTTAATTGGGTTTATATAAATATCTCACAAACCACTAAAGCTATATCAACCAAACTTTCTGAGGACAAATTTCCCCTGCACCGCCATAGACTGAATGTGAATGGGTGAAATTGGATTAAAACCACCCTAACTCCCCATATAACAATTAAATTGAAGAGTACTGAAAGTGCGTTAACTCGCTAAAGAAACATGCCAGAAGCACTAAGTTTAACAGTCAGGATGGTAGTCAAGGGGCTTTAAAGGAACTGGAGTAAAAATGAGACAACGGGTGTGGCATCGCCAACGTTCAGTTGAAATCCAATATCTCTGGAAGTACTAAACTAATTTCAACCAAATTTAGTAAATGACATTATATTTTAATCTTTATATTACAAGGCGAAAACGGAAAGAATCGAGATTTAACCATGCACACTTCCCATATATCACAATTTTAAATTCCGTTTGATTCTTTCACTTTACAGAATATAAAGGAATTACCAATAAAAATATCAGAGCAAACCTTTGCGGAAAGTGTGCTTTTAGGGTATGCCATCTCTCGCCTAAAAAATGTCGAAATAGGAATATAACTTTTCAAGCCCCATATCCTCAATATGTGGACCCAGTGCATATCGCAGACTTTTTACCTAAAATATTGGCCAATCTGTGAGATATATTATTGAAATTCAGAACAAATCTTTGCCTGAAAATATTGTAGTGTAAGTATTATACCTAATATAAGGATTTTCAAATTTCGGGTTGAATTTTTATCATATAATAGGTCAACCAGTGAGGTATCTTAATGAAAGTCAGATATCATCTTTCCCGGTAATAATATGTAGTTGTACCAAATAATATAATTGTATAAATAATATAAAATCGGATCAATGCTACTAATATCTAATATGAAAATTTTAAATTGGCGGTTCGCTTTATACAGTATATATCGGTGAATATATTAGGAAAAATTAAGTGAATATATAATACTGGATATACTATAGTTTAATGCCGAAAATATGTCAAATCGGTATAGGAGTTACCTCAGCTCCCATATACTATATATAACGATTTTCGTGATTATAGCAGACTTTATGCCGAATATGTCACTGTGTGAGTTATCTCCACAAAATTCTATGGAAGAATATCCTCTAGTGTACTTGAGTAATGACAAAACTTAATTCAATTAGTCCAGACCTTCAATTAGCCCAAATATACCCGATGATGATTCCCGAATTTCCAGCATTTAATTAAGCCACTTTGGTTGAGTTTTTATCGCATATATTTATTTTGTGTTAATTTAGTTAATTTTTATATAAATATATCGGACATGGAGTAAAATATAGTAATGAAATATGTGAGTCTATGACCAGTACTATACGATAATAAGATACCAAATGTGATTGTAATCCATTAACGGTTTCATCAAATTATGAATGAATTTTCAAGCAACATTTTTATACTCTAGCAACATGTTGTTACAGAGTATATTAGTTTTGTTCACCTAAAGCTTGTTTGTAACACCTAGAACTAATTGTGTTAGATATATACATTTATATATATATTGGGTTGTTCGGAAAGTCATTTCGTTTTTTCCCGCTAGAGGACTTAATTACGTTTTTTCGAAACTAACTTCACACTTAAGCCCCATAACCATTATATGTCATGAGAGCTGATATTGCAAGGCTTGTGTGTGAAAAAGTTCTATTAATTCTACCCAGTAGTTTTTGGTTGGTGCCTTTTTAAATATGGAGAGCAATAAGCAGCATTTTCGTCATATTTTACTTTTTAACTTCAGAAAAGGTAAAAATGCTGTCCAAGCGAGAAAAAAATTGACGGATGTGTATGGAGAAGGCGTGTTAACAGTACGCCAGTGCCAGAACTGGTTTGCAAAATTTCGATCCGGCAATTTTGATGTCGAAGATGCACCACGGTCTGGAAGGCCGGTCGAAGCTGACAAAGATGCGATAAAGGCATTAGTTGATGCAAATCGGCGAATCACCACACGAGAGATCGGTGAGAGGTTAAATTTGTCGAATTCAACTGTTTATGGCCATTTGAATGGCCATTATACGAAAACTGTCTTTCATGTTCCCCAAAAAAAACGAAATGACTTTCCGAAGAACCCAATATATAAGATCAGGATGAAAAGACGAATTGAAATCCGAGTAACTGTCTGTCCGTCCGTCCGTCCGTCCGTGCAAGCGATAACAGAAGTAAAAATTAAGATATGGTCTTTGTTACTATAAGACGGTTGGTATTGCAGATGGGCGTAATTGGACATCTGCCACACCCGCAAAATGCCATTAATCGAAAACAGATAAAATGCTATAACTGAGCAGTAAATTAAGACAAAAACGTATAATTTGGTATAGAAGATCCTAGAAGGGCGGGGCATCTCTTAGCAATCATTTTTGAAAAAGTGGGAATGACCCCGCCCCCAATAGGTTTAATATATATATCTCGGAAACTCCTCATGCTATATCAATCAAACTTGTTCCAACTAAGTCTTTCTAGCATATCCATATATATTGATAAAATTATTGCAATCGGATAATAACCACGCGCACCTCCCATACAAAAGTTATGTTGAAAACTACTAAAAGTGCGATAACTCGCTGCACGAACACGTCAGAAACACTAAATCTTGCAAAAAATATGGTACGGAAGAGTTGCATAGGAATTAGTGTAAAGGTTTGTTGATCGGCGTGGCACCGCCCATTTTTTGGAGAAATCCCATATCTCGAGACCGCCTTTACCGATTTCAACAAAATTTGGTATGTGACATTTAATTTACATTCTTATGTTACATTGTGGAAATGAACGAAATCGGAAAAAAACCACGCGTAATTCTCCCATACAACAAAATTTTAAGTTTCATCTGATCCTTTCACTTTAAGGTAGATAAATCGAGAATCATTTAAGATATTGGAATACAGCTCTTCACGAATAGTACATTCTAGATATGCCATCTCTTGCGTAAAAATAGTTGAAATCGGATTATAACTTTTCAAGCCACCAGATACCCAATACAAGGAACACAGTGCCTCTGACTTTTTACCGAAAATATCGGTAAATCTGTAAGATATTATAATGAAATTGGAGGATTATCGTTCCATTTAGTGATGTACTTTGTTATCAAAAATGGTACAAATCAGGTAAATACGTCCACTAGTCCCCATATACCTAATATACGAATTTTCAACCTTCCGGTAGGCTTTATACCATATATTTCGGTAAATCTGTAAAATATCGTAATATAGTTGGAGGACTATCTTTCCATGATAATGATGTGCTTTTGTGTCAAAAATGGAGGAAAATCGAGTAAATACTTCCCCTAGCCCTCATATACTTAATATAAGGATTTTCAACCTTCCGGTAGACTTCATACTATATATAACGGTCAATATAAGGGTTATCTCTTTGAAATTCAGAGAACGTCTCTTTCTGATAACAGTGTGTCCACGTGCTTAAAATCGATAAAATCGGTTAAGCATTTCCCCTAGCCCCCATATACCTAATATACGGATTTTCAATCTTCCTGTAAATTTTATACCATATATTTCGGCCAATATGTAAGATATCTCAGCAAAATGAAGTGAACATGTAATATTGGATATACCATAATTTAATACCGAAAATGTGTGAAATCGGTTAACGAATTATCCCAGCTCCCATATACTACATATAATGATTTTCGCTATTCTAGCAGACTTTATGCCGAATATGTCGGTCACTGTGTGAGTTACATTCACAAAATTGGGTGAGAACATGTTCCCTAATATACTTGAATAATGAACAGAGTTAATGTGACCAGTGCAGATCTTCCTCTATCCCAAATATGCTCCGATATAAGAATTCCCGACTTTCCACCTGACTTTAAACCATTTATGTTGGTCAATATATGTGATATTTTAATGAAATTAAGTGGATACGTTTTCTTAAACACAATATGATTTCGCGCTAAAAATGAAAGAAATCGATCTAGATCATGGTCTAAGCCGGCTCTGGTTGACTTTTTCCTCATGTATCTAATATATTTATTAAACTGCTTTGGTTGAGCTTATATCGCATATATCATTTTGAGTTAATTTGGTAGATTTTAATATAAATATCTCTGACACGAAGCAAAATATAGCAATGAAAGTACGTGAGTCTATGACCTGTAATATAAGTTAATAAAATACCAAATATGATTGCAATCCATAGACAACTTCGTTGAATAATGAATGTTGAATTCTTCCACAACATATTTTATTATAAAATTATGCCAGCACCTGAAATCATATCCCCGCTTCTGATTCTTGCACGTTACGTATAAAACTAGTATAAAATGTTCAGTTACACTGGAACTTAGCCCTTTCTTACTTGCTTAATATAAAATTCTGCCAGTACTTGAAAGCATTTCTCCGCCTCTTATCTGTGAAAATTACGAGAACAGAAAGTGTTCAGTTACACCTGAACTTAGCTCCTAACTTCCCTTAGCCCTGCTTTAAATTGCAATTAAATTGTTTAAATTTGACACATATGACCTTTCATATGTGACAGCTCTGATCATAAACAGTCCATGCCGTTTCTAGCCTATGTGGAGGATATATGGATATATAATGATTTTCCATCTTTCGATATTATATCGTGTATATCGGAAAATATCTAAGCTGTGAAATGAAGTGATATATTTTTGCCAAGTTTTATTTTGTAAATAATGGTGTATATCAATTAGGATATTTCCCGAGTCTAATAGGCGTCATTATAATAATTTCTGTCTTGCTTAATATTAAGCGCAAAAATTCATTTATATGCCAATATGATAAAAACGGTAAATTCTGTTAGCGAGTTTGATTTTTAAACAGACATTAGGGTTATAAAGCAGGATAAAGGAATGAGACTAACATGACCAATAATAAAAACTAATCTGATACCAAAAAAAAAGAGCATTCATTTGACAATTTTATCGAATATATGATTCATATGAAAGAATTTCTATAATAAAGTTCTGAGACCATTTCGAATATTCGATATTTCACATGCCTTTAATTTATACAACTTGCGAGAGTGTTTAATCACAATCGATGATTTGATAATAGATAGTTATCTTCAGTACTCACCTCTAACATATTGCGACGATTTATGTCACACAAATTCCGACAACCAATTTCCGTCGACATGTACCAACCGCTGAATGTAGTCGCGGTGAACTGCAAACCGCCGACATCGAAGAGCATCGACGAGACTGCCGGTACAGCGTACCAACGGAGGCCTAATTCTGCAAACCACTCAAACCTGTGGGAAAAAACCTTACAATTATTTATTAGTAAATAGTTACAAACTCACTAAAATACCCAAACAATGTGGTATACTAAGATGTGCAGCGAACACTTCATAGATTTGTAAAATTAACCCATCCATACACGTGCATATATATCTACACACAGTGGAGAGCAGTAATGGATGAGTGGATTCGATTGGACCAAAATTGGATGAATGAAGTAATGTATTTGCATTTAATTTTTTTATTTCTATTATTTATGTTTTTTGTTAGTACAATAAATAATACATAAAGCAAAAAAAAGTTTGGTTGAAATTGCTTTATTAGAACGGATTTTATGAACATATTAGTATAAAAATGTCAAACATTCATCGATTAATTCTCGCCACTGTAGGTATTTATTCCAACTACTTCAATGTCCCATATGTATGAATATAATATACGTGGTGTGTTAAAAAAATAACACGAATTTTCTTCGATTGTAATGGCATAGTGCATCATTAATTCTTGACTCAAGGTCAAATGGTCAATAAGGAGTACTACCTACAAGTTGAACGCCGTTTGCGTAAAGCAATCCGAAAAAACGCCCGAATTTGTGGAAAAACTATTCATGGCGTTCTGCTCTGCTCACGTGGCGCTGCTCACACTTCGTTGCTTGCTCGTGAGTTTTTGGTCAAAAACAATACTGTAATGTTGCCCCACCTTCAATATTCGCCAGACATGGCTCCATATGACTTTTTCCTACTTCCAAAAATACCTTGCAAAAAGAAAACCTTAAAGGGCCGTCGTTTTACAAGTATAGATGACATTAAAAGCGCATCACTGAAAGAGCTAAAGGCTATCCTAAAAATCAAGTTTGAGAAGTGTTTCGACGATTGGAATAAGCGCTGGCGTAAGTGCATAATACCGAATGGAGACCATTTTGAAGGCGGCAACACGTTAATGTAGACGAATGAATAAATATTTTTTTCAAAAAACGAAAATTTCCGTTATTTTTTGAACACACCACGTGTAAAGATTTATCGATCCGAAAGTCTGTTGAAAGTGATTGTCAGAATAGTTCATGAATCCTTTTTAAAATGTATTAGCAACATCCCAATCTGAGGGGTCGTTGATTGATGACTGCAATGATGGCCATCAAACCAGTAGTGCGAAGCTATGGAAAAATCACTTTGTGTATTTGTCAACTCTCACAAACCAAACAATTCGTTAAGGTATTAAGCTCAATTCTGTTGAGCTCAACTTTTATTCTATTTCATCAGCTAATAAATCGATTACTTCCCAGATTTTCGTAAACTTTTTGCTCACAAATATTTCGATTTATGCAAGTGTTGAGGCTAAACTATTTGTCCCAATATTGCTAATATTTACGGATTAGAGATTGTACGAGTTGTCAGATTTAAAAGATGGATCATGTTCAATTTAAAATGAAAATCTAACTAACAAAATATATAACAATAAACATATATACATACTTCTATATTTTAGAATGTATTTTACTGGCAATGTTACATATAAAAAGTTTAGTTTGAGGAGGCCATCTTTCTATATCTCTCTATATAAGATGTGCATGCTTCTGTCAAATTATGTTAATGTTAATTTATGTTAATTTAGAGTTTTTTATAAGGAGTTTTGACATCCCTTTACATTTTTTCCAAACTTTAGTAAAATACTTGAAAACAAATTATAATTCCCTTGAGTTCTTTGATTATAATCAGATTTCTAAAAAATCAGGAACTGCATGGGATATTTATACCTTGTGACTCATGATGTAGTTTGGAAAGAAGTAAGGAATAAAATACAAAATTAAGAGGAAAACAGAAATGATCTACTTCAACAATAAAAATTAGACAATGAGATACTACTGAATGTCTCGCTATTGTCATCCTTCAAAAATATTATCTATTAAACACAAAAAAGGTGAAAATTTAGTTATTGAATAATGATAAAAGAAGTTGCTCTGGGAAGGCAAGTGCAATTCATGAGGAAAAAATCAACTTTCTTTTTTCTTACATCACAAAATGCTAAGGGTGATACGCTCCTATGACAAAAACATATGTGGACAAGTAAGCAAAGGTTAAGTTCGGATGTAACAGAGCATTTTATACTCTAGCAATTTTCAAAAATATTGCAAAAGCCGGGGAAATGTTTTCAGGTGCTGTCAAAATGTTATGGAAGAATTCAACAATAATGAATGTTGTGACAAAACCGTGAATAGATTACAACCATGTTTTATATCTTATTAACTTAAATTACAGATCATAGACTTTTACTATTACTTTCACTACTATATTCTGCTTCGTGCCCGATGTATTTATATTAAAATCAACCAAATTAACACAAATGAAATATAAGCGATAAAAACTCAATGTGGCTTAATCAAATACAATATATTAGGTCTATGAGAAAAAAATCAACCAGAGAAACGGAAATCATTAAAACAGGAATAAAGGGCTTGGACCATGATCTATTCCGATTCAATTCGTATTTAGCTAGAAACTATATTAGGTTAAAGAAAACATTTAGATTTAATTTCACTAAAATATCACATATAGTGACCAACATAAATTTTTTAAAGTCAGATGGAAAGTCGGGAATCATTACATCGGGTATATTTCGGCTAATAGAAGGTCTGGACTGACTGATTTCACATATTTTCGGCATTACACTATAGTATATCCAGTATTATACGTTCACTTCATTTTTCTAAGATATGTCACATATTGATCGATATATCCTGTATAAAGCCGACCAGAAATTTAAATTCTTATATTACATATATGGGGGCTTGTGGAAGTGTTTACCCAATTTTATAAATTTTAGGCACACGAACGTACAGTTATCAGAAAGAGAGACTCTCTGAGTTTCACAGCGATAAGCCATAGCGGTCCATACATTGACCGTTATATATGGTATAAAGTCTAACGTGAGATTGAAAATCAGTATATTAGGTATAAGCAGGCTAAGGGGAGTATTTACACGATTTTCCCCAGTTTTGATACAAGTGCACATTATTATCACTGAAAGATAATTCTCGAATTTAGTTACGATATATCATAGAGTTACCGATAGTTTTTGTAAAAGGTCAGATATTGGCACTCAGCTCCATGTATTGGGTATCTGGTGGCTTGAAAAGTTATTTGCCGATTTCTAATATTTTTACGCATGAGATGGCACATCTTGAACATACTATTTGTGCAAAGCCTTATTAAAATATCTTAATTGATGCTTGATTTATATACCTTAAAGTGAAAGGAGCAGATTTAATTTAAAATTTTGTTATGTGAAAAGTAGGCGTGGTTGTTATCCAATTTCGCTCATTTTCACAAGGTGACTAATGAAAATACAATGGTATGTACCAAACTTGGTTGAGCGGAATTGGTGTAGCGGTTACTAAGATATAGGATTTTGTCTAAAAGTGAGCGGTGCCAGACCCACTGTCCAAATTTTAGATGGATTCTATAAGATTTAATGTTTCTGATGTGCTTCTTCAGCGAGTTAAAGCACTTTCAGTAGTTTTCATTATAGCCTTAGTATGGGAGGTGGACGTGGTTATTATCCGAATTCACTTATTTTCCTAGTATGTGAGGACATTCCAGAAAACTTATTCTGAGCAAGTTTGCTTGATGTTGCTTAAGTGCTTTGCGAAATATGAACTTTAAACCGATTGGGGGCGGAGTCATGCCCACTTTCACAACATTTTTTACCCATAGATGTCCCGCCCTACTAGGATCCTCCGTACCAAATACCACGCTTATATCTTAATTAGTTGTTTAATTATATCACTCTCGATTGCATTATGATATACACTTTGTGGGCCTGGCAGAAATCCCATTCCGCCCATCTGCAATACCAATCTTTTTATGGAGACAAAGAACACGTGTCCCAATTTTTATTAAGATATCTTAATTTTTAATCAAGTTATCGCTTGCACGGACGGACGGACGGATAGACGGACGGACAGAAAGTCTTTTTATGGTGTCTTTTTAACTTATATCGTAGATCACAAACTCACTTCAAGTAACCAAATTGTATAAGTCTGTTTGCAAAATACACCTTTCATTAATTGAAGTATATGATTTAAAAAGCTTTTCAAAGTCGACATACAATAAATTTTTTGAGTGCTGTATTACAGAAGATGTGTACCTTAAACCTATTAGAAGGCGGGACCACACCCACTTTTCACCCTGCAAATGTTCCTCCCTGCTGTGATTCCCTGTACCTAATTTAAGTTTTTCATCTTAATTGGGAGCTTAGTTATAGGGTTTTATAGGTTTTAGCTTAATGGCATTTTGTGGGCGTGACAATATACCGATAAAGGATGAACTTTCACTCAAGTTATCGATTGCACGGATACACGGGCGGACAGACAGTCACTCGAAATTCAACCGTCTCGTCACCCTGATCACATATACAGATAGGTGTGTCGATTAAAACTCGATTAGTTTTAGGTGTTACAAACAACCGTTAGGTGAAGAAAAGTGTGACACTCTGTTGCAACGCGTTGCGAGAGTATAAAGATATTAATGTGACAACAAAAATTAGCGAAAAAGAGGTTAGACCAAGGTTTGGACCGTGTCATTCATTTTCAAGAAAACACATTAACGTTAATGTTATTAAAACACGTTAAAATATCACACATACTGAAAGATATAAACCGTATAAAGCCAACCGAAAAGTCGAAAAATCCTTTACTGGGTTGATTTATTATTATTTTTTTTTTAATTTTTAGCATCACCTCACATTATTATCAGAAAATGTCTCCCAATTAATTTCATTAAGATATCTTATCGATTAATATATCTTATCGATGATAGATCTTATCGATTCGGTATAAAGTCATCCATAAGTAATGCGGTCCGCATATTCGATATCTGGTGGTTTGAAAAGTTATGGTCCGATTTCAACCATTTTTAGCTGCAATACTGTTCTCCGATTTCGCCCATTTTCAAACTGTAACATAAAGACGCCAAAGTATTCTTATGTACCGAAATTTGCTCGAATTGGTCAAGTAGTTGTTGGGATCTGGGTTTGCCCTAAAAGTTGGCGGTGCCACTTGCCCAATTTTTAACACTACCCATATGCAGCACTGCCGTGTCGCTCTTACTGTCAAATTGAATGCTTCTTACGTTTCTTTTTTTGGAGAGTTAACGCACTTTTAGTAGTTTTTACATACTAAATAGTTTTCCACTCTTAACGTAACAAAATGTTTTTAACTATTTTAACATAACTTTTATATGATGGGTGAGCGTGGCTTTTTTCCGACTTCACACATTTTCAACCTGTATGACGACATGTCGAAGAAAAATGCTGACAGCAAGTTAGTTTTTGCAGCTTGCTTTTGCAATCAAGATAGCTTTTTTACTTAAGTTATCGCTTGCACGAACGGACGGTCCGATAGTCATCCGCAAGTCAGTTCTTTTTTCCATCATGTTCTTGACTGTTTAATATATATAACTCTCTATCTATATTGATTAATTGTGGGTGTTACAAACAACCGATAGGTGAATTACTCTTTGCAACTTGTTATTTGAGAGTATAAAAATTGACACATAGACTTCCTCATCTGAGTTAAGAAAGTTTCGATATCACGAATTGAAACACAGTGCTCAAAAACACAGCGGATCAAAACCATGTGCAGCGGAATGAATATTCTAACCACCTTGGTAGGGTTCAAGGCCCATCTAAAATATCGGCCGTATTTTGAGTCCGGCACCATGTTGCAGTGCAACTCCACATCGAACTGTCACAAAGTCATCTCAACCCGCATTCAGGTATTAAACCACAACCACCACGATACTTCCCGAACGGCCTACCGCAATGAGGAGATTGGAGAGAACTCCAAGGGCTGCTGCTCCACGTTGTACCAGATTTAAGGCTCCGGTCAGACCTCGTAGCCGAAACTACTTTCAGTTGAGCACCAATTCAACTTATTGACATTCAACTGGTGACAATTGTAGCTTGCACTCAAAGGTTTTTATTTGCTTACTTATACAAAAATGCATGGTGCGTTTGTGATATTTAGTCGATAGGCATTTTAGTTACAACAGGCATACCTTATTGCGGGCAAATTCTTACTTGCACCCCCCTATCCCCGGGGGGATTGTTCCGAACAGAACATCTAGTGAAGCTTTCAGAACCTGTACAGTAAAAACAAATACGAAAGAATAAAAGGAATGTTGAGTTCAGACTCAGCCAAACACGTATAAAGTGTAAAACATATCGCGATACCGCCAAAAAAAAATTGGGCTGTGGAAAGGGTCCGTCAGTATATTATTTAATTATGCTATTAATTTCAGGGTGTCAGACACTTAGCTGGAAAGTATTTTGCTAACATTAAGTTGGAAAAATGGAAATCCTCAGATTTTGTATAGCTCGGTAACGTTTAGTAAAAAGTGTTGACCGAACATACATATATATCACACATAAGGGCAGCATCTAGAGGAATGTGCGGAACGTTTATGGCGGTATTCTTCACGAAGTTGTTGTTTCTATAATGGTTTTGAGCAGTTACATGAAAAATAGAACTTATAAGACTTTGTTTTGGAATTGTAAATTTTACTAAATTTTAAGTTTAATAGAATCTATAGCCTTATAGTCTTATATTGTTTGTTTAATAGAAAATATAGAATGTATTGTTGCCGGTGTTTTAAGGTTTACTTTACTCTGGCTATTTAATATTTTTTATGGAAGTAATATTATAATAATTTGTAATAATATGAAAAATTAGATTTATTTTGTTGCAGTTTCCCTGTAGTATACGTAAAATAGAGTACACATTTCAGTGGTTGTACGTGTTTCGCATGGAGCCACTGTACAATATATTGTACTATATAGAATGGAAAACTTACTTTGGATGACTTAATGGAACTTCCAATATCAATTCTGGCGGATAGTCAAAATAGTCTGGATCGTGGCCATTCGCCGATACAACCAAAGGTAAGATGTCCCAATTTGTCCCTTTACCCTTCCAACCTAATTTTATGCAAACCTATGTAAAAAAGCAGATACATATTTTTTATTAAATAGGGTATTTTACAATAACTAATAAAATTGAAACTACAATACTTATAAATCGAGGAAAACCCTCAAATATCAGTTCGCGAATGTGCGCAATATTGTGCTTCATCATGTCCATAAAATGTTTAAAGCAAAATATAGATCCATAGATTGGAAAATTATAGAAATAATAGTGGTTCAAGCTAGGAAATACATCGGATTGTATATATGGGATGGAACGGGTTGTTATAAATACAAATTAATGTCGGCTCCAATGGCTAGTTCATATACAACTTTGACTTCGGTTTGCTTCAGACTTTTGTTTTGACAGATCGGTTCGATGTATGCTTTTATATGAGTACGTTCATATAAAAACTTTTCGAGGTGAAGCAAAGCAAAACGAAGAATAATGTTGGGCAACAGTCATCTTTTTATGCTTTGATATCCTATTTCTATTATTTTTCATTTAGATCGAAACAAATTTTTGCGTATGTATGTAATTTTAGTTTGCTGAATCTTTAAAGATGAAAACAACAACACGAAATATTAAAGTTTATTCTGACATCCCTATGTTTGCCTCGCTTTGATACTTAGGGAAGAACTCTTAAATAAAACGAGAAAGTTGTACGTAAACTTGCCATACGTCTCACAGAAAATAGTTGAATAATATATTGCCAAATAACAGATAAACCGTAGTTTCTTGTACCTTGCACTTGGCTTATACTCGAAAAACTTTTGTTGTCGCGACTCGTAGTTTGTTGACCGCGAGGAAAGACTAAGGACCCCGAGTTTCTCGTGTATGAGTAACACACTTTGTGTTCTTGATCATAACAGTTCGCTGCTACGTAATTCGTCATTCGGATGAATATTTACAACATGTTCGGAAATTAAAATGTTACCATATATTTTTTGTATGTAATATGCAAGCATGTATACAAATGTGCAAAATGTTTTAGTAAATGGCGAATAAGAATAAAAATTAGCTAATGAAAAATATTTTAGTGTACCGCGTAAATGGAGCGGAAAAATGTTTAAGAAAATGATATGGAAGTGAATGGCATAAAGTTACCCGATTCGAGTTGCTCGTATGAATCCAATGGGCAACACCTGTAGAGAAGTTTCCGACAATGACCTATGAAAGTTTTCATATTTGAACTTGACCAACTTTCAAAATTCCGTTAGGTAATTACTACTTTACTTTAAATAATTACTAGCATTTATAAATCTATTATACTTATGCGTATTTGCTATTATCACCAAATAACCACACATTTATATAAACACATATTAATACGTTTGCCCTAAATTTACAGTTGAGAATACTTTTGTTGGTATATCTTCATGCCACTTCACCTTTGCTCCCTGCCAAAGCCCAACCAAGCTTGTTCAGTATTTTTGACGTGTGTTGCCTTTCTTTGGACAAGGTCTCATATCGATACGCATACTTATAATGCTTTACGAAATAATAACACCTTTGTATAGGTATACTATAGGTATAGGAAGATATTTTCCGAAGATAGAATGTAATAACACATAATTTAATTTCAATGGCTTGAGCTACGTCGAACGAATTTCTTGAGCTTTTCTCAATGTGAAAAATGTGAGGTTACATCTGACAGTATTTTATGATACATTTGAATAAACAGATAGAATCTCTTTATTGACATACGTAATACATTAAGCAACCATCAACGTCAAAAGAAAGCGTAATGGTTTACAAACGCAAGGAAAAGTGGAAATGCATAAATAACAGTAGTGTCGACGAATACGTTTCGCATAAAAAAATTCACCATTGTATAAATTGAAGGCTACACTTTTTATGAAAGTATATTTTATGCAAAGTGAATTGGTTATAAACAAATGTGTACACATTTATAGCGAGTGTTGGTGCCATTCTATGTGAGCAAATTTGTTTAGATTTCCTTAGCACAAGATTTCTTAATTCATCTTCAAGTGTACAAGATTTTTAAGTTTTAGCGATCAATTGATAGCTATGATTGATATTGTAGAGAACTTTCCGAAGAACAAGTCGTCAAGCGTTTATAAACCGATAATAGCAATTTTTTTTTAAGTTTTGATGATGTCGTTGTACGGATGGGAACTAAGTGCAATTGGTTCAAATTGCGTGCGTTTCGGATAAATACAGAATCCCATTAATGTTTATAATGGAAGAAACCATTTCTCATATCAGTAATTTTATCGCGCAGTCACAACACGGCTGTGCCCTTGAAAAGTATTATTAAAATTTATAGAAAATCGAAATGCACATCTAATGGTAACCTTGAAAATTACATTTGCAGTGAAAATGTCACAATAGTTGAAAATTTAATAGAAGAATGATTTTAAAATAATTTGCCCCAAATACAAATACACAACTAGTCTCTCTTACCTCGGTAAATTCCGCATTCAAAGGATCACCACTAATTTTTCCATCAGCTAGCTTGTATCCAGCGTAGGAGATAAGCTGGGTATTCCAAATGCGATAATCGTGGCGGCCATCTGTGCGCTGCGGAAATATCGTAATTGCTGACCTACAAAGCGGAATGAACAAACGGAACATTATTGCAAATCGCAAATAATCAGGAAATCCTTGCAAATGTGATGAAAAAATAAACATAAATAAGGCAAGTAAGAAAGCGCTAGGTTCGGGTGTAACCGAACATTTTATACTCTAGAAATGTGCGAGGATCAGAGGCCGGAAATGCTTTCAGATGCTGGCATAACTTTATATTAAAAAATGTTGCGGAAGAATTCGGCATTCATTATTCGAAGAAATTGTTAATGGATTATACAACAATCATATTTGGTATCTTTTTAACTTATATTACAGGCGATAGACTCATGTACTTTCATTGTTATATTTTGCTTCGTGTCAGAGATATTTATATTAAAATCTACCAAATTAACTCAAATAAGATATATGCGATATAAAATCAACCAAGGTGGTTTAATAAATATATTAGATACATGAGGAAAAAGCCAACCAAAGAAAATGAAATAGATATATTTGGAATAAGCGGCTAAGACCATGATCTAGACTGATGTCTTTCATATATAGTGCGAAATTATATTGTGTTTAACAAAACATTTCCACCTAATTTCATTAAGATATCACAAATATTGACCAACATAAACGGTTTAAAGTCAGGTGGAAAGTGTGGAATTCTTATATCGGATATTTTTGGGATAGAGGAAAATCTGCACTGATCACATTAACTATTTTCATTGTTCAAGTATATTAGGGGGCATGTTTCCACGCAATTTTGTGAAGGTAACTCACCCAGTGACCGACATATTCGGCATAAAGTCTGCTAGAATAGCGAAAATCATTATATGTGGTATATGGAAGCCGGGATAATTCGTTCACCGATTTCACACATTTTTGGCATTAAACTATGGTATATCCAATATTACAGGTTCACTTAATTTTGCTAAGATATCTTACATATTGATCGAATGGTATAAAGTCTACAGGAAGTTTGAAAATCCGTATATTAGGTATATATGGACTAGGGGAAGGATTTACCTCATTTCTCCTACTTTTGACACCAGAACACATTATTATCATGGAAAGATAATCCTCAAATGTCATTACGATATCTTACAGATTTACCGTTATGGATGGTATAAAGTGTACCGGAACTTTGAAAATTTGTATATTAGGTACATGGGGGCTAGGGGAAATGCTTACCCGATTTTTCCATTTTAAGCACATGGGCACACTGTTATCAGAAAGAAACGCTCTCTAAATTTCAAAGACATAACTCATATATGGACCGTTATATATGGTATAAATTCTACGGGAAGGTCTGTCTGTAGGAAATCTGTATATTAAGTATATGGGGCTAGGTGTAGTATTTATTTCATTTTCACCATTTTTAATACCAGAGTACACTATTATCATGGAAAGATAATTCCCCAATTTCATTACAATATCGTACAGACTTCCCGATATTGTCGATAAAAAGTCAGATAGAGGCACTGAGGTCCTAATATTGGATATCTAGTGCCTTGAAAAGTTATAATCCTATTTCTAATATTATTATATATAATTCTAATATAATTCTATTTCTAATAGAGTTTTTGCTGAAACCAACAATACCGATCGGCACTGTGGAAATGGACACAATAACCACCTTGGTAGGGCTCGAGGCGTATCTAAAACCTTTGCAATACTTTGGGTCCGACACCCGGTTGCAATGCAAAGGTTTGTACGCCCAACAGCTCTACCCGCATTCAGGTATTAAACCACAGCCAGCACGATACTCCCCGAAGGGCCTACCGCAATTAGCAGGTTAAAGCGCCTTCCAAACTTCAACGGGCTCCTGCTCCCTGGGCTACCTCCAGTTGAGCTAGCCATTCAACTCAGACTGATGACATTTGTAGCTTGAACTTACGTGTGTACATAATACATTTAAGGTGTTATAAAATTAGTTCAAGAGAAGTAATATAGCACTATTTCGGACATGGCTAAGCCTATTGAGAGCAAAGTCTATTTCAAATGCAGTGCATTTTATGGATTTTAGTCGCCTTTTACGACAGGCAGGCCTTACGGTGGGTTATTCTTATCCCCCGACCCGCAGGAGGATGTTCTTGGGATATATTATTTCTCCTAAAAGTGGGCACTGCCACGCCCATCATCAAACCTTTAGACGGATTCCTATGCAACCCTTCATCGAATCATATTCGTTGCTAGATTTAGTGTTTCCAACGTGTTCCTTCAGCGAGTTAACACATTTTTAATAGTTTTCAACATAACTTTCGTATGGGAGGTGGTGGTGAAGAGATGCTAAAAAACACTTAGTGGGAGCAAGTTTGATTGATATAGTTTTAACGGTTTCCGAGGTGTGCATATTAAACCTATTTCGAGGGCGGGGCCATTCCCACTTTCAAAAAAAACTTTTGCCCACAGATGCCCCATCCTACTAGGATCCTCTATACCAAATTACACGTTTATATCTTAATTTTCTGCTTAGTTATAGCACATTATGTTTTCGATTAATGAGATTTTGTGAACGTGGCAGATGTCCAATTAAGCCCATCTGCAGTACCAACCCTCTTACGGTGACAGGGAACATGTGTACCACGTTTCATCAAAATATCTTAATTTTTACTCAAGTTAATGCCTTCACGCACGGACGGACAGACAGTCACTCGGGTTTCAACTCGCTTTTTCATCCTGATCATCCTGATATATATGTCTATATCTAACTCGTTTAGTTCTAAGTGTTACAAACAACCGTTAGGTGAACAAAACTAATATACTCTGTAGCAACATGATACAAAAGTATAAAAATGTTGTGTAAGAATACAACATGCATTATTCGACCAAACCGTGAATGGATTACATATATAATAACATTAAATTAAATAAATATAATAAACGTAATAAGATATTAATTCATATTACATGCCACAGACTCACGCATTTTCATTACTGTATTTTGCTTCGTATACGAGATATTCATATTAAAATCTACCAAGTTGACGCAAATAAGATATACGCGATATAAACTCAACCAAAATGGCTTAATTAAATACAATATATTAGGTATATAAGGAAAAGTCAACCAGAGAAACGGAAATCATTATATTAGGTGTGGGGCTGGGGGTGGGGCTTAGACCGACGTCTAGACCGATTTCATTCATGTTTAGCGCTAAACTGCATTATGTTTAAGGAATCATTTCGTTCGGAAGGAGTCATTTCGTTTTTTTTGGGGAACATAAAAGACAGTTTTCATATAATGAATAAATATTTTATTAAATTATATATTGGCCATTCTGGTCCAACACCTTTTGCCATCTTTCTGGCAGTAACATAATTCCCCTCTCATAAAAGTTTTGGTCCTTGCTGGCAAAAAACTCGTCCAGGTGGTTTTTGACATCTTCATTTGAGGTAAAGGTTTTGCCATCCAAAAAATTTTGCAGGGACCGGAACAAATAGCAGTCGGAAGGCGCCAGATCTGGAGAATATGGTGGATGTTGCAGTACGTCCCATTCAAGCTGTAAAAGTTTTTGGCGAGTGACCAAACTTGTGTGAGGTCTCGCATTATCCTGGTGGAACACTACACCCTTCCTGTTGATTAATTCGGGCCTCTTCTCTTTAAGTGAATCATTCAATTTGTCCAGCTGATGACAATAGACTTCTGAATTAATCGTTGTATTGTCCGGCAAAAGCTCAAAAAAAACGATTCCTTTGACATCCCACCAAACGGAGAGCATCACCTTTTTTTGGTGAATGTTGGCTTTTGACACGCTTTGAGCCGGTTCATCTTTTCTGCTCCATGACCTCTTGCGTTTAACATTTTTGTATACAACCCATTTTTCGTCCCCAATAATAATCCGCTTCAAAAATGGATCATTTTCTGGACGTTTGAGGAGCGAATCACACGCGTCAACACGACGACACAAATTTCGCTCGGTAAGGACATGGGGCACCCACACATCGAGCTTCGAGGTTAAGTCCATGCCTTTCAAATGGCCATAAACAGTTGAATTCGACAAATTTAACCTCTCACCGATCTCTCGTGTGGTGATTCGCCGATTTGCATCAACTAATGCCTTTATCGCATCTTTGTCAGCTTCGACCGGCCTTCCAGACCGTGGTGCATCTTCGACATCAAAATTGCCGGATCGAAATTTTGCAAACCAGTTCTGGCACTGGCGTACTGTTAACACGCCTTCTCCATACACATCCGTCAATTTTTTTCTCGCTTGGACAGCATTTTTACCTTTTCTGAAGTTAAAAAGTAAAATATGACGAAAATGCTGCTTATTGCTCTCCATATTTAAAAAGGCACCAACCAAAAACTACTGGGTAGAATTAATAGAACTTTTTCACACACAAGCCTTGCAATATCAGCTCTCATGACATATAATGGTTATGGGGCTTAAGTGTGAAGTTAGTTTCGAAAAAACGTAATTAAGTCCTCTGGCGGGAAAAAACGAAACGACTTTCCGAACAACCCAATAACTTAATTTCCTTAAAATATCACACCAACATACACGGTTTGAAGTCAGCTAGAAAGTCGGGAATCATTACATCGGGTATATTTGGGCTAGTTGAAGGTCTGTACTGATTGCATTAACTTTCGGCATTACTCAAGTACATTAAAGAACATGTTTCCACTCAATTTCATTGAAATATCTTAAACACTGACCGAAGTATTCGGCACAGAGTCTGCTAGAATAACGAAAATCAATATATATTGTATATGGTATGTGGGGTAATTCCTTGACCCATTTCACACATTTTCGGCATTAAGCCATATTATATCCAATATTATAAGGGCGAGGGGAAGTACTTAACCGATTTTATCCAAGGGTTTATCCATATTTATGGGTATGGAATAAAGTCTACCGGAAGGTTAAAATCCTTATAAATTCGATTTCCTCGAATAAGAACTTCGTAGTAAGGCAAAACAAGTAAAAATTACTAAATCGAAATACACTCTGATCAGCTTTTTTTCTAACTTTTACAGGCAGTTCCTTTGATTGACCCTTCTTAGTTTTCCTTCTTTATGTTTTTTTTTATTCACTCTCAATTTCACCTACTTATTTAAGTTAACTAAAATTTAATTTTGGAACGCAGTGTACTCTGTTCAGCGCAGGAATGCTAACAATGCGGCGAATTGCATCACACCACTTTTACTCTTCCGACTACATGATTGCTAATTATAATTTGAGGAATTGCATCGCACCACCTTTAATGCTATCATGCTTTTTTTATGCTTTACACTATCTTTTGGTCGTCAGTAAAGAAATAACGATTAGCTAACATCTCTTAATACAAACTGATTTATTGCTAACTGACGCCCAACATAGTGTCCAGTCGCGTATGAAAAAAAAAACAGAAGTCAGCCTCAAGAAGCCTGACGTTCCAGCTCACAACGAACTGACCTGTACGAAACCAATAATCACTCTTACTCCTTCCTGAGGAAGAGAGGCGTGCTTAATAAAGAAGCCATCGGGGGAAGCTTAATAAGAAATAAACGGGACACTTCTTCCAGCCATATACGTCATCATTGCAATGTAAAACTTTAGTTCAGTTTTAAGTTATGAATTATTACTATTAAGCATAATTATTAAGCTTAATTATTAAGCTAAAATTTTACACAAATTTCAGTGTGAATAATTATATTAAGAGAAATTTAATTATACATAAAAAAACCAGTTCTTCGATTAACTTTCATTATTGATTAAAAAGAAAGAAACTAAAAATTGTATGTTCAAATTTTTGATTTTTCGATTTTCGCTTCGCTTCCAATTGAATTATTAAGCAAAATTTATTTTCAAAAAAATCGTTGCTCTTTTTTAAACACTTTATGAATTTTCAAGTAATATTTATATTCACACTTTTTAGTTATGAAATATTTTTTAGAATTTACATTATCTATTAATACATTAATATGATTAAACTAATATTTACAATTGCAATAATTGTGCCTAAACGCTATATTATTTTAAACTGAGAGGGAATATTTTTTCAAATTCTTAAAAATGCAAATATTAATCATCTTGAAAAACAGTCATTTAACGAACAGAAATTTTGTAATTTCACGTCGAACTTACAAATTAATTCAAGTCTCCCATTGTTTTCCATTTCTTTAAGTTTCACTTTAGGATTTGTGCCTCAAAATATTGCTGCCACTACTTAGAATACTGCTTCACACAAATGTAAACTCAAGGTTGTTATCTGAACATTTATTGAAATTTGCGAGGATCAGAGGCAGAGAAATATTTGTAGGTGTTGGTAAAATTTTACATTAAACAAAAAAAGAATGGCTAAGTTCGAGTGTTATACTCTCGAGTGGTAAAATGATATATGAGATTTCCATACATATTCTAATTAAAAATACGAAGTGATACTTGAGTGTATGCAACTGGTATTTCGTTTTTTATTTCTTACATCATCATGATTATACATATTTAACCATAAAGTAATGATAACCAAAACTTTAACAATTATATGTAATATTTTTTAACTTTTAAAATAGGATTTTAGGATAAGAATAGGATAGGACAGGCATTGTTACATAACATTACGTAACCGCATTTTTTTCTTGAAGAAGATTTCTTATTGTAGTCCCTGTAGACAAATTTAAAATTGTTAGACGAATTTTAAAATATCCTATAATTATGACATTTTGATTGCACAACTCAGTAGTAAAGACTCCATTAACTTCCGCGAATTTGAGGAATTTTTCTCCTAGTTCTAAGTTGAACAATATTTATACTTTGTTCAACAAAACATACCTCGGGATTTTCGCGCCGAGATGTATGTCCTCAAGTATTTATAGCTTGCTCCTCTGAGCGAATTTGAAGATTTTCCCGCCAAGACTTACATCCTCGAGTGTTCCTAATTTGCTTTTCAGAGCGAAGTAGTTCTGTTAATGCAACTAAAATATCGCACACATTATATTAACAGATATGTTCCGCACCGAATGAGGTGAAATTTATTCAGATATCTAAAAAATTTAACGATGGTCGAATATGGCACGGAATCTAATAGAATAACGATACTCATTATATGTAATATAAAGGGGGTGGGTTAATTCTTTAACCGATTTCACCTATTTTCAGCTCCAATATCTAGCACACCAATATCTAGCGAAAATATTTTCACTACATATTACTTATATCACACGACATATTATAACCAGAAAAAGATGCTCTCTGAGTTTCATTAAGATAATTTATATTGAATATTTGAAATTCCTTATATTAGATAACTGGGAGCTAGGAGAAGTATTGTCCCGATTTTGCTAATTTTTGACACATTATTATCGGAAAAATATTCTCTCTGAATTTCAATAATAAAGTATCTCACAGAGTGAGATACACTCCCACAGAGTGGCACTGGGGTTTACATTTTCGGCATTAGGGGCCTTGAAAAATTATGGTCCGATTTCGACAAATTCTAGACGTGAGATGCCATACCTTAAAGGCACTATTTGTGCTGAGTATTATTTTCATATCTTCATTGGTGCTTGATATATTGTAAAGTAAAAGAATTAGATAGTATTTAAAACTTTGTTATATAGGACACGAGGTTGTAGTCGATTTTAAACTGTAAGATAGGGATATCTAGATTATGTTATGTTGTGACCATTTGGCCAGTTGGACCATTGTCCAATTTAATATCTGAGATACTAAAATGAAATGAAATAAACAAATTTCATTGAACATAGGGTAGTATTTTTATTGATATCTATTTATTACATTGACCAAGATATTTACATCAATAATATTCCCCTTAGGATATGACTAATTTATCTGCGTATGCATGAAGAGATGAAACGGATTAAATTATCCCCTCAAAAATAGCAATAATTCAGAAATTTTAAATGAACAGGTAACAAATATTCTTGTGTTTATTACATTTAGAATGAAAAAAACATTTCTCCGACAAGTTCTGAGTAATACGCATTTCTCATGTTTATTTTTCAGAAGACTTTTATTGAATTTTTATTAGTCGTCTAGTTAATTTGACCACGTTGGTATATACATATAACACAAACTATAACCTGATTATTTTAAATGTTACAAACAAAGGGGAAGAAAATTATCAAACAAATATTCTAACATAATATACCAAAATAACTAATCTAATATACTAAAATAACTAACTAGATAATTTAAGATCTTATCTATGGCCTTCAATACCACCCAAGGTATCTATCTATATTTTTTTAACTGTACCATTATAATTACTTTATTTCCGAAATTCCATTTAATCTACTGTTTTCCTTATTTGTGCTTTTGTTCAAAATATTGTACTTTCTTCCAAAACCTAACGCAAATCATTTCTAATAAAATTTCACTTGTCAGAGTTACTCATAATCGACGTTCAACGCAATCCAAAAGCCGAAGCGAATTCCTACGAAACCACAAAAAATCAATAAAAGCTCTGACTAGTCGGATAAGCTACAAATTCCAAGAGATTTGACTACATTATTATACTGTAGCTGGATTGAATATAAAGAATCAAAATGAATGCGAGCAAAACAAAATACAGATAACAATAAAATATTTTTATTAAATCAGCTCACCTGAGATTTCCTTTGTTAGTAGCATATTTAATGTGATTGCAGATGGCTTCGAACATGCCACTCGTTGTGGTGACATAGCGGCAATCGAATACCTGTAAGAAATAGAGAGAGAATAAGTAAATAAATATAGTAATGAAAATACACAATTTCACAACTAAGAAACTACTAGGAAACTAGGAACTAGGAAAACAAAAACCGCAAGCTGTCTACTTATTGCCAATTAGTATTATGTATACAATAAATTTAATAAAAAAAATTTTGGAATCATTATGTCCAAATAAAATTATATTAATATTATGATATTCTCATACTCTGACTTTACCCAATTAAGTTTTAAGTATTTCGCTCTGGAATTGTGGCTTTAATAATAATTTAGTGAAATTAAATCCTTCATTTAAAAACATTTCGAGAATATTGAAGGTACATATCATACAAGGCACCCCCCATACATTGCAAACATACGCGTTCCAAAATTTATGAATAAGTGTGATGTTAAGGATTAGAGAATGATTGAACACGGTTGAACACCAACTGACAATAGGTGAAATCGATCCATAACCATGCCTACTTTTCATACAACAAATATGAATGAAAAATCCGGTCATAAGTCGAAATCAAAAAGTACGTCTTTTCTCTTCACAGAAATAATTTTATGAAGCTAAATAATTGTTTCATTAATCAGTAGACGCCCGAGTCTCTCCAGCACTCAGCCGTCTGAGCATGATTTTTGCTCACAGCAAACTTTTTTTTCCTCAATATGTTGATATCAGGTGTTTATTGTATAGTGAAGTAAGCAGAAAATCCTTCTTCGACATGTAAGCACGAAATACGTATTTTATAAAACTAATTAATTTTTTTAGTTTCATGTTATGAGTGCATTTCAGGAAACGGTTTTAAGTTATATCTAAAAGTAATGCTTTTTAACAAAATTTTGTCAAACAGTAATGTTTCGAAATAGGTGCCAGACATTGCAAATTGAAATAGGCAGTGTCACCGCAATGTATGTAACCCTGTCGAATGTAAAATACAATAAAATTGTCCCAACTCTTCCATTTTCTCAGTTTTATTGATTTCTCTGCTAAATTTTTGTTTGTTTTAATATATATTAATATTAATATATTATAATATATATATTATATATAACTTTATATCTATCTCGATTAGTTCTAGGTGAGTTTTTATCGAAAATATTGTTCGATCCTTGATGTACTCTAAACAACATTTTGTTTGGTAGCATTGGGCCCTTGCGCCAAAAATGAATATGATCGGGTAAATACTTCCCCTAATGATCATAAACTTCATATAAAGATTTTCGAACTTCCGGTCAACTTTGTACCATATATATCGGTCAATATGTGAGGTATCTTAATGAATCAGATGGCATATTTTTCTGGTAATAATATGTGGTAAAATGTGAGATATTTCAGTGAAATTAAGTGGGCGTGCTTTCTTAAAAATAATGAGGTTTAGCGCAGAATATGAATGAAATCGGTCTAGACCTTGGACTAAACCACATATCCCTACTGTAATTATTTCCGATTCTCTGGTTGACCTTACCCTAATATACCCAATATATTAAGATTAGCCCTTTTGGTTGAGTTTATATCACATATTATTATTTAATTATTTTAGTTAATTGTGTCGATTTTAACATAAATATTTCGGACGCGTTTCGGAACAAAATGTGGTAATGAAACTAAGTGAGTCTATGACCTATAATAAAAGTTAGTAAGATACCAAATATGAATATAATCCAATCCAATCCAATTTCATCAAATATTGAATGATGAATTTTTACCCAACAATTTTAATAAAACATTTCTCCAGCTTTGATCTTTGAAAAATTCAAGAGTATGAAATGAAAATAAAAAATTACACCCGAACTTTAGCCCTTTCCTACTTGTTTAATATAACGTGTTGTCAAGACCTGAAAATATGCTCCCCGCTTTAATCTTTGGAAATTACGAGAATAACGCGCGAACTTGGCCCTTCCTTACTTGTTTCACTTAGACTTATTGCACTATTAAACTTAGTGAAACAAATGCTCTTGATAAGGGGTAACAACGCCTATCTACCATGTACGGTGAATCCTTTGGTTAACTTGCAGTGGGCAACAACTGAAGTTCAAAGTCTAAAATAACTACTTCCCCTTCGAATGAAACTCAAGCATTAACCCTACAAGTGGTTTTAAAATTTATTTTGAAAATTTGCACACAATTTAATAACAGAGAGCATAAATCTATACACATAAATTCGAAAAATCTAAATACGTTTACTTCAAACTTTAAATTAAAAAGGATTTTTTTTGTAATTTTATACCCCTCTTTATAAAATTTGGTCATTGGTATAGATATGTGTGTATAGGTATAGCTTTAGAAATGCTAGAAGTTTTTATTGAAAGTTTAAATCTCAATATCACGCCATGATTTTCCATTGACACCAAATAATAGGCAAGCAAATAATAGCAATGAATACTCCATAACATGATAATCAGGGACGCACTTTAGGTTTAGTTCAGGTGTAAACTGGACTAAGCAAATCGCTTCAACTATGACTGGCCATGTTGGTAATGCTTTGAATCAGAAAACTCTGCAAACATACATGAAAATATGTACAAACAAGTGGACTGGAGATTGAGAATCAAGTCAAGTTGTAGAACTTACTGAAGTGGTCACTTCAAACTAATTTCAAGTATTAATCAGAAAAGACAAATACAAACAGAAAAAAAAATGACAAGTAAAGAAGGGCTAAATTCGGGTGCAACCGAACATTTATACAATAGCAATTAAGGCAAAATTATTTTGCAAAATATTAGGCAAAATTTAGACAAAATTAAAGGCGGGGAAATACTTCCAGGTGTTAGCAAAACTTTATAATCAGCAACATAATGGGAGAGTATAAAAATGTTGCGTAGGAATTCAATATCCATTATTCGACGAAATTGTGGATGGATTATAATCATATTAATCATATTAGCTTTTCCTTCAGGTCATTTTCTCATAAAGGCAATCTAACTAACACAAATCATCTATATTAAAGATATTAGTGCTGTGGGAAGGTGCAACAACCATAATTTTTATGACCGAATGACATAATAATAATTGATTTAATTTTGTTTTCTTATCCAATTTTGCTAAAACATCTATGAAGATATTTGTGATATAAACTCAACAAAAATAACGACATTTAATATATTATGATGAGAGATGGCATACTTGAACTCCAAAGATGGATAACTTGAAGGCACTATTTGCGCAAAGTTTTGTTCGGATATCTTCATTGGTTCTTGATTTATGTACTTTAAAGTGAATAGTTAAAAGTTAAATAGTCAGTAAAATAGTAATAAAAATAGTCAGATGGAATTTAAAATTGTGTTGGAAGAGCCGTAGGCGTGGTTTTATTCTTTATATTTTACACTGTAACATAAAGATATGAAAATAATGCTATTAACCAAATTTTGTTGAAATTGGTTAAGTCGTTCCTGAAATATGGGATTTCGCCGAAGAGTGTCCAATTGTTACACTTATTCCTGTGAATCTCTTCCGTATCATATTGACTGTAGTATTCGATGTTTCTAAAGTTTCTCTTCAGCGAGTTAACGTAACTTAGTACAAGTTATCGCTTGCACGGACAAACCGACGCACAGACAAACGTCAGGATTTAAACTCGTCTCGTCATCCTGATCATTTCGAAATATTGTACATAACTCTATATATATCTCGATTAGTTGTAGGTGTTACGAACAACCGTTAGGTGAACAAAACTACTACATTCTATTTCAACATAATGCGAGGGTATAATAAAGAAAAAATCACATGAGTCTTTTGTTTTCTTTCTCTCTTTAGCCACACCTTCATTCTCGGTTTCATGTCTGCTGTTTTAAATTTATATACAATTTTATTTATATATATATATTATATATATTTGGCACAGGGTATAATATTTTTGTTTATTTAATAGTTTTTTGCAACACCTTAAAATATATATTAGAACGGTATTATTTAAAATACACACTTTCTTTAAAAGTAATTAAACAAATTACGGCAACAACGGATAACGCAGTAGACAAATAGAACATTAAATTAAGGCACCTAAAATTAATGTAAAGATCGGCTCAGGAAGCTCCCGATAGGCCCTCTTGATAGTGGTTCTTCTGCAAAAGAGAGGATATTAATTACCTCAAATTCAGGGAATGCAAAACAGAAGTACTTTAGATCGTCAAATTGATATTGTGTCATATTTAGTTACCACTGTGAAGGTGATAGCATGTATTTAGACATTAACTTCAGAGATCATGATATCAATAGAAGCTTGGTATATTATTTTGTTTCGTAATGGTTATAAAATCGCACAAATTTGTACATATCCTTATCACCGTCCCGGTAAGTCAGTAGCGTTGATCTCATTTGCTCTTTTAACGATATTTCAATATGCAAGGGCATTTCTTTCATCTTTAGCAGAAGGCAGTATTATGCTAACGTTATCGAAATACCTACAATTTTGTCTAAGGTATATGAAGTAAAATTAAAGAAGTTTTAAATCAATATTAGGTAAAGAAAAGCACGGCCCGATGTGATCAAAATTCGATCAAAATCAATAAACTTATTGTATATTGTAGAAGAGGGGCAATAAATTAATAAAATGTTAATGTCTACATGTGCAGACATAAGTTTTAGCAGTGAAATATTTTATCACTTTTCAATACATCTCTCAAATTTTATCAGTAACACAAGTAAGAAAGGGCTAAGTTCGGGTGTAACTGAACATTTTATACTCTTGAAATGTGCAAGGATCAGAGGCAGGGAAATGTTTTCAGGTGCTGGCATAACTTTATAATCAAAAATGTTGCGGAAGAATTCATCAATTTTACGAATGAATTATGAATGAACATTATGAACAACATTCATTATTCGAAGAAATTGTCAATGGATTGCAATCATATTTGATATCTTATTAACTTATATTACAGGCCATAGACTCATGTACTTTCATTTTATATTTTGCTTCGTATCAGAGATGTTTATATTAAAATCTACCAAATGAACTCAAAAGTGATATATGCGATATAAACTCAACCAAAGTTGCTTAATTGAAAATATTATATACATGAGGAAAAAAGAAATCAGAGAAAAGAACACCATTATATTAGGAATATTTGACTTAGACCCCTGTCTAGACCGGTTTCATTCATATTTAGCGCGAAATTACATTGTGATTAATAAAACATATCTGCACTGATCACATTAACTCTTTTCATTATTTAAGTATAGCGAACATGTTTTCACGCAATTTTGTGAAGGTAACTCACCCAGTGATCGACATATTCGGCATAAAGTCTGCTAGAATAGCAAAATTCATTATATGTAGTATATGGGAGCTGGGATAATTCGTTGACCGATGTAAGATATCTAAGATATCTATATATCTATATATCTAAGATATCTATATATCTAAGATATCTATATATCTATATACATATATGTATATATATACATATATATATATGTATATATGTATACATATATATGTATATATGGTATATATATATTTAAGATATCTTACATATTGACCGAAATATATGGTATAAAGTCTACAGGTAGTTTGAAAATCCTTATATTAAGTACATGTGGGGGGGGTAAGCGCTTACCCGATTTTATCCATTTTAAGCACATGTACACACTGTGATCAGAAAGAGACGCTCTCTAAATTTCAAAGAGACAACTCATATATTGACTGTTCTATATGGTATAAAGTGTACAGGAAGGTTGAAAATCCTTATATTAGCTATATGGTGACTATGAGAAGTATTTACCCGATTTTCCCCGTTTTTAACACAAAAGCACATTATTATCATGGAAAGAAAATGCTCCAATTTCATTACGATATCTTATAGATTTCCCTATATTTTCGATAAAAAATCAGATAGAGGCACTGACGTCCTAATATTGGGAATCTGGTGGCTTGAAAACTTATAATCCGATTTCGTCTATTCTTACGCATAAGATGACATATCCTGAACGCATTATTTATACAGAGTTTGATTGTCATATCTTAATTGCTGATCGGGTTATATGCTTTAAAGTGAAAGGATCAGATGAAACTTAAAATTGTGTTATTGTGTTTTGTTATTGTGTATTATGTTAAATTCTCTATTCCATAAACGCAACATAAGAATTTAACATTGCAATGTCTACTAAATGTCAATAAAAGAATCATAATTTTTACACTTATGCCATTTCTTTCCTATGTAAAATTTTTACCAATTTTTCTATGATGAAATTATAAACTCAATATTCCCTTTAATCACTTTCACTGCTTTCAGCGAATCTCCAACATGGTAATCATTGATGTTGCGTACTCCATGAGTATTTAAGATCATGGTATATTTACATATATTAAATATATTCGCAAATCAAATATTAATATACATATAAGTTTTAAATTGTAGCGCATATTATACGTATACAAATATTTTCTAAGATATTAGATATTTATTTCAAGTGCCATTCTGATAGCTCTTTAACCATGCATATTTTAGAACTAGAGCGCCAATTCCATACCAGTTCGTGGTTGCACAAAGTCTCTGCGATTATGACGGAAAGAGGTTGTAACTTCATATTCTGAGCCATTAAAAGCGCGTGTCGGAGTTTTTAGGTCTAATTATAATTTGGACTAACATATGGTTGGTCATCGTAATGTTAAATTCGTCAGTAGCAAATTTGAAAAATTATTTATTGCTCTAGAACCAAACTGATTCAGTTTTTCAGTTGAAGTACAATATTATAATATTAAAATGGAAAATATCTTTCCATTCTTACATTTGAATATTAATGCATATGTGTATATAGGAAAAGATAATTTATATACTTTCCATTTATTCATATTCATACATATTTTCCATTTTCATATAACCTCAGTCGGTAGAGAACATATAGCAATGAGCTGGTGGCTACATGGTTTCTTTATTGCTGCATTACAGAAAAGAATTTTATGGAATACCACACAAATGGAGTTCATGGTACAATAATTGTTGCGGGTACATAGTTGCAAACATGGACAAGGAAAACGTTTTAATGATTTTGTTAGCACATCAATATATACATATGTACATATGTATATGTGTATCTGTTTAAATTTTTAATGTATTATATTTATATATGTATATTCGATAGTTTAGTCAGCTTTGCTTACTAAAACGTCTACCAACTTATTGCTATAAACCAATTTTGATCCTCCCCAGCCATTGTCGTCATGAATCAGATAATTTTATACTGAATTCGTTTGACTAATCCCACTAGCACTAAATTGCCATCAAAAAAATTGTCCATTAACATAATCGCATGCAGAGGTTTTTTCTGACATGTTTATTCACGCATGTTAATTGTCTTTTACGTAATATATAATACATCACCTGTAATTTGGACCATTGTATACGTCCAATGCAGCGTGCTGAATTCCGCCAGGCCAATTTCGCACCATAAATCAATTCGGTTTCTGTAAGTTGATAAGAACCACTTAATTCGATATTTAGACGCACTTGATTCCAACGAGTATCGTGAGCGACGCTTGAAGCTCTAAAAGTTTTAAAAGCAGTACGATTTTATGACTAAATTGGTATCATCATACATAAAATAATATAAAAACTGTATACATATTGCATATGAATTGGAAATTGTTATCTTATTATTATTATTATCTATTGTTATCTTAATTGGAAATGCTCACTTAATCTTATTCCTATATCTCACTTTATAGTCGGAATATTTAAAATCCTAAAATCCTCCTAAAAATACCTATTGTAAAATCAACCTCCAATATCACCACTTTTTGCACTAAATAATATTGTGCCCAATAAAAGCTGTCTTCGATTCGCCAATTCTTTGCTCCCTATCTTTGCACGCTGTTCTCTTGTCAAGAAATTTATATGTAAAAGCAACAACAAAGTTATCGAGTTGAATTCCTACGAGAATATGCGGATACCTCAATAAAGTGGTATAATCGCTATATTCAATACTACCAAGTTTTGTTTTACACAATTCAGATCAATTTTACCAATGTGAATGCCTCAAATGACAAATTGTTATCTAAAATGAAGACATAAATTTTTTTTATTTTAAAAAATTGAGACTTAAAACCAATTATAATTGTTTATAAAAAACAAAACTAAGGGGTTACGAGAAGGGGTGGAGAGAAGAATTTCTTCATCAAGGAAAGAATCGCAACAAAATTGCGTAAGCGTCAGAAGACATATTAACGCAGCGTTTGTTTAAACATCTGTTATAGTTTGTTCAATTCGCTGCTCCACAACGTTTGGCAAATCGCAGACAGACTAAAATAAGTTTACTTCATTGTATTTAATAGCCCCTATATTGACGAATATATTCTCTATATTGGTATGTATGGGCTTGATTAAGGTCTGGGAGATATGTATGGCATTAAACTATACTTACATTTTGCTTAAGAAAACATTTCTACTCAAATTCATTAATATAACTAATACACTGGCTGATACTTATTATATGAAGTCAACCAGAAGGTCGAAAATCTTTACACTGTGTTTAAGAGGCCTGTGGGAAAGTGTGAACCGATTTCATAAATTTTTGGCATAAAACTAAAGTATGCTCAAGAGCTCACTCAATGTCATTTTACATTTCTTAATTTAACCATACGAAAATAACCATGTCATAAATACGGAATGCATTCAATTGGAATCACAGATGTCTTTATATCCAGTATATAGTAGCTATAAAAAGTATGAACCGATTTTCAAATTAAATATTTCCATATAAAATGGCCGCTTTCCGATTTCACCTATTTAACGTCTATCATTTGTATGAAAATTTTAAGAACCAAATTTAGTTCAAATCGGAATCCAAATAAAAAAAAATCACCGTATTATGAAAATCCTGATCACTTACCTCTTTATTGACGTAAAGTATTGATCCAAAAAGTCTTTGGCTTGTTCCATAACTACATCAGGCTTTCTTGCTTCAACTGGGGCCGTACCTAGTGCCATAACGCTGCTCATACACGTTGCTTTCGAACAAGACAATGACTTAAAATAAAAACAAATAATGTCATACTAATATATGCGATTTTTAAAATTACAATACGTCTATTATTTATTTGCCATAATTTGGTGTAATTATAGGAAATATTTCAAAATTAAATATTTGAAAATATATATTTAAGAAAGAGATGGCGGAACGCATTAAAGAAAAGATTTATACATATCAAAATTCGTTAATATATTTCCCTTTTCCTCGAATATATTTAAAGCAGAACACTTTTGCTATAGATCATTGAATTTTTGCTAGTATAGCTTTGGTTATAGTACAAGCAAAGTAGGGTATAAATCTGAAGTAGCCGAGTTTTATTTTTTGAGGTGTATTCAAGTCTTACATACAAATAACAAATAATAATTTTCCCACAAACCCTTTCTCTCCAATATAATAAAACCTCATCAAGACCAAAGTATGATTTTTGTGCGCTAAGCGAGATCCTTATTTAACATAAGTTTTAAATTTAGCCGACTTCGAATAACTTTAGGCATTCAGGAAACAGCATAGGTAACATACATACATATGTGTTCGTTCATATCGAAGAATCTACTCTTAAAAAGTTGGAATTCAAGCTCATTTCATAAACGCTGTGAGATAAAGAATAAGTATATTTATAAACAAGTAAGGAAGGGCTAAGTTCGGAAGTACAAGAACATTTTATACTCACTCAATTACCAAAGATCAGATGTCGGCAAAACTTTATATTAAAAATGTTGCATAACAATTCTGTATTCATTATTTGACGAAATTGTGTTATTTGGAATTGGATTATAATCAAATTTCGTATCTTACTAACTTATAATATAGGTAATAGGTTCGCTTAATTTCGTTACCACGTTTTGCTTCGTATCCGAAATATTTATATTAAAATCAACACAATTAAATCTCAACAAAAAGGACACAATGTTAGACAGAGATTTGCTGTGAATTTTAATAATATATCTCACAGAATGATATTTTCGGTAAAAAGTCAATCGTAACCACGTTCGGTATCTGCGGTTTGAAAAGTTATATTCCGCTTTCGAAAATGTTTAGATGTGAAATGGCAAATCCTAACGGCAGTCTTTATGCAAAGTTTTGCTCTAATATCTTCATTATTAATTAAAACTATATATATATTATATTGTACTGTAAAGTGAAAGAATCATAAGAAATTTAAAATTGCGATATGCGGGAAGTGGGCGTGCTATTCTTAAAGTTTCCAGACGGAGATTTGTGAAATAAATGTTCACGCAGAATATTTCATTTTATTTGAACGTTACCCCAGCCAACTGTACCCTACCAGAAAAAAGTTTTGCTATTTGATGATGGCGTTTGAAAAAAAAATGTATGACGTTTTAGCGCACTTAGTTATATTTTAATGCCACTATTGAAAGGACTACTCCATTGAAAAAAATTAACATTATTTAGGACTTTTACAAAAAAGGTATGATTTACACTTTTTGGAAATAAAAAAGAAATAATAAAATATTTATCAAAAAAATATTAAATGCGTCAATGCAAAATCCAATTTATTATGAAAAAACAAGACTTGGTTTCAAGATCTCACGCATAATCATGACAATTCAATTCAAATATGAGCTAGGCTAGTGCGAAGATACCTGAATGAAAATATTTAATTTCATTGTATTTTGTCATTCGCACTATGTTATAGCTCAAAAGACATACTCGTACAATTCTAGAAAAGAAATACACTTTTGACGGACAAAACGAAAATTGATCGTATTGATTTTGATTACAAAATGTACAAAAAAACAAGAAGGCCAATCTTCTATATACAAAAAGCGCTGCGAAGCACTGGTGAAGAATTAAATTTGGAAATCTTGATATACTCAAGAATAAAATGAAGCCATAATTCTTCGAATATTTTGCAAATGAATTGAATTTTCACAAATGACAATGATCCAATGCTAGACAAAAAAAATTTAACAAGAAAAGATCCACTTCTCGAGTAGCCGCCCCAATCGACCTTAATCCTATCGAAAATTTGTGAATTGAGAAAAGTTGGGACAAAAAGAGTTCACTAATCTGTGGGAATGTGTACAAAGAGGCGTATTGCGCTATTCCTTTGGAGCGGTGCCAAAAGTTAATACGGAATTTGTAACGTAGGTGCGCTATTCGGAATAACCGTTATTCCACAAGATATTAATAAATATTGAAAACTCTCTATATGTTCTAATTCCAGTGTTATACACTCCCGCAGTGAAGCACCAAACTGGTCAGGAATTATATTATCCTAGTATTTATTGCGAAATTTCGAAAGAAAACCAATTTATTCAGAGAAATGTTAAACTTGAGAAATGCTAAGATTAATACAATTTTAGGCACAAATTTATCAATTGTGTAAAAAAAAGCAAGGAGTGCTAAATTCTGTAAGTTTTATAGTGCAATAATGCTATAATACAAGTGTAACCTAACATTTTTTACTTACGCACTGTGCAAGGAACAAAAGGCTTTTAAGTACTGGCAAAACTTTACATTAAGAAAGTAAGGAAGGTTAAGTCGGGTATAACCGAACATTTTATGCTTTTGTAATTTGCAAGGATCAAAAGCGGGGAAATACTTTTATGTATTGGCAAAACTTTATATCAAACAACACGAAAGGCTAAGTTCAGATGTAACCGAACATTTTATACTCTTACAATTTGCAAGAGTAAAAATGTTGCAAATGAATTCAGCATAAGTTATTCAACGAAACTGTGAATAGATTGTAATCATATTTGGCATCACATTAATTTTTACTTTAGGTCATATACTCATAAAGTCAATTTAACTAAGAAAAATAATCCATGCATATTCACGTTATTAGTGCTGTGGGAAGGTACGGCAGCCATAATTTACCGAACGATATAATACTAATCGAAATATTCTCATTTAATTTTGTTGAGACACCTTTATGGAGATATCTGTGATATAAACTCAACCAAAGGGAGGAAATTTAATATATTGTGTATATGAGGAAAAAGTCAACCAGAGGAACGTACATCATATTAGTGGTATGACCTATTAGACCTTTTCATTCATATTCAGCGCTAAACCATATTATGGTTAAGAAAACTCTTAATTCGTTTAAACTATCGCACATATTGACTTTATATGGTCTAAGGTCAGCTGAAAAATCGGAAAGCAATATATTGGGTATATGGGGCTAGGGGAAGGGCTGAGCAGATAACAATTACTTTTGGCATTAAACTAAAGCATGCTTGGGAACACATTTCCACAATTTGACCATATTCGTCGTAAAGTCTACTAGAATAACGATAGTCATTATAGGCATTATACTGGAGCTGGGGTAATTCGTACATCTATTTTACTAATTTTTACTGCCAAACTACAATATATTCAGGATTACTTGTTCATCTAATTTTGCATATAGGCCGATATATACGGGATTTCGCCCAATTTCACACTGAAACACATAAATATCAAAGTAATATTATGAATCAAATTTAGTTCAAATAGAGAAAGTCCTTCCAGAGATATGGGATTCCACTGAAATATGGACGGTGCCATTCCTATTAACCACTTTTGTGTCTGACATATTTCGTCGGCGAGTTAACACCGTAGTAGTTTTCAATATAACTTTCGTACGGAAAGTGGGCGGGGTCTGATGATGGTAGTGATGAATTCGAATGTCATTGAGTTCTCCGTTTTATGAGGAGATGTTAAGAAAGCTAGCTCTCAGCAAGTTTGGTTAATATAGCTTTAGTGGTTTGTGAGATATGTGTATTGAACCTATTAAGGGGCGGTGCCACTCTCATTTTTTAAAAACATTTAAACCACAGATGCTCCCACCAACTCTAATTCCCTGTTGCAAGTTACTGTTTGGTATCTTAAATTGTTACTTAGTGACAGCCCTTCATAGGTTTCGATTAACGGCATTTTGTGACCGTGGGAAAGAGCCGATTCTTATAATTCCAGGGAACGCTTAGCAAGCTTCACTGAGATATCTCAATTTTAACTCAAGTTAGCGCGTTTACGGAAGAACGGACAGACAAACAGTCACTCGGAATTCTACTCGCCTTGTCATCTCGATCATTTTGATATGCATACATAACTGTATATAAATCTTGCTTAGTTTTAGCTATAACAAACAACCGTTAGATGAACTATAATATTATACTGTGTTGTAACATGTTGCAAGAGTACAAAAATATTTAAATTTCTAATTATGCCAACTTCAACCCAATTAATTGAAGCTCGTCTTCTAACAACACCGATCCCGCTACTGTTAATTAAGACTCATTCCGACTATACGAACGGAAGTTGGCTCTAAAAGCTATTCGCAGATGCCACTAATTGGTTAGTCGAGAAAGAGAGATATGACAAACATTCAACCAAGCCTATTAGCAATTACTTCCTGTTTACTACCTTAAACTTCCTATACTGTTACACTGTGTCGGCGTTGTTGCAGCCATACATTTTAATGTATTGCACCTCTAATTAAGTTGACGCTCATACTGCATTGCAAATCCTCCTTATGGCAGGCATCTTTAGCAACATGTTGCACAGAGTATATATAGTAATTTGGTACGCGTGGTTGCTATTTATAACAGGGTAAAATAAACGAGATAGACATAGAGTTGAATATGTAGTACATCAAAATGTTCAGAATAAAGAATCAATTCGATTGAGCAGAATCCACGAATGTCACGCCCATCCCAAATATTCCAAATGTAGTGATTTTCACTTGTAGGATTAACTTTACCTAAAGCTTAACCCTTTTACATATTTGTTGCCTCTTTTATGATAATGATCCTTTACAAACTTATTATACTCTATATATTTCACACTTTTATACCTTCACAATTTGTCAGAATGTCCTTTTTTGGTTCTGTCTAACTTAGCTCTTTCTTATTCACAATTCTCTTAATTTATCTGCTTCGAAATTTTAATTCTTACAGTCGGTGTGTAACAGAAGCCAAATTTAAAAAGTTTTGTTTGCCTGTGTGCTTCTCAGCAAATCATGCCAAAAAAAATTGCTAGAGTTCCAACTAAAGTATTACTTTACCGCAGTAAAATATTTTCTTTAATGGATACCGCTTTAAACTAAGATCGGACTTTTACCCAATTTTGTTCATTGTATCCTACAACAATTTTTTTGTGGTTGTTAGCATTATCTTTAAATTAAAACTCATTAACTTTTTTTAATAATAACTTTAAAAATAACAAATTCTTATGTAACATGTAACTTTCCTTAAAATCTATTGTAAAATTAATCCAAAAACAGGGAAAATCGTACAACTTATCCAGTATAACGACTTTTTTACTTCCCCCCTAGATCAATTTAACTTATTTTTCAATTTCAACTGTAAAAAAATATTTTAAAAACTAAATACTACTCAATTATACCCATTAAGAAGGCATTGATTATGTACCTATCATGGATTATCATAAAAATCGTTGGTTAAATTATCCAACTAGTATATTTTTTAACTCCCTTTTCCTTTTTTGTATTTTTCCCACAATCACGTAAATTTTAGCAAAAAGGTGAAGACTTGCAGACACTTGATCTTAAACTTCTTTCAGGGATTACTTGTGTCTCCATAGTTATTTGTAGTTAATTGTCATGATAACCAGATAAAACTTAATCCAATCTACAAGCCAAATAAACAGACACAAATAGAATACGTCCAGTTAACACTTCTAATTAGCCTTAGTTAGCCAAAGAGTTGGTGCAACCACACTAGTGCTGTTTGTAACAATAAATACTGAAGTGAAAATGTGTAATTTTGCTCCGTTTGTGTAAAAAATGCTTCAAGTTTTATTTAATTTTGAACTGTGAACATAGTAACTGTCCTAACTTTTTAATTGCAAACGCCATAGCCACACAAAATTCTGTTTTGTGAAATAAATATAAAACAAGTAAGAAAAGGCTAAGTGCTAGTGCAACCGAACCGAACCGAAATACTTTCAGGTGGTGGCAAATCAATTTATTAAATAATGTTGAGTAAGAATTCAACATCCATTATTCGACGAAATTGTGAATTGATTACAATCATATTTGCATCATACTAACTTTTATTATAGTCATACTCTTAAAAATTCAATCTAACTAAGACAAACCATCCCTGATCTATTAAAAATAAATCCATTATTTTTGCAATAAATTGAATGTTTTACACCGTTGAAATATACACCGTTTTATTCGACAACTAGTTGCTATTTTTAAGATAATTTCATAATGCCACTCTCAGAGAAACACTCGTCCCTATTAGTAAAAACTGGCAAAATCGATTTTCACAAATTTTTCTTGAGACGAGTTTTTCACAAGCAAAGTCATTCGCCATACACAGGAACGGGTAATAATCACTTGGTGATAGGTCCAGACTATAAGGTATAAATAAAAAATAAAAACCTCCTAACCAAGCTACAGGAGATTCTGTGTCACTATCCACATACATCGATGTGGCCTGGCGTTGTCCTGATGGAACATAATTCCTCTCCTATTGACCAAAGCTGGCAGTTTCTGTGAGATTGCTTCCTTCAGACGGTCAAATTGTTGACAGCACAGGTCCGAATTAAAAGTTTGGCCATAGGGGAGCGGTCATAAGTGACACACTTCAACACTAGTAACCACCCGCTTCAGAAATAGAGCGGTTTTGTTGCGGTTCAGCAGCGATTCGAAGATAGAAATCCGGCTCAGGAAGTGTTTGCGTTAACTCGTGTGACACCCATACATCGAGCTCCTTTTAGAATTCTGCCTTGTTTAAATGGTCCCAAACGGTTTTTTGTGTAATGTTTAACCCCTGGGCGATCGAAATATGAACATATATATGAAGGTCAGACTCAACGATTTCCATTATTGTATCGATATTTTAGATAATTGGCCATCCAGAGTGTGGTGTGAGGAAACCTGAAATTGCAGGTGATTAACTATTACAGTATCAGGACGACGCGTATCGACGCGTGATCAAACAATACTGAGTCAAGCAATCACAAAACTAATTGAGAAGTTTTTTTAGCAAAAAATCTTGTCTTTCTAACGCCATCACGCCATAATCCGATCACGCTTATACAACGCGAGGCATCTAGTGGAAAAATAATTGATTTCTTTTTGAAAAGACCTAATATGTTCATCATATTAGCACTGTAGGTGCGTACAATAGCCATAATTTTTAAACCGAATGACATACTAATCGAAATATTCTCGCTTAGTTTTGCTCATCTTCTATTAAGATATATGCGAATGAAAGTCAACCAAAGGGCGAAATTTAATATATTTTGTATATGAGGAGAAAATCAAAGGAGGAAAGTCGGAAATTACTATATTGTGTACATTTGGGCTAGGTGAAGGTCTGAGCAGATTATGTGTACTTTGGCATTTGGTTTGGCATTAAACTAAAATATGCTCGAAAACATATTTCCACTCAATTTTATTAAGATAACAAAAAATGTTACTGACATATTCGGCATAGAGTCCACTAGAATAACAATAATCATCATCATGTAGAATAGGGCGGCTGGGGTAATTCGTAGACCGATTTTGCTCTTTTTCGTCACCAAACTATACTATATTCCAGATTATAGATTAATTTATTTTTGCTAAGATATCTTACATATTGACCGAAATGATTTTCGATATATAACCCTGTTGGGATCGGGTCCAGATTTTCGCTACAACAACAACACATAAAGCCAATTGGAACTTTGAAAGTCCTTATATTAGGTGCACAGGGGCCAGGAGAAGTATTGACTGGATCTCACCCATTTTTGGCTTCAAGACACATTATTAACACGAAAAGTTTTCAACATAACCGTAGTGTAACGGGTGGGGGTGGTTAGAGTTGTTTTCCACAAGATTTATAGATGTAAAATCAGTTGTTTGTGAGATATGTTCTTTAAACCTATTAGGAGGCGGTGTTATGCCCACTTTTTAAAAAATTTTAAACCATAGATGCCTCCCTACCCTGAGGCCCCGTACCAGTATACAGTTTTGTATGTTAATTTGTTGCTTGATTATAGCACTTTATTTGTTTTCATTTAATGGGGTTTCGCGGACGTGGCAATTGTTTGATTACGGCCATTTGCAGTACCAATCTTCTTAAGTAACACGTGTACCAAGTTTCATCTAGATGTCTTCATTTTCAACTTCTCGTCAATCTGATCATTTTGATATATGTATGCAACTCTAATCTATTTCGATTATATTCAGGTTTTACAAACTACCTTCAGGTAAACGAAACTATTACATTCTGTGCAACATGTTGCGAAAGTATAAAAACTTAAAACACAAATATTTTCGAAACATCTTGCTCACATGTAACATCGTAACCAAACGAAGTATCTACAAACGTGCAAACTTATATACGAACAACAGAATTTATAGAACGTAGAAATGAATTGATCTGACACTGCCATCAATCAATCCCTTTGTTAAAGTTAGCTCTCCTTTTTAATAGTAAAAAAACATACTAGTGACACGCCTACTTTTACTATTACTCCTTCTCATAAAATAGTCCTTATTATTATATTAAATGAAATTAAAACAAAATTAATTCTCGAAGATCGAAGTGGGCCGCCCCTTTCTATGAAATTAACCACAAACAAATAATTCCAAAAATTAAGCAGAAGTCACATACGATACAAACATATATAGTTTATGTTCGAAAAGGAGCGAGCTTTAAAATATTAAATAGCAAAATGCTCTCTGATATGTATATAATTGTTGTAATATTTGCTTTACAAAGTATAATATTTACTCACCTCTTTAGCCTTACAGTACAAAGTGTCGTAAACCTCTGGACGACCTTCGATATTCTTCAGACGTACTGGCTTACGTATGAGTATACTGCGTCCCTCTTCATCAACGTGTATAAAACTACCAGCACGCGCTCGAAAATCCTGTGACATTTTGCGTTGTCCAGTATTCTTCGGAGTGGGTGAGAGCTCACGTGCTTTGCCCTCGCCTCCACCACTGTTGCAATTCCCTTCGATTTCCACAATTACACCAGCCCCACCGCCACCTACCGCCGCACTGCGCACAATATGCACCGGCGAGTTTTTGGCACTAGCAGCACCTCGGCCTGATAAGCTCTGCCTTTTTGCGTAATGTTGTCGATTGGGTGTGCAATGAGCACTTTCACTGCCACCTGCTATTGTCATTTCTGTCAAATATACAGTTTGCTGCTGCAACTTTTCGTGTGGCTCCTTAATGTATATTTGTGACCTTCTGCTGTCATTTTCCTTTTCGATGCGCATTTCCGGTGTTGGCGGTGGGGAATGATGGTTTGTTTGGATTTCATTGTTCGCTGTTGCATTGTTCTGTTGTTGCTGCTGTTCCCTTTGTGGATGAGTGGGTTTGTTGGGCATACGTTTTGTAGCTACAAATCGTAAATTCTCGAAAATCGCGCTAAAGTGAGACATTTTGGGACAGTTACTCACTTACTATTCCACTTTGTTACCGAATTAAACAAATATATTTACTATATCCCTTATTTTCTTATGTACATTTATTGACACGATTGTAGATTTCAAATTAAATTATTTCAGTCATTTAACCATTTCGCTATTTGTTATCATATTGCTTCTTTTACTGGAAAAAAATTGTACAGAGTTTTACTCTTTTATAAACCTCTACTACAAATTATAATTCTTATAAATTTGTGGAATGAAAACTCGTCCTTCATATAGTACATTTTGAAGTACTAATAGAATTTATAAAGTAGAAAATGTTTATGAAATATTCAAAACATATTTATTGGAGATGTATGTGGGGCTAAATATCTAAATATCTCCATCAATCAGTGAAAACAAAGAATCCAATCTTTTTAAGGAAGGAATTTGAAATTATAATACAATAATATATATATCAAGCTCGATATGTTTTTTGTCGTAGATATGATCCCGGCAGCAGAAGTGGAATAAACCAAATTTTGTTATCTCTGATGCATGTTGCACAGAGTTTAATAGTTTCATTTACCTAAAGTTTGTTTGCAACACCTAAGCCATGTACACGTATGTTGTGAATAGTTTTGAAAAGTAGGCTTGGCCCGCCTTCTAGCATGCTCAAACTATTGGTGCCAAAATTAAACCGGATTAATGTTTTTACGCTATTTTCGGCAGGTAATTTGAATTATACGGCAGGTATTTGAATAGGTTTACAGGCAATTTTCCATAATTAACCACTAAGGAAGAGCTAAGTTCGGGTGTAACCGAACATTTTATTCTCCCGAAATTTTTAAAGATTAAAGCCGGAGGCATATTTTCAGGTGTTGATAAAACTTTAAACTCTCGCAATTTTCAAAAAAAGCCAGTGAAAAGCTTTCAGGTGCTGGCAAAACTTTATATTAAACAAATAAGGAAAGGCTAAGATCGGATGTAACCGCATATCCTATACTCTCACATTGTACAAAGGTCAAAGGAAAGGAAATGTTTTCAGGTGTTGGGATAAATTTATACTAAACAAGTAAGAAAGGGCTAAGTTCGGGTGTAACCGAACATTTTATACTCTCGCAATGTGCAAGGATCAGAGGCGGGGAAATATTTTCAGGTGCTGTCTTTATATTCAATCAGCTTTATTTTAAAGATGTTGCGGAAGAATTCAACGTTCATTATCCGACAAATTTTCAATGGATTGCAATCCTATTAGGTATCTTATTAACTTATATTACAGGCCATAGACTCATGTACTTGCATTGTTAATATTTTGCTTCGTGTCAGAGATACTTATATTAAAATCTACCAAATTAACTCAAATAAGAAATATGAGATATAAAGTCAACCAAAGTGATTTAATAAATATATTAGATACATGAGGAAAAAGTCAACCAAAGAAAATTAAAGAATTATATTAGGAATAAGCGGCTTAGACTACGGTCTAAACTGATTTCTTTCATATTTAGTGCGAAATCACATCGTGTTTAACAAAACATTTCCACTTAATTTCATTAAGATATCACACATATTGACCAACATAAACGGTTTAAAGTCAGATTTAAAGTGGTGCATTCTTATATTGGGCATTTTTGGGATAGAGGAAGATCTGCACTGATCACATTAACTCTTTTCATTATTCAAGTATATTAAGGAACATGTTTTCACCCAATATTGTGAAGGTAACTCACACAGTGACCGACATATTCCGTTTAAAGTCTGCCAGAATAGCAAAAGTCATTACATGTAGTATATGGGATAATTCATAAACCGATTTCACACATTTGTAAAAATATGTAAACTATGGTATTTCCGATATTACATATTCACTTAATTTTGCTAAAATATCTTACATATTGACCGAAATATATGGTATAAAGTCTAGCTAGAGGTTGACCTTATCCTTATATTAGGTACATGGGGGCTAGAGGAAGTGCTTACCCCACTTTACCCATTTTTGACACAAGACCACATTATTATCATGGAAAGATAATCCTCGAAATTCATTACGATATTTTGCAGATTTACCGATATTTTCGATAAAAAGTCAGATAGAGGCACTGTGGTCCTAATATTGGATATCTGGTGGCTTGAAAAGTCATAATCCGATGTCGTCTATTTTTAGGCATAAGATGACATATCCTGAAGGCACTATTTGTACAAAGTTTGATTTTCATATCTTAATTGCTGCCCGATTTATGTGCTTTAAAGCGAAAGGATCAGATGAGACTTAAAATTGTGTTATATGAGAAGTAGGCGTGGATTTTATCCGATTTCGCCCATTTCCACAGCGTGACATAGGGATGCAAATATAATTTCATGTACCAAATTTAGTTGAAATCGGTTAAGGGTACTTGAGATATGGGATTTCTCCTAGAAGTGGGCGGTACCACGCTCATCATCAAACCTTTAGACGGATTCCTATGCAACCCTGCCATATCATATTTGCTGCAAGAATTAACGTTTCGAACGTGTTCCTTTAGCGAGTTAACGCACTTTTAGAAGTTTTCAACATAACCTTTGTATGGGAAGTTGGCGTGGTTATTATCCAGTTTCCCTCATTTATTGCCCATCGGCAATACCGACCGTCTTACGGTGACAAAGAACACGTGTACCTAGTTTTATCAAAATATCTTCATTTTTACTCAAGTTAGCGCTTCCACGGACGGGTGGACAGACAGTCACTCGGATTTCAACCCGTCTTTTCATCCTGATCATTTTTATATATATAGATGTCTGTATCTAACTCGGTTAGTTCTAAGTGTTACAAACAACCGCTAGGTGTTCAAAACTAATATATTCTGTAGCAACATGTTGAGAAAGTATAAAAATGTTGGGGAGGAATTCAACATTGATTATTCGGCGAAATTGTCAATGGATTGCAATCATATTTGGTATTTTATTATTTTATATTATAGGTCATAGATTCACGTACTTTCATTGCTATATTTTGCTTCGTGTCAGAGATATTTGTATTAAAATCTACCAAATGAACTCAAAAGTGATATATGCGATATAAACTCAACCAAAATGGATATTAGGAATTATGAGTAAGCGGCTTAGGCCATGGTCTAGACCGATTTCTTTCATATTTAGCGCGAAACCACATTATGTTGAAGAGAATATATTCATTTAATTTCCTTAAAATATCGTACATATTGACCAACATAAACTATTTAAAGTCGATGGAAAGTCGCGAACTCTTATATCGGGCATTTTTGGGATAGAAGAAGATCTGCACTGATTGCATTAACTCTTTTCATTATTCAAGCATATTAGGGAACATGAATCCACGCAATTTTGTGAAGGTAACTCACACAGTGACCGACGTATTCGGTTTAAAGTCTGCTAGAATAACGAAAATCATTATATGTAATATATTAGAGCAGGGATAATCCGTATACCGATTTCACACATTTCCGGAATTAAACTATGGTATGTAAAATATTACACGTTCATTCAATTTTGCTAAGATATCTTACATATTGACCGAAATATATGGTATAAAGTCTACCCAGAGCTTGAAAATCCGTATATTAGGTACATGGGGGCTAGGGGAAGTGCTTTCCCGATTTTATCCATTTTAAGCACATGGGCACACTGTTATTAGAAAGAAACGCATGTTTTGAACGTACTATTCGTGAAAAGCGTTATTCCAATATCTTAATTTATGCTAGATTTATGTACTTTAAAGTGAAGTCATCAGATGAAAATTAAAATTGTGTTATATGCGAACTAGGTGTGGTTTTTATCCGATTTCGTCCGCTTTCACAATGTGACATAAGGATGCAAATATAATGCCACATACTAAATTTTGAAATCGGTTAGGGCGTTCTTGAGATATGGGATTTCATCCAAATCAACCATCACCAAAATTTTACACAGATTCCTATGTAACCCTTCTATATCATATTTGCTGTAAAATTTAATGTTGCTGGCGTGTTCCTTCAGCGAATTAAAACGCTCCTGGAAGTTTTCAACATAACCTTTGGATGGGAGGTGGGCGTGGTTATTATCCGATTTCACTAATGTTATCAGTATATGAAAAGATGCTAGAAGAACTTAGTCGGAAGAAGTTTGATTGATATAGTTTTGACGGCTTCCGAGATATAGTATAGTATATTATGTCAAAATATCCGAATATTTACTCAAATTATCGCTTGCACGGACCGGCGGACGGACAGGCGGACTGTCACACTTCATCCTGATCATTTATATATATATATATGTTTACATATAACTCTATTAGTTCTAGGTGTTACAAATAACTGTTATTTGAACAAAACTAATATACTCTCTAGCAACATGTTGCGAGAATATAAAAATGTTGCGTAAGAATTCAGCATTCATTATTCGACGAAACCGTTAAACGATTGCAATCATATTTGGAATCTTATTAAATTATATTACAGGTCATAGACTCACGTATTTTCATTACTATATATTGCTCCATCTCTGGGATATTTATATTAAAATATACTGATTAACTCAAAAGAGATATTTGCGATATAAGCTCAACCAAAGTGGTTTAATTAAATATATCAAATATATGGGGAAAAAGTCTACCAGAGAAACTGAAATCATTATATTAGGAATAAAGGGTTTAGACCACAGTCTGGAACGGTTTCATTCATATTTAGCGCAAAACATAAAGTAACATAATGATGCAATAATTATTTACTATTATATTTACTATTATTATTTATTATTTTTTATTAAAAAATTATTTACATATAATGCCATGTACAAAATTTGCTTGAAATGGGATTTCACCTAAAAGTGGGTGGTACCACAACCAAAGTCCAATTTTTACACAGGTTCCTATAAATCTCGTCCGTCCCTTATAAACTGTAAGATTTAATGTTTCTGGCTCTTTTAGTAGTTTCAACATAACCTTTTTGTAGTAGATGGGCGTGATACTTGATTTATCTACATTCAAGTTAAAGGATCGGATGAAATTTAAACTTATGTTATATGGAGAAGTAAGCGCGGTTATTATCCGATTTCACTAATTTGCCACTGTATGAGAAGGTGCCAGAAAGACTTTTACTGAAAAAATTTGATTAACATAGCTTAGCGGCTTGTGAGATGTGACATTTAAACCTATTTGCACTATTACTTTTGCAACATTTTTAGCCACAGATCCCCCGCCCTACTAGAATTCTCCGTACAAAAAACACTTTTATATATTAATTTGTTGCTGCTGTTGGTGCTATAACTACACTTTATAAGTTTTCGATTAACGAAATTAAACGAAATCTGATTACTCCAATCTGCAACCTTCTTATGATGCAAAGAACACGTTTAGGGAATTTCATTAAAATATTTTAATTTTTACTCAAGTTATCGCATAGACGGACAAATGGGCAGACGGACGATCAGACAATCACTACGAATTGCAGGGTCTCGTCATCCTGATCATTTATATATATATATAACTCTATAACTATCTCGATTAGTTTTAGGTGTCAACCGTTAGGTGAGCAAAACTATTCCACTCTGTTGCAACATGGTGGGGTAGAGATGTATATTATTAGCTGTGGGTATTCATGATATTTACCCAACGACATAATACTAATAATGATACTCAAAATGTTTTCATTTAATTTAGTTGAGACGTCTTTGCGATGTAAACTCAACGGAAGGAAGGAAATTTAATATATTGTATATATAAGGAAAAAATCGACCAGAAGGACGTAAGTCATTATATTAGAGATATGTAGGTTAGACCAAGGTCTAGACCGATTTCATTCATATTCAAGGTTAAACCATATTTTGGGTAAGAAAGCACTTAATCCTTTTAATTATCACACACATTGGCTTCTATAAGCGGATTAAGGTCTACTGGAAAGTGGGAAATCGCTACATTGGGGCTAGGCGAACGTCAGAGCAGATAACATTTACTTTGGCATTAAACTATGTATGCTCGAAAACACGTCTCCAGTCAGTATATATTAACTCAAACTTAGACTAGCCAAACTTATCAATTCTTGGCACCAAGACACGTTATTACCAAGAAAAGATGTTATCTCAATTTTATTAAGATATCTTTAATATCTCACATATTAACCACATGTGATTAATTATCGCATGATTTCATAAATTTTTGACATCAGGACAAACTATTACCAGGAAAAGACGTTATCGGGATTGTCAACCGTAAGTTCGAAAAATATTATTTTAGGTATATGGAAGCTAAGGGAAGCTATGGATCTAACCAAATTAACTCATTTTCGACACTAAAGTACAATGTTACCACAGAAAGATGCTCTCGGAATTTCATTAGGCTTGAAAAGATATATTTCGACTCGAGGAAGGAAATGGTATACCTTTAGAACACTATTTGTGTAAATTTCTATTCCGATATATTATTTGGTGCATACTGTAAAGCGAAAGAATCAGATTGAAATTAAAATTTTGATTTGTAGTTGTACTCCGATTTCGCCTATTTTCTCGTTGTAATATAGAGATTACTTTGGGCATTGAGTTTGGTTGAAATTAGTATCCTTTCTGTACTTTATTTACGGCAAAATTTAGTGTTGCTGACGTTTTTTCTCCGCGAGTTAACGCACTTGTAGTAGTTTTCCACATAACCTAAGTGAGGGAGGTGGGCATATAAAAATATTTAATTACATATATTGCAACGATATTAAATGTATGAGTAAAATTGTTTACATAAACACACGAAATCAGAACATATTAAATATTATTATTGACTTCAATGGAGATCACTAGTGCAATATAAGTCAAATTATGAATTCGTTATTTAATTTGTTTATAACTGTTTTTTAAATAGATAGCAAATAATATATTCAAAAATAAAAAATTTGATTGAGCTAGGATATCTCACATATTGACCGATATGTAAGGTATAAAGTCAACCGGAAGATCAATATCTTTATATTAGGTATGTGGGACTAGCGGAAATACAGAACCGATTTTATCCATTTTTAGCGCCAGAGCAAATTTTGAGCACAGAGCACCAGGATAAGTTGCCTTTTTAATATCATTAAGCAATCAATCAATATATCAATAATCATTATCTCATATACCGATGTTTTCGATAAGGAGTCAGCCATAGGCACCGGGGTCCTTACATTCGGTATCTGGTAACCGTTAGGTGAACAAATCTATTATATTCTGTGGAACATGTTGCGAGAGTATAAAAACGAATATCGCTTTATCAATATTTTTATGATTTTGTGTTCAAATCAATTAATTAGTATGTGAGACACTAAATTTCTCGTAAAAAGGCGTAAACTAATTCATGTACCAATGGATATGGAGTTTATTTTACCAAGCTTCTGTACCGAAGTTGATTGTTCTAGTATTACTATTTTAAGAATTTAGACGTTTTGTAATTTTACGTTGGTATTATATATATGACGTTGGTATTACATCCTTATTATTTTACTTCTATTCTTACAATTCTCAATAATACCCAATAATTACCGCCCGAACATAGCGCTACCTTACTTATTATCAAAACATTCCAATTACTTTACTCATTTGGTATATCTTGGCTTTTGAAGTAAGTCAGTCTATACTTGTCTTCATTTGAGGAAGATATGCTAAATGTCATAAATTGCATAATAAAAAATTCTTGCATTAGTTTTTAAACAAGTCGGATAAAAAACCTAAAGTAAACATAATCTGCAAAAAGCACATAACAATAAGAATTTTTGGGAACTAAAACGATAGTATTCACCTACTATATTCCAGCTCACAATACATTTTGTTAAACATATTGTATTTTTAAAACATAAACATAAAGCTCATTCCGTAGGCAATGTGAAAATAGATGAAATCGTATTAAAATCACACCCATTCCCCATATAACGGTTGTATTGAAAACTACTAAAAGCGCGTTAACTCGCTGAACAAACATGTCAGAGGCACTGAATTTAACAGCCAGGATGGTACTTAAGGGCTTCGAAGGATTCGATGTAAAATTTTTATGTGCGACATTATATTTGCATCCTTATATTATAGAATGGAAATGGGCGAAATCGGAATCCAACCACGCCTACTTCAGATATATTCCATTTTAAAGTTCATATGATTCTTTCACTTTACAATATATAAATCAATTAATAATAAAGATATTGGAACAAAACTTTGATCAAATAATGCCTTCCAGGTATGCAATTTAACGTCGACGTTTTTAACGTTTAAAAATTTTCGAAATCGGAATCTAAGTTCTCAAGTCTCCAGATACCGACCCAGCGCCTATGGTTAACTTTTTACCGAAAATATCAGTCAACCTGTGAGATATATTATTGAAGTTCAGAATAAATCTTTGCCTGTTAATAATATGTCGTAATCCCCCAAAAAAAGGAAAGCGGAGATATACTCCTAGTCCCCAAACACATAATATACGAGTTTCAAACTTTCGGTTGGCTTTATACGGTAGACATCGGTCAATATGTATGAAATCTGAGCAAAATAAAATGAACGTATAATATTGGATATGCTATAGTTTAATTCCGAATTACACCAGCTCCCATATACTACATACGTAGTGTGTCCAAAAAATAACGGGAATTTTCGTTTGCTGAAAAAAGATTTATTCATTCGTCTACATTAATGTTATCGCCTTCAAAATAGTCTCCATTTGATATTATGCACAGCGCATAATTCAATCGTCGAAGCACTTCTCCAACTCGAGTTTTGGGGTACCCTTTAGCTCATTGCTTTTAATGTCATTTATATTTGTAAAACTACGGCCCTTAAAGGTTCTCTTTTCCGGTCGTTTTTTTCTTTTTTTTTGGATTCCCTCACGCGAACGGCGTTGAACTTGTGGGTAATACTCCTTATTGACCGTTTGACCTTGAGTCAAGAATTCATGATGCAATATGCCATTAAAGTCGAAGAACACAGTCGAAGCACAGTTCCCTATTTTTGAACACACCATGTATAACGAAATTCGTTATTAAAGCAGACTTTATTCCAAATATGACGGTCAATGTGCGAGTTCTCTTCATAAAATTGTATAGAAACATTTATCGAGCATACTTGCGCAGTGTCAAAAGTTGCTGCAATAAGTCCTTTTTCCTGCCTTTAAGCCGTTTATTTTGGACAATATGTGTGATATTTTAACGAAATTAAGTGGACTTGCTTTCTTAAACAGAATGCGGTTTAGCGCTGAATATGAATGAAATCGGTGTAGACTTTGGACTAAACCCCATATCCCCAATATAATGATTTCCACTTTTCTGGTAGCCCTTCTCCTAATATACACAATGTATTAAGTTCAGACCTTTTGGTTGAACTTATATCACACATATCATCTGAGTAAAATTTACTGCTTTTAATATATGTTATATTGAATTCTAACGCAACATTTTTATACTCTCGCAACATGTTGCTAGAGAGTATATTAGTTTTGTTCACCTAACGGGTGTTTGTAACACCTAGAACTAATCGAGTTAGATATAAACATCTATACATATAAATGATCAGAATGAAAAGACTGTCTACTGTCTGCCGTCCGTCCGTGCAAGCGATAACTTGAGTAAAAATTAAGATATTTTGATGAAACTTAGTACACGTGTTCTTTGTCACCGTAAGACGGTTGGTGTTGCAGATGGGCTTAATTGGACATCTGCCACGCCCACAAAATGGCATTAATCGAAAAAAGCTAAAGTCCTATAACTCAGCAACAAATTAAGATATAAACTTTTATTTGGTATAGAGGATCCTAGTAGGGCGGAGCTTCTGTGGGCAAAAATGTTTGTAAAACTGTGCATGGCCCCGCCCCAATAGATTTAATGTATATATCTCGGAAGCCCTTCACGTTATATCAATCAAACTTGCTCCGACTAAGTATTTCTAGCATCTCTTCATATACTGAGAAAATTACTAAAATCGGATAATAACCACGCCCACTATGCCCACTGAAAACTACTAAAAGTGCGTTAACTCGCTGAATGAACACGTCAGAAGCATTAAATTTTACGGCAAATATGGTACGGAAGGGTTGCACAGGAATCCGTGTAAAGTTTTGGTTCTGGGTGTGGCACCGCCCACATTTTGGAGAAATATTTCAAGAACGCCTTAATCGATTTGAACAAAATTTGGTAAGGGACATTATATTTGCATTCTTATCTCGCGCTGTAATGGACGAAATCGAATAAAAATCACGCCTACTTCTCATATAACACAATTTTAAGTTTCATTTCATACTTTCACTTTAAAGCAGATAACTCGCGCATCGATTAAGATACTGGAATAAACCTTTTCAAGAAAAGTACGTTCAAGATATGCCATTTCATGTGTAAAAATAAACGAAATCGGATTATAACTTTTCAAGCCCCCAGATACCCAATAAATGGACCCCAATACCTCTATCGGATTTTTACCAAAAATATCGGTAAATCTGTAATATATTGTATTGAGATTGGATTACTATCTTTCCATGAAAATAGTGCACTCTGGTATCAAAAATGGTGAAAATCGGGTAAATGCTACCCCTAGCCCCCATATACCTAACAGACGGATTTCCAACCTTCCGGTAGACTTTATATCATATATAACGGTAAATCTGTACGATATCGTAATAAAAGCGAGCATTATCTTTTGTGCTTTTATGTTTTCTGTGCTTTTGTGTCAAAAATGGGGAAAATCAGGTAAGCACTTCACGTAGCCCCCATATACCTAATATAAGGATTTTCCCTTCCTATAAACTTTATACCACATATAACGGTCAATACATGAGTTATCTATTTTAAATTCAGAGAGCGTTTCTTTCTGGTAACAGCGTGTCTATGTGCTTAGAATGGATAAAATCGGGTAAGCACTTCCCCTAGCCCCCATGTACCTAATACAAGGATTTTCAACCTCCGGGTAAACTTTACATCAATCACTGACTTCAAACCGTTTATTATGGTCAAAATGTATGATATTTTAATGAAATTAAGTGGATATGTTTTCTTAAACATAATGTGATTTTGCACCAAAATGAATGAAATAGGACTAGACCATGGTCTAAGCCGCATATTCCTAATAACACGATTTTCTTTTATCTGGTTGACTTTTCCTCATATATCTAATGCATTAATAAAACCACTTTGGTTGAGTTTATATCGCATATATCAAATTTTGAGTTAATTTGGTAGATTTTAATATAAATATCTCTGACACGAAGCAAAATATAGCAAAGAAAGTACATGAGTCTATGGCCTGTAATATAAGTTAATAAGATACCAAATATGATTGTTGTATAATCCATTAACAATTTCGTCGAATAATGAATGTTGAATTCTTCCGAAATATTTTTTAGTATAAAGTTATACCAGCACCTGAAAGCATATCCCCACCTCTGATCCTTGTACATTGCGAGAGTATGAAATGTTCGGTTACAACCGAACTTAGCTCTTTCTTACTTGTTTAATATAAAGTTTTGTCAGCACCTGAAAGTATTTCCCCGCCTTTGCTCACAAAGTTTTGTCAACACCAGAAAATATGCCCCGACTTTGGTTTCTAAAAATTGCTCGTGGATATAATGTTCGGTTACACCCGAACTTAGCCCTTCCTGACTTGTTTTTATATTTTAATTATAATCAGGGTACGAATGTGTTCAATTTTCAAGGCGTGCGTAGCATTTCAAATTTGATTAGCGACACTGAACGGAGCGATGGCGCCTAATGTATGCACTAATTACATTAAACGGCGCGCGGAAGCTAAGCACCGGTGGTTTTGTCTAACTACTTGACTGCTTCAGCGACTAGCTCGCAGCATCGTTTCCTTACAGTACAGCTCTAAGTCCGGAATAAATTACTTAATCAACGAAATAGTGAATCGAGGGTATACTCACATACAAATATACATGTGATATTTGAAAATTGGCTTGTTAGATTGCTTGCGTTGCTCGCAAAATTCAATTACATGCGCTTAAGTGTTGTTGAATTATCAGCGTCCGCGTGTGATTTCATTTCATTTAAATTTTTTTCTTTGAATCAACAGATATTACCACAATGTTGATGAATTTCGAATATGCATGCTTAACTATTATGCAATATATGTGTACTTTACAAAGTAAATGTGCCGTAAAGATGTTTCGGTTGTTTGGGTTTCAAATATCTTTATATATAATATATTACACAAGATATATATTTACTTGAATGTGTATGAATATGTATATATATGCTTTTAATAGTTGTAACTGAGTAGCTTAGTTTAATATTTAATTATATATATATTTATGTGTGTATACATAAGTTTTTTATATGAAATGCATTAAATTACAGTACGCGCTGAGCGCTTATGGTTTAGTTGCTGTTCCAAAATACGCACAGAAATTATTTTGATGATTTTTTCTTTGGTAAATTGAATAAGTAAGTAGTGATACATTAATCGCAGTAACACGTCTGTGAAAATAATGAAAACTGTAGTACCAGAAGAATGAATATATATCCTGGATCCAGGTTAATACGTAACTAAGTTTTGAAGTTTTCGATACCACTATAGAGGAAGCTATTGTTATAATCCCAGCAATTCGTGGCTACCCTAAACTCAAACAAAATTAAAAAAATTTCGTAAAAACCAATTCTTACACTCATTTGCAACAAATGGTGAATTGTACATAAACATTAACCTAGCTGTTCCCCGTACTAAACGCCGAATGAGAAAAATAATCAACCAAGTTTCATGTTTGAACTAAAAATGGCCGCTCGTGGTAGTAGGCATTTGTATTAGCAATTTTGGTACGGGCATTAATTGAAATCGAATGAAAATCGGAAATTGCTAAAAGTTGCCAATGAAAGGCAATAAAAAACAAGTAAAGAAGGGCTAAGTTCAGCTGTAACCGAGCATTTTATACTCTCGCGATGTGCAAGTATCAGAGGCGAGGAAAAGCTTTCATGTGCTGGTATAACTTTATATTAAAAAATGTTGCGGAGGAATTCAACATCCATTATTCGACGAAATTGGCAATGGATTGCAATCATATTTGGTATCTCATTAACTTAAATAATAGGCCATAGACTCTCATTACTATATATTTAATCGAGTCAGAGATATTTATATTAAAATCTACCTGTTAATAAAATTTCTTTCTTTCGTCCCGCATAAATCTGTACTACTACCAGAGGACAACCTAAAATATCGGTTATAGATTCGGGTATTATTTGAACAGCTTAACAGAAAGTGTCCATGTTATTTGGTTCGGACTAACCGCTTTATACGGGAGCTGTTTCACTTTTTTGTATGTTGTACTAGCTAAAGCTATGAGTAAGAAAGGATGATGATCACGCGCACAGAAGAGTTTTGAATAGTTTTATTAATTCGGTCTTAACAAACTCATAAAAAATTTAACAGAAATATCTGGCAGCGCTCTCGTCTAATTAGCGTGTGATTTAAAGAAAGTTTTTATTTATATATTATATGGCCGAAAGTCGACCAGGTACAAAAAATATTTGGTTATAAAGCCAAATCTCCGCTTCATATTCTTCTGAGATAATATTAAGCTCATATTGTTGGTATCTTTGGAAAATCGATATATATTAACGTTCCTGTATAAAAGGTTCCAAACACTTACCGAACTTATATCCGAACTTAGCCCTTTCTTACTTGTTTATTCTACAAACTTTTATATAACGAGCTATTTTTATGTTCTCCCAAGATATTTCGCAAAGCATAATAATAATTTTTTTTACCTAGTGGTTATTTATAACCTATAGTCGAGATAGATTTAGTTTTACATTTTTTAAAATAATCGGAATAACGAGACGAAGTGATTTTGTATTTTGAGGTTATATCACTGAGTATAATGTGATTCCGTATCGGTCCATAGCTTTCCCCACCACTAGGACCTTCGTACATAATAGTCTGATACTACCATTGAAAGGAGGGTTGGTAATGTTTTGTAAATCCGAATACCTTATTGATACACAACAAATAGGTTTGCGGATACCTGCAAATATTTATAAGTCTTTAATTCTTGCAAGGTCCTTAATTCATGATATTAGGAAGAAGGTAATTATTTCACTACACTGGGCAATGTATATTGTAATAATATGCAATCCTTGAATTTTTTATTTGAATTATAAGTTTATTTATAAATTCTCTATTTCTTTACACATTTTCATATTTTAGCATTAAAGAACTTAAGGTACTTAGGTAAAGGTACATTTCTGATTGGTAAGTTCTTGTAATAGCCAAGATATTAATGTATACTCGTATTTTTTTAGAGAGTTTTCTTAAAAAAAGGCGTACGAATACGAGTATTTTTTTTATTCAAAGATGAATGGATTTCCTTGTTTTGGGCAAGAACTTGGCAGAATATTATAAAGTAATTTCTTAACTTTGTAAATTTCTAAATTTACGGCATAAAAAATTTATGAGTGGTTTATGTATTTAACCAATCATGAAAGGGTTAGAGGCTGATATATTTTATAATAATGATGGCAAGTGGTATGGAAAACTTTGGAAGGAAAAGGAGCCTACAACGATGCGTAAACTAATTATATAAGGTGATCCATACAGTGATATATTAAATATTTATTTACTTATATTACTTATTTTTAGTACATATTACATATACGAACTCCTTGCATGAACTATATGTAAGCTTTTACTGAAATTATTTTACAGACCACCAAAGAACAAACATTGCTTGATCATTCTGTGAATTTTTTTCTGAATATAATACTAGTTGTAATCACACTACTCCAAATGTACAGATATAGCTTTTTAACGCCAACTTAATTTGTGTTGAGTGTGCACAAATGTATGTAAAAAATGCCTTTTCTACCCATTTTTGGTTCTTCCTTACTTCTTTTTATATAAGAGTAAGTAGAGTGAGTTAGATCAAATAACTTTTTAAAAGTAATTCACAATGTAATGCCAGCTGTTGCTATATTGCGATGAAACCGGATTCCTTTGCATAAGGAGGATGTTAAGTTTGCGGTGATTGCGGCTAAGCGCCATATGGATATCCTTTTGGATTTATAATTCCATAACTTTTATTGTTATTATATGCACATTAAACTTTTAAGTTGAAAATTAAATATATAATAATATACGTGCTTTAGAAGACCATACATACATGCGTGTGCTAATTGAGTTGTCCTTACAATACTTATTTATTTCCAATTTCGTATGGAGACTTTGTGAAAAATCTTAAGTTAACATTTTTATGTATTACTTTTAAACCGAATGTATAAACATTTTGTACAAGAATTTTTTTAGATATATGTTCACCATAAAAAAGTACATATGTTTATCAAGTGAATGTTAACCACGTAGACCTATTTATGGTCAAATAAATAATAAAATAAGAAAGAAAGGACTAAGTTCGGGTGTAACCGAACATTTTATACTCTCGCAATGTGCAAGGATCAGAGGCGGGGAAATGCTTTCAGGTGCTGGCACAACTTTGTATTAAAAAATGTTGCGGAAGAATTCAACATTCATTATTCGACGAAATTGGCAATGGATTGCAATCATATTTGGTATCTTATTAACTTATATTAAAGGTCATAGACTCTTTTACTTTCATTGTTATATTTTGCTTCGTGTCAGAGATATTTATATTAAAATCTATCAAATTAACTCGACCAAAGTGGTTTAATGAATATATTAGATATATAAGGAAAAAGTCAACCAGAGAAAAGAATATCATTATATTAGGAATACGGGGCTTAGGTGGTCATATTGACCAACATAAACGATTTTATTTATAATATTATTATAATTATTATAACTTTTCAAGCCACCAGATACCAAATATAAGGAGCTCAGTGTCTCTATTTGAGTTTTTCTCGAAAATATCAGGAAATCTGTAAGATATCGTATTGAAATTGGAGGATTATCCTTCTATGATAATAATGTGAGCTGGTGTCAAAAATTGGGAAAATCGGGTAAATACTTCCCATAGCCCCCATATACCTAATATAAGAATTTTCAACCTCCCTGTAAACTCTATACCAATATAACGGTCAATATATGAGTTATCTCTTTGAAATTTAGAGAGCGTCTCTTTCTGATAACAGTCTGCCCATGTGCTTAAAATGGGTAAAATCTGTTAAGCACCTCCCCTAACCCCCATGTACCCAAAACAAGGATTTTCAGCATCCAGATAGACTTTATACCATATATTTCGGTCAATATGTAAGATATCTTAGCAAAATTAAGAGAACGTGTAATATCGCATATACCGTAGTTTACATAGTTTTACAAATGTGTGAAATCGGTCTACGAATTATCCCAGCCCCATATACAACATGTAAAGATTTTCGCAATTCTATCAGATTTTATGCCGAATATGTCGGTCACTGTGTAAGTTACTTTGTGGAAACCCATTCACTAATATACTTGAATAATGAAAAGAGTTAATGTGATCAGTGCGGAACTTCCTCTATCTCAAATATGCCCGATATAAGACCTGCCGACTTTCGACCTGGCTTTGAACCGTTTATGTTGGTCAATATGTGTGATATTTTAATGAAATTAAGCGGATGTATTTTCTTAAACACAATGTGATTTCGCGCTAAATATGAATGAATATTTGAATTAATAACAATTAATATAATGAAGTCCTTTTCTCTGGTTTACTTTTTTCTCATGTATCTAATATTTTCAATTAAGCCACTTTGGTTGAGTTTATATCACGTATATCATTTTTGAGTTAATGTGGTAGATTTTAATATAAATATCTCCGATAAGAAGCAAAATATAGCAACGAATGTACATGAGTCTATGGCCTGTAATATAAGTTAATAAGACACCAAGTATGATTGCAATCCATTGCCAATTTCGTCGAATAATGAATGTTGAATTCTTCCGCAACATTTTTAATACAAAATTATGCCAGCACCTGAAAGCATTTCCCCGCCTCTGATCCTTTCGCATTACGAGAGTATAAAATGTTCGGTTATTCCCGAACTTAGGCCTTTCTTACTTGTTTATTCTACAAACTTTTATTTAACGAACCCGATGCTATTTTTATACTCTCCCAAGATATTTCGCAAAGCATAATAATAATTTTTTTTTCCTAATTTTTATTTATAACATTTAAAATAGTCGAAATAGGTTTGATTTTACATTTTTTAAAATAATCAGAATAACGAGACAAATTGATTTTGTATTTTGAGGTTATATCACTGAGTATAATGTGATTCCGTATCGGTCCATAACTTTCCCCACCACTAGGTCCTTCATACATAATAGTCTGATGCTACCATTGAAAGGAAGGTTGGCAATGTTTTGTAAATCCGAATACCTTATTGATACACAACAAAAAGGTTTGCGGATACTCTCTTCTCTCTCTCGGCTTAACAGTTTTCAACGTCATCGCACAGCGATTTTTGATGAGCCACGCCCACATGCCCAAAAGCGTGACGGAGAATAACATGACAAAAGTTCACGATCAAAATGCGATTCAAGATGCGCGAGATAGTTGAGATAGTAGGCACCTCACACGACCACATGGCCCATGTCCTGCAAGAAATATTGGGCATGAAAATATTGTCCGAGCGGTACTCGGAGTACGGAGAGGTACTCGCCCTCGTTTGTTCACTCCGGACAACAAGCGCAACCGTGAGACCACTTCACAGCGGAGTGTGACGCTGTAGAACCGCAATCCGAATGAGTTTCTGACCGTCAATAAAACAAGGATCCACTGATACTGAAACCAAAAAACAATCGAATCAGAGGACTTCACCCGGTCAACCTACTCCGAAGAACGCCATCAGACTGGTAGAAGGTAGAATGAAACTTCCTCATTCATTCATCGCTGCCTACTTTGCAAACCACAAGAAAAGGTATTTTGCAGAAGGGTTGAAGAAGTTGGAGCATAACTGGATCAAGTATATCGAGCTAAAAGAAGATATAAATCGCCGTTTTTCCAAAATTTTGATTTTTCTTACTAAGTAACATATATATATGAATATTTTGGGATTCATTCAATTATAACTACGATACGCATAAATACGATATGCATAGTTGCAATTTCGAAAAAACTCCACATTTAAATTTTTTTTAATTTGTTTTTAGATGTAAGTACAAACAGCTGACATGAAATTTGATACAATATGTTCAAACTAATACATTAAAGCTTTTATGGTTGGTTTTTTATTTGGGATAAAAGGTAATTATATAAAAATAGAAATAAATGATGGCTGTTTTAAAACTTTGACAAATCTATCTATTTTTAATATGGTTAATTATCTAATTAATCTGTTTTTAATATAGCTTAATTACCGTATATCTGTGAGGGAGCAGAATGCAAACATTCGATACCAATAAAAATTAACTTAAGAATATCAGTCATATTATTCTCTAATCTATTTGACCAACACCAACAAATTTTTTTTCATAAATTATAAAAGGTTATACTCAGTCAGCAATTAAGCACAAAGTCGAATTTTGGACAGAACTGCACTGCAGAGAGAGTATAAGTAACCGCTGCCAACTAATAAAAATATGAAGACGAGTTGAATTCCGGGTGACTGTCTGTCCGTCCGTCTGTTCGTGCAAGCAGTTACTTGAATACAAATTTAGATATCTTGATAAAAATTGGTAGACAGGTTCCTTAGCACTCCGAGGAGGCTGGGGTTGTAAATACGAGTAATCGTAACACTTCCACGCCCACAAAATACCGTCTAACGAAAACTTATAAAATTCTATAACTAAGCTCCTTAAGATATAAATGTGGAATTTGGTACAGGGTGGTGCAGTGGGAGTGACCACTATTGTTGTCAAACAAGCTTGCTAAGGACAAATCCCCCTGGCATCTCCTTAGACAGTGCGAAAATGGGTGAAATCGGATTAAAACCACGGCCACTCCCCATATAACGGCTATATTGGAAATTAATGGTAGTACTAAAAGTAGGTTAAATAAAACATTAAATTTCACAGCCAGGATACCACTTAAGAGCTTCAAAGGAATCGATGTAAAATTCAGACAATGGGTGTGGCACCGCCCAAGTTTAAGTGAAATGCTATATCTCAGTAACTACTATACTATATAGAACCAAATTTTGTGCATGACATTATATTTGCATCCTTATATTACAGGGTAAAAATGGGCGAAATCAGAATCCAACCACGTCTACTTCCCATATGTCACAATTATAAATTTCATATGATTCTTTTACTTTAGAGTATATAAATCAATTACCAATAAAGATATCGGAGCAAAACTTTGCACAAAGAGTTCTTTTAGGGTATGCAATCTCATGTCTAAAATTTTCCGAAATCGGAATAAAACTTTTCAAGCCCCCAGATACCGAAATTGTGGACCCAGTGCCTATGGTTGACTTTTCACCGAAATATCGGTCAACCATACTATTGAAATTCAGCAAAGGCATAAAATTTCAAACTTCCGGTTGGCTTTATAAGCTGTATATCGGCCAATAAGTATTATATCTTAGCAATATTAAGTGAAATAATATTGAATATGCTGGTTTAATTCTAGCCTTTAAATTTAGCCCTTTTGGTTGAGTTTCTATCACATATATTACTTGAGTTAATTGGGTTGATTTTAATATAAATATTTCAGACACGAAGCAAAATGTAGTAATGAAGCTAAGTGAGTCTGTGACCTATAATATATGTTAGTAAGATACCAGATATTATAATCCAATCACACGTCGAATAATGAATTTTGAATTCGTAGGCAACGTTTTTTAATAAAAATATTTGTCAACAACTGAGAGTATGCCCACGGCTTTGATCTTTGAAAATTGCGAGAGTATAAAATGTTCGGTTATACCCGAACCTTACTTATACCGAACCCTTCCATATTTGATTTTCACATGTTTAACTTATTCTATATATTGTGTTATATTATTCCGCGATTTCACTTTTATATTTCATTTATGAATAGTATAATACGTACGCGAAAATTAAAAATTTTAATATTAGAAACCTTTACGAAATTAGTGAACATTTAGCAAAATTTAATTACAAAGGAATTGAAAAGGTCACTAAAGGTTACCTTCGAAGAACTATTAAAGTAGAAATTGTTCAGTTTGTGTGGCCATATGTCATGTAAGAAAATGTTTCGACAATTATAACACACGATGTATGATGGTGTGGCGATTTTATTATAATAAATTGATGAAACTATTGTACGTCCCGTCGTTACGACTATGGTCATTTATGCAATTTGTAAAATTGAAGTTATTGTTAAGATTTCGTGATGAAGAAAAAATCAATGTAATATACTCCTAAATTCCTCCTAAATTTATTTTAACACTATTATATACCAATGGACTGTACTTTGTTAATGATTATGTTTAATGCTTCCATACAAATGGTGTTCACACGCACTCCATTCATTCATACAATATTTCTATTTTTACTAATGAAATAATCTCAACTATGATCAAGATTAAAATTGGGTACCTAACTAGTTGTGTAATTCACTATTCGAAGTAATTATTCATATAAATACATTATATATGCATATATATATATATGTATGTCGTTAATGACAACGTTCATATATTAATTTTGTTAATTAAACCTATCAGCTTAGTATCGTTCTCCTTTCTTTTATGCACATTTTTTGCTGTATGTGGCATGCTTTTTGCATTAAATCCATACCAAAAAAATTTTAATATTTACACAATTTATATGCAATGCGTTAAGTGCCACGTGGAATATAAACAAAATATTTTTACATTCGTTTAATTAGTACAGTGGGGATCGGTAACTCTTCAATGCACCAAGTATTTTTGTTTATATCTATATATGTTTTTATTTATACGTTCTCTTCCTCAACACACTAGAGTAGATTGTTCTCACTTTTGATATCAGCTTTTATACACTTGGTTTTGCTACCTCAACTTCACTTGCACTTACTGTGATTTTAATTTCAAATACGGTTATCACTCTCCCGTTAGTAGTTTTGCGATTCTTCAGATTCAAATGCCACGCGTTAACTGAGCTATTGCTCTTGTGGCAGCTTCCTTAAATACCGTATTCATACAGGTGCGCGTTGAGGATGCAGGCAGCGTCGACGAAGTTGCTGCTCTACCAGCTGCCGCCACCACTGATACATCCTCGTTATTGTGTTTCAACAATCTCGTCACCCAAGTTGATGGAATATTGGAAGCATTCCTTTGTTGGTTATAAAGTTTTAGCAATGGCACGCACCACTAAACCAATAATTTACAAAAGGACTAGAAGGGCACGCGAAGCTTTTGTTGGGCATTTTTAGCCCGGCAATGCAAAAGCTTGTCTGTAGAGGACTTACGTGGTTCTTGCGTGAATAGCCAATAGCAGTGTATTAATTTTTAGTGCTACTGCGCTCACATTGACCTCGAAATTAATAAATTTCGAGCAGATTATTCAAACAAATTAAATGCGTTCCCATTTGTGCTGTGATGCATTTAGTATCATGATTTAATTAGGAACAAAATTCCTCTTTAATTTTACCTCAAACACTGGTAACATATTTATATATATGTATACATGAAATTTCGGATAATTCTAGTAGTACGCTAAACTGTAGAAAAAATAACCGAAATTTTATCCAATGTGCTAGAGTAATCCCGGCAGAATTGAGAGAAACGGGAAATAAAATATTAAGAAACCATACGAGCATTGTAGTTGGCAGCACTTTGCCATTACAAAAATTTGCAATCACATTTTCTAATCCTTGTCATTATTTAATGATTTTTTTTATTTAATAACTTTTATTTGAAAAATTCAACTAAAACAAAACAAATACGCCAAATATCGCTTGTTTACACATACATATCTCCAAAAGCTGTTTCTTGATTTGACAGCGGTTAATTTCCGGAGAGACCTGCACCTTTCTTTTTTACAAGTTTTTTCGATTAAGAAACGCTTTTCCAGCAGAAAAGTTGGCAAGAAAAATAGAAAATTCACAATTGCTGAATCCATTCAAGCTCAAATTCCTCGATTTTTAATAACCCGAAATCTGCTGTTGCCGAAGTAAACGAAAACATCCATAAATTCAAATCAATCACTTTTTCTAAGTTTTATTTAATTTATTTTATATTATGTTATATTTCGTGGCTTGCGCAAATGTCTTAAAAAATATGCAAAGCAAAAGAAAAATTTTCAAAGTCTCTAGAGTATGTGAGAAGTCCACTTTACTTTAAGAAGCGCTATGTACATATATACAATATGTAACAGTTCAATATCAACGAAACTAAACACAGCCTCTGGCTATTTGTAGTTTGACTTTATAAGCTCTATTGAAATATTAGTTTAGCTTGTTTATTATACCCGCAACATGTTGCTACAGAGTATATTAGTTTTGTTCATCTGACGGTTGTTTGTAACACCTAAAACTAATCAAGTTAGGTATAGACATATATTTATGTATATATATAAATTATCAGGATGAAAAGACGAGTTGAAATCCCAGCGAGCGATAACTTGAGTAAAAATTAAGATATTTTGATGAAACTTGGTACACGTGATCTTTATCACCGTAAGAAGGTTGATATAGCAGATGGGCGTTATTGGAAACCTGCCACGGCCACAAAATGCCATTAATCAAAAATAGATAAAGTGCCACAACTAAGCAGCAAATTAAGATATAAACGTGTTATTTGGTATAAAGGATCCAAGTAGGGCGGAGCTTCTGTGGGCAAAAGCTTTTGTAAAAGTGAGAATGGCCTCGCCCTCAATAGGTTTAATATATATATCTCGGAAACCGTCAGTGCTATATCAATCAAGCTTGCTCCGAGGAAGTTTTTCTAGCATCTCCTCATATACTGAGAAAATGAGTGAAATCGGATAATAACCACGCCCACTGCGCCCACTGAAAACTACTAAAAGTGCGTTAACACACTGAAGGAACACGTCCGAAACATTAAATCTTACGTCAAATGTGATACAGAAGGGTTTCATAGGAATCCGTGCTCAGTGCCTCTATCTGACTTTCAGATGTGATCTGGGGTCAAAAATGGGGAAAATCGGGTAAATACTTCCCCTAGCCCCATATACCTAATATACAGATTTTCAATCTTCCCATAGGCTTTTTACCATATAACGGTAAATATGTAAGATATCGCAATGAAATTCGAGGATTATCTTTCCATGATAATAATGTGATCTGGTGTCAAAAATGGAATAAATCGGGTAAATACTTATAACATAACTTATATAAGGATTTTCAAACTTCCTGTATAGTTTATGTCATATATAACGGTCAACTTATGAATTATCTCTTTGAAAGTCAAAGAACGTCTCTTTCTGATAACAGTGTCCATGTCCTTAAAATAGAAAAAATTTGGTAAGCACTTCCCCTAGCCCCCATATACCCAAAATAAGGATTTTCAACCTCCGGGTAGACTTTGTAACATATATTTCGGTCAATATGTAAGATATCGAACGTGAACGTGTAATATTGGATATACCATAATTTAGTGCCGAAAATGTGTGAAATCGGTGAACGAATTATCCCAGCTCCCATATACTACATATAATGAATTTCGCTATTCTAGCAGACTTTATGCCGAATATGTCGATCCCTGGGTGAGTTATCTTCACAAAATTGCGTGAAAACATGTTCCCTAATATACTTGAATAATGAAAAGAGTTAATGTGATCAGTGCAGATCTTCCTCTATCTCAAAAATGCCCCATATAAGAATTCCCGACTTTCCATCTGACTTTAAACCGTTTATGTTGGTCAATATATGTGATATGTTAATGAAATTAAGTGGATCTGTCTTCTTAAACATAATGTGGTTTCGCGCTAAATATGAAATAAATCGGTCTAGACCGTGGTCTAAGCCCCTTATTTCTAATATAATGGTTTCCGTTTTTCTGGTTGGCTTTTTCCTCATATACGTAATATATTTAGTTAACCCAATTTGCTTGAGTTTATATCGCATATACCTCATTTGAGATAATTTGGCTGAGTTTAATATAAATATCTCAGACACGAAGCAAATTACACGAGTCTAATATAAGTTATATACCTGTAATATAAGTTAATAAGGTACCAAATATGATTGCAATCCATTGACAATTTCGTTGAATAATGAATCTTGAATTCTTCAGCAACATTTTTAATATAAAATTATACCAGCACCTGAAAGTATTTCCCCGCCTCTGATCCTTGCACATTGCGAGAGTATACAATGTTCGGTTACTTACCCTTACTTGTTTAATTAATTTAGTATTGGTTGAACTTTATATATGCTACATACAGTGGATAGTATACAAATATATACATACTTATTCAAAAAAAGTCCAAGATAGAGTTTTCTTTGCAGTATCAATTAAATATAAGAGTAATTTAACATATGTGTTTTACTCCCATATTTTCTTAATTTTAGAAGACTTCGGACCCAATAATTAATTAGTAAAAGAAGAATACAAGACGCTTCAAATCCCATACAATTACCAGAATTTTGTTAATTTGCTTTACCTAATACCATGAATGACAGAATTAAAAATTACGCCAACTTTTACCGTTACTTTTTTGGTTTTGGCTGTTATATATGTGACGTCATAATTTTGGAAAAAATGCGAGCAAACCAATCGAAGTGTGCGGGTTTGTTTACCTAAATTATAAATGAAAAACGTACCGATTTTTACAAATGAAGTGTACAGCGTCGTTGTAATAATGATAATACAAGTACAATGCAGATACATGCAAAACAATAAAAAAAACTATTGATGAAAACATCGTAATCACATCACATCGTAATCATTCACTTAACTGGCGATTTTGTTGACAATAGATAAAATTATTTACTTAAGCACGACTCAGTTATTTTTCCGAAACATTTTTCTACTCGTTTCACTAAAAATTTTTCATTACAAACTAATAAATTAAGTCTATTTCACGAGTTTACAAAAGTGTTCTTGTTTTTGTTTACAATATTTACAATTATGTATAATTACAATTACAATAGCAGTACGTAGAAACGAAGACAAAGCGTATTGGCCGAGCAACAATACTGTGCCCTTCGTCTTTCCTCGTCGCCCCCTCGGCAGCAAACTACGAAACTTATGAACCAGCTCATTCTTGCATGTACCTTCATTTGAAATCGACGTAAAAGGATCTGATGAATTTCTCTCCTACCTCTATGTAAACCAACGTCAACCATACAATGCTCAGCTGAACTTCGGATACAAATTCTAACACACACATTCATAATTTTTTCTTTAGTCTAAACGTACATAATACCTCCAAAAATATTTGTTGTTTAACGACCACAAATTTTCAATGGGGTCAAATGGGACTATAAATTTTCAAGCCCTCAGGTACCGTATTTGTGGCACCAATGTCTATGGGTGGCTTTTTACTGAAAATGTCGGATAATATGTGAGATGTAATATTTAAATTCCGAATAAATCTTTGCCTGATAATATTGTAGCCTAGTGGCAAAAATGGGTAAAATCGGGTAAATATTTCCCCTAGCGCCCATATACCTCATATAAAGATTTTTGAAATTCCGTTTAACTTCATACCTTACATATCGGGCGATATGTGTGTCAGTGGAATTTAGAAAGTATCTCGTGGTAATAACAGTATATCCTTGTTCCTAAAATGGATGAAATTGTCAAGATTATATACACATCTTTTATATACGTCGTAATGCCAAAAAGGAATAAAATCGGATATATACTACTCCTAGCCCTCATATACCTAATATATGAATTTTAAACTTCCGGTTGGCTTTATACCATATATATCGATCAATATATATGTTATCTTAGCAAAATTAAGTGAAGATATAATTTGGATATGCTTTTTTCGAAATTCAATATATTCTGTAAATCATTAAATGATATGTATGGGGTTAGACCAGTGGCCGGCATTTCATAGCACAATTGTGCTACCCTACATCACACGTACACTTAAGCTCTATCGTTTAGTCGTTGTCGAGGCAGCGACGAAATAACATCGCGCATAACCGGACCTCTAAGGCAAATGTGCCCTACGCGAAATTATTTATTATTATGAATGCTATTTGGTGTTATGAATTATATTTTGTGTTTTAAGCAATTTAAAGGTAATAAAGTTAAGGTGACTAAACTAAACTAATATTTACAATTATAATAATTGTGTCTCAATTCTGTATTCTTATTAATTAAAAGTTAGTAAATAATTATCCAAATTCTTTAATATGGCCGATATTGATCAACTTGAAAAACTTAATCATTTAACGCACATAAATTCAGTAATTTCACGACGAACGTACAAATCTACGAGGGCGGGTCAATAAGTACGTGACTTTTTGAATTTCTGACCTCTTTACTGAAAAAACAACACTACTCCCGTCAACAGGCATCTGTCAGTTGACTCCTGTCAAAATTTGAACTTGCTGCGTCAGTTAGTTTGTGTTTGACAGCTATCTTTATCAGACTACCCACTAATTTGAGGAGAAAATGGAAAAAAGTGAATTTCGTGTGCTTATTAAGCATTATTTTTTTGCGAAAAAAAACCATTACCAAGACCAAGGCTAAGCTTGATAAATACTATGGGGACTCTGCACCATCGATATCTATGGTAAAAAAGTGGTTTACTGAATTTCGTTGTGGCCGTACAAGCACTGAAGATGCCGAACGTCCTGGACGCCCAGTTGAGGTCTCTACACCCGAAACAATCGAAAAAATTCACGATATGGTGTTGGCCGACCGAAGATTGAAAGTGCGAGAGATTATGGAAGCCGTAGGGATCTCACATGGCTCAGTGGTTTCAATTTTGAATGATCACTTGGGCATGAGAAAGCTTTCCGCAAGATGGGTGCCGCGTTTGCTCACAGTCGACCACAAACGCAATTGTGTAACAACTTCACAGGAAGGTTTGGCGTTGTTTAATCGCAATATGGAGGAGTTTTTGCGCCGTTTTGTAACCGTGGACGAAACATGGATCCATCACAACACACCAGAGACCAAACAACAGTCAAAACAGTGGGTTTCTAAGGGTGAATCGGCGCCAAAGAAGGCCAAGGTGGGTTTGTCAGCCAATAAAGTTATGGCGACTGTTTTTTGGATGCACACGGGATAATCCACATTGACTACCTTCAAAAGGGAAGAACAATCAATGGAGAATATTATGCCAACTTATTGCCAACTTATTGAAAAACCGACCTCATTTGGCCAAGAAAAAATTTCTTTTCCACCAAGACAATGCAAGTTGCCATGGCAAAAATCCATGAATTGGGCTATGAATTGCTCCCTCATCCGCCCTATTCTCCAGATTTGGCTCCGAGTGACTACTTCTTGTTCCCAAACCTGAAGAAATGGCTTGGTGGAAAATGATTTGTCTCCAATGATGAAGTCATTGCGCAAACAAAGGCCTATTTTGAGGACCTCGACAAAACATATTTTTTGGAAGGGATAAAAAAATTGGAGAAGCGTTGGACAAAGTGTATAGAGCTCAAGGGAGACTATGTTGAAAAATAAAATTATTTATTTATCAAAAAATCTGCGTTTTATTCCAAAAGTCACGTACTTATTGACCCGCCCTCGTACTAACCGATTTTAAATTCTAAAAAGAATCATTGTTTTCCATTTCTTTATGCTTCATTTTACGATTTCTGCCAAATACTTTGAACAGTGCCTCCCATAAATGTGAACTCAGGATTGTTATCTATCTTTTCGAGTACACTGGCTTCAGTAGCCATCCGTAAAGTAAAAATCAAGAATGTTAACAAATAGCAACTCGAGTCGCCCCTGTAAATGCAATGGACAACACCGAAAGATCATGTCCCAATAATAAGCAACAAAAGTTTCCGCGTATAAACCCAGTCTCAGCAGTGCACCCTTTTTTCTGCGCCCCTGGTTAGATTTTACGAACCACAATTCGTTTTTATATGGAATATCCCCTCGCCAAATCTTTGCAAGGATGATTAATCTCTAAGTAATAAAATTCAATAAACCAGCCAAATTTCAATTTTACAATTGAACAGTTAGCCACTGATAATCATAACATCACCCACTTTTATATGCTGCTTCCTCCCAACGATGCTAAAAATCATAAATTTTCTGATAGTCGCTTCAGAAGTGAAAAGTGCTATATATGGCATATATGGCATTAAATTAAAAAAATTATCTACAATTACCATTTATATGAAATTATTAATTACTTCTACGTGTTCTAAGCATGTTCCTTATAGGAGTATGCTCATTTTATCTAAATACGTTTGAATCCATAGCAAAATTTAAGTTCTGTAAAACATAATCAAATTACAAAACAAATCACTCAAATATTTATGGATCACTATGCCTCTTGAGCCCTCCTTGCCCACGATCGTCGAACTTGCTTCCTTCCAATTGTTTTCCCATAATAGCAAGCGTGAAGAGTTAGGTAGTGTTTGTGGGCGGTAAGAAGAAATAAGCATTAGCGTATGTGTATGGATGTGTATGTGTGATGTATACGTGTGAATGGATGTGTTTACAAAATTTGGGCCCATATGCATTGGCTTTTAGCTAATTTAATACACATAGGCACTTTCGAAAAATATTTTAATCATTAAAGTAACGAAAATATGTTCTTGAAATAAGTTCTCAACTATGATTTCCCAAATTTTCAACTAATAAAAAAAAGTAAAATTTAAGTTTCAAGCACTTTAGGATTTAAAAGTAAATGCTCATGATCGCATCAAGTTTAATTTATTTGCGCTTAGCACCTAAAGTGCGAAAGCAGCCGCTTTAGCTACTGCTTTATTGTGCTCCTTTGCTTATTGAGATATTGTTCTCTCATTGCGTGGTGTATTTTTCTTTACGAAGTTCAATATTTTCGATGTTGCTTAAGGTAAAAACTACAATTTAGAACACGAAAAAAGCTCTTTCAATATTTGCGCCTTCTCTATTTATTAACATTCTCTGGTAAAATCGTATTATAGTATCCCACGCAAGTGTACCGGCAACTAAAACCCAGCAGCCTTCCGAATTAAGGGTGTTAATTTCTTTAAAATATCACACATATTGACTCATTAAAGGGTTTAAAGTCAACCGAAAAGTGGGAAATCACTACATCTATATTGGGGCTAGGGGAAGATCTGAACAGCTAACATTTAACACTCTATTCGCCAAAGAGTTCACTAGAATAACTATAATCATTATATGTAGTATATGGAAACAGGAGTAGTTCGTAGATCGACTTTATTAATTTCTGACGCAAATTTATAGGATATTCAAGATTATACGTTCATATAATTTCGTTAAGATATTTTACATATTAACCGATATACACGGTATAAAGTCAACCGGATCGAAAATTTGCACTTTTAGTAATTTGTAGTTTGTATTTACTTTGTACTCGAGGTGGGCGTAGTTATCATTTTCCCAGTGTATGAGGAGATTAGAAAAACTTGTTCTAAGCAAGTTTTGTTGATATGACTTTAGTGGTTTGTGAGATGTGTACATTAAACCTATCAGGGGCCATGCCCCTTTTTAAAAAATGTTTATTGCACAGAAAAATGTTTATAGGGAACAGAGAAATGTTTATATCTCTACTGCGATTCCCTGTACCAAATTACAGGTTTATATCTTAGTTTGTTGCTTATTTATAGCACTTTATGGATTTTCGATTAACGACATTTTATGGGCGATTACGCCCATCTGCAATACCAAGACTTTTATACCACCAAGTAATACGTGTACCAAGTTTCATTTACTCAAGTTATCGCTTTCACAGACGGACGGACAACTTGTCTCATCCTGATCATTTTGATATATATATGACACCATATCAATCTCGATAAGTTTTAGGTGTTACAAGCAAACGTTAGGTGAAGAAAACTGCTATACTCAGTTGAAATATGTTGCGAGAATAAAAAAATCTCTTCCGCATACACATGAGTATGTTTACAGATCTCCGTCTATGTTTTTCTTTCTATTGCGTAAGTCCTGTATGTGCTTGTCTTGAGTGCGGTATCGTGGAAATATGCTTTTTCATTCGCGTCCAAAAAATTTTGGTGTTGACTTTGACTGAAAACACGTTCCACGCTGCTGTTACTAAATTTAATCATAAATAACCAATTCTACTTGAATCCTCTACAGCTCCGTCTGCCATTCAGAGTATGCGAATATAAGCTCAAATACAAGTAGTGGTATTTCGAATTAAGTTCACTCGATTAATAAATAGTAACTTACTATCGTAGTTCAAGTTTTGAATTATTGACTCGATAATATTCCCAACAACTGCAAAAATAACTGTGAAGCTAGCAGTTACATCAAAGACAAATACAAAATCGGCGCGAAAGGATACCAATAAAAGTCGGAAACAATATTATTTTAAACACATCGAAACTTATGATCTCGTGATAGTTATCCAGTGCGTCTGGTACTCAAAGCACATTCTTACGATGGCGGTACCAGTACTCAACCTCAGTAAAAAAAAACGTGTAGTCATTAGACTTCTGAGATGAGATCGGACATCGTAAGAACTTCGACCTACTTCTACCAAGTTATACCACTACGTTAGGTGATACGTATGTAGAGAATAGAGACATTCCTTATTAGGCTATTTTAAAATTTCAGAGCATAGCATATTTACGGATAATTTCATAATACACTTCGGTTATGATGTAGCAAAGACATTACCATGTGTATTACGAATTAAATTAATCCTTATTAAACCTGGCTCAAGTGTTTGCTCAGCTACAGCTAGTTTGAGCAGATCGAATGTTCCCCGTAATAAGAAAATATCGAAGTTTTCAAAAAACCTTTGTGAAAGTATATTCGAATCGAAGTTATCTCGGTATGTGGAGAATAGTGGAGAGATATTGACTTATAGCAATACCTCCTGGCCAGACTACCTATAAACAAGTAAATCGAAATTAATTTATTTACCTAAATTTGTTTGAAGTCTCGCCTCTCTGCTCAATTTGGTATACGTAAATAACTCTTCGTCAGTTTAGGTTACTTTAAGTGTTATAATACTTTTGTGAAATATCAGTGTATAAACATATGCGAACTGGTGTTTCGATTATTAAATTTTATTAACCATATCTGTGTAACTACATCACATATATCGATAAGAATGGATATATTATAGGAAATGGTTGGTTGGTTGATTGGAAAGTGTAGACGCAGGAGCGCCTGATGCAGGTAACCGCACTTAAACCATCATTAGGCCCATTGTGCTACCAAGTGGTAACCAATTTAGCCCTATTGAGCAAATTAGTGGATTTGATAAAATATATGATTTTTTTCCAACTTTTAAGTTGGTACATTGGAAAATATCCCAGCTCAAGCGGCTGAAGTCTGGGCATTCGCAAAGGTAGTATTCTGTGTGATAGTAATGTTCTTCTATAATTTCCATAGTGCCCGTAATCCCCAGAAAACAGGCTCATTACATCTGTTCCTGGTATATTATTCCTGGTTCCTGATATATTAACATATATCTATGTTAATATATAGAAAATATACCATATGGCAATATACTATAGGGCAATATCTCTTCTACAGGAGTTCCAAATTCGAAGAGCTTGGGAACACATGCGTTGAAGGTTTTCTCTCCGGCTTAGTTTTTTATTTAGGATAACCCCGAGATATTCGACAGAGCTCGAGAGTTCAATAGTCTTACTTCTTAAAGATGTGATATAGAATTGCGTAATTTTTGTCTTTCTTTTAAAAAGTCAGATTTCTGTTTTCTACGGATTAACAGTGAGTCCGCGATTCTCCACACAATTGGCTGAGATGTCAAGGGCCTGTTGTTTTGTGTTACATCAAAATTTAAATATGTGATACATAACTAGTAAGTAGAAGGCTAAGTTCGGATGTAACCTAACATTTTATACTCTCGCATGGTAAAGTGATATATGAAATTACCTTGCATATTTTAATTAAAAATAAGAAGTGTTACTTGAGCTTCGTTGTATACGTTCATAAAATGCATTACAACTATTTCGCTTCTTATTTCTTACATCAGTATGATTATACATGTTTAACTAAAACGTAATGAATATTATAAACTTCAACAAATTTATGTAGGGTTTTTTAATTTTAAAAATACGTTGCAGACATTGTTACATATATGTATATATTTAACAACATTCGAACGTAAAACAAAGGAAATGTACTAAGTCTGAAAAATTTAGTGCGAAATGGAGACACAGATTCTGTCATGATAGCTATGCACTGTCTCATAAGTAATAACATTAACATGGGAATGATCCATTACTGAAAATGCCCAATCAATTTCTGTACCCGCAGTTTTTTCTTGAAGAAGGTTTCTTATTATCCCTGTAGACTTTAAACCAATTTTAATTATGACATTTTAATTGCACAACTCAGTAGGAAGGACTTCATGAAGTTCCGCAATTAAATGTCTGACAGAAAAATCTGATTTTCTGTAAAGAACTATATTATTATGGGTGAGACATTTAAACAAAACTGCCTTCAGAAGTTTGCGGCCCAAATAAGTTTTCTTTATAATCTTTGGTTCTTTAGAGTAGGATTTATTAGAGTAAATCCTGGTATTTCTAAATGTTCACAAGGATAACTCCAAGTTTGAACAAAACATAACATATCTGAATATAGGAGCACTACAACTGATGTGTGATGTGTGTCAGTCCACCTATTCCGAGTGCTGCTTTACCAGTAGTTGCGCAAAGAAGAACTTTCAGAAAACTTGGGTTGGACCCAGGTATAGAATTGAAACGATAGTTAAGTGCTTGATATATTGCAGAAATCAAACCACTCCTTCCTACACCTGCTCCGACACCAACGAACTCATAAAACGTAAGACTTGTTTTTAGCTGGTGTATCAAACGTGTCAAGTAGGTTCTTTGCTTAATATTTGACTCTGATGTAAAGAAGAAAATACTTCCTCAATCGGAATATTCCCTTTAATTAGTCTAACATTATAATTAGATTCAAAGCCATTTTTTGTTGAATCTTCACCATGTAAGTCCAACAAATTGATATTTGGGTTTATTTCTAGAAGTGCTAACACACTGAACTCATTTTCCACAATAGCTAGTTCATTTTTTGCACCTCCTTCTAAGTCTATTTCATTATAAAGACTTTCTAAGATATTTTCAAGTTCACTTTGCTCAAAAGCATTATATTTTCTTTGATTTTCATCAATTAGAATACAAATTCTATTTCAGGAACAAAAATTCAATAAAATCTTGCAGTTCAACCCGCCATGGAAAGCATTACCATTTCGGTGAAATACTCAGCTCTAGACACAGCTGCACTAAATCTTCTATATCGAATTACACACGGTTTATTACGTTTTTTAACAAAACCCTACCGTTTCTAAGGGGAATCACAACCCCACTTTCTGATAAGTTATCATCTTCCCTCTCTTCTTCTTCATTATCACTGTGTTGTACTCTTCTATTGGATTTAACCTATTTAAACATTGATGCAAAATCAGCTAAGCAAGCAGTTTTTAGTTGATTGGTCACTGCACATAACGGTCTAAAATATAAAAAATTGACCTTTGTTTAAGTTTTTGCTTAACTGTGTAATTACCGGCATTTATTTCTGATATAGCTTCATTTAAGCGCCTACAAATTCCTCTGTTTGATTTGTTAATATAATTAATAATACATGAACATTGCTTATGGATCCAGTATATATTGGATATCCATATTTGCTCTAAGTAGTTCCAAAATAAGAGGATTATAGGCATTTATTAATTAAAAGATCCTGTATTTTTGTTTTTTGTGTGTTGGATAAGCTTGAAGCAAAAGACGATTTTGTTCTACAATAAAAAAGGAAATATTCCTAATCATTTAAATTCGAAATGTCTTCTGTGGTTAGAGTTGAATTTAAAACATTTAGAATTGTAAAAACGTTTTTCTTATGCATTTCGAAATTTTGAGTTGTTTCTAAAAGAGCTAGCAATATTTGTGTGGAAGATATTGGTGGATATGGTATACCAAAATAACAAATTTGTTACCTTCTCATTTCAATAGTATAAGAACAACTGTGGTTATGCTTCTGGTAACACAAATAATTTTACAAATAGCTCACCAAACTATCTGCAAAAACATAATTGTCAATGAATTAATGATATCAGGGTATGAGGACTTTGAAGGTTAATCCTGGGAGCATTATTAATCAAATACATAACTTGTAAATGCGGGGAAACCCTCGGTTGAAACTCCGCTCTCCAGTTAATGTGTTTAGCAAAATTCTCTCCAAAAACGCCGTCATTATCTATAAAAAGCTTAAGGCGCAGCACAAGTCACCACGTCTGATCGAATTAGGCGATAGTTACCTTGGTTAGTTAAAATGTCGGCTTCCTCTTCAGAAATATCTTTAGAATCAACAGTTTTAGACAGAATGAAACTAAAGCTCAATCCACTGAGTTTCAGCTGGCGATAGAGTTATCAAGTTGAAGTTGAATTAAGAAGAGAATGAAGGCGATGAGTTGGAAGTCCAAATTGGCGAATCATTGCAATTGCCATTCTTCCTCAGCTTCCTAGTGCACAGGAGGATATAACACCTTCCTAAACCTTCCAACCATCATCGTGTTGAATCAAGTTTTGAACAAAGTTTTCGTTTAATAGATTTTGGACCGTAACTCGGTTTCGACCTGAAAATTTTCGAAGACAAATGAATTTATTATTCTTAATTTGCAGCAATTATAATTTTTTATAGTCTTAGAACAACTTTAGAGTAGTACACGCTTTCCAGTCAAAGCGGCGAATTTCAGAACGCCCACTTATATATGTTGTTCCAAATGACAATTCTTCACAATTATTGTCCTGAATTATATCAATTGGTCTTTGTCTTTCATCTGACACTATAACTAAATGGTCATAGTCCAAATTTTCTACAGGAATATTGTCCAAAAGAGTAACAATATTGTTAACAGAAATGGGTACATTACAACAGCTCCTTTGAGCAAACTCTGCCCTTGATACACCAAAGGACGGGTGGTCATAAAAGGCAATCTTGGCATTATTAACTGTTCTTCAATTAGGCTTGTATTTGAGGACAACAACAATCTAGTATTTGAATGCTTTAGCAATTGCATTAATTGTAATTTCTACCTTCAGAAGCAAATTTTAGTTATAAAAAGAAGGCTGATGCAGCACCTTGAGCAATAGTTTCGAAATTTAACTTGCATACTTGGTGTGAAAACCATAATCCCCACTGAAAATTCATATTTAGGACGCTTTTTATAATTTCGAAATAAATATCTCTGAAATCTGTTAAATTACTACTAATATCAGTTTCGATGACATTATTTTCTCTCGCTAATCTAATTCGTTGGGACTGCCTCTTGTTTTCAGTTTGCCTATTGGCCAGGTTATCTCTATGAAGGCGGATCTGACTGAATGACATCTCTGAATAAAAATGTCTTCCTTTACTTCCCTCCTGCTAAGCTGTCGAAGTTTTGTTTCTTTATAACGTTCCTCTTTTATTATTTCTGGATTTCTTCTTGCATGTTCTCTTTGTATTTAATCACGAATGCGCTCTAAATTCGTATACTTAGAATTTCTTAAGCGAAGATCTCGGTGCACTAGAGTATTATGAAACTGCTCAATTGACCAAATGATAGGGTTGAGGTCGAATTCTATGTTCCTTCCCTGGTGTTCCTACTTTACACTTCAGAGCGATTTTGAGGATTTTCCCGCCGAGACCTATGCTCTCCAATGTTCCTAATTTGTTCTTCAGTTCGAATTTGAGAATTGTGGTGGCTGGTTCTATTTTGAACTGAGAAGAATTCCCGAAGAATTTACATACGCCTCCTCTTTTCAAGACGACTTAGAACAATAGACCTTTTACTTAACTTTAATAAACGGTTTCCCAAAACAGTTAAAATAATTATTATTAAGATTTACAATTTTATTAGTCCGTCTGTCCGGGTGTGAAAAGTACGATCATACATAGATATATATTAGCATAATAATATATAATATTAAGTAATATATATTTTTTAGAAATTAGTAATTTATTTAATTAAATCGAAATTATTTGCTCGGAAAGCCCTTCGATAAATTGCTTTACCTACCTCAAAGGTCTGAATGCTAAATTAAGTAGAACATCTGCTCTATACATTTATTTATATGTATATGTATATTATGTATCCATATTTTATTATGTAAATACCTGTCTTAATACCTAAACCTTTCATGACCTACCAACGGTGCTGGGTAAATCTGGCTTTTTTGTAGAAACCGCAAAAAAACTTTATATGACTATTAGTATATACATTTATATGTAGGTACTTACAATGTAATTTTGTAAAGGTTACCGTTCACCTCATTACCTTCATATTAAAATAAGTCGCAAAACTGAAATAATTGACAGTATCATCTTAGCGCAGGATTTTTAATTATTTTAATGTTGAACTACTTATACTTTACGTTAAAATTTTTCACGGATTTTAAAATAAAATTGGACTTTAAGTCAGCAGCACGCTTAGAAACGTTTTACATTTTGTCCGTCACGTATGCCATAAATTCAACCGCTAAGTTTAACACGGTAATTTAATTTTATTAAGATGCTCGATATATACCACATAAAGTTATTTACCTTCTGAACTATCTTACTAGGTATATGAGGACTGAGGGAAATAGCTTAAAATCCATTTCTTAAAAACCACTAGAATTGAAATCAATATCTTCGTTATGGGTTTAGGGAAACAAATTAACCAATTTGCTCTCTTAAAGCACGTATTAATCCACATGTTTCGCACCAAACTTCATTATATCCAAGATAATATTTCTTTTAATTTTCTTAAAATATCTTACATCTTAAACGATATATTCGGGATAAAGTAAAAAATAAAGGCAGAAATCATTTTATCACATATATGGGGGTCAAGGTGTTGACTAAAGTATGCTCAAGAACATATTTTCACGCAAATTTATTAATATATATTCGCCATGGAGTCTACTAGAATTGGAATAATCATTATACGCATGTACTATAAGGGCGCTGGGGTAATTCTTTTACCGATTTCACCCATTTTCGGCACCAAACTACAGTATATCTTTCGAAAATATTTTCACTTAACTTTTCTAAGATATCTTAAATACTGCCCGATATATGTGGAATAAAGTCAGTAGCAATTTCAAAAATACCTATATTAGGCTAGGGGAAGCAATGACCCGATTTTACCAAATTATAGCGCCAGAATATATTCATTATATCAGAAAAAGATACTTAAAGAATTTCATTAAGATATCCCACAGATCGATCGATATTTTCGTTATAAAGCCAACCATAGCCATTGGGGTCCATGTATAAGGTATCTGAGGGCTTCAAAATTTATGCTCCGATTGCGACCATTTTTAGACATGAGATGGAATACCTTGAAGGAACTAATTTATGCACAGCTTTATTCCAATTGCTTGGAATTAATTAGTGCTTGCTTTATTACTTTAAAGTGAAAGAATTAAATGAAATTTAAATTTGCGATATATGAGAAGTAGGCATGCCTGGGGTTCGATTTCGCCCATTTCCACATTAAAATATAAGAATGAGAATATAATGTCATACACCAAATTTAGTGGAAATTATTTTGGGAGTTCCTTAGGTATGGAATTTCACTTAAAACTGGGCGGTCCCAGACGCGTTATCCAAATTTTACGCCGACTTTTATGGAGTCCCTCCGTACCATCTTTACTGTAAAATTTAATGCTTCTGACAAGTTTCTTTAGTAAGTTAACGTTTAGTAGTTTCAGTAGTTTTCAACATACCCTTCATATGACGTGGTTATAACCCAATTTCACCTATTTTCACACCATCTAGGTAGGTTCCGAAGAAATTTGTCCTCAGCAAGTTTGGTTGATATGGCTTTAGTTGTTTGTGAGATATGTACACTAAACCTAATAGGGAGTGGGGCCACTCCCACTTTTTAAAAATTTTCAACCCACAAACGCTCCTCCCTACTATAATTCCACGTCCCAAATAACAGTTTGTGTCTTAATTTGGTGTTTAGTTACAGCATTTTACAGGTTTTCACTTAACGAATTTTTGCGGGCGTGTCAATAGTCCCATTCTACCAAGGGGCGCGTCTATCATCATTTCATCATATCATCTTCATTTGTACTAAAGTTATCGCTTGCACGGACGGAATTCAACTCATCACGTCATCTTGATCATATATATATATATAACTATGTCTATCTCGCTTAGTTTCAGGTGTTACAAACAACCGTTAGGTGGCAAAACGATTACAACTATTACATGTTGCGAGAGTTAAAAAATATATATTGAATTTTATTTAAAAAGTTATTGTTGAATTGGTTATAGTACCAACAAGTAACTGCTATACTAACAAATGAATTTGTTAGCAGTAACAAAGGGACAATAAATGAAATAACATTTCAAGAGAAATAAGGTAAAAGATATGCTAACGAATAGGTAACAAATCAGTGATAAAGGGATACCCAACTTATGATCTTACAAATCATACCAAATACTAATTTTTGCGCATTTAAATTAAAACACACATTTGTTACATATGTAAATATACATATGTATAATATATATGTATAATGTAAATATTTAAATATATTTTTTGTGATTTTATAGTATATTAAAAAAATGTGTCTTTGAGTTATCAATAATAAATTAAGTGAACTAAACTTGTCTGCTGCCAATTAATACATGGTTCGTATCAATTTCAATGGCAAATTAATATCCCTAAGCTGCAAATCACAGAAGATTGCTTCAATTGCATTTAAATTTCGCGTTTCCTTTTCGTTTTAGTATTTAACATTTTTATTTGTGATCTTCCACGGCGATTACAAAGATCTCTGTTGAAAATTTTTTTTGCAGGATTCCAATCTGGTCGTTCCAGTCTTCCTAGTTGATAAATGTCATACCTACCCGATCCAGTGAGCTGTCAAAGTCGGGTAGGTGATTTACTCTTTCGATTTTATTTGACAAGATGGTTGTGTATCCCTTTTTCAGTGGACTAAACGATAGAGCGTAAGTATACGTGTGATGTAAGCTAGCACAATTGTGCTATGAAATGCCTGACTGCTATGAACCAATTTGTGTCATTCTATTAACCAAAACATAACCAATGTGTACCTTACATATAAAAATTAGCATAGAACGAGACAACTTACCGTAATTGCAAACGGATATAGTGAGAAGACAATTTAAAACTCAGGGGTGATGTGTTACTTTTTTCCCACTCACTGAACAAAAGTAACAAACATTTTAATGTACATATATAGAAGTGAACAATAACAAGTTGTTTACATATTTGCTAACCAATTCCCGCCTTACAGGGACACAACCTACAATATCCATAGTTGTTAAGGTTTTCAATATTATGGAACACGTTTTCATTCCCGGGAGTAGTAGGTTGTATCGATTAAGCATGTTAGCATCATTTTTATATCGTAATATTTATATAATGTAATTTATATAAATTTACTTAATCATAATTTTATTTTCATAATTTTTACTGCTTTCAAATTGCGGGTTGTCTCGTTAAGTTTCGGGATTTTTTTCCATGAGTTCAACAAGTTTTTCAAACTTATTTATTGAAAATTAGTTTAAACCCATTTATATAATAGTTTATTTACCCGTTTTCCACTTTTTATTCATATTTTTTCCGAAATCAACGGCAATATTCTACTAAAATTGCTAGGTAGCCCGAAGGAATTTTTCTGCTACGTTTGCGCCAAAAAGGCTCCATTCAAATTGCTGCTCCTACTGCACACTTCATTCCTGTTGGGATTTCAAGTTGGAGTTTCTGCAACTAGTAAATCACCATAAGCGGACGAAACGGTTAAAGCTCCGGAAGAATCGTAACCCATCCGTTGGTGTGAGTAAGCTCAGGGCAACCGTCAAATTCTTGTCTAACCCGAGGAACCTCTATGACCGTGTTGAAATTCAATTAGTCATGTTTCCTCGGACTCGAAAAAGTGAGCGAGCTATTTTGACCGGCAATTTATACTGCACCCTAAGGAGGCTAAGGATAAAAAACGCATTATCCGGCGACTACTCTAAGTGCCAAAAGACTGCGCATCACTTACTTTTACCAGGTAGTAGGTCCAAGATGTCATTAGGAAGGCAAAAGCACAAAGGGAATAATTATGTTGATGCTAAAACATCTAGGCTCAACGATAGTAAGCTATTTGACCAAGGTACTCAATCTGTCGGTTAGAATTTAAAATCGTTTAGTAAATTTGTATGTTCATCTTGAAATTACTCAATTTCTCTGCATTAAATAACTAAGACCGCGTTCATACACGAAGACTTTTGCTGCCCAGACTCGCAGCTTTTAGCGAGGGGGCCACGAAGAAAGGCGAAGAGTCGAGTTGCTTGTGCTCGGGTAACACGCTTTGTGTTCTTGTTCGTAACAGTTCGCTGCTAGTTAGTTCAGTATTCCCCTTCATTTTGAAATTTGCATGGTTGCCAATTGCGCTGTTTCAAATGAATATTTATAATATTGTGGCGAATACGAATGCCTGAACAAAACCGAATCAACAACTTGCCAGACAGCAAAATTCATAGCTGCCAGAATATTCGAGTGCAGATCTGTTGGTAACGACCTACTATGTAAGGGCTGCCGGAGTGGCAGCAGATGGGAGTTGTAATCCTCAAATCGCTGGCCGGTAGCACTTTAGGGAAAGATAGAGAAGTTGTTGGCAACTTACAAGGCAATCGGCCACCTGGATGCTACAGAACGCAACTGAAGAAGATACAAACTTCTCAGATCACTACAATAAGAACAACTACAGGATGCCTCCTGATCACAGAAATCATTCTATGGTTGCCTCGTGAAACCAGCGCAACTCTCGCGTAACTTCGTTCTGGATACTGTAGTAGACTAAACCCCTACATATCTGGAATAGACTGCCATACTGAACAAGTTTCGTGCATACAGTGACACCGCATGACACTAGTCAATTCTTTGCATGCCCTGGGGAACTAACTCGACTAACACCTATTTCCCTTTGGTCTGACCCCGTCGATAATCTCGTTTGAGATTATTGGACTCTCCGTAAGATTATTTTGATAACAATCAAATTGTTCTCCCCTTCAAACATGGTTAGACTCACCGCTAAAACAGTCTGCCGGATAGGTTTTAGCCAGTTTTTTTCGGATTCACATGGAATTACAATAAAAAAAAAAACATAACATTTAAATTTCTTTTGGCTAATTTATTGTATATTCATGCAGACGTGCGTCAACCATATGCAAATGAAGAAGGCAATCTCTTTTAGTGGCTGCTTTCAAATGCCAAAAAAAAAAAAAAAACAATCAGAAATCAGTAACAATTATGTATACATATCTAAATAATTAAGTATAGAACCTTTAAAAATGCCTTATACACTTAAAAGTACTTATTTAAACATAATAATGAATAAAATCGGCGAATTCAGGGTAAACCATATTAGCCGTGCTGCTTAGACAAATTTCCTTTTGTTTTGTGCATTGAAAATTTAAGGTAGAGTCTGATGAAACGAAGTAGTGTATGTGCTGCTTTGTGGGACAATTTCCGTATTATCAATTATGTGGATCGAAACAGTAAACATATATATAGTTTGAGTTTTTCAACACGAAAGAAACCTCTTAACTTTCGATGGATCCAAACCTCAATGTTGGAGACGGCACGAGGTTTAACCAACAACGACTTTAACATTCCATCATCTTAGAACGCACATAATTTTGCAACAAAATATTTTGTTAACATTCATAAAAATCACCGATAATTGTAGAAGAGACAGAAAACATTAGGAAAATTAACATTCAAAATATGTTACCATTTACAATAATCCTTTGGATAATAAAACATACATAATAGATTTTGTGAAAACTTTAACTTTGCCGCCTATTTTAAATAATTCTTTTGTATTATAAATCAGCTGAGGAAACAAAACAAATTGTTCTCGTAAGCATCATCACAGATACTCAACTGGACTGACTGATTTCAAAAATGTTGTATCAAGCCATTAAATTAAAAAAATATAAAACTATTAATGGTATATAGAATCAAGAACTTAGCATTTTAGCCTAAGCCTCGTTTCAATGGTGTAACTAAAAAATAATAAATTCAATTTAAAGTAAATAACTATTTCATTGCGACAGATCGTGAATCCATTGTACTATCGGTAATATGTTAAAACATCATGGCCGGCAAGAAACAGTTGACTATATATATTCGACTATATGAGATAATTATCCAATTAGCGTGGTTTTGAATTGTTAAATTTTCCATTTAAATTCCTAAATTAGTCCATAAATGAGTTTACGACATTCTTAACGAGAATTGTTTAGACTTTCACCTTAGAGAATGAGGATATTTAATTTCTTACTTTCCTCTTATATTATCGACTTGTTGCTGTGGATACTTTGTTATTCATTTTTAAAAGCTGTTAGCGCGACGACCGAAAATTGTTTACCGTTGCCAATAGCCACATTTTTTGTATATTTGATATTATGTATTTTGATATAAACACATTCAAAAAGTCTTTACGCGAAATATAGTTATTTGCACTGTTTGGGTTCGCTTAGTTCACTTAATTTGATGTATGTCCAAAGACCGCACGTAAATGTTTATATTAAAATCCCCTTCCATGTTTTAAATAATATATAAACCCCACAATAATTGTCATGCGTTAACCATTGTAAATTTGAAACGTTTAAACAAGTTTGTACCGCGTAAGTCATAAAGCACCTGACGTATAAATTGCTATACCATATCTCATGAAGGGAACCCAATGAGGTGATCCGCAGTTCCACGCTGACACTTTTAAAATTTGTGTTTGGGCTCTAAATGGTTGACATCAATGCCAGTCAGTCACACTATATAATGTTATGCCCACACAAACTTCCACTACTATTGTATAATTTCCTTATTAACCATCTCAGTAATTTAAATATTCATTGCTACTGCTACTTTGCAATCAATATGATCGCTTTCAACACCAATCATTGCTATGCTGAATGTTTCTAGCCACTCTTTACATTTTTCTTTACTTCCAAAAGCTAGTAAATTCGAAATATAGTCAATGCCAATAGAGGGTCGGTAACTGGAAAACAAAAGATATTAAGATTTTTATAAAATTTTTAATTTTTTACATACGCTTTTAAAATAGTGCGTAATGCACTCTTGCGCTCTCTATCGATAAACCAATCAATTAAATGACCCGCCATCAGAGGTGCCGCTTTGTAAAGTTGGAACAACTTACAGTAGTTACCCTGAGCCCAAGCCGACCGAAAGGCAAGGGCATGAGCAATAGCTGGATTATCACGCTGGAATTTTTTTATTGAACGCAGAACCGTTGTTGTGTCTGATAGTAAAATATGAACAAAATAGAATACGTTATATCTTAAATTTACTTGCTCTTACCCAAGGTATTTTTGGTAAATATATAGTACAGTATGCGATATGCTGTAAATTCCAATGAATTCGAACTAGCTCCAACTTCCGTATAAAGCATTTTTAATTGTGTTTGACATTGATTGAACTCTTCATGATCACCTTTTTCCATTGCAATACGTGCATGTGTTTCATATACTTCTACTGTGAACTTATCTCGAATACCTTGAACCTTAGGGAAATCAAAATTTCTTTAGCGAACAAATAATCACACGTTCTATTTTCGAAACACTTACCGTCAGATCTTGACGTATAGACTTAAGCTGATCGCATGCATAATAATAATCCTGATTGTCCCGCCATTTTTGTTTTACGTTTTGCAGCGAATGCGGTAACACCTCAATGGGCCGCACTTCCGACGGTAATGGTGCCTTTGTCAATCGAAGAAATGACTTTTCCAAATCCCTACATGTACCTACTATATGCAAATCGAATAAATCTAACCCTGTCTCAAAACCTCCCGTCGATTCAATATCAATATACATTCGCCCACCCAAACTATTTACGGATTTTCTTTGCTTTTGTTGTTTGGCACCACCGAAAGTAGAACTTGCTACCGAGACAACCGACTTTTTCGACAATGTTTCTTGAGAGAACCGTGCTGCGCGCTGTTGCAAACGAGTAGTATCGTCATCAACTGCCCCACCGATAGAAGTCGAATAAAAAGGTACTTTAGATTTAGAATTTGTGTTCTTAACATGTTTGCTTCTTTTGGAGCTAATAGCTCTTTGTGTCTTTTTACTAGAGGTATTAAATGGAATGAAATTTTCGGAAGATCGACGATCAGAAGATTCCGAACTAGAACCGCGACAAATTTTCCGGCGCGGACTTGATGCGGGACTACATGAACGTGAACGCGTACTCCGTTTGCGATATTTATTTGATTGCGGGGAGCTAAAAGATATTAAAAGTTGTAGTTTTATGTTACAAAAACAACGAATTAAAAAATATAACTTACTGTGAACAACTCTTAGAATCTCTTGATGTCCTCTGTGCGCCACCAAACGAATTCCGTTGACCTAACCGAGCATTTAAACTACGTGATATACCTTTTAAATTCTTTTGTATTGCTTGTTTCTGGGTCGTTTGATTTGGTTGCTGTTTATAATTTTGGGTGTTTTGTGAGTTATAATTTTGGGTGTCCTGCGACTGTTGTTGCTTATTTTTCTGATTGTACAGTTGCATTTGTACATTGTTTCTTTCACTGTGCACACTCGGTACTGGCTCATTGTCCCAATCGCGACTCCAAAGTTCATTACGATTAGCAGCTGCCATAATTTTTCCTTTCAAACATATATCAACTTGGTCCTTATCCAAATCGGTGGCACATTTAGCATAGCAACGAGCTACATAACTGTTTAAGGACTCTGGCCAAGCATCATTGGGATTATTAAATAAATTTATTTTCTTATTAGGTATCTCCATAGAACTGACATGGTTAATAAGTGGTTTTAGTTCACCCTGTCTATTAATATCAACAGCACTAGTGATGTTGATGTTAGTGTACGGCATAATTGGAGGAGGCGGTTTCGATAAATCCGCAGTTATAGGAGGAATTGTAGGTGGTGGTAAAGACGTGTTAACGAAGCTTCCGTTCATTTGCTGACTCGTATTCAGGTTTTCAAAATGTGCATCGAAAGCAGCCTGCTGCTGTTGTTGTAGTGGGTTCTGTTTCTTATTACGCTTACGCTTTTTTTTACCGCTAACGTTGACGTTGTTCATGGGTATTGCATTCAGACCATTAGTAGTCGTATTGTTGTGGAATGCTGGAGTATTCATTGGCGAATTAGAATTCTGTAACGGGTTGGGAGCATTCGCTAAGCGCTTCTGTTGATTCAAGTTAAATCGTATACCACCAAACCCCTTCTGACTACTTTGCAACTGATTTTTGCCCGGGGCCATTGGCGGGGTAGGCGGTGGTCCTGCTGGTAGTGGTGGCAAATTTTTATCGGTATGATGAATAACGGAATTATTAAATCCAGGGGGTGCATTATTGCTTTGAGACTGTTGTTGTATTCCGTATCGCATGTAGTACTGATAATATTGGCTATATTGTTGTTGATATTGTTGATTAGCATACCACGGATTGGAATACCATTGCTGAGCGTTTGTAGCATTAGAATTAACACCACTATGCTGCTGCTGTTGCTGCATTTCTTGCAGTTGAGGTATTAGTGGTGCAGCTATAGCGTCGGACATATTTAAGTCACAAAAATAACAGGTATTTTGTGGTCACAGACCGTTGAACAACTCTAAGGTCCTCGATGTAGAGTCCCTTCCTTTAGAACTTTATGTTTAACTAAACTTACCTTACGTTGAATATCTGGATCTGAATATAATTTATAACAAAATGGAAAATCTTATTTTAAGATACATGTTTAAACATCGCATGTATGAATACGCATAAATTTTTTTCATTCGTCCGCCATTTTGTACTCACCAGAATGCAAGACCGCCCATGCAGATAGATTTTAGTGTACCTTAAGCACCAAACCTATATGTAATTCACAAAATCTAAATTTTTATTTAATTACACTTTTTGATTATATGAATTTATAACATTTGAAAGGAAATATTTTATAAATTTAATTACGCTAACTTCGAAGAAATTTCTTTTAGTAATATAGATTCTTTCAACTTTATGACGAAATATTGCCACTGAGCTGTAACCAATGCAAGGTTGTAAAATTAACTCTCTAAATTCACTCTAAAACGCGTTCCCTGATTAAGTTGGTAGCGATGGAAATCAGAGAACTTCAGACAGCTGATATCAAAAAAGGTGCGATGCCAGAAATAAAACCGTATGTGAAATAAATCAGTGTGAAATAACATTTCAAAGAACGACACAGATTATATAGAGTTTTGAACAACTAAAGGTTTTTAGGTACTCTTTGCTATAAGTGAAAAATATTTGCACTAAATATGTTTCTCTTAAAATTGTAAAATTTTATTATGAATTCTTTTGTTTCTTTATTGTAATTTTTTTGATATTTATACAATATTATATAGTGTTATATAAATTATAACTCTTTATCTACGTACTATTTTAGGACTTATTTATAATATGTATATACGTATTTAAGGTCGGAGAAGCTTGATATAAAAACCTAGAAGAACCGAAACATCGAAATTTCAAAATTTCCTGAAGTTATTTTCAAAACACCCAATCTAAGTTTTTCGCAGAGGCATCATTGGCAAAGATTACAAAATATGTGAATTTTGACAGCTCTCTTGGACCACGTTCATACCAGAGAACTGACAACCATAGAGAAGGTTCGACAGCGAAATAAAACAAAGACCGAAAACTTTCAACTAGGGAATTCACCTCATACATTATTAACATTTCTTTCACTTGTAACAAAAAGGAATCTGTAGAATTAGTTTGTTAACATGCTCAACCAGAGAATATTGATGAGTAATCAAATAAAATCCTATGAGCTTTTTATATAAATTTAATTTTTATTTTATTTTATATTTATGAGTGAAAAAGTGATAATAGTTAAGAAATATTTTGACATATTTATTTAAATATTGGGTTGTTCGGAAAGTCATTTCGTTTTTTTTGGGGAACATGAAAGACAGTTTTCGTATAATGCCTTTCAAATGGCCATAAACAGTTGAATTCGACAAATTTAACCTCTCACCGATCTCTCGTGTGGTGATTCGCCGATTTGCATCAACTAATGCCTTTATCGCATCGACCGGCCTTCCAGACCGTGGTGCATCTTCGACATCAAAATTGCCGGATCGAAATTTTGCAAACCAGTTCTGGCACTGGCGTACTGTTAACACGTCTTCTCCATACACATCCGTCAATTTTTTTCTCGCTTGGACAGCATTTTTACTTTTTCTGAAGTTAAAAAGTAAAATATGACGAAAATGCTGCTTATTGCTCTCCATATTTAAAAAGGCACCAACCAAAAACTACTGGGTAGAATTAATAGAACTTTTTCACACACAAGCCTTGCAATATCAGCTCTCATGACATATAATGGTTATGGGGCTTAAGTGTGAAGTTAGTTTCGAAAAAACGTAATTAAGTCCTCTGGCGGGAAAAAAACGAAATGACTTTCCGAACAACCCAATAATTTGATATGATTGTACACATATGACACCATCATAGAGTCGAACAAGCATAAAATTTCGATTTGCCGTCGGCATTTTTCATGTTCTTGTTCTATCAATATTTCTTGATTTTTGTCAAAGAAATTAGTGAAGCTTAGAACTTAACAAAAAAACCTGATCTTCGTCGATTAAGTTCTGTGAAAATTTCCGTATGATGGTAGAGTATTTATCCACATATATATATATATATATCTATTTTTCATTTCAGTTTTCTTAATAAATTAAAATTAATTAATTAAATTTAAAATTCAAAAATACTTGTATCTCCGTTATTAATTCATTTTCAATAAAAACGAATTTAAGGTGCTTTTCCTTTAGATATCTGACTGGCATAAAGGAATAAGAAAACTTACACAAGGACATACATATATTATTTTATTGGCACATTTGTTTGTATGTTTACAAAAGCAAATGCGAGCTCCGTACATATGAACACAAAAATAATATTCATAGTAAAAAAAATTACAAAAACATTTCATGCATAAATGCAAGCGCTTAAGCTACAAAGAAAAATGACTTCATTCATATAAGCAAGCGCCGCGCGCATCTCCCCCTTTACGCGTGTTGACTATAAGCGCCTTTTAGAAAAGTGGCAGCGATGCTCTTTTGTCATTTAACACATTTGCCGCATTTTTCAGAGTCAAATCTGTTGAGGCACGAAATGATATTGATGGATTCAGCTTCTATTTCTATAGGCAATGAAGCAACAATTAAGGTGCTAAAGTTTTAATATATAATATAGCATAAGAATTAAGCACATGTTCATATTTCGAGCAGCGAAGCTAGTCCGATTACGGTACGATTAATTTAGTAAATCCGTTACAATTGGTGTCAGAAGTGGGATTGTCAAATAAAGTCCCATAAGAGATAATTAAAAAAATGGCTAAGTTTAATGTACTGAAGATTCAACAACTAAAAAAGGAGCTGGAGCAAGGTGGTTTGCCAACAAACGGAATAAACTCCGAATTCCAATGTCGGTTGCGTGAGGCCATGGAAGCAGATCGCATTAATGTTGACGAATACATCATTCAATAGGAATTAGAGGAATCGACAGCGAAGATTGAAGAAAGGGAAGAGACTCAATGTTCATCAAAAGTTATGGACATGAACATGATTTCGGCTGCAATATCGCAGGTGTCATCGCAGACAGGATACACGTATGTCATCGCAATTGAGAGGACAGGAGATACGTGCCTCGATCGATGCAGGTGATCTCACAAATAACAGAGGTGTCCTCAAAAATAGCAGAGGTGTTAACGCAGATTTCGGTTAAGCAGGATAAAATTATGGCTGAAGTGGATGAGTAGAAAAACCGTTTCCGCAATTATGTCAACAGGGTCTGCCAAAGTAAAAACTCCATCCTTTGACGGCACAATTCCATTTCAGATTTTTAAACTTCAGTTTGCTGCAAATAATTGGAACGCTGAAGATAAAGTCGCTGAATTATTCGTTGCACTAAAAGGATCTGCAGCTGAAATCTTACAGACCATCCCCAATTGCGAATCGAGTAGTTATGAAACTTTGATGGGCGCAGTAGAAAGACATTATGGTAGTGAAAACAGGAAGCAGATCTTCCACATTGAGTTACAAAGTCGCCGCCAGAAAGCCGATGAGTCTCTGCAGGGATTTGATACGGATATTGAGAGATTAGCTCATTTTGCTGATACACACAAATCCGTGGAGTACATCGAGGACATAAAAATTCAGAACTTCGTTAATGGAATACGAAATGAGGCTACACGCTATGCTACGTTAGCATGTCCGAAATTGACGTTTGCAGAAATCGTCTCGAATGCTCTAACGCAGGAAACGGCTTCTGTGCTTAGTCATCGCACATTTAAAGCTCATCAAGTAGAAACAGAAGAAAGAATCCATTACTTGAAAAGGTGGATAAAATCTTGGAGAAATCTCCCGAAACACGTAAAAAATATGATGGCATGGTTAAATGCTTCAACTGCGGGGAAAACGGACATATTGCACCTGTAACCGTATTCCACCAACTGTAACATCGAATCCAACCGCTCCAATAATCTAACTGGACGCAAACGCAAAACTGAGGAAAAGCAAGCAGCTTTCAAATCAAACAAATCGTCAAACTAAAGTGAGCCAGCCGGGAAGGGCACAGACTGGCTCCCACAAGTGAAGGCCCTGTAATCTCCATCTCAAATAAGCAGGAACATGAATAATGTTACCGTTAAAGGGTGTGTGGACGGCAAAAAGCGCATACTGACTGTAGACACAGGTTCGTTACATTCCATAATTCAATCTAATCTGGTTAATAAAAAAAATAAGGCCACTAGTAGGGGCGAAGTTACGTACTGCAACTGGAAAAGATACTCAAGTTGCCGGGGAAGTAAGATATTAACCAGAGCCTTAGGCGAGTACTAATAACAAAAAGACAGCTGATTCCACCAAAATCAGAAGCAGTTAGTTGGGCAGAAATAGATGGAGACTATGGAGAAAACAAGTTGTGAGTAGTCGAGGCCGCAGAGGAATCTACACCAAAATTAATTATAGGAAAAACACTGGCCATGACAAGACAAGATAAACGTGTTCCAGTAAGAGTACTTAATGAGTTCAAAACCCCAATTCAACTTCCCAAAGGGGCTATATTAAGACAGTGTCAGGATATTGAGGCCGTTATAAATTGCGAAACACATCTCGAGGGAAATTTCATGGGCGAATTCAACGCATGGACTGAGCAATTACAGACGAACCATTAAAATAAAGCAACATTTGATAAAGACGATTCCAAATCAGGAAGAACCAAAGTTATGAAACACTTTATTAACACAAATTCTGCGAAACGAATTCGCCAGGCTCCTCGTCGCGTTCCATTTGCAAAACGTGAAGTTGTAACCCAGACCACACGTGAAATGAACGAAAGTGGGGTAATTGAACCATCAGAGAGTCCATGAAGTTCACCTGCAGGTCACTAGTGAAGAAGAAAGATGGAAACATGAGGTGCTGTGTGGATTATAGAAGGTTGAATGATATGAGAAACAAAGACAGTTATCCACTACCTATAATCGATGACACCCTGGACTCGTTATCAGGCACGAATTGGTTTTCAACACTTGATTTCAAAAATGGTTGTTGGCAAGTGGGAGTAAACGAAGAAGACAAGGAAAAGACGGCTTTCAGTGTTGAAGATGGTCTATGGCAATTCACCGTAATGCACTTTGGATTTTGGAACGCTCCTGCCACCTTTGAGGAACTTATGGATCAGGTATTAAAAGTATTAAACTGGAAGACCTGTTTAGTGTACCTCGATGATATCATCGTGTTGGGTAAAAACTTTGATAAGTACCTTAAGAACCTGGAAGAGGTTTTCCAACGGTAAGCTAACGCTGGCCTAAAGCTTCAAAGAGGAAGTAAACCACTTAGAACACAAAGTGAGAACCGAGGGTATTTGCACAGCTATCGAAGAGATAGAGGCAGTAAAAGATTATCCCCGTCCTAAAAATTTACATGAATTGCTCTTTGGCTACACCTCTCTGGCTACAACTCTGGCTACACCATGGATGTAGCTAGTCCATTTCCGAACAGTAAATTAGGAAACAAATGTTTTGGTAGTCATGGACTATTTCAGTAAATGGCCAGAAATATACCCGATTCCTAAGCAAGAAGCTGAAACAGCATCAGACGTATTTATCAACAACTGGGTAACGAGATATGGTATTCCAAGAGAATTATATTCTGACCAAGGGAGGAATTTCGAATCAGCGCTAATTCAGGAGATGTGACAGAAACTGTGTATCCGAAAAACACCTACTACAGCGTTACATCCGCAGTCCGATCGCATGGTAGAACGATTCAATCGAACCTTAGATAAACATTTGAGGAAAGTGGTAGACAAGTTTCAAAAAGATTGGGATATTGATATATCGTTGTTCCTGATGGCTTATCGGTCTGCTATACACGAAGCAACGGGCGGACTCCAGCAAAGGTTTTGGAAATGACTATGATGGTTACTGATTGATTTGAAATTCGGAATTAACCCCAATGGTGAAAGGAATGCTAAGGAAACCAACAGTATACTAGAAGGCGAGGTGAGAGAAATACATGCTATGGTAAGGCAAATCATGAGTGATAAAATGAAGGCAAAGTACGATAAGAAAATGAACTCTGAAGTTGTGGTAATATAACCCACAACGGAAGAAAGGTTTATATCCTAAATTGCAGTATAGTTGGGAAGGACCATACCAAGTTGTTAAACGACTCAACGATGTCGTATATCGCATACAGACAATTGGAAGGCCACGGATTAAAATGAAGGTAATTCACTAGAACGGCTTGCATCGTATGGTACCGTAAATATGTCTAATAGGGACGATCAGACATAGGTAGAGGGCAGTGTGGCGAACACAAACTTCAGAATCGCTCTTCCAAAAACTTCCAAACATTGAAACTAGTAGTTGCCAGAATGTTCGAATGGCGATATTGCAGCAATCTTGTAGGTCAGAACAAAATAGAATTGACGATAAGTTGCCAGAATCAGTCACATAGCGAAGCTTGTAGTTGCCAGAATGTTCGAGTAGCGATCTGTTGGTAACGATCTACTATATAAGAGCTGCCGGAGTGGCAGCAGGAGACAGTTCTAATCAGTGATAAAGGGATATACAACTCACCTGTCAAATAAAATGAGAGAGTAAATCACCTAGCCGACTTTGACAGTTGACTGGATCGGGTAGGTATTACATTTATAAACTAGGACTGGAACGACCAGATTGGAATTCTGCAAAAAAAATTTTCTGCAGAGACATTTGTAATCGCCGTGCACACACAAATAAAAATGTTAAATAGTAAAAAGAAAAGTAAACGCGAAATTTAAATGTAATTGAAGCAATCTTCTGTGATGTGCAGCTTAAGGATATTAATTTTCCATAGACAATGATATGAACCATGTACTAATTGGCAGTAGACAAGTTTAGTTCACTTAATTTGAAATTATCTTTACTTAATTATTGAAAGCTTAAAGACGCGTTGTTTTAATATACTATGAAATCACAGGAAATATATTTAAATATTTACTTTATACATTAAAAGGTCAATATATAAGAATTTTTAATCGTAATAAATGTTGTTTGTTTTAATTTAAATGCCCAAAAATTAGTATTTTGTGTGGTCTGTCAACAATACAAAATATTATAAAAAACGCTAATTTTGAGGCGCTCTCACACTGGAGAAAGTTTGGTATCTCTTTATCACTGGTTTTAATAAGAGTGTTGCCAAGTAAAGTACAAGTGAATTATAAGTAAGCTCGAATAACGAACGAACGAGTAACAAAGTGTTAAGTTATTGAATAAGAAATAAAGAAAAGTGTATAGACATTAAATTGTGACTTCAATTGAACAATGCAGTAATCGAACTCAGGGTAGAGTTTCAACGTGAATGATTAATTTAGTAAATCCTTTACAATATTTTATTTTTCTAGCATAGTTGTTTAGCGAAATATAAATATTGATGCTTTTGTGATTTTTGTCAAGCTGTCTGAACTGTTGCCACATTTCGCTTGGACTTCAGCATCAGCATCAAAATAAGATTGCAGCTTTTCATCGTCGCGAGGAGACAGTTTATTGACAGCAACGCCTGCAGCGGGGAGAAGAGATTGGATAGATGTTGTTGCTGTTCTCCTGATGCGTTACAATTTTCATTGTAATTTACATACAAGTGTGGATTTGTATAAAATTTGTCAGCCATTCGCGCAAGTTTATGTGTTTGTGATTGCTAATATGTTAATATCTATCATCTTTGTTGATAGAGCAAGTACATGAAAAATGCTGACGGCAAATCGCAATTCTATGCTTGTTCGACTTCCTATTGGTGTCATATATCTAAAGTATTTAAATAAATATTTCAAAACATTTTTTATTACTCCTTTTTTTTAATTCATAATTGAGTATAAATTCACTAAAAAAAAATTATATCATTAACAACAATTATATTAAAATTTAAAAAATTCAAATAGCAAATATCCATTCACCAGTTTTTCATCAATTTTCGCTGGTTGAGAATTATAACAGAAAGCTACAGATTCCTTTCTGTTACAAACGAATGAAATATTAATATTTCACGGGGTGAGTTCCCTCGTCATGAGGTGAATTTCCCCGTTGAAATTTTTCAGAATTTGTTATATTTCGCTGTCAAGACTGCACATTCTCTACGGCTGTATGTTCTCTATACCCTATGCTGTACGCTCTCTGCTAGTGTCATCACTTCCAGCCTAATATTCTGAACCCAAGTATTGTTACGTTATTTGAAGCCAAAGTACCACAGAATGGCAATTGACTTTAGTTTTAACTCAACTCAAATCCTCAGCATTCTAAACTTTGACACAATTTGCCAATATAACGAAATATTTCAGTTGCAGTTATTTGAGTTTTTAAGATACTTTTTTTATTTTAAAAAATTTCCTTTTTAGGTAGATATACATATATACATATCTCCCAACGAATATACAGTGGTACTTGTTAGTAAGCTACAAGTAAGCTAGATATACATATAAACATACCTCCCAACGAATATACAGTGGTACTTGTTAGTAAGCTACAAGTTTTAGTAATTTTTATTATTTAAATCATTGAGAACATTTTGTTATACAAAAATACAAATTAATAAAAACTTTTTATTCTACAGCCTTTTCACGTCTCACTTTCTCTTCTAAGTAAGCGTTTCTTATAGCCATATTCTCTTTAACCCAATGATGTTTCATAACCTCCACGAGTGTAATACGTCCGTTATTCGATTTTCGTAACAACTGTAATTAAAAATTTTGAAGATAACTGTAACATGTACTATACTTAATATGCATTAATGTTAGCGTTGAGTTTCTGTTCTAATTGCTATGACTACTATTCTCATTTTCTTTATATAAGGGAATTGACTTTAGTATATAGAAAAGCATAGGCAACCCGAATTTGATTTTCTGACAAGCACATTTTTAAGTAGTTGGACATATTTTCTAAATGTTAAGTAAACTAATTGCAAATATTCTTTTACATTCACAACTTTTAAATTATATAAAAATGTATTAAACTGTTTAGACGATCATCTTATATAAAAGAGGCAATGATATTAAATTGTAATTATTTACCTTAGATATTAGATCTTTTGCCCCAGAACTCATATGTGGAGGATAATAAACTTCTAGGCGTCTAATTTTCTCGTATGTTTTTTCGTTATCGTTCGACTCAAAAGGTGCACAGCCTACTAAAAACTCATAACATAATATTCCCAAACACCAATGATCAACAGAATGGTCGTATATGTTACCATCTACCATTTCTGGTGGTAAATAATCCAAAGTCCCGCATAATGTTTTACGCCTGTTGATAAGATATAAATACAACTTTAACCATGTCATAATATTGCTCCAGAAAACTTACTTATTAGATATAGTGTGTGCCGACCAACCGAAATCGGCTAGTTTGACATCGTCTGATGATGTTAACAAAATATTTTCTGGTTTTAAGTCGCGATGTATAACATTATTCAAATGACAATATTCAAGAGCATCGGCTACCTGATAAGTGTATTTAGCTGCTCGTGGCTCTTCAAAACGCCGATGTGGAGAATTACGCAAATGTTTATATAATTCACCTTCAGAAGCGATTTCAAGAGCAAGATATATTCGGCTGTCATCATGAAACCAAGTCAGTAATCTCAGTATATTTGGATGTCTATGGAAGATATTTAATAAAAACAAAGGAAACAACTATATATATATATGTATTTGCTCACTTGAGTCGTGTTTGTATTTCTATTTCACGAAGGACTTGTCGTTGAACATTTCCCTTTTCTAACTCAGCTTTAAACATTACCTTCATAGCTACTATAAAATTTGATGTTCTTTCACGAGCTAAATATACGCGACCAAACTTTCCACGCCCCAAAGGAGCACCCATTTCAAAGTCTCGCGTACTCCACTGGTAACTGTATTATAACTTTTTTATAATAATAACGTAAAGAGACAAGAATTCACTTACGACTGTCCATAGGCAGAATGCTGCATCATTTTCAGCGACATTGACTGAATGTGTTGTTGGTATTCTTCAGGAACATCTCGTATCAGTTTCGCCAACTCGGTGCGATTTGGTGGTTTATTTTGTAATTTTTGCATTCTAAAATAGGTGTTTATGAAAAATTTTATAATGAAGAATGTAAGCCGCTCAGCCGTTCCGCCATTCAAATATCAACAATGAGATGATGCGAACTCTCTCAATTTTCTCTCAAACGCGTTCCCTGATTAAGTTGGTAGCGATGGAGATGAAGGAACTTTGAACAGCTGATACCAAAAAAGGGGCGATGCCAGAAGTAAGGCCACTAAAAGTAACTGACAAAATCAGTGTGAAATAAGATTTCAAAGACCGACACAGATTAAACAGAGTTTTGAGCAACTCATGGTGTTTAGCTGTCCTTTGCTATATATGAGAAATTCTTGTTTTAATACGTCTCTCGAAACATTTTATTATGTACTGCTTCTTTGTAATTAGTTATTTTATGTTTATATATGTTACTAAATGTTATTATATGATTTTGAAATGTTTGAGTTATTTATCTACATACTCATCTAGTACTTATTTATAATATGTATGAACGTATTCAAGGTTGGATATGCGTGATATTTCCCCGTGAGGAAAGAAATATTGAAATTTCAAAATATCCAAAAGTTATTTTCAAAATACCTAATCTAGTATTTTCGACAGTGGCATCATTGGCAAAGTTATAAAAAATGTGAGTTTTGACAGCTCTATCTCGAATCAAAGAGTGTCTTAACATGCCAGCCTTGGAAATATTTCAAAATGTGCACAAACTTCGAAAAAAAATACGAGTAATACCAAGTTTAGATAATTATTGCTGCCATATTTTAATTATAAAGCAATTCATGCTACATTAAACAATTCATGTAAATTAAATTTAAATTACTCCAGTGGTTAATATTCCAAAAATTATTGTTGAAAATAGTAAAAGACAGGCACCTTATGAATTAATCACATTAGAACAAAATAACCTATTAGAATCCCACTGCTATTCATATGACATGTCAAATACTGTTTGGCTGTAATCGGACCATAGGAAGAGGGTGTTAGTTGAGTTGGTTTAAAGGGCATGCTCATTTATAATAACTATAATAACATTTATAGGAGCTAAAGGTTTCAAGAAAAACGAAAAATTATAATTTATTTGTAAGGTTAGGATTAAAACTTATTATTCTTAGTTATTTAAGATACCCAGACATATTTAACGACATCTGTTATATAGTGTCTCACTAGTTGTTTTTATTGTTTGGATGGAACTCAGGAAGACATACCATAAGCATCTCTATACTTCTAGAGCCAGAGAACAAATGTTGATCAAAAAGCAATGTCAGTTCACTATAATTTCAGAGTAAATTAATATAAGATGGCATTGCTGTTGTTGTAGCGGAAGATAATATTCTTCATATGATTTTGCGTAAATAATTTTTAAGATTCGTTTAAATTGCCAATACCAATCAACTTAAAAAAGTTAATAAGTTAACGTATAGCAGTTTAGTAAATTCACGACGAACGACGAACGTAGAAATATATTAAACGCTTTTAAATTCGAATGAACGTCATAGCTTTCCATTTATTTATGTTTAATTTTAAGATTTATGCCGTAAATTTGAACAATGCTGCCACATGTTTTGATGCAGTGCTTCCCAAAAATATAAACTTAGGCTAAACTTAAATGTAAAATACAAACTGGCTTCAGTACCCATCCGTAAAATAAAATCGTGTTATAATTTCCAACGCAAGTATATGGCAACTATAATTCAGTGGTCTTCCGCAATAGGGGTGTAATATACTCTCTGGTCTTTCTGCAGTTTGTTGGTTTGTTTCTGCAGTTATTGTACACTATTATACATCAACAATAAATTTAAATTAGAATTAGGATAAGAAACAATATGAATCTGCGCCATATCAGTGTAATTCCAATGAGGTTGTGTATCAAGTTACAAATTTAAACTTTTATAATAAAAACAAATTTTTTTTATTAAATGCACATCATTGGCATAACTACATATGAACTTTATTAAGATAGCTGCGTTGGCGATAATATATCGTTTAATTGAAAATTACTAGATAACTGCGTTTGAAGACGAGAAAATTAAGGAAACAATAATAAAATAAGTAGGTTTAAAATAGGCTCAACAAAAGTGTGTGTATGTGTTTTTGTTTCATTAAAATCCCTTTTATTTGGATTAACTGCTATATTGCTTTTACTGACTAAACATGAAATTGTTAATTTCTGTCTTCTTTATTTCTTGTTGGGGTTGTTATAATTTATTGGGTAACTGCTTTATTATGTTTGAAGCTATGATATCATTTACTTTTAAGCTTCCAGCTCCAAAGCAACACCAATCTTGTGACCACCGGCATTGAAGTTTTTGCCATCAATCAAAGCGGAGAGACTGACTGTAATACCATCACGTACCCGCTGTTGGTAGCCCAAACCAACTTGGCTGGCGTTGTTCACCTTCGCACGGACACTGATGTCATCGTCGATAAGGTACTTGCCACTAAGACCAAACTTGGTATTGTTACCACCAGATGTCCAAGATAATTGGACCGCAACATCAAGTTTTGGAGTACATTTCTGGAAAATTGAGCCCGTAAACTCCTGACCATCATTGCTGTGAATATAAGAATTGTAAATTCTCTCTTTCAGAGTACAAACTTTGTTACTTACACTGCTGTATGCAGCACAAAGTCCTTTGCAGCATAACCCAAGGCAAAATTATTGGTTTTCAAGGAATTGTTTTGAGTATCGAATGCAGTCTGATAACCAGCCAACCAGCCTTCATAACCCAATACGGCTGAAGCATTGATGAGTGGACCATTTAGGTCAACATTCACGTCCGAATCTACTTTCACATTTTCGTGACCAAAGGCAGCTTTAAATTTTCCAGTTTTGTTGCTGAAAATGAACAAATACAAACGTTATCAAAGAAAAATATTAACTTTGAAGAAGTCTCACCCCGATTGAGGGGCGAAAGTAGCCTCGAATGCCAATTTTAAACCTTCCAGTAACTTATCTTGGACAGATACTTCGGTGAACAAGGTGTTATCTGTGTTCCATTTTTCGGTTAAGCTTAAACCATAATCCTTAACCTTATATTTTGTCTCCAACGATCCGAAGACTTTGCCAGACTCCTGGTTGGAATGACCAGCTGTGTTGAATTCAATACCAGAGGGGGTCTTTGTCTTACAATCCAATTTCCATAGACCAAAGTGATAACCTTTGCTAAAGACATCGCGGGCTTGCTTGCCAAGATCAGGGTATGATGGAGGAGCCATCTGCAGATTAAAGATTTAGAGAAGAAAGTCAATTTGTTATGATTGTAAGATATGATGAAGATAATGGTGAATATAAATTTTTTATAAAACAATATGCAACGTAAAATATAAGTGTACGTTTCTGGGATAAATTTTGAATGCTGAAATTTTGAATAATTGATATGTTTGATAGAAAACAATATACATTAAAAAGACTCGTGTAGACAAAGTAAATATTTTATAAAGGTACACATATATGTTCTTTACACTTGAAACTATTGGTATCACAAAGACAATATTAAATTTGTTTTATTTTTTATAAACTTAGAAGAGTCGGGATTACATTTGGGAATATTCCACGAACCTGAACATCTATCTGATGTATATCTGATGTTTATCTGATCTGATAAATATCAACGTAAAATTAATATGCTATAAACGCAACATAAACGTAACGTAAAAATATGAAAAATACTATTCTGCCCAGCCATGTAACTAGAAAAGAAAGTGGGCTGTTAATAAGTACAATGATGCGTATAATTATAAATCCATGTTATGCTTAACAAAGCTACCCCGGCGAAGGAAATATTTAACTTTTTCTTATGATGATGTAACAAATTTGACTTTTGTTGGATGGAAATCTCAAAGGGCATTTCCAAACGCATACATAAAATCAACTCTGTGCAACTTTTGTACTTAAAATAGAAGTTTTGCTTATTATTGTTGTTGTGGCAGAAAACGCTTCCTTAATAATTTGGGGAATGCAGCCGAGTTGACAATCCTTGGTCCGATATAAATTGAGGTCTATTACGGTTAAGTAGACCCGACTATTTCACATTTCCATTTGGAATGGCAAGGTTTAGTGATTTTGAATCTAAATATGCTCTTTAACAAAATTATTTTATTTAATTGAAGGAGAGTGAATATTTTCATGTATACAGTAATTTAAAGTTAATACAAATTTTAAAACAAACTCACATGATTTATATTTAAGCCTTCTTCCTATAATCACTATTAAATATGAAAGTAACACTACACATCTATATACACAAATAAGTTTATGCATGGATATGTACCAGCATACAAAGTATGACAGTGCGAAATAGCAAAAGTATATCATTTATGTATGTATATAAGAAAATATCTTCATTGAGCTAACAGAGAATTATTCTCACATGATTTCTACATTTACAAAACGAACTCACTTCGTGTTTTTGGTCCTTAACTTTCTTCCCTCTATTGTATTTTTTGACATTAGAACATAAAATCTCTAATTTATTTGCTTACAATTGATGAAACTTTGCAATCGTTCACTGTTCGTTACGTAACAGCAGAAAGTAGCATATTTACCATCATACGCAAATTGTATATGTAAGTTTCCAATTGGTGATTTATAATATGCCGGTCAACGCTTTATATATTCCCTCTCAGTGGCACACGACTTATCTAAACCCTGCATGATAAAATCTGATTACATATTTGTATTCTACAAATAATTATCAATTAAAAAATTTTCCACTCTAATATTAATAATGTAAATGAGACAAATTATATTTTTGTTAACTAAAAAAATATGGGTCACAAGAAACTATAGATATAAAACGGCAGAAACCAAATTCGTAGTACATCATCACCCACATATCACCAGAAAAGCAAATTATAATTTGTGTCGGTACAAACACACTCACTCTTTTATAGGTTATGAAATCACTAACATTTCTATGTTATAATTAACACATACTATGGCTTTGTTCAAATCTAAATACGTATACAATTTGACGCAATCAAACGTTTATATACATTCTCCACCAATTTTACTTCAAAAATCTAATTCAATTTATACTCACATCAATAATTTCACGAGCACGACGTAGGAACAGAACGATTACGACGAACACCAGAAATTGTGTGAGCGCTACCAGTTGGATGAACAAGTAGTAAAAGAAAAATAAGTTCATTTACATAAGTGTGCCCAAGTTTGAGAAGAAGTATTAAAACTAAAAAAAAAAATCCTATTGCCATGAGCGAAATTTATCAATAATTGAAGGTTTGCGACTTTGATAAAAAATTATAAGGGTCTCACGCGAATTCATTAAACTTGCAACCAGTAAATGTTGCTCAGTAAACCATTTGTCAACGCACTTGTACTATTGCATTGAACTAACTTATGCGAAAGCAAGTATGTTGATGGAACACATTTGAGCATATATTCCGCATAAAGTTGTGATGTGTGAGCACATATATTTATAGTAAATAAATTAAGCACCAATTAAGATATCGGAACAAAATGCCTCCGGGATATGATATTTCACGTCTAAAAATGGTAGGGATCGGACCATAACTTTTCAAATCTCCTTTTTATCTCCTAAACCTTTTTATCTAAAGTATCGGTCACTCTGTGAGATAAGTTAATGAGAGCATCTTTTCCTGCTAATAGTGTGTCCTTGTGTGAAAAATAAGTAAAATCGGGTCAATACTTCCCCTAGCCCCAATAAACCTAATATAGAAAAATTCGAACATCCTACCGTATATATCGGTCAATATGTGAAATACCTTTAACAACAATTTTTACAACAATGTGTCCTTGTGTCTAAATTGAATAACATCGGGTAAATTCTGCTCCTATCCCCCATATACCTAATATAAGGGTTTTCAAATTTCGGTTTGACTTTATGCCATATACATCGGTCAATCTGTGAGGTATGTTAATGAAATTCAGAGGACATTTTTTCCAGTAGTGTGTCGCGACGCTAAGAATTTATAGAATCGGGTTAACACTTCCCCTAGCCCCAATATTCCTAATATAACAATTTCAAACTTCCGGTTGGGTTTTATCTATATATCGGTCAATATATGTGATATTTTAATGAAATTCAGTGGACATGTTTTCTTAAACATAATATGATTTATACTTGATCAATGCGGGATATGGGAATATAATGATTTCCGATTCTCTGGTTGATTTTTTCCTATATACATAATATATTAAATTTAGCCTCTTTATCATGTCTCACATGTCTCATTTGAGTTAATTAGGTAGATTTTAATATAAATACATATCTCGGACACGAAGCAAAATATAATGAGTGTAGTATACGAAAGTGAATAGTATATCAAAGTATAATGAAACTAAGTGAGTCCATGACCTATGATATAATTTAAAAAGATGTGAAATATTATTGTAATTCACACACAGTTTTGTTGAATAATGAGTGCTGAACTCATTTGTAAAATTTTTTAATATAAAGTTTTGTCAACACAAGAAAATATTTCACCGCCTTTGAACCTCAAATATTTCGAGAGTATATAAAGTTCGGTTACACCCGAACTTAAGCCTTCCTTACTTGTTTAATAATACAAATTTGCAGACACAATATTTCAGACGCTTATAATTCTTACAAATTACTCTCTCTTCATCAAAAAAGACCAAAAATTGCTCATAACAAAAACACATTTATTTTCTGTCGAAGAATATACACGCACACAAAATCCTACATTTCATTTATTATTTTTGACATTTTAAATTATTTCAAAGATAAATTTGGAACTGTGATTTGTGCCCTTTCTAAATTAAAATGTCATTTCTAATATCTATATGCACATATATATAATATATGTATAACACATATTTACTAGGTGCTTGACCGGATTTACCTTCCCATTTGTAGGGTGCGTATTGATGTATGTATAAAAGGAATATATTTGTTAATACCTCCAATCTTATTTGTTTATTTGCTGTGTTTACTTTCACTTATTTTTCTTTCTTTCTTAAAATATGCTAGAGATTTCTAGTAAAACATAAATATAGAAAACAAGTAAGGAAGGCTAAGTTCATATGTAACCGAACATTTTATGCTCTCCCAATTTATTTTATCATATTATGATAATTCAAAATTTGACGGATTTATTCGGCATAAAGTTCATTAGAATAACGGCAATCATTATAGGTAGCATATAAGGATTGGGGTAATTCGTGGATCGTATCGTATTCAGGATTATACGTTCACTTCAACCGCAGCTTGAAGATATAAAGTCAATCTCATGTTTGAAAATCATTATATTATTCAATTCCGATTTCAACAATTTTTAAACGTGAGACGTAAAAATGCACAATGTAAAATGAGAAAATCAGGAAATGTCATGTACCAAATTTAGTTGAGATGGTGCCACTCTCATTGTCCAATTTTTATATCGAGTATTTGAGTAGTTTTCAGTATAACCGTTATATGGAGAGTGGGCGTGGTTATGATCCAATTTCACCCATTTTCACCCTGCCTGAGGTGTTGGAGTCTCTGCAAGTTTTGTTAAATTAGCTTTAATAATTTATGAGATATGTACATTAAACCTATTAGAGGATGAAAATGGGATGGATGGGTGGAATTTTGAACCGCAGATACCCCTTCCTACTGCAATTTTATGTTCTAAATTATAGTTTTGTATCTTAATTTGTGGCTTAATTATAACATTTTATAGGTTTCTGTTTACCGGCATTTTGTGAGCGTGGCAATAATCCGGTTTCGCCTATCTGCAATACCAACCTCCTCAGAGTGATAAGGAATATGTGTACCAAGATGTCATCAAGATATTTTAATTTTTACTCAAGTTATCGCTTGCACGGACAGACGGACATACGAATGGACAGACAGTCACCTAGAATTCAACTTGTCTCGTCTCCTGGTCATGTATATATACATAACTCTATATCTATCTCGATTAGTTCTAGATTTTACAAACAACCGTAAGGTGAACAAAACTCTTATACTCTGATGCAATATGTTGCCCGAGTATAACAACATGAAAACGGATCCAAATTAAACTAACACAAATGTTGTCTTTACCGGTTTACTTCGCCACTACAATTCTTAAAATTAATAGCTATAAATATAAATAGTGAAAAAATAATATTGTATAGAGTGAACAAAAACGTAAATAATCTTATACAGAACATTGTAGATGTAAAATATTAAAAATAAGTGAATGAACATAAAGTTTTTTGTAAAATTTTGGTGTAACGAAATCGGAGCTCACTTTTGGGTACACATCATATGTGCCTGTGTGCACACAAAACAAAAACTAAAAATAAAATTCTCTAGAAACATACACGTCGTCCGTGCAATGCTATCGATATATAAAACGTATTATTGAGCATTTTCCCTGACTAAAGTGTTAACCGAAATTTGTATTTAACGACAGAAAAACGTCTATCAGTTAATACAAGCAATTGAAATTTATTAAAGTTTCAGTCGGAAGATTTTAGACGACCTTACCAATCGATTCAATAAATCAAAACCGAATAAAATTACTATTTTTGATTACAACTTGCAAATTTTCTCGGTCTGTATAATTACATAAATATTTACACATTACGATTGAAAACTTTAATAATAATTGAGTTACACGAATTGCCTTCAGAATATACTGCCCAAAGGGTTGCAGCTGAAATGCTTAAATCGCGTATAGAAGTGGATCCCTTTTTGGGTCGCTGTTTAGTGACCACAGAAAATGTAAAGAAGAGTGAAATAGTGGTACAGGAATCACCATTTGCAATTGGCCCCAAGCAGAACAGTGGTATTGTCTGTCTGGGCTGTTATCATAATTTAATTTTCGGTGAAGATGGTGATTCGTTGGATCGTTGTGAAAAGTGTGATTGGCCATTGTGTAGCGCCTGTTTTGATACTCCCGATCATCTATCTGAGTGTGAGATATTTACCAAAGCTATAGTTCATTTTGCAGGAAATGTAAGTGAGGGTGGAGTTTGCACACAACTTGATTGCATAACGCCTTTGAGGTTAGTGAAAAAATTTATTTAATTAATTACATTTTATACATCTGAATTAGTCCATCATAATTATGCTTGCCAAAGGTATCTCTTTTGATATAAATTCGACAAAAATTAAGAAAACTTAAAAGATTTCTTAGGGTAATGTTTAATTAGTACACAGGGAAAATTTAATGCTTTCAAGTTTTGTACTGAAATTCACTACATAAAACTCGTTAAAAAAACCACAAAAATCCTGTATTTGCTACTGATGTAAAATAGTTCTATCCGGAGCTAATTTAAGTATCCATTCTAATCATACAAACCCTAAAATGTTATGTTAAAAGGAATTCATTCCAATTCATTCAAGTAAATTAATAGTGTATATAAAATGTCGTTCAACTGATTAGGTTTACTAACGTGGGCTTCCATTTTGATATTTTTCTCAGTACGTATTAATTATATTTACATTATCCTTATTTCCATTCCCCTTATTTCACTTCGCATCATTCTATGCTGCATTTTGGATCACTTTGTGATGAAATTCGGCAATTAAGCGACACAAATTTGCTAAATTTTTTAATATATTATTTTAATTGAAAAATGGATCACGGAAACTATCATATCTACCATGAGAAAGGTCAAATATAAATGCACAATGTGCATTATCCATTGTGAGAAAATTGGTAAAAGGCAAAAAGTTATTAGCAATTTTAAGGAAATCAAGACGGCCATGGCAAAAATATATATGAAAGATATGAATATATATATAAAAGGCGGTATTAAACATGCAATTACCGCGACAATCAGGGGCATGCATATACGGAGCAACGGAAGAAATTTCTGGTGTTAAAACTAAATTGTGCAGTGTAAAACGTGTGATTGCAACTAGTACTATCTCAAGCATCTGAAACTAAAAAAACCGCCACTGAAAGGCGCTAGTAAGGTCGATAGACTGAATTTTGATCAACATGATGGCTGGACGGAGGAGTGGCACAAGATGATTTCCTCTGATTAAAAAAAGTTCAACTTAGATGACCCAGATGGTTATAAAAGAAGAGCATTTCCTAGCAAATACACACTTGTAAATGAGGCGTAGTGGTTTGAGAATCAGTATTAACTTATGACGATAGTGACCTACTGTGTGTCACACAAAAATAACTACAATGAATAACAAGACGGTTATTCAAAAGGCGTTTCTGGACTATTTTGATATGTTTCACATATTATCCTCGATCTATCTGCGCGATTACGTCCCTAATCCATCGTACTGCAAATGTAGTTAAATACTAAATTAGGGTTCAAAAAGTAGATTTGTTCAAGTGGCCCCTTTATTCACCAAACAAAAACAACGCAAAAATCACTTAAGATATATGAAGGAGTCCAACAATTTTATGATAAAGATGCATTTCAACAATTAAATCGGTTTGGAGCACAATTATTTTGCGAATTCTTGAATATTTGTACATTCGCTACCTAACTAAATATTCGAAGTTATATCAAATAAAGGATTCACAAATTAATAATATCAGCCTTACTTTTTAAAAAATATAAAACTATATGCTATAATACTTATGTAAATGAAAAATTGAAGTCATATTTCTTTATCTTTCTTTATTATACTCTCGCAATATGTTGCAAGAGAGTATAATAGTCTTCGTTCACCTAACAGTTGTTTGTAACACTTGATCTAATGTGACTAATCTAATGTAATGAATCACTATGATCTAATCAAGATATAGTATAAATGATGACATATATAAATGATAAGGATAACGAGACGAGTTGAATTCCGGGTGATTCGTCTATTTGTCCGTGCAAGTGATAACTTGAGTAAAATTTTAAATATCTTGACATAACATAACATGCTATAACTAAGCTCCCAACTAAGATATAAAATTTAAATTTGGTACAGAAAATCATAGTAGGAAGAGCCAGTCGTAGGTTGAAAACATTTTTAAAGTAGGCTTGGATCCGCCCCCTAATAGGTTTTATTTACATATCATACAACAAATTCCTTCGGCACCTCCTTAGCTGATGTGACAATGGGTGAAATCGGATTAAAACCATGCCCACTCCCCACATAACGGTTATATTGAAAACTGCAGAAAGTGCATTATCTCGCTGAAGAAACATACCAGAAGCTTTAAATTTTACAACCAGGGTGGCATTTAAGGGCTTCATAGAAACCGGTTTAAAAATTTGACAATGGGTGTGACACCACCCACTTTCAGGTGAAATTCTATATCTCGGGAACTACTATACCAATTTAAAATAATTTTGGTACGTATATTTGCATCTTCAATCGAAATCAGAATCCAAAAACGCCTACTTCTCATATATCGCAATTTTAAATTCCATATAATTCTTTTCTTTACAATATTTAAATCAACTACCAATAAAGATATCGAAATAAAACTTAACACAAGTAGTGCCTTCAGAGTATGCCATCTCACGTCTAAAAATTGTGGAAATCGGATTATAAGTTTTCAAGACCCCAAATAGCGAATATGTTGACCCAGTGCCTATGGCAGACTTTTTACCGAAAATATAGGTTATTGAAATTCAGAACAAATCTTTGTCTGAAAATATTGTGTCCTGATGTCAAAATGGGTAAAATGGGGTAAATAGTTCCTTTGGCTCTAATATTTCTGACCTAATATAAGGATTTTCAAACTTTTGGTAGACTTTATACCATATATATATATCGGTCAGTATGGTAGTTATCTCTCTAAAATGTATAGGGCGTCTCTTTCTATTAACAGAGTGTCCTTGTGCCTAAACTACCATACCTCTAATATTAGGACTTACGTCCCTCCGGTTGACTTTTTCCCCATATACACAGTATATTAAATTTCGTTCCTTTGGTTGAGTTTACATCGCAAAAATCTCCATTGAAGATGTTTTAACAAAATTACATAATAACATTTCGAATAATATTATGTCATTCTGTAAAAAAAATTATGACTGTTGTACCTTCCCACAACACTAATATCATGAATGTAGATGATGTCTTAGTTAGATTGACTTTATGAGAATATGACCTAACTGAAAGTTAATATGATGTCAAATATAATTGCAGTCCATGCGTAGTAAAAATGCGTCGAATAACAAAAGCTAAATCCATTTGCATCACCTAGCGATTGTTTGTTGTACCTAAAACAAATCTAGGTAAATATAGAGTTATATATCAGGATCAGGATAAAAATTAAAATATCTTGATGAAACTTGGTTCACGTGTTCTTTGTCACCATAAGAAGGTTGGTCTTTCAGATGGTCGTATTTGGAAAATGCCACGTCCACAAAATGCCGTTAAGCGAAAGCCTATAAAGTGCTATAAGTATGCCATAAATTAAGATAAGAATTTGTGATTTGGTATAGGGCATGCGTGGTTAAAAAATTTTTAAAGTTTGAATTGCCCCGCCCCCTAATGGGTTTAATGTACATATCTCACACACCGTTAAAGCTATATCAAACAAACTTGCTCAAAACAAGTCTTTGTGTCACCTCCTCATAGAGTGCAAAAATTAGTGAAATCGGATAAAAACCACGACAACCTCCTATACAAAGGTTACGTTGAAAACTTTTAAAAATGCGTTAACTAACTGGAGAAACACGTCAGAAACATTACATCTTACAGTTAAGATGGTACAGAAGCTATATCAATTTCAACCAAATTTGGTACGTAATATTATACTTGCATCCTTATGTCATACTCTGAAAATGGGCTAAATCGGATTACAACCACGTCTACTCCCAACATAACAAAATTTTGAGCTTCATCTGATTCTTTCACTTTAATACCAGCACCAATTAATATATTGGAATGAGTTTTTGCACAAATAGTGCCTTCCGATATGCCACCTAATGCGTAAAAATGTAAAAATCGCCAAATAGCTTTTAAACCAAATGTACTAAACCTAATAGCTACCAAATGTAAAGACCTCAGTGCCTACGGTAAATCTAAAATATCGGTCGATCTACGAGGTATCGTTAATTTTCAAAGAGTATCTTTCCATGATAATAATACGCCCTTTTGTCAAAAACGGCGAAAATCGGTTAAATACTTCCCCTAGCCCTCATATACTTAATATAAGGATTTTCAACCCCCTGTTAGACTTTATACCATATATTTCGGTCAATTTATTGTGCGAATTACCTCTGTGAAATTCAGAGAACGTGTCTCTTTAGTAATAGTGTGTCCGCGTGCTTAACATGGATAAAATCGGGTGAATACTTCAAATAGCCTCCATATAAATAATATAAGGAATTTCAACCTCCGTTAGATTTTATACCATATATATCGGTCAATATATAAGTTATCCCTGTGAAATTGATTGATTGAAGTGTGCCTAAAATGGATAAAATCGGATAAACACTTCCACTTGTATCCATATACCTAATATAAGAATTTCAAACATCCGGTTGGCTTTATACGGTAAATATCGGTCAATATGAAAAATATCTTAGCAAAATTAAGTCAAAGTATCATATTGGATATACCAATGTGTGAAATCAGTTAATGAATTAAACCAGCTCCCTTATACTACATAAAGAGATTTTCGTTATTCTGCAGAGTATATGCCGAATATGTCGGTCAGTGTGTGAGTTATGACCATAAGATTGTGTGCAAACATGTTCTCTAGTGTAGTTGAGTAATGCCAAAAGTTAATGCAATCAGTCCAGACCTTCCCCTAAACAAAATTTACTCGATTTCGTGATTTACGACTTTCCAGCTGACTTCAAATCTCATGTTGGTCAATATGTGGGATGTTTTAATGAAATTAAAAGGATATGTTTTCTTAAACACGACGTGGTTTTGCGCTAAATATTAATGAAATCGGTCTAAACCCTGGCCTAGATTTTATTCCTAATATAATGATTTCCGTTTCTCTAGTTGACTTTTTCATATACCCAATATATTTAATTAAGCCACTTTGGTCGAGTTTATATCGCATATACCAGTTGAGTAAATTTGATAGATTTCAATTTAAATCTCTCGGACATGAAGAAAAGTTTTGTAATGAAAGTATGTCAGTCTATGACCTGTAATATAAGTTAATAAGATACGAAATATGAATGTTGAATTATTATGCAACATTTTTTTAATATAAGGTTTTGCACATTGCGAGAGTATAAAATGTTCGGTTACACCCGAACTTAGCCCTTCTTACTTGTTAATTTTGAGTTTTATTATGTTGAATCTATGTCGTTAACACAAAATAAAAATTAATGTGATATAAGTATTTTCACTCATAATGTCAAATCAGCAATGTGTCAAAAACATATTTTTCAAAGTGTGTTCTAGCAACACAACCTTATATAATTGAACCATGATTCAATTATTAAAGGTTTGGTAATTAAACCAGAGAACGTATATCATACAATCATCACCACCGAAAATTATTAGCGTGTTTCACCACAGTTTAACACCGGCGGACCCGAAAATAGCAGATTTGAGCGTTTTCAGTTTTAAATGAGCAAAATAATGTCATTTTCAATGTTATTTTCAACGGCCATCGTTTTCAGTTCTTCTCTATGATATACGTTCTCTGTCAAAACGTTACTGTCAGTATTTACCAAACCTTTAATAATTGAATCATGTAATTAAACCATGTATTGAACCTATTCTCTTCAACAAAAAAAAACGGTTTATTTTATTAAACTGAAGTAAATATTGTTGTAAAAATCAAGAAATTTCAAAACCTTCATTATATTACAAGAATGCAAGAATTATTAATGGATGTCGTTTTAATTTCAATTATAAGAACTTGTGAAATATTATAGACCAACAAAAATGTGATATAAATTTGTGTAGAAACGGCAGAAATCAGTAAAATAAACTAGAAGTATTACTTATATACTGAAAATAATATGCATACGTATCTCATAAGCTACTAAAATTAAGTAATATCCACGTGCACCTTCAGTTATTCTAATAATACTGAAAGGATAACTCCAGAAAATCGTTAAAGAAGATATAATCAAAAAGCTAAGTTCTGACATATGTCAAATCAGATCAGATCAGATCGAAAACTGTTCTAAATCAATAAATATCAGGGAATCCCTCTCGCCTACTTATACCGAATATGAGGATCGTCATCCCTCAATATATGAATTTCATCACTTTGGTTATTCTTATTCCATATATACATATGTAGCTGTGCTAATGTTACATAGCTTAGTAAAATGGTATGTAATGTTTTTGAAAAATTTAGTGGTAGCGGTCCATACCATTCCCAGCACTAATACACCGAATATAATAATTTATGTTAATCAGGTTGACTTTAAAGTAACTATGTTATACAAAGTATATATATCGCAATATACTTTTTCTATATTTTTATATCGACATCATTTCCGCATAATAATGTATATATTTCCGCATATAATGTATAATACCCAGTATAGTGATCCGACTATCCGATTGACGGTCAATAAATGTGATATTTTAATGAAATACGTGGACATATTTTCATATATAATAAATATACATAAAGTTTTGCCAACACTTGAAGCGCCTATTTCCCGGATAACACAATATTAAATTCCATTTGATTCTTTCACTTTACAATATATGAATCAAACACCAATGAAGATATTGGAATAAACCTTTGCACAAATAGTACCTTCACACCTTCAAGGTGTGGCACCTCTCATGTTAAAATGGTCGAAACCGGAGCATTACATTTTAAACTTCCATATAGCGTATATTAATGGAATTCAGACGGAAACTTTTCCTGGTAATAATGCGCCCTGGTACGAAAAATTAATAAAATCAGTTCAGTAGTAGTAGATTCGTTTATCCCCTATATACCTAATATAAAGCCATTCAAACTTCCGGTTGGTTTTATACCATATATATTGGTCAATAAATAAGATATTTAGCAAAGTGAATATTTAACAAAATTAATTAATTTAAAAAAATATGTATATATATAACCTCAGATATGCTCTAGTTTGGTGGCGCCGTCCACACGACGTCGTCACTATAGATTGTATAATAGTCTGTTAAGTATAGAACTCTAATAATGGTATAAACTAGACTAATTTGCTGGTTATAAAGTTTACAATGTAGTACTAATATAAGCCACTAATTCATTGACTTCCGTAATTTTCTTAATGTTAAGATGCGGATCACATATAGGAAATGTGCTGAAGTGAGCATTAAAACCCTGACTTGAACAATGTTTTGACTAGTAAAATTCCAAATTTGATTTGGAAAATTTCAAGAATTGGTCACAAAACTGTCATACGACTGACAATAAAGAAGGAAGATTATAAAGCTTCATGCGACTAGTGCAATGAGGAAGATTATATTGAGGTTCCCAACGTAACTTTCTTAAACCAAAACGAAAAATTTGCTATTGAAATGATTCTATCCTGCCTAAATAAATTTGATATCTTGTGTTCCAAATTACCGAACTATATTCAAGAATCGATTTAACTGATATTGTAAATAGCAATATATGTACATACTATAAGAGTCACTCAATTCTTTTGACGGTTGTTTCACAAGTAATTTGAACTTTCTTAAACCAAAACGAAAAATTTGCTTTTGAAATGATTCTATCCTGCCTAAATAAATTTGATATCTTGTGTTCCAAATTACCGAACTATATTCAAGAATCGATTTAACTGATGTTGTAAATAGCAATATATGTACATACTATAAGAGTCACTCAATTCTTTTGACGGTTGTTTCACAAGTAATTTTAACTTTCTTAAACCAAAACGAAAAATTTGCTTTTGAAATGATTCTATCCTGCCTAAATAAATTTGATATCTTGTGTTCCAAATTACCGAACTATATTCAAGAATCGATTTAACTGATGTTGTAAATAGCAATATATGTACATACTATAAGAGTCACTCAATTCTTTTGACGGTTGTTTCACAAGTAATTTTAACTTTCTTAAACCAAAACGAAAAATTTGCTTTTGAAATGATTCTATCCTGCCTAAATAAATTTGATATCTTGTGTTCCAAATTACCGAACTATATTCAAGAATCGATTTAACTGATGTTGTAAATAGCAATATATGCACATACTATAAGAGTCACTCAATTCTTTTGACGGTTGTTTCACAAGTAATTTTAACGTGAAGGTTAAAATTAAGTTTAAGGTCAGTCCCAATGGACCAAGATCCGAAATAGCATATTAAACTATTCTGTATGAAACTAATTGAAAAGTTCTTCACGAGAAAGAATTGTTTTTTTTATAGTTTTCTTATAACAGTGATATATTATAATATAATATAATATATTATATAGTAATATAATATATTACTATATTATAAACTATATTATATTATAAACTATATTATATAGTAATATATTATATTATAGTTATAATATACAATGTAATATAATATAGAATAAAACATAATGTACTATAACCTATATTCGTTTTATGATCTAAATTACAGTTTTGTGTCTTAATTTGTGGCTTAGTTATAGCATTTTATAGGTTTTTGTTTACCGTTATTTTATGTGCGTTGCAATAATCCGATTTCGCCCATCTGTAATTAAACATACTGTGATTAATTATTAAATTTTAATTAAAATTAAAATAGAAAAAAAAGTTAATTAAATTTTAAATAAAAATAAAAATAAATTGGTATTAAACGGTTAAACGTAAACGTTAAACGTTAATTTTCATGTCATCCTTTTTTTTGCTTTTCAAATATGCAGTATGCTTATTAATGAGGTATTAAATGTTCGAAGTAAGTAGAATAACAATGATACCATATTTTTATATTTTTATATTTTTATTCAAATGAATGCGGATTAAATTTTTTATAGCAGAAATAAAAAAGTCAAAAGAAATAGATCCCATTGGAACCCTAGAAAATACTGGCCAAAAACTTCAAAAGCCGTTAGCTGACTGTTGTGTTTAAGGACGCTTTGGAATGCCACTTAGGTGTATATTGATGTATTCATGTTTCAATCATTGTCACAAATCGGCGCAAAAACTTGTTCTTATTGCGTTTGATTGGTGCAAAATTGTGCTCTGAAAGTCGAAGATGTTTATTTTTGATCAGTCTTCAAAAAACGCAGGCCCCTTCGCGCTTAAGGCGTTTTGATTTGTAAAAAATTGTAAATGATGCGACCTACGAGTTCCTTTGAGATTACAATGATGTTAACTAACTCATTCTTTTTCATTCTACTGTCATCCAATAAAATTTAACGAATTTCCGCTATATTTACTGGTGTCTCTGCCTCTGATGACCTTCCTAAACGGGGTTCATTAGTCGCTAGTTACGTTAGTACTATAAAGTAGAGATAGAGATTTGGGTCTCAATCTCACCAAAGAACAAAGATTTTTCAGCCCATGTAATATGTACAAATCAACATAAATACTTTCATATAACGGTTAGTATGCACGATGTGAAAAACTTTTTTTAAATACAAAAATGTTAACGTGAAGTAAATATTTTATGATTGCAAAGTAGTGAGAAAAATTTTAGGAAATAGTAATTTTAAGCTACAATTAAGTTATTCAACCAACATAATATACTAATATATAAATAGGAGGTAGAAACTTTGGTTGGGATTAGTCAAGTAGCTTGTAAGAGTTATTGCTTTAAAACTGAATTTCTAAGCATAGGTATGGTCACCGCTTAATTTTACGTTTTTAGCTTTATTATTTAAAGTACTATAAAGTATTATTACGTACTATAGTAGTTTTAAATAATAACTTTATATCAGAAGTGAGGATATTAATAACCATTTACACATTGTAGCATGATAGCTACAGTAGTTTAATATATGGATGTATTATATGGAGTTGTCTCGCCCAATTTCAAAACCTGATCCTCTATAACACTTGAAGTCTTTTTGGAACAACACCATTTCGAGGCATGGCAATGGTCAGATTTAGCCTATTTGAAACACGAACCTATCTTAAAATATGTGTAGACACTTACAAGGAGGAACTAATTCTATACATTATAGTTCTGCTTCAATTTATAATCCGTAATTACAAATTAAACTTTTCTTGATCTCATTGTAACATTTTCCAACTAAATAATGTAAAAATTTAATCTACATAAAATATACTTATACACCCAAACTCATGTGTGCGTAAATCATATGTACTACACCACACAACTAAACACTTATCGCATACAAAAACATGTAAGGGAGGGCTAAGTTCGGGTGTAACCGAATATGTTATACTCTCGCAATTCTCAAAGATCAGAGCCGGAGGCATATTTTATTAAAAATGTCGCCTTGTTGTAGAGAATTCAACATTCATGATACGACGAAATTGCGATTGGATGATAATCGTATTTGGTATCTTACTAACTTATATTAAAGGTCATAGACTCACTTAGTTTCGACACTACATTTCGCATTTTGTCATAATCATTATATGTGATATATGTGACTTAAGCTCAACCATAAGAGCTAAAATTAATGTATTGCGTATATTAGGAAGAGGTCAAACAGAGCATCGGAAATCATTATATAATATTAGAGATATATAATATCAGACCAAGGTCTACAGCGATTTTCATATTCAGTCCTGAACCACATTGTGCATAACTCATATAACCCACTTAATTTCATTAACCTATCACACATATTGTCCAAAATAAACGGTTTAATGTCACATGGAAAGTGGGAAATCACTTCATCGGGTATATTAGAGCTAAAGAAAGCTCTGAGCTGGTAACTTTTGGCATTACACAAGTATACTCGAGATTATATTTCCACGCAATTTCATAAATGTAACTCACCAATTGATTGTAATATTTGGCATAAAGTCTGCAACGAAAATCATTATATGTAGCATATGGGAGCTGGTGTAATTCGTTGCCGGATTTCACACATTTTTGATATTAAACTATTGCATATCCATTATTATACATCCACTTAATATTGCTACCTATATCTACTATATCTTATATTGCGATATATATTGACCAATGTACCGTATAAAGGCCACCGGAAGTGTGAAATTCTTATATTAGGTATATGGGGGCTAAGGTAGGATTGATCCAATTTTATTAAAGATTTATTTTATATTAAATATTTTTCGCATCACGGCAAATTATTACCAGGAAAAGATGCTGTCTGACTTTCATTAAGATACCTCAAAGTTTGACCGATGTATGTGATATCAGTCAACCAAAGGTTTGAAAATCCTTATATAAGGTGTATGGGAGCTAGGGGAAGTATTCAGCCGATTTTATACATTTTAAGCACAAGAATATACTGTTATCAGCACGTTCTCTGAATTCTCGATAACTCATATATCACCAGATATATACAGTAAAAAGTCAACCGGAAATCTTTATATGTGGTATGTGAGCGCTAGGGGATGTATTTACCCGATTTTACCCATTTTTAATACAAGGGAACAATATTAGCAGACAAAGAGTTGCTATGAATTTCAATAATATATCTCAAAGATTTACCGAAATTTTCTGTAAAAAGTCAGCCAAAGGCACTGGGCCCACATTTTCGGTATATGGGTGCTTGAAAAATCATATTCCGATTTTGACAATTTTTAAACGTGAGATGGCATACCCTAAAAGTACTCATCGTGCAAAGGTTTGCTCCGATAGCATTGCATGGGAAGTGGACGCGGTTATCATTCGATTTCACTAATTTTCTTAATATCTATATTTTTTAAAAATTTTCAACCTACAGCTGAACCTCCCTACTGTGAGTATCTGTACGAAATTCCAGTTTTATATCTTAATTGGGAGTTTAGTTGTAGTATTTTATAAGTTTTCGTTTAACAGCATTTTGTCGGCGTGTCAATAATCCGATTCAACACATCTGTAATTCCAACCTAATTATTGATCCAAATTTGATCTAGATATCTCAATTTTTACTCAAGTTATTGCTTACACGGACAGACGGACGGACAGACAGTCACCCGGAATTCAACTCGTCTCGTCATCATGATTATTTATATATATTTAATTCTATAACTTTGGCTCGGTTAGTTTTAGGTGTTATAAACAACCGATAAGTAAACAAAAATACTATACTCTGTTACAACATGTTGCGAGAGTATATATGCTAATGCTCATACTAGGCGCTTCAGCTTAAAATCTATCTATTAAAATTATGTTCTACGAACAGACACATCCACATTATACCAGTCTCCATTGCTACGAAATTCACTTCTCAGAGCAGTTTGCAAAGTTTGCAGTCTGCTGGCAGATTTTCAGTCACTATAAAAGAATTTTAGTCAGTGAAATGGAGATGTCGAAAGCGTTTCACAATTTCAATCGTACAGTCGTGCGGAGCAATTCACTTTATGGACGTTATCTGATAGCAGGAAGTGATACAAAGGCAAATGAATTGCTAGTAGAAGAGTTACCTTTGGTACATGGGCCAAAATGTAATGGCCCGACAGTGTGTCTGGAGTGTTATAATCGAGTGAAATTAGAGGGGTGTGTAGTGGATCAGCGTTGCTCGAAATGCAGTTGGCCGTTGTGCTCAAGTTGCTCTGATAAAGTTGCGCCTTACCATCGCCGTTGGGAGTGTTCAGTATTTTGTCAGGCGAAAGCGAAATTTTATCCCGTGCAATGCGAAGCAAATGTGTGTCCGCAATTGGATTGTATAACAGTGTTAAGGTAGTGGTTTGAAGAAATTTCGTTAAAGAATATTTTCTTAAACAATTCCAGAAAATACTACTTTATTACAATATTATTTTTAATTGTTGCACCATAACTAAAGCTCACTCAACTAATTTGGGAAAACCAATCGGTTGTTTTTTGTTGTTGTTGTTATTTTTGACTGTGTGTTCATACGCGCACACATATGTACATATATAAAATATGACGTTTGCATCGGTAAAATTACATATTTGTAAATGGTATTTATATAAAACTGAATGTTATAAACATAAATATTATGCATACATAACGTCCGTTACATTTGCAACCAAATTTTATTTGCAAAGAAACCAAACCGTGCTGAAAGGGTGTCAAATATATTTACATATATATCGACATTTTGTTTATATAATTCAAGAATACTAGTATTGAGAATTATCGATGCAGCTTTTGTGTGTACAGTTATGATGTAATTAAAGCCTATTTATTTTACAGAGCAACTTTTTATCCTTAGACCGTTCTGTAGGTACATATCGCTCATTTAATAGAGAAATGCCATATTTCAAAAAACCAAATTTTTGAGTTAACAATGCAGAAATAATATACTTTATGTCACAATTTACATGGTGCAGAAATTTCATATTGATATGTATGTTGAAAACTCTCCGAGGAAGAGCAGCATTGCGAAGCATTTTACGTCACAAGGATGTTAATATAGTGTGCGATTTTGAAAAAATAAGTGTGCTAATTTTTGGAATAGTGCAATAAGTGACGTTCTTGTTAAAGATTGAAAAGTTCTTAAGTAGCGAAATTCTTGTTTTGACGTTGTTGTTAATATTAAAGATACACATAAGAAGTTAGCTACATATATGTACTAAAAGAGTCTTGAATAAATCCAAATAGGATGAAATTGCTGAAAATTTTTATACTCTCACATGTTGCACAAAGTATAATAATTCAGCTCACCTAACGTTAGTTTGTAACACCTCAAACTAATCAATGTAGACATAAAGAATTATATATATCAAAATGATCGGGATGTCAAGACGAGTTGAATTCCGGGTAACTGACTATCTGTCCGTCCTTTCGTGAAAGCGATAACTTGAGTAAAAATCAGGATATCTTGATGAAACCTCGTACATGTGTTCCTTGACACTCTCATTAGGTTAATATTGCAGAAGAGCATAATCGGTCTTTTTCCACGCCTACAAAATGCCGTTAAGGGAAAACCTATAAAGTGCTATAACTAAGCAACAATATAAGATACAAAATTGTAATTTGGTACAGAGCATCGAAGTAAGGAGGGGATTTGTGGTTTAAATTTTTAAAAAGTGGGTTAATGTACATATCTCGCAAACCACTAAAGCTATATCAATCAATCTTGCTGATAACAAATCTTTTTATAACCTCCTTATACAGTGTGCAAATTGGTGAAATCGAATAATAGCCACACCTACAACAATATAACGGTCATGTTGAAAACTACTAAAAGTGCGAAACTTCCTAAATAAATACGTCAGAAGATTTAAATATTACATCCAAGATGGTACGAAAAAGCTGCATTCGAATTAGTGTAAAAATTGGACAGTGGGGGTGGCACCATCAATTTTTAGGTGAAATTTCATATCTCGGGAATGACTTAACCGATTTTCGCGAAATTTGGTACTATCGCGATTTTCTTATGGTTGTGACTATGCAATAGTGTGAAAATGGACGAAATTGAAATACAACTATGCCTAAATCCCAATTTTATATTCCATTTGATTCTATCACATTACAACATATAAATCAAACATCAATAAAAATATCGAAATAAAACTTAACACAAATACTACCTTCAAGATATGTAACTTCACTTCAACAAATAGACAAAATCAGAATATAACTTTTCAAGTCTCCTGATAACGAATATGTAGACTTCAGTGTCTATGGCTGACTTTTTACCGAAAATATCGGCCATCCTGGGAGATTAGGTAAATTCAGCAAGCACATTTTTTTCTGATAATAATGTGCCCTTCTGTTGAAAATGAGAAAAATCGAATCAATACCTGCTTTAACCCTATATGCCTAATATAAGGATTTTCAAACTTCCGTTTGACTTAACACCGTATATATCTTTCAATCGGTAGGGTATCTTATTAAAATTCAGAGAGTATGCTTTCCTGTTAATAACGTACCCTTGCTCCAAAAATCGGTAAAATCGGGTTAATAGTTCCCCTAGACCCATATACCTAATTTAAGAATTTTCGAAATTCCGAGAGACTTTATACCGTACAGTCGGACAATCTGTGAGGCATCTGTGAGACGTAATTAGATTGAGTTTAATAAAAATATCTCGAACATGAAGCAAAAATCAGTAATGAAACTAAGTGAGTATATGTCCTATAGTTTAAGTTAATAACAGCCCACATATGATAATATTCCATTTACAATGTCGTCGAATAAAGCCATTTAACTTAGCCCTCCATACTTGTTTTCCTTATTTTTGAAGTATAATATTAATAATGCACAACGATTGTACAAAATTCAAAAAATGAAATTGAAGAAAACACACTCACACTCACTCACAAGCACACTCGAATATATTTAAATTTAATCGTGCATTGAAGAAGACGATCTAATATTTGGTTCCAAAAACTGTGCCAGACAGAAAAAAAAATTTCTGGTTGTCATTTACATCTATTTAGGTCTTTAGTCCGTTATAAATCAGTATTTCAAAGGCCATTCAAAATTCAGCACATTCCTTAATCGAAAAAGAAACAAATCAAATGTTTAAAAGTGGTCCTATTTATTCAACTGCATCTTTTGTTTCTATATCTCGATTAACAAAAAAAATGATTAACAAAATGATTAACAAATCAATGATAATCGCCAAATTAAATTTTTTATAAAGCTACATTTTTGAAGAAGGAATACCAGGAGGTAATCGATTTGATGAAGGAAAATCTTATCCCAAGCTTTTACCAAAATATTTATGTCTTTGTAAAAAGTTTTTAGTTAAAAATTAATAAGTTAATAAATTTGTTCAATGAATTAAACCTAAAGTACAATATTATATTTCCCTCAAATGCATGCGTTTAAATCAAACTTGCCTTATTAATATTTTTGAAATACTATACATTTATACAAATATAAAGAAATATTAAATATACTAAGTTACTGGATTATTCATTTTGCTTTGTAATATTTTGTTTATTGTAAAAATGTAGTAATCTATGGAAACTTTTAAACTCGTTTTCTGCAAATTCTTTGGGTTGTGACGGTCTTCTAGTAAATAAGTGTTATGCACGTATTCGTGTTTATCATATTTTTATCTAATATTACTTTGTAAAAGTCTCAACGACATCAGAGATAATCAATTATATCAGATTCGTACCATGGTAAAAAGACAGTAATGACCAATAATAGTATGCTTCTTTTAAGGCATTATAAGCTTTTACCTTAAAGATGATTATTTTATTTAAATTTTATCAACATGGTAACGTAATAGAATATACTGCGTATTCTGGTATATGCAATCGAAAAAACAGACAGCGATGGTTTCCTCGTTTCTGTTTTATTTGAAAAAGGTATATATATGTGCATATGTGCATATGTGCATATGTGCGTACATATTTGCACATACCGTAATGAATATACAAAATTATAAGTAAAATGACTTTTGGCAATTTCACAAAAATTTTGTAAAATACATAAGGTTTGCTTTGATCAGTGACTAAATACTACTGCGAGCATACAACAAACAACAACGTTTTAAATCTATGGCAAAAGAAAATATTTTTATACTCTCCCAACCTGTTGCAACAGAATATATTAGATTTGTTCACCTAACCGTTTTTTATAATACCTAAAACTAATCGAATTAGATATATATATATATATATATATATATATATATGATCAGGGTGAACAGACGAGTTTAAATCCGAGTGACTCTCTGTCCGTCCGTCCGTCCGTGCAAGCGATAACTTGAGTAAAAATTATGGTATCTTGATGAAATTTGGTGTACGTGTTCTCGGTCACTATAACTCAATAACAAATAAATATAGAAACGTGTTATTTGGTACAGAGGATCCTAGTAGGGCAGGGCATCTGTGTGTAAAAAATTTTAAAAAGTAAGAAAAAAAAGTAAGAAAGTAAAAGTACGAATGGTCACGGTCCCCAATAGGTTTAATATATATATCTCTCAAACCGTTAAAGATAGATCAATCAAAAGGGCTTTTTCTTTCAACATGCTCGAAGCAAGTCTTTTTAGCATGTCCTCTTATACTGGGAAAATGAGTGAAATCGAATAATAACCACACCCACCTCCCATACAAAGGTTATGTTGAAAACTACTAAAAGTGCGTTAACTCGCTGAAGAAATACTTCAGAAACATTAAATCTTACAGCAAATATGGTACGGAAAGGCTGCATGGGAATTCGTGTAGAAATTGGACGGGGGAAATCCCATATCTCAAGAACGCCTTAACCAATTTCAACAATTTCAATTTGGTACGTTATTTCGTTTGGTACGTTATATTTGCATCCCTGTGAAAATAGGCGAAATCACATGACAACCACGCCTACTTGTCACATAACACAATTTTAAATTTAATCTGATTCTTTGACTTTAAAGTAGATAAATGAAGCACCTATTAAGATATTAGAACGAAATTTTGTACAAATAGTGCCTTCCCGATATTCCATCTGATGAGTAAAAATAGTCGAAATCGGCATATAAATTTGAAGCCCCTATATACCAAATATGAGGACCACAGTGCTTTTGGCTGACTTTTTACCGAAAATATTGATAAATCTGTAAAATATCGTAATGACATTCTAGAATTATATTTCGATGATAATAATGTGCTCTTATGTCAAAAATGGGGAAAATCGGGTAAATAGTTCCCCTAGCTCCCATATACATAGTAGAAGGATTTTCAACGCTCCAATAGACTTTATGACATATATTTCGATCAATATATGAGATATTTGTTTGTTGGTATTATATTATTTGTTGGTCAATATGTGTGATATTTTAATGGAATTAAGTGAATATGTTTTCTTAAATATAATGCGGTTTAGAGTTAGGAATGAAACTGGTCTAGACCATGGTCTAAGCCCTTTATTCCTAATATAATGATTTCCATTTCTGTGGTTCTTTTCTCCTCTTGATTCTTTTTCTTTATATACCTAATATATTTAATTAGGCCACTTTGGTTGAGTTTATATCGGATATATCTAATTTTAGTTTAGTTTAGTTTAGATTTTAATATAAATATATCGGACACGTTGTGAAACTCCGTGAGGCTATGACCTGTAATATATATTAATAAGATACCAAATATGACTGGAATCCATCCACGGCTTCGTCGAATAATGAGTGTTGAAATCTTACGCTAGATTTTTTAACATAATGTTTTGCCAGGACCTGAAAGCTTTTCCCCTCCTTTGATCCTTGCGAAAGATATTGGGAGAGTATAAGATGTTCGGTTAAGCCTTTCCTTACTTGTTATGTATGTTTCGTGTCGTCGTTAACTGTTCATGTACCCTGTCATGTGTACATATACTAAGCATAATATTTATACATACTATTTGAACATATTATTTACGAATTTCCTGAATCAGACCTAAACCATTGAAGACTTCAGATTAATTATTTTATCCACCACTTTCTAAAGGGTTCTTCTTGCCAAAGAATCTGATCCAGTTCGCTGGGAGCGTGAAATCGCACCCATGGAATACCACAACGAGGAACGTAGAAAATTGGTTGATGTTTGGAATGCAGATTTGGTGAATATTGCACAATACCTTCGAGGACGATGTGGTTTGGCAGAACGCTTTTCTGAAGATCTCATTATGCAAGTAGTGGGTATCTTGGAAGTTAATGCATTTGAAGCACGGACAACACTGGGATATGCGCTACGTTGCTTATACCCAATTACTGGAATATTAGCACATAATTGTGTACCAAATACCTTTCGTACGATACATCCGAGTGAAGGCTTCAAGTAACGATATATATCATATAGAGCTGAAGTAAATAAAATATTGACTATCACTTTCTATAATCTAAAGGATCCGCCTGAGAGCTATGTGCAATTTAGACGAGGGCCAACAGTTGGAGCACTCTTATACATACACATTGAATGGTACTTCGCAACGACAGGAACATTTGAAAACTGGTAAATTCTTCACTTGCGAATGTAAACGTTGCAAAGACCCAACAGAGTTGGGTACGAATTTTAGCACGTTCAAGTGCAGTAAATGCGAAAATGGATGGCTTCTGCCAATTAATCCACTGGGTTAGTACTCTTAAATTTTGATGTCCGTATATTTATAACTTTTTTTAAATATTTCTTGAACTTTAGATTCTTCCTGCTTCTGGAAATGCACGCTTTGCACCTTTCAAACATCTAACAATGCCATACAAGAAGCGCTATCTGTAATGCAATGCGAAGTCACGACACTACAAGCTACCGATCCCAGTCCACAGAAATTACAGGAAACAGAAAAGCTGATGAGAAAATATCATGTAGTTGTACACCCTTTACACTTCATACAAATAGGATTGCGACAAAGTCTTATCGAGATGTATGGGCGTGTAGCCGAATATGAATTGTCTGAATTACCCGATGTTATGCTTGAACACAAGGAGGACCTATGTCGACAAGTGTTACATGTTTTAGATGTCTTTGAACCGGGGTTGAGTCGCACACGCGCTATGATGCTATACGAGTTACACGTACCGTTGGTATTATTGGCCAAGAGCGGTTTCATAGCCGGCTTCCTAACAGCAGATGCATTAAAACATAAACTTCTTGACGTTATTGCTATACTAAAAGAATGTGTGGACATACTACAGTACGAAGATCAAGAGACACATGAGGGGAATTTATGTAAAGTAGCACAGCAAGCGAAGGATCAACTGACACAAAGTGTGGAAGGTTTGACAGTTGCAGAATGATAATGGGACCACAATCTCAATTCATAGTATTCAAAGATTTGTGTCGGCTCTATTTAATAAATAAATGAGAAATACAGCTTATTAAGGGAAATGTATAATGGCTTAAGTTTATTTTCAATTGTATACAACAACTAGCTACAATTTTTAAGAGAGTAACGATATTAGTATTTCTAAACTCAATTTGCTGCTTTTACACAAATAAGGTCTGCCAAGTACATAACATTAAAAATTAGTACTTTAGTAAAAAGATCAAAGCACTATTTATGAAATAAGTAAAAATGTGTATGTATATGTCAGTACAACAAAAATTTCAGAATGTGTGTAAAGATAGCAGTATATAATGTTTTGACCATACTCAAAATTTGTATTTATTTACTTTTCAAATTTCATCAACTAAAATACTTTCCAACTTCGTACGTCTGACAGCTCTAATTCAAAGGTTCATTTATTTATTTGTTCACAGTTTCAACGTCAACGTACGTCAATATTATTCCAACAGCAAAACACTTTCGTTTAAACAAATTATGTAACAATTATGTTTGAAAATGCAATTAGTGTATAAAAGACAAAATTATATAATTTATATGTAAGTATCATACATAATTAAAAACACATTTAGTTTAAATATCATTATTTTTATTCAATTCATTTTATTCTATTTTTTGTTTACACTTAGCTTTAATGACCCTATCCTTTTGTCACGGAACCTCAGTAATTGGGATTGACTCTGAAGAGTTGAAAATTAACCCATTTGTAGTTTTTATTTTCAAAACATTAAATTAAAGAGTATGTATGACCCCGTTCATACACGAAGACTTTTGTTGCTCATTCTCGAGATATTCTCCGTTTGTGTTGCCCGTTGTTAAGGATGACATGATACGAAACTGTTATTTTTTTCTGAAACGCGTCCCTTATTAAGTTAGTTAGTTATTAAGTAGCGATGGAGATCTGGGAACTTTGAACAGCTGATATCCAAAAAGGTGCGATGCCAGAAATAAACCCGAGTGACACAGATTCAATAGAGTTTTGAGCATCTAGAGGTTTTTAGCCATTCTTTGATATAAATGAGAAATATTTGTATTTAATACGTTTCTCATAACGTTTTATTATGAATTGTTTCTTTGTAATTTGGTTTTTTTGTTCATATATATTATTAAATGTTATTATATGAATTTTGAAAGTTTTGAGTTATTTATCTCTGTACCCATTGATCGAAATTTCAAAAATATCCAAAAGTTATTTTCAAAATACCCGATCTAGTATTTTCGGCAGTAGTATCATTGGCAAAAGTTATAAAACATGTGAGTTTATAAAACAAGAGAGAGTATAAAAACAGCTCTCCCACGAATCAAACAGTTTCGAAATATGATATCCTGCCGTAGCATTCACACGTCCAACTCGAGCATTGTATAGGCAAACAAGTAACCAAAGAATCATGTGGTTTTCAATATTTTCACATAGCTGAGATCACCTCATGAAATTTGGGCCTTCTCCGGCACAGAGCTTTAAATAAAATGGTTTAAAATAAGAAATTTTCTTGTGAAAGTGTATTTTTAATGGAAAATATTTAAAATATTAAATAATATTAAATTTAATTAATAATTTAATATAAAATCTTCTGGCATATTTTAGAAGCAAAAGTTAATTGAATAGTTAATTGTTATATGAATTGCTTTTCCTCACCACATCTGAGGTTGCAATTTAGGCGTGTTACCGATCTTTTTTGGGTGTTCGGTTCCCCAGGAAGCCTATTTTCACCCATATGATATTTACAATGCTAAGCCAAGCTACTTGTAATAATTTAAACAAAAATAAATATATAAAAATCAGGTACAATTCAGGTACATTAAAAATTATATTTAACATTAACATTAACATTATAAAAAACTAAACAATCTACTGTAAAATTTAAACAAATATATAAATCATAATTATATAAAAGGCAGGTACAATTCAGGTACAACAATTTTAAAAATCAAAACAATCTACTAAGTAATAAAAATATTTACAAAATTTTCTAAATCACCCACAGCGAAATGCTAATTAAAAAACCCTATCAAAAGAATAGTGGTGGAGACAAGGGTCCTAAACTTGGTACACGAAAACACTTAAAAAATAATAATAATAAGCGTACAAGCTTAATTAAAAAAGTTCTCATTTCAAAATCACAGATCAAGGTAACTAGGGAAATTGCGGCTTTCGGCAGACAATATTTGGGCAATTATCAAATAGTTCAGACCGGCAGACATAGATATAAATTCCGACTCACATAGGCATATAAACAGACGTGATTACTATTTGTGTGTAACACACAAAAACAAGAGTTCGCAATTCTCTTTACAATACATCAAAAGTAACCTATGCCCCAGGATTGTCTGAAAATATATGAGAAACGCTGCGGAGTTATTCTCACATCAAATTCCCCGCCTCTTCGTATGTGTCCGAAAAAATTCTCTAATCTATCTTGAGTCAATTTTTTTGTCATTAAATGTGTGAATCCTTTATGTGACCAGAAGCTCCACAAACGTCTTAAACTACTTATATTGAGAAGCCAACCTTTTATGAAACTAAAAGTGTCTGTTATTTCGCGACCGAAAGAATCGTACACTTTGATGGAGTTAAGAAACTCCTCGGGTTCTTCAAGAAATTTTAGTTGGTCCGCAGTTGCTGAAAAAGATTCTTTAAAATTCCCTACTGCTCCAAAAACGCTACTATTAAAAATGTTAAACAATTTATCAAAAAGAGGACGAACTCGGCTGTGTTAGGAAAAGATGGAGACTTAGAAGTATTAAGTTTCCCGGAACTATAAAGAGCAAACATAGCACTTGCAACAGAATGACTAAAAATCTGAGAAGCTAATTATACGCTCATTTTTTTGGAGGGTTTAGGGGCAATGTGTGCAATGTAACTAATGTCGTCTGAAGTACCGTTTTCATATCATAGCATCTATAAATTATTTTAATAAAATTAGAAAAATTTAATAATGTTTTGATACGATAAATAAAAATTCAATCGAAACTGAGTAAATTTTATCTATATGAATTCTAATAATCGAAAAAAATGTGAAAATATATCAAAAACGTACTTAAAGCAATAAATTTTACGGCAAAGCACGGCAACACTCTATAGCAGATTTTTGCCTTTTTTGAGGCATTTGGCCGCTTTAGTAGAGAATGTTTGAGGCAAACCTAATAAAGTGCCAAATTTTTTTCCCCTTCTCTTCTTCATCCTTATTATAATTCCTTCCATTCTAAAAGCTTCGACAGCGTATGTAGGAGTGAAAAATTTAAGATTTGTTACTAGTAGGTTTGTACAATGAACTCAAGTCGCCGAGTCGTTCTCTCATTCTTTTCACATTATTTTCGCAAATTTTTGGACGGTTCGGATACGCGACCATTATACAAACCTACTAGTAACAAATCCTAAATTTTTCACTCATACATACGCAGGCAAATGCTTTTAGAATGAAAGAATTTACAATAAGAATGAATTAAAATGAGGGAAGGAGGGGGCAAAAAACTAGGCTCTTTATTAGGTTTGCTTAAAATATTCTACTACCAAAACAGCCAAATGCCTGAAAAAGAGCACAACCCTTTGACTACTTATTTGTCCATACAATGTCTATACAAGTTGTTTTCATTGTATATCATACAAGTAATAAAAGAATTATATGGATGTCAATATGTTCATACAGCTGAGATCATTTGGTCGAATTATCGCCTTTTTCCGGCACAGAGCTTTATATAAAAGGACTGTAAAAGGAGAACTTCTCTTACGAGTGTATTTTTGATGGAAAATATTAAAAAAGGTTGAAATTAATGTAATTTGAAAATTTAAAAGGCTTCTTCTACTTACAATACTTAAACATACATACAAATGTTTGCTAAATATTTTTAATGAAATAGAAAACTTTTTTAATGTTTTGATATAATAAATAAACTTTTAATCAAAACTTCGTATATTTCATCTTTACAAATTTCAATAATAGACAAATAACTGAAAATTAATCAAAAACATACTTAAAATAATAAATTGTTTAGTATAACAAGGCAACACACTATAGCAGATTTGTGCCTTTTTTGAGACGTTTGGCCGTTTTAGTATAGAATATTTCAGGCAAACCTAATAAAGTGCCTAGTTTTTTGCCCTCTCTCAACCTTCGTTCGCAGCATGATGAAATAACTATACATAAACAACAAAACATTTTTAAATATCCTTTATGAACCATTGCTTACTTCATATAATACATATATTAACCTTGCGAAACATATTGTAATTATATGTTCAATTTATCAAATTGGTTGTTCAAATAAAAATTTTAATATTATGTTATCAATAAATTTAAACAATTTCAAAAATTAGAATTATTTGATTTTTACGTTAACCTTAACTTTTTGACCGATATTTGGAGTTGCCAGCTTTTACCACGGAAGGAATTGTATGTAAAATTATGCTATAAACTAAGTATTTCAAATTATAAATTACATATTGAAAAGTACTTATGATCCAATTTAAAAGGATTTATTTATATAAATCTGTAGTTTTAATTTAAAGAATGCCTCTAAAAATAATATACATTAAAAAGTTAAGTGCAACCTCTACTATTAACTTAATCAATCTGAATTTATTGAAAATTCAGTTTGTCGGTAACACCAAAAGCCCCGCTGTTCATAAGTTGACTTAAGAGTAGTGGGTTGTAAGCAGCAGCAGCTGCACCAAAAGTGGGGAACGATGAAAATGGTGGTACAAATGTATTGTGGAAGTTAGGGGTTTTCATCGGATTAGGCACTTTTGTGCGCCTCTTTTTCGCTTTTGAAGCTGTTACTTCTTCGCTTGAACCACTTTCTGTTTCCGATTCAGATGTTTCTTCCCTTGTTTTATTCTCTTCGTCATCATCTTCATCTTCATCATCATTAGATTTAGAAGCGGTTTTGTGTTTACGTTTTGTTGGCTTTAGTGAATCTTTTGATTTTGTTCGCAGCTTTTTGACGTTTTTATTTTGCACAGAACTTGTTATCAGTAAATTATTTTTGGTCAACAGGCTTTCACTACCACAAATACTTGTGGGCATGGCGAATTTTTTTTCGGGATTGAACTGACTCATTTGACCAATGCAGAATTCCATATAAGATTGAAGCATAGTGCTGAGGTTTACTGGTTTGGAGCAACTTTTCATATTGTGATACGGTGCAGAGCAGTTTTTACAAATCATTTGACATTCGAAAGCAGTGTGACCCTAGGCGAAACAAATTATATTTAAAAAATAGTGTTAGTATGGCAATAAAGCAAAACGTTTAATATATTTGAAATAATTAGTTACCTGCATATCACATATCAGACATTGGTTCTTTGTCGTTCCAGACCTATTTTGTTTCGATACTTCGGTCTCTTCTGATACATCATCTTCAATTACAAAATTTCTTTCTAATTTTCCAAGGCATATTAAGTCCTCTTCGGATGAGTGATTTTTCTTCAATTGTTTTTTTGCAATTTTCGGTTCTTTCTCCTTGACCCTATTGGACATAAATTTAGACCGAGTGCTTGTTTTATTACTTATTTCATCATCTTCCCCCGAGGAAGAGGAAGAACTAGAAGGAGTTGATGGTTCTGTGTTAATTTTCTGTATTTTTTTACCCAGTGTTTCTTGCTTTACTTTTATGATTTTACTTTTAACTACATTTGGGTCTTTTTTGTTTGGTTGCGTCTCATCTTCACTATCAGAAGATTCCGAAGAAGAACTGGAAGAACTTGCAGGCTGTTGTGTTTGTTTAATAATACGATTATCCTCTTTTACCTCAGTTTTTTCTTGTTTTATGTTCTTTATTATATGTTTCTTGTCTTCCAAATTAGTTTCTTTTGCCAGTTCATCATGAGTAATGCGTTTTAAAGTTGAGGTAACAGTGGGAGGTGCAGCAGCTGATGATATTGTTTGTGATAAATTACTTGTGGTAGATACTTGAAAGGCCGACAAGGATGAATGGTCTCGATTTTGCTCTTCTGTTTGTAGTAAGAGAGTATTTCTTTCATCTTCATACCAATTTGTACCATTTTTACGACTCTCATTCCCAAAATGGGGCTTTCCACCACGTCTCCACTTACTACGACAACGTCCATTACGTTCTAGTGATTCATGATGAGATCGCATATTACTGTTATGTTGTTCTAATACATTTGGATCACGAAACTTTTGAAAGCCGTCTTTCTGATTATTTAGCGAAGTATTGCCAATAGAACCAAAGTTATTGTTATTGCTGCTGTGGTTGCTAGTGCCATCGTAAGACCGATTAAAATTGCCACCACACCAGCTACCGGAACGACGTTTTTCTTCATGTCCATCACTATGTTTCCCGCTTCTGCTATAATTACCTAAGGACCCCGTACCACCGAAACGTCGATGACCACCACTAACTCCACTCCGACGATAATTATTTGGTTTCCGACTCATGACTATAAAAAAAAAATATTGTCTCAGAACTTGAACCAACAAGAACAAAATAAACACACAAACTGAAACTGTCAGAATAACACACGTGGAGATGGAAGTGCAGACAAGCGATTTAACTGATGATGTACACCGTAAAAAATAGAAGATTTATTAATTTTGTTACATTATAAAATTATTCAAATGCCATGTTGAAAAAATCTATTTTATTGGTTTTTTTTTGACAGTGTTCTTAAACACGGAGTTTGCCACACATATACAATACATATTTTTTAATTTATACAAGTTGCTCCCTCCCTATGGTTTAAATATATATAAGATACCTTTCTCAAGAACAGCGACATGAGATACATAAATATCTGAACAAGAATGATAGTGACAAGATTCTAACATAAAATTTACGTTGACGTCAGTTGGGGGAGAATTAGAAGAGACAATGTAGAAAAAATGTCAATTTGGCATATAAATTGTGAACAAAAACGCAAAAAAATTTTCAACGGAGACATTTGTAACCGCTGTGCAAGATCTCAAATAAAAATGTTAAACAATAAAAAGAAAGGAAACGTGAAATTTAGTTGTAGTTGAAGCTGTGTTTTGTGATCCGCAGCTTCGGGGTATTAATTTGCCATTGAAAATTATACGAGCTATGTATTAATTGACAGTAGAGAAGTTTAGTTCACTTTATTTATTACTGAAAGCTTAAATACACGTCATTTTAATATACCATAAAATCACAAAAAAGATGCATAAATATTTACTCTATACATTAAAATATCAATAAACAATAATTTTATTAATAATTAATTAATTAATAATAATTTTATCTTAACAAAATTTGGGTGTTTTAATTTAAATGCCAAAAATTAATATTTTGCATGGTAACAATGCACCGCGTTATAAAAATCAGAGAACTTACAACTATAGAGAAGGTGCAGGTTCGACAGCGAAATAAAAAACTCTGAAAATTTTCATCGCGGGAATTCACCTCTCAACGAGGGAAGTCACTTCATGATAAATTAACATTGTTTTGATTCTTAACAAAAGGAAATCTGTAGCAATTATTCATTTTCTGTTCTTAACATTCTCAACCAGTGAATATTGATGAGGTGATCAGAGAATGCATACAGCACATATGCAATGTGAATTTTTCAAATTCCATTTAAATTTTTATATTTTATTTTAATTCAACTTATGTTCAACTATGAATAAAAATACTTATTAATAAAAAATATTTCGAAACATTTATATAAATATTTGTACATATGACACCATTAAGGAGTCGAAAAAGCATTGATTTGCCAACGGCAATTTTCTTGTCCTTTTCATGTCAATATTTATAATTTTAATAATTATTTATTTAAATTTTAGCCAACTGTATGTTACCATCTTTTAAAAACTTTATATTGAGGTGTGTGAGTTCATATGTACATGCATAGATCTTTGAGAATTTGATTAAACAAGAATATACAATTGGGCTATATTAGCAATATAAGTATATCTATATAAATACATGTCCTTTTATTTTTCGATGCTTGCATATAAATGTGTGCCTACGAATTTACATACATACGAATAAAAGCGTACTTATTTGCATGCCTCAGATTATTCGACTACTTCGACTAACCTTCAGAAAAAAATACATGCTAACAACAAAAACAATATTCTTTTAAGTTTAAACTGAACTGAACTGACCGAAATTCATAGCAAAAAAATTTCAAAAATGTTTTCATTCATAAACGCAAGCTCATCAACAAAGTAAAGTGATTTCATTCATAGCGCAATCGCCGCACCCATCTTCCGGCATCCGTGCGTTGTCTTAAAGCGTCTTTTCACGAGGATGCTAAAAATTATACACTCAAATAATTTCTGGCATTTTCTTCAGAATCGAAAAGTGGCAACATGACCTTTTGTCGTTTACCACATTTTTCAGAGTCAAGTTGTCAAGGCACGGAATGATATTGATATTTTATAGAAATCAGCCTCTTCCTCTATAGATAATCAAATATCAATAAAGATACACAGTTTCAACATCTGATGTAGCATAAGTGGTAAACGCTATACGGTATACTTAGATCGATGGTAAGTTTTGAATCTCGTTCAGAGTTTTATATATTACGCATATTTTATTTTTCTTACGTACATATTTGTTTAGAAAAATATGAATATTGATGCTTTTCTGATTTTTGTTAAGCTGTCTGCACTGTTGCCACATTTCACTTTAACTTCAGCATCAGCATCAAAATATGATTTCAACTTTTTGTCATCGTGGCCAGGAAAGAGGTTATAGACAGCGACCTCTGCAGCGGAGAGAAGAGTTTGGATTGTTGTTATTGTTCTCGTGATGCTTGTAACATTCGTTGTAATTTACATCCAAGTGCACATTTGTATAAAGTTTGTCAGTCATTCACGCAAGTTTGTGTGTTTTTGCGATTCTGCATATGAAAGGGATTTCTTGGTATGATGCATACATACATTCTACACACATATGTTCGTATGTTTTGTTTGTTTTAGAAACTTTAGCATGTTATTTTTGCGGTTGCGCATATGAAATGAATGCTATACTCGAATATCATTTATAAAAATACCGAAATTGCTAAAAATAATGAAAATTATAAAAATTGTAATTATTTTATTCATTTAGAAATTTCAGATGTAAGAAGAATTAAAAACAAAAAAATTATTTTCAGTCTATTTTTATTTATATTATTTCTTTTATAAATTTTAGTTTATTTTATTTTCTATTATTTTTGTTTATAAATTACATAAATAACTTTTATTAAAAAGTAAATTTTTGTCATTCAAATTTCTCATGTAAAATTCCTATTCATGTTAATATTTCTGTATGCCTATCCTCATATACAAAATTTGCTAATTGCTATTTCCTGTTGGCGAATAGCGTGTTTAACATATTTCGCTATAAATAGCGAATATGTTAGAGAATGGTGAATTGCCACTCGGTGTTTTTCAGCCTCTGTACACGAGCTAATCGAACATCATACAAGATTCAATTTTCGATTTCTCTATGTTGCTCGTTTAGAACACGAAAAAAGCACTGTTAACATTTGCACCTTCTTTATTCAAAATGTTCTCTAATAATGTCAGGTGTCAATATATAAAAATGTGGAAATTTAATATTTTTTGAAAAACAAAAAATTCAAACTTTTGAAAATTTGAAGATCTTTGTAGTAAAACGCTTATTTTAGAGATCACTGTCTGTTGATTTCAAATTAGGCATTATAACCTGACGTTTTTACAGCTGTTCTATAGCGGACCGTGGTATTCAATTGAGACCAGCAATATATCAAATTCCTGGTCAATGAAAAGGTTTCTGCCACTTTTCTATAAACTTGTAAGAATATATATAATATTAAGGTCTGCTAATCAACTATATAATTATTATTTTTACTTACTTCCAACCTCTTCATCCTTGTTTTAGTTTAGCAAACATTTATATTAAATATAGCTAACTCCTGCAGTTCATTTCTACTTTTCTTTATTAACAGTTGCCTTTCCGCATGATTTCCTTTAAATAGAATAAATAATAATATAGTTCAATGAATAATCACGAATTAATAACATATTTTACAACTTACATGTTATTTATGTTGTGTTCCTTTAAATTTGTTTCTTTGTGAATGTACATCTATATTCACATTTATAAGTTGTCAAAATTTACCTAGCTCTTGTGCTGGGTAAAATTCAAATGCTGGGTGTTCGGATTCACCACGAAAAATGTAAGAATTTCACTTTTTACTGTTAGAATTTTAAATTTTCTACCGTTTGGCACACAGCCTTAGCATAAAGTTTCATGGTAAGTGCTCCAAGGAAAGAACTTATAACCTTATTATTATCTAATATATAATATATATATATATTATATAATTCTATATTATTATGTATGTATTATATTATTATTATTATGTTTGTATATATATATATATATATATATATATATATATATGTTTGATATATGTTATATATGTATATATATATGCTATATATATAGTGGTTACAAGTTTTCTGCTATACGTTTGCTTAAAGCTGGTAATCGCTACTTCAATGTCAGGAAAATCGAAGACAGCCTTGCATTACCCCAATCCAAAAGTGATCCCTGATAAGCCGCTTCATTATCCGTCTGATCACTTATTTCTCCAAATGTTCCATTAATAGTCATGAGCATACCGAACGATTTTACTTGTAATAGCACACATTGTGCTGATGCGTTCATGCAAAATATCGTCCTTCATTTTCCAATGAAAGCAGAAGTGAATTTTATTCACTATCTCTCATATTTAACGCGATGGTCCATAGAGAAATGGTGAACGCTTGCTTCACTTAACAATCAAGTAGTCGCTTGCCAAAGTATAAATGTCCAATCGTTGTAACATGCAAGTTTAGTCGTCGCGAGCATCCGCAAGAGATCGGTGTAAATAAAATGTGTACATAGAATAATGTACGGAACTATATAGTGTAAAACAATAACGGAATTTGGCTTTTTTTTTGTAAAAAGTGATCAAGTGCTGCACGAAATAGGCTTAAAATATTGTTCTGTTATGTTGACGACCTCGTAAAAAAATGTTGCCACAAGAAAGTTTAACAAATAACACAACCAAGGTGGAACGTAATAATAGTGTTCAAAACGTTGACAAGAAAATTTGCGATGATGTGAATGTCACTGTGATAACTAATGACGTGAATTGGCGACATACAATGGTTACTCTGAATTCCGTTAGGCTCAGTACGCAACTGCTGCGTTCATTGTTGATGGTGTTTATTTTGCTAACCAGTTTGAATGCCAAGCAATTTGGTGGTAATTTCTCCATTATTGTAAAGTTTGAGGCATGGCAACTTGGAAACACACACATATATATGTCAACTTATGTTCATTTTTGTACACATGCATGCATATAGATATCTGACGTATCTGATATGAGTGATACGGTTTTAATTTCTTTTGTGCATTCGATTGGTTGTTACCCACAATTGCAACAATGATTTAAATCCATTTTGTTTTCTTTGACACGATATACTAATATACATATGTATGTACGTACGTCCCATAGGTGCTCTATAGGATTCAAATCTGGCGATCGTGGTGGTGTTCGAAGCTGCTTGGGAACGTTATAGAGTAACCAAAGCTTAACTATGTCTGCTGTAAGCTTCGGGTCGTTATCTTGATGACAATAGTAGTCACTTCTTAGACCAAATTCTTTCGCGCTTTGCTTCAAATTTCTTTTCAAGATATTAAGGTATACATATTTGTCCATGGTGGAATCTATAAATTCCATTCGGTCCACACCATTAGTAGCAATGCACCCCCATATCATTGCTCCACCACCACAATGCTTCATAGTAGGCATCAAGTTTTCCTTATCGAGTGCCGTTCCTGTTTTTCGGCACACAATCTTGCGCACCTTGAATCCAAAGCCGCAAAACTTGCTCTCATCGGAAAAAATAACCTTCGGGCAAAACTATCGGAGCTTATTTAAGTGCTCTTTCGCGAAAGCAATACGCTTTTGTCTATTGACTAGCGATATGAATGGCTTCTTGCCTGCGATATGACTATGATACCCAGCTTTTTTCAAAAATTTGCGGCCAGTGTGAGTACAGAGGGTCTTTTTAAAATTTTCCTTAACATGTTGAGCGATTTTGAATGCAGCAAGTCAAGGGTGTGTGCTTCACACTTTGCAAAACATTATGAGTTTCACGCTGTGTTAATGGCCGCCCTGGACAGGGCCGAAATACAAAAACGCCGGTATCTTTATAGTTAATAATCACTCTTTGATTGGAAGAATGTGTGTGAACAATCCGACCGATTTCACGGTATGTTTTTCTTTCTTCGAAGAGTTTAATCATGATTTCCCTTTCAGAAGGGCTTATTTCTTTTCCTTTGGCCGATATTGCATATTATAATATTAATAACGAATTGAATGAAACAAAAATCTTTTAAAATTTCTGATTTTACAAAAAAAAGGAAATTTATAGCTTTCCGACACTTTCACAGTTGGTTATTAGGCAGGGAATTCTCATTTTAGAACTTGTACGCAGACTTTTTCTGCGCTGCCAAATCAGTATTTTTTGGAAATTTATCCATAAAACAATGTTTCCTGATTTAATTGCTTTAAATGATATCAGATTATGCAATAGACTTGCAATAAAGCACATAATGTGATTTTTCTCTGAAATTTCATATCTAAAAGTTATTTTTTAACAAAAGAAAATAAGACATAAGCGTGTACGCAGACTTTTTCTGATGAGTGTATATATAAATGATCAGGATAAAAAGACGAGTTGAAATTCGAGTGACTGTCTGTCCGTCCGTCCGTCCGCCCGAGCAAGCGATACTTGGGTAAAAATTAAGACATTTTGATGAAACGTGGTACACGCGTTCTTTGTCACCGTAAGACGGTTGGTATTGTAGATGGGGGTAATTGGACATCTGTCACGCCGACAAAACGCCAAGAGTCGAAAACAGATAAAGTGCTATAACTAAACAGCAAATTAAGATATAAACGTGTTGTTTGGTATAGCGGATCCTAGTAGGGCGGGGCACCGTGGGCAAAAGGTTTTGTAAAAGTGGGTATGGCCCCGCTCCCCAATAGGTTTAATATACACATCTCGGAAACCGTTACAGCTATATCAATCAAACTTGCTGCGACTAAGTTTTTCTAGCATCTCTTCATATACTGAGAAAATTAGTAAAATCGGATATTAACCAAGCCCACCTCCCATACAAAAGTTATGTTGAAAACTACTAAAAGTGCGGTAACTCGCTGAAGAAACACGTTAGAGACATTAAATCTTGCAGAAAATATGATGCCGTGTAACCGTGTTAAGTTTTGATGATAGGCGTGGCGCCGCCCACATTTAGGAGAAATTCCATATCTCAAGAACTCCGTAACCGATTTCAACAATTTCAATTTGGTGTGTGACGTTATATTTGCATTCTTATGTCACATTGTGAAAATGGATGAAATCGTGTAAAAACCGCGCCTACTTCTCATATAACACAATTTTAAATTTCATCTGATCCTTTCACTTTAAAGTAGATAAATCGAGCAGCAATTAAGATATGAAAATCAAACTATGTACAAATAGTGCTTTCAAGACATGCCATCTCATGCGTAAAAATAGATGAAACCGAGTTATAACTTTTCAAGCCACCCAATATTAGGACCCCAGTGCCTCTATTTGACTTTTTATCGAAAATATCGGGAAATCTGTAAGGTATTGTAATGAAATTGAAGTAGTATCTTTCCATGGTAATAATGTGCTCTTGTATCAAAAATGGGGAAAATGGGTTAAATACTTCCTCTAGCCCCATATACCAATAAACGGATTTTCAACCTTCCTGTAGACTTTATACCATATATTTCGGTAAATCTGTAAAATGTCGTAATCAAATTCGAGGATTACCTTTCCATGATAATAAGGTGCTCTTGTATGAAAAATGGGGAAAATGGGGTAAATACTTCCCACAGCCCTCATATACCTAATAAACGGGTTTTCAATCTACCGGTAGACTTTATACCATATGTAAAGATTAGTATATGATTTATCTCTTTGAAATTTAGAGAGCGTCTCTTTCTGTCTGTCAGTGTGTCCATGTGCTTAAAATGGATAAAATCGGGTAAGCACTTCCCCTAGCCCCCATGTACCTAATATACGGATTTTCAACTTCTCGGTAGACTTTATACCATATATTTCGATCAATATGTAAGATATCTTAGCAAAATCAAGTAAACGTGTGATATCGGATATACCATAGTTTACTGCCCAAAATGTGTGAAATCGGTCTACGAATTATCCCAGCTCCCATATACTACATATAATGATTTTCGATATTCTAGCAGACTTTATGACGAATATGTCGGTCACTGTGTCAGTGACCTTTACAAAATTGCGTGGAAACATAATAATAATATACTTGAATAATGAAATGAAATGTGATTAGTGCAGATCTCCCTCTATCCCAAAAATGCCCGATATAAAAAGTCCCGACTTTCCTTCTGACTTTAAACCGTTTATGTTGGTCAATATGTGTGAAATTTTAATGAAATTATGTGGATATGTTTTCTTAAACACAATGTGATTTCGCACTAAATATGAAAGCATTTTCGGTAAAAAGTCAGATAGAGGCACTGAGGTGCACATATTGGGTATCTGGTGGCTTGAAAAGTTGTATTACGATTTCGACTATTTTTACACACGAGATGGAATATCTTGAACGTACTATTCGTGAAAAGCTTATTCCAATATCTTAATTGATGATCGATTTATCTACTTTAGAGTGAGAGTATCAGATGAAACTTAAAATTGTGTTATAAGCGAAGTAAGCGTGGTTTTTATCCGATTTCGCCCATTTTCACAATGTAACGTCAGAATACAAATATAATGTCACATACCTATTTTTGTTGAAATCGGTTAAGGAGTTCTTGAGATATGGGATTTGACCTATAAGTGGGCGGTGCCACGCCCATTGACCAAATTTTACACCGAGTCCTATGCAAACCTTCCGTATCATATCTTCT